>SBHY01000007.1:0-600000 GCA_010577765.1 Malassezia slooffiae
CCTAACCCTAACCCTAACCCTAACCTAACCCTAACCCTAACCCTAACCCTAACCCTAACCCATAGCCTAGGTAACCCTAACCCTAAGGGCAGGCTTTCTGGCCACTACAGGCGCCTGCTAAACTAAGCTCCTAACCACCATCTCCGTCTTCAAGTCCCTCAACTCTCACTTCAACTCTCGCCTCAAGATCACCAATTCCCGCCCCGTCTCGCGGGAATCACCTCAAGAACTCGATGCGAATAGAACCATCGCCACCAAACAAGATCCCATGTCCAATTTGCGGCGATCTCTTCAACTCCAAGCGCATCACTCGTCACCTCAACCAATCTCATCAAGGCCCCGTCCGCTATCCTCAAGCATTCGCACACGCAGAGAGCATCCTCGTTTGCTCTTGCGGCAAGGGATTCCGCCAATCCGTTCACTTTAACAAGCACCTCGCCGAATCCTCTTGCCCCGGAGAGCCTCCCCTCTACCGCGCCCAAGACCCCCCTCCCCTTCCAAACAACCCCCTCCCCCGCTCCGAGGATCTCGATTCCTCCTCGGACACCTCCATCCCCTCCTCCCCTCCCACTCACGCGGGCGATGGGGCGGGCAATGGCGGTTCCCCCGTCCCGGCCCCCTCAAGTACTCTCACCAATTCCCCCCAACTCACCCTTACTCGGGAACAAGATCAACAACAACCCCCCTCTGTTTTCACCCCCGCTGACGTGGAATCACCTCAGCCTATCACTGCGCCCTCTTCTCCATTACCCGGAGTCGCCGCAGCTCACGTGCCTCCCGACGCGTCGCCCTCAGCGTCCACACGCGTCGCGCACGTGATCGCGTCCTCTCCTCCACCTCCACCCTCGCCAGGCCTGCCACCAGTGGAGGCCCAGGCCCAGGCCCAGGCCCAGGCCCCGGCCCCGGCCGCACTCGGCTCGCCGGAGGGCCGCTCTGGCACCGAGTCGGGCGCGCCTTCCGCGCCGAGCCCGGACCTGCATCGCGCGCCAACGCCCGCGCCGAGGGACACTTTCACCGCCCCGGGCGACGCCCCCTCCACAGGGCGTGTCCTACCTCCACTTTTCCTCCAAGACTCGGAGCAGCACACTCGGACGCCGTGCCCCGCCACGCCGCGTCCCCGTGCGCCGCGGCCCACGCCCACCCAGCCCCCAAGTGGGCCCCGGCCCGGCGCGCGCCTTGCCTCCGACGTGGACCAGGCCGAGGCCGCTTGTCGTCTCGCCGGCTTCCTTACCCCGGACGACCTCTGGCTGCTTTACCGCCTCGGTGTGGAGGGCGGATATCCAGAAAAGCCCCTTTTTCCCTCTCAGGCCCGGAAATTCTGTGCCGTGCTCAACCGCGTCGCGAGCCAGGCGGCCGAGCGCGATTCCTTCGTGGGCCACCTGCTCATCTTCCTCCTCCCCAAGCTGGGGCTCATGCCGTACCTTCTCGCCAAGGACAGGCGCGCCGCCTGGCATCGCTTCCGTGCGTACCCAGGCCCCCAGCTCGCGGACCTCCTCGCCCGCGCTGGGCGCCTCGGCGGCCCCGAGGGCCTCCGCCAGCGCTACGCGCGCCAGGCTATCGCATTGTCCGGCGGCCCCGAGGCGAACCCCCCCGGCGGCCCCCCGGCCATGCAGAGTCTGCCGGGCCCAGACCCGGCGGCGGAGGAGCCCCCCGTGGAGGAAGACGAGATCCTGGGCCCCGTGCCGCGCGTGGGCCCCGGGACCGATGCGCTCAGTGTCGCCCGCATGCGCACCCGCGTGCGCGCCATCCACCACGGCGTGCAGCGGGGCCTGCTCCATCAGAGCGCGCGGCTCGTCCTGCGCCCTGATGAGGCCGCCGTGGCCGCGAACCCAGCGGTGGTGGAGCGGCTGCGGGTCTTGCATCCCGAGGGGGAGCTTGGCCTCGCAGCGTTCCCCGCCGCGGGCCGGAGCCCGGCGCCCGAGACGGACGCCGAGGCACTCCGTGCGGCGGCCCACTCCATGAAGCCGGGCACCAGCCCGGGCCTCTCGGGCTGGACCGTGTCGCTCGTCCGCTCGGCACTGGGCGCCGACGGGATGGTGAGCTACCTGCTGCGGCAGCTCACGGCGATGAAGCGGAACGAGGCAGGCGGGTGGCGGCTGTACTGCGCGTCGCGGCTCACGGCGCTGAGCAAGCCCGGCGGCGGGGTGCGGCCGATCGCGGTGGGCGAGGTGCCGTATCGGCTGCTGATGCGCACGGCGCTTTACACCTACGGGGAGCGTGTGCGCTCGGGGCTGCTCCCGACCCAGTACGGGGTGGGGACCCCGGGCGGCACGGAGCCGGTGATCCGGGCAGTGGAGCATGTGTATCAGGGCGAACTTCAACACTACCAGCAGGTGACGGCATTGGACTTTTCGAACGCGTACAACACGCTGCGCCGACGGTGCATCGGGGAGGCGATGCGCCGGTGGTACGGCCCGCTCTACCGGCTCACGCGGTGGGCCTACGGGCAGGCGGCCCCCCTGGTGGTGGCGGGACCACGGGAGCCCGATGGGGAGGAACGGGCGACGGTGGAACTGCACTCTAGCGAGGGGGTCCGGCAGGGCGACCCCCTTGCGCCGCTGCTCTTCTCGGCGGGCATCCGCCCGTACCTGGAGCAGCTCAAGGCGGCGCTGGGCCCAGAGCACCTGGTCCTGGCGTACCTGGACGACGTGTTCATCCTGAGCAAGGCGGAGGGGGACGTCGTCCAGGTGGCCGAACGCGTCGCGGCCGAGAGCGGGAACGGCCTGCGACTGAATGTCGCCAAGAGCCACGTGTACACGCGGGAGCAGCTGGCAGCCGAGGGCATGCCGATCCTGGGCACGGTGGTTGGCGGCGAAGGCGCGCGCAGGGCGCACGCCGAGAAGATCGCGGCGGAGCTGGCAAGTGGCGTGGACCGGCTCCTCCAGCTGACGGAGCTGCCGCGGCAGGACGTGCTCCTACTCCTGCTCCAGTGCATCCAGCAAAAGCACCGGCACCTGCAACGGCAGCTGGATGGGACGGGCCTGGCCTGGTTCTGGGACGCCATGGACCAGACGCTGCAGCGCGGGATCCTCCGACTGCGGGGCGATCCCGAGGACGCGGAAGTGGACGCGCTGAGCCGGGAGCTGATCACACTGCCAGACCGGCTGGGTGGCCTGGGCCTCGCATCGTACGCCGAGTGCCAGGGGCCCGCACGGGCCACCATGCAAGAGACGGCAGATGAAGTGCTGCGTCTCAGTGGGGTGCTCCCCCTCTACCCAGCGCGGCCGTCCCGGGGGACTCGGACGGGTGACGCGGGGAGGACGCAGGCGCACCCCGACCGGCCGCCCTCTGGCGATGGCCAAGCGTCGACAGAGGGGCCAACCGGCGACATACACGAACGGCCGGGCGGCACACGCGAGCCGGAGCTGCCCCGGGGGCAGCAGGGGACCCGGGGGTGGTCCCCTGACCGGCGGCCCTCTACCGAGGGGCCAACCGGCGACACACACGAACAGCCGGGCGGCATAGGCGAGTCAGACCAGGCGCCGACTGAGGGGCGCACCGGCGACATACACGAACGGCCGGGCGGCGCACCCGAGTCAGACCAGGCGCAGGAGCCGCCGGGGACCCCGGAGGAGACCCCCGGTCAGCGACCCTCAGCTGATGGTCAGGCGCCAACAGCGGAGCCAACCGGCAACAGACAGGAACTGCCGGGCGGCACCCATGAATCAGACATGCCCCGGGAGCAACAGCGGGCTCCGGAAGAGGACCCTGCCCAGCTGCCCTCTACTGAGGGGCCGACCGGCGCCATCCACGAGGAGCCGGGCGGCACACAGGAGGCGGAGCCGCCCCGGGAGCAACAGGGGAGCCCGGAGAGGGACCCTGGTCAGGGAACGTCCGCCTTGGGGCCGACCGACGATATACACGAACGGGCGGGCGGCATGCGAGGGGTGGACGAACCCCGGGAACGGGCGCGGATCCAGTCGCAGCGTGCACGGTGCAATGCGTTGTTTGAAGCGCGGCATGCACGGCTGCTGGACCAAGTGCCGACAGACGTGGGAGTGGCGATTCTCGAGCACGGGGAGGAGTTGGGGCGGCGGTACCTGCGTACGATCCCCTTCCAGCCGAGCCTGGAGCTCGAGGACCGGGTTGTGATCGGAGCCCTGCGGCAGCGGACGTTCCAAATGGGCGGGCTACCAGAGGGGCGACGTAACCTGGCGCCGACAGTCTGTGTGCCACATGGACGGTGTGAGAAGTGTGGCGCACACGACGTGACCGCGGTGCACGGAGACGCGTGCCGAGCTGTGGACCACCGACGGGTGATCCGGCTGCACAATGCGGTAACGGACCTGCTCGGACGGTACCTGAAAGCGATTCCCGGGGCGCGGGTCACACAGGAGGCGGTGCTCCCGGTTGGAGAGCGGCGGCTGGACCTGTGTGCTCGCGGATGGGCGGCACCGAACGGAACGGCGGCAGGGTACGACGTGACGGTGGTAAGTGGGCGGCGAGGCCCGGCTGAGGAGAGCGAGACGCATTCCGACGTACACAGAGCGCTCGACTCGGGGGCCCGGCGCGCGCTTGCCGCGGAGCGGAGTGCAGGGGCCGGCGGAGCGGTTGCCCCACGGCAAGTGGCGGGCGACGCGGCAGGCACCGGAGACGGGCTGGCGCGTGCGCGGCACGTGCTAGAAACGCGGCTGGACGCCCGGGAGCACCATAAACGCGTGCGGTACCGGGACGTTGCAGGGTTTGCCCCCCTTGTGGTGAGCATGGGCGGAGCGATGGGCCGAACGTTTGAACGGCATTGGGCGAGTTGGAAGGAGCGTACGAGCGGGATGAGTCTGTTGGCACGGCAATTGTCGGTGCTGTTGATACGGGAGCGGATCACACGATACACATTCTAGACCTGCTGATCTGCTCCCCCATCCCGAGATCATAAACGCCTTCCGCCATAGCCTAGGTAACCCTAACCCTAACCCTAACCCTAACCCTAACCATAGCCTAGGTAACCCTGGTGCTAATGCGCCTGCTAATGCTAATGGTACGTCGTCATGCGCTTCTTTTTAATACTTGCTCGTTTTGTTGTGGGTCACGTGATCTGGTCGCCTTCCCCCTCCTCCCCTTCGTCCCTCCGATCTTCTCCTCTTCTACTGCCCCTCACTCTTCTTCCTCGCCTTCCCAATCTTCATTTACTCCTTCTTCCACTCCTCCTCCCTCCTCCCTTTCGCTCCCTCGCTCTTCCCCCTCCTTGCTCGTCCTAATGGAAATGGTACCTCGTCAAGTCCTTCTCTCCCGTTTTCCTTTCTGTTAACCGTGGTCACGTGAGTCATGCACTCCCCACGTGCTGCTACCCCCACCTCCACCTTCTCTTCTCCTGCCCTTCTCTCCCTTCAATCGCCTCTCCTCTTCTCTTTCAATTGCTCCTCTTCCTCCGCGCTCCTCTTTCTCCCAAACCCCTGTCTTCTCTTTCCCCTCCCCCTTCCCTCTCCCTCGTCCCCCTCTGCTCTCCACAGTCACCTGATCTTCCCTCCCTTCCTCTCCCCCTTCTCCACTTCTCTGCCCTTCTTCCTCCACCCTCCCTCCTGCTCCCCCACTTTCCTTCCTTTCATCTTCCCTTTGTCTCTCCCTTCCTCTTTCTCTCTCCTCTTTCTCATTCCTCTCTTCCCTCCTCTCCTTTTCCTTCTCCCAATTCCCTCTTCTACCATCCCATCCGCTCTCTCCCGCTTCTTTCTCCCTCTTCCCCTCCATCCCACTCAGCACTAGCCCTCCTCCTTCCCTTTTCTCTTCCCATCTCACTCTTCCATCCATCTTTACCTTCCCCGTCCCCTCTCCTCCCTCCCTCCTCTCCTCTCTTCTACCCTCTCCCCCCGCCCCTCCACATCTCCCTTCTTTCTCAAATCTGCCAAATTTCCCCATTTTCTCCCATTTTCCCTCCACCTCACTAACCCTGCCCTGTTTTCCTCCTTCCCTCTTCTCCCTTCTATCCTCCTCCTGCCTTTCTCCCCCATTCCCTATCTAGGCTCTACAGCACCACACCCGTGTCTTCATCCCCGCCACCTATTCAACAATCGCCTCCCTCACCCCTGCCCGGGCCCGCCTCCTGCCACCTGATCTAAGCCTGCCCTCCACTCTTCTACTTCCTGTCACTCCCTCATCCATCCGCCTCGTGCCCTGACTAAGCAATCCCTTCCTGTGTCACCATCTCATCAAGCACCAGCCACAGCCACTCTGCTCTTTCTCTCCACACGTCCACCACTTCCTGCCACACCCTCATCCGTCCACCTCGTGCCCTGACTAAGCAATCCTCTCCCGTGTCATCCCCTCATCAGCACCAGCCACGGCCACTCTGCTCTTTCTCTCCACTCCTCCACCACTTCCTGCCGTACTCTCATCCGTCCGCCTCGTGTCCTGACTAGATAATCCTCTGCCGTGTCATCCCTTCATCAACACCAGCCACAGCTACTCTTTCTCTCCACTCCTCCACCATCCCGCTTGGGGTTCCGTCTCTTGGTGTTTGCAGCCCTCGCCTCAGGAGTCTGGGCCTGTCTACTCACCGCCCGTCTTCTCTTAGCAGGTCTCTTTAGTTCTTAGCAGGCCTCGTTAGATCCCCCGTTAGATCCTCTTTAGTTAGCAAGGGCTCGCGTTCAGCTTCTCCTCCCATGCAGCAGGCCTCTTTAGGTCCCCCGTTAGTTAGAGAGGGTCTTAGCAAGGGCTCGTGCTAGGTCCCCTAGATCCCCGTTAGCAAGGGCTCGGGCTCAGCTTCTGCACTCGGGCGGCTACTATCTTCCTGTTTCTGCCCTTCGCTCTTCCCTGTCCCTTCCCTCGCTGCCTCTCTCTCACCTCCACACACTTCGGCTTCGCCCTCACGTCCCTTTCCGCTCTGTGGCTCTGCCTCCACACGCCCCAGCCAGCCGCGCTTGGCCCAGAGACCACTTACGTAAGCCCCACCGCCCCACCCTCCCAAGTCCACCTTCAACCGTCCGGATTCTGCTCCTACCTCGCTTCTACGCCCCGCCTACTCTCCGATGGTTCAGCAGTGTTCATAGCTCCAGTACGCCAGCTCCCGCCCGCTAGCCGCTCAACTAGCGCCTTCCCCTCTGCTCTGCTCAGTGGCAAAGCTCATTCGTGAGAGGATCGAGAACCACCTGGTCGGCCGCGAAAACCGAAAGCGCGCAAAATACAGTGACGTGTCCAACTGTGATGTATCCAACTATGAGCCTATTGTTTTCACCGCGCGGGGAGGTTTGGGGCCGGCGGCCCGCCGCATCTGGCACCATTGACACTTCTTCGCTCTCGGACGGCCCTTGCCGCTCGCTCCGCCCTTTAATCTTTGATGGTGGTCGCAGAACGCAATGTGAGCGGTCACACGGCGCCCAAGGCGGACCCGGGTGCCTCTGGGTCCAGATGTCTTTCGGCTGGTCCTCTCCAGTACCACACATACCCTAGGTAGCCCCGCCTTACTGTAGACGGCAATACAGCTTGAAAGCCCGCCGTGCTTCGTGAAACGCCGTTTGCGGCGCTATGGGAGCAGTCACTCTTCGACGCTGCTCCCGAATAAGGTCCATCTCGCCCGAACAAACCGGTTACGTTATGAGTGCTTGCTCGAGCGTGTGAACCGTGGCCCGTGCCTCGTCCGTCGGGACGGTTTGAGGACTGGCCTGGACAAGGGAGTGCTTGTCCGGCGGCAGGTCTCTGGTTAGTGCCAGTGTTCGGTTAAGGAGAAAGGCAACCAGGGACCGCAGGGCAATGCTACGCACCGCCAGAGTCTCTCATCAAACACGGCCTTTGGGTCAGTTGGGTACGTTGCTGACCCAGGGACCCCCCGGAAGGGGCCCCGAGGGGCACTTGACCGGGGCCGCCTTTTATGTCTGTCGCTCGCGCTGCGCAACCAAAGGGTACCCCTTCCAGGAGAGCGCTGGGCCCTCGTGACTGGCTAATCATGGAGCGACAGGTCTGCCCCTGGCACTGCCTGAGCCAATGGGGTAGCGGCGGTGGTGGCCGAGGGCTAGCGACCAAAGCTGATGCTGACACAGCCGCAGAGAGCGTGTCAGGGTGCAATCGGACTCTGCAGTTTTGTCCCCCGCCCACTTAGCTCCGGCGCCTCATGCCTGCCTGTCTTTTCTGACTCGCAGATTTACTAAGGCATCCTCCGTCATGTCACCCCCTCATCCATTTCGCCCCAGCCACGTGCCACTCGGCTCTCATCAAAGGCGTCTTCTCCCCTCGCCCATCGAGTGATGTACTAGCTAGGATTCACCACCCAACTTCCTTTGGTCTCCTTAGGTACTCCTTTACTTAGCTTTAGCAAGGGCTCAGGTGGACCTCGATTCCCTGGTCATCTGCGGCGCAGCTTCTCGAGAGCACGGCCTAGCGCCGCACCACCCTTGCTCATTCTTGACCCTCGCAGGTACCCTGCTCACGGCGGTCAGACTGGCGCGAGGCCGATCCCGGCCCTCGTAGAAGACCCATAGAGACACTCATAGAGGCCTTCTGGGTATCCTGCAGCTCATGTGGCTGTCCAAAAAGGTACCCAATGCATGCGCGCTTTAGCCGAGCTTCATTCCGTACTCTGTCACTGCTGACAGGCTCATCAATTCGTCCCCTAATCACGCCCGAGCCAATCGGGTGCCACTCGGCTGAGGCGTACTGGCTAAAGGCGCAGCTAGCTCGCGCAAAAGGGAACAGACCGCTCTCGGATCGCTGTGAGAGACCTTTCCCGACTGTCAAGATCCGCATCGCCGCAAGCTGACTGGTCCGGCACATGCGCTAGAGCCAGGGCCTCGCTCTGGCCGCTCGTCGGCAGCTCGATCCGCCAATCTCTTCGCTTCCCTGTACGCCGACATGCCTATCTTTCCGGTCCAGCACAGCCTTTTTGTTCTCCATGGGTGATATATAATGAGCGCGGTAGAAGGATCCTCCGCTATCCTGCTTTGGATGGCCTAGCGATGAGTCAAGCTTCTCGTCACGAGGAGCTTGATCCTCCGGGTCATTCATCCGGGCCCCAATCGACAGATCAAGTTACTCAGGCTCCTCAAGAGCCTTCTGGCCATTCAACTGGCCACCCGCAAGGGGAACAAGCATCCTCGCCTGATCCCTCATCGGATCAGCAGCAGCCGGGCTCAGAGCCGGCTTCACGGCTTCAGACGGGCAACGTCGATGATACATGGGTCGACTGCCAAGATGATGACCGTGAAGTCGAGCATTCTGATCGGCGTCCACGCGCTCCAGCCCGCACTCTTGGGCGCTCGCCGAGCCGCGGTCGGGGCCGCGGTCGCGGTCGTGGGACTGGCAGTCCTCGTGGCCGAATCCTCCGTGGGTACAGCCGCCGGGATGAACGGTCTCGCTCGCCCGACACTCGCCGAGGCATGGAAGAAAGCCCTTCTCACAGGTCGACTTCCTCGCCCTACCTGCTACGCAGTCAAGGACAAACTCCGCCCACGCGCCGAAACTACTCTCTGCTGAACGATCCGATTTCTGCCATGGACGAATCACCCACAACATCGCCTACTCCAGCTGGTCGTACCCGTGGACTGGGGTCTCGAGCCCATCCCGCAGGAGGTCAGCAAACTGGCGAAGAGGCAATGGACCAAGATCCACAGCCTAGTCAAGACCGCGGCCGTCCCCAAGAGCATTCTACTCAGGCGCTTGACCAGCAGAGCAGTGAAGATGTTTCAAGCCAAGAATCTCAGGACTCTGACTCGGAATTTCTCCCGGACGAGCAGGACTCTAACGCGGCGGAGCGGCCCGTGAGGAGGGTTTTGACTAGGGCTTCGGCAAACAGAACCTCGACCACTGGGACCTCGCCCCCGACCAGGACTCCGAGAACCGCGAACCGAGCAGATGACCAGACACCCAGGCGCCGTACCCGCCAACGCGGGCCGGACCCCTCCAATGAAGCCGCCATGTCTCCTGGTGGCGCCATGTCTCCTGGTGGCGCCATGTCTCCTGGTGCCCCCATGGCTCCTGGCGCGGACCACAATGAACAAAGCGTCCCTGAACAGGGCGCGTCAGAGGGCCAGGAAAACATCAACTATGATTTCCTGCTCAACGAAGAGGAGCACAACCGTGGGTCCATCCGGTACACTGAGCGGCTGTTTACCTCGCTCGGCATCACCGACGATGACCAACTCTGGCTTCTGGCTCGCCGGATCCACGAGTATCCACCACTCCGCAAACCAATGCACCATTCGTGGCACAAGGAATTCAAAGCCGTGTGCCACAGGCTATGCCGTGAGCAGAAAGAAACCAACTCACCCGTTGGCGACTTTCTTCTTCATGCCTTGCCCAGGCTAGGCCTCGCGCGCGAGATCCAGCTTTCTTCAGGAAAAAACGTTCCCAGCGACGTCCGCCAAAAGCACAGGCACCGCCTTGCCTCGTATCCGGGCCCACAGATCGACGAGCTGCTCGCCGAAGTGAAGGCCATAGGCTGCAAATTTTACGAAGAAACCGCTCCTCCGGACACGCGTGGCACGACGCTCCCGGCACGCGACGCGGTCGCCTACGGCCTCGCCGTGCTCCGCACGCGCTACCCGCCGCATGGCTACGACCCGACAGAGAATGGTGCCGGAGACGCAGACGAGCCCTTTCGCGTCGACGACGGCGGCGCTGCACTTGAGCGCCGGACCAGGGAATGTCTCGAGATGGACCGCGCAAAGTGGGCCTACCAAAGCTTTGACAAGCTTGCGGCTGTACGCCATCCAGAGTCTGTGGGTGACAATGACACCCTCGGTGTTCATCCGCTCACTAGCGGCGTATACCGTGCCATGCGTGATCGACATGCCGGCCCCGAACTTGCCAGCGATATGAGCAACGTATCCCGCCACTCGAGGAGAGTGCCACGGCCCGGCCGCATCACGGTACCCAGGGACATGATCATCAAGACCGTAAAGAAGCTTCCCAAGACCAAGGCTGCCGGAATCAGTGGTTGGGACGTGGATATGCTCCAGGTGGCTGTGCAGACGGAGGGCTTTGTCGACTACATGCAGCGGCTCGTGGTGCTCCTCGCCAACGGCAACGTACAAGGCAGGCTCCTGTTTGCCATTAACCTGCAGCCCCTGCGCAAGGCGGACGGCTCCATCTTCGACGTATGTGTGACGGAGCTCATCTACCGTGTCGCAGTCAGGCTCGCGATCCGCCTCCTTCATCCTGACTGGAAGGAGAAGCTGCCCCGGCCGCAATTTGGCCTCGGCACTCGTGACGGCCCTGCGCCCGTCATTCGCGCCGTGGAGCTTGCCATGCTCAGAGAAGACCCCGACTACAGCGAATACACCGAGGTCACCACGCTCAATTTCCTGGACGCCTACGGCGGGATGGACCGGGACTTGATCGCGCGCTATGTGAGACAGTACGCTCCCAGGATGTACAAGCTGCTTCTGGGCGTGTACGGCCAGCCTGCTACGCTTGTGATGAGCGGCAAACTCCGACACCGCTACGGTGACCGTTTTGCTGACAGGGCGCCAGACCGTCTGGAAGAGTTCCTGGATGCATTCATGTATCTGTCTACTCCAGACGCGGACCGTGACGCCACCGCTCGCTATCTCGCCGATTTCATGTTTGGTGAGAAGCGCTGGATCAGCGCCGAGCTGCTCTCGTGCCAAGGCACCCACCGCGGCGACCCACTGGCGACTGTCCTCGTTTCGGTCGTCATCTCCGCGTTCTCAGAGGCGCTTCAGCAGAGGCTCGGCCCAGCCCACTTGGTGCTCGCCTATATGGACTCCATCGTGGTGCTCAGCCGCGCGGACCCGTCGCTCCCCCACACCACCGGTCAACACGTACTTACGACCGCCGCTGAGGTGGGGACAGAGTGGAGGGGCCGCGCGCCGCTTGGGTTCGTGGTGGACACTGCCAAGTCCCGCGTCTATTCGCGTGCAGACGCCATGCATGGTGATGGCATCCCGCTGTTTGGCACCATTGTGGGCAATGCGGAGGCAAGCAGGCGCCTGGCCGAAAAACACGTCAGCAAGGCTGCCGCCAAATTGCGAACGCTCGATGAGATGGCAGAGGTGGACGCTTACGGTAAGCTCAAGATCCTCCTGAAGCACTTGCAGTGGGAGCCGCACTACCAGCTGCGCTACCTCGACGTCGAGCAGCGGGAGAACCAAGAAACCCTTGAGGTTGACTCTCCCTGGTATCGTTTGGACATACTCAAGCTCGACACGTTCCGCAAGCTGCGTGGTGCCAGACATGACAGGGACATGGATAACGCCTTCGTGACGTTACCCCTGGACGCGGGCGGTATGGGCCTCTGGTCCCTCGTTGAGATGGCTGCGCCAAGCCGCACAGGCACCATCGAGAGCGCTGACTTCACGCTGTGTAAATCTGGCCTAAGGTCATCCTCCGTGGTGGATGAGATGATCGCTCGCAACCACCGGGAATACGGAACACCTGCCGAAATTATGGCTAGGGTTAATTCTCTGAGAAGCACTCTTAGTCTTAACAGCGACAGCCAAGAGAACGCTTCCGACTTTTACCGTCGGAGCAGCAATCTGCCCATTCTCACTGAGCAAGAACGGCGCAAGCTCGTATATCTTCGTGCGACTCATCTGAATGCGGCTTTGCCCGAGGTTGAAGGCTGCAGCATGATCGAGAGCGCTTCCAAGATCCCTCGCCACTGGCTCACTAGCATGCCGTTTGGGCGATCCAAAGTTGACGACTCGATCACGCACAGGGCTCTTCAGGCTCGCGTTCCCAGTCTCCAAATGGTCGGTGGCTCGATTGAAGAGCGCAAACTCGTGAGGCCACGCCCGAACCTGCGAGGCCCCGAAGAGATGCCCAGCACGAGAGAGGTGCCAGCTACTCCACGGTCTATGCGTATCGCCGTTGCCGGTGGTGGGCGCGACTGCGGAGGCTGCGGAACTACGCATACCACCGATGCACACGGTGGTGTGTGTGTTCTTGCGAACATTACCGACCGCAACAGGCGCCACGATCGCCTTAAGCTGTCGCTCAGCGATATCCTTCGGCGTGCAGGGCACGAAACGGAGCTCGAGCCGCGGGTTGGAGAGCGCGATGCACGGCGTGCAGATCTGCGTGTGTGTCTGGACGGGCAGCACCACTTCGGTGACATAAGAGTCATCAGTGTCATTGGCGCAGAGGCAGATCGGCGCGCCCGACTTAGGAGCGACGATGCTGCCTCGTTCGGCAGCTTTGCTGCCAATGCAGCTCAGCCCCTTGCGCTACTGGACGCGCGTGCACCGCAGGAAGCAGACTTCTTTGTCGCTGTGCCGAACCCGTCCGAGCCACAGCGCTCCTCTACCGTCTCTGACGAGCAGCAGCCAATGGAGCTTAGCGAGAGTCCTGTCCAACCACCCGGTACTCCCGAGAGGAACACCGACCCAGAGTATTTACCAACTAACCGCAACGATTCTGCGGAAGTTGCTCTGAAAAAGAGGATCGCCCGGATGAACCGCCACTTTATTCACGCGGAAAATGAGAAGCGCCAAAAATACAGCGACGTGGCCAATTTCTCGCCCATTGTTATCTCTGAACGAGGTGCTCTGGGCCCAGAGACGCAACGCCTGTGGCGCGTCTGGGGCAGGCATCTGCCGTCAATGGCACCGGTCACGCAGGAGTGGTCTCATCACTTACTGCGCTCTCACGCCTCAACTCAGCACTTCTAAGCAAGACAGGTCCAGCGTACCTCTCCTGATATTCGACGAAGGCCGTTTAACCGTAACATTGCAGCTGACGCGTGGGCGCCGCGTAGACGCCGCTGAGCGCCGCAAGTACCAGAGCCAATGCGATCTTCATTTGTGCGGGAGTTCTCACACTACCTGGCCTGTGCTTTATACCCCCACGATCGCCGGAACTCCGCCGTCATTCGAGAGTTTCGCCGCCCGGCTGGACCTCGCTTAAAGCCGCCGACTCAGCCGACTTAATTCTCGCCGCCTTAGGCGCCCCCGCTGCTTAGGTAATCACCAGGGCGCGTCTTCCCGCTGGGACATGACGTAGCGCCAAGGGAGGTTGGGTGCTGCCCAAGAGAACCCGACCCTGACCTCGCGAAACCCGATAGGGTAGCCGAGTGTAGAGGTGGCTGTGACCCTTCCTGAGCATCCCATTTGCTGCTCGAAGCGGACCGGCGTGCTCAGTCCCTCGCAGCAACGGACGCTAGCGCGACTTGGTCTACTCTGATTGTATTTCTTTACACAAATGTGGAATTGAGACTAACTGGGCTGGCTTCAGAGCAATTTACCGAATCGGGTGCCTTGCACACGCACATTCTCGCCCAGCGAGGCGCGCTCTACAACCGTGTACGCCTCGCCCGGCGTGACGTACTCGGCGGCTTCCTTGGACACGAGCTTGTCCGATGGCTGGTGGCCAAGCTGCGAGTCGACCGCCTGCTCCTCCTTGCGGGCAGCAGCGCGGTCCAGGTCGTCCTTGGCGAGGCGGTAGCCGCCGGCGAGGACGCCGACCCGCATCATGGCGAGCATGTTGTGCGCGGCATTCGAGTGCTCGTAAATTCCGCCTTCGAATGCCGTGGTGGCGTCCTTGCCGATACGGGTGGCCAGCAGAGCGCGACCGCCGGGGTGCTTGTCAACAAAGTCGGTCACGTCGTGAATAAAGCCGTGCACAACGACAAGTGCGCGCTCCTTGCTCTGCGCGGTAAAGTCGTCCCAGCTCATCACAGGCAGATGGTTGGGCGACTTGGGCCAGTTGAGCTCCTCGGCCTTCTCGTGTGCCACGGCCAGCTGCATGGCGAGGCGGCCCTTGCGGATCTCGTTGTCCGGGAACTGCTTCAGGTTCGTGGCAAGCCCGAGCTTGCCCATGAACCAGATGAACCACTTGGTAGGGTCGTACTGGTACCAAATGACGGCGTTGCGGTAGTCCATCGGGAACTCGTGGTGGAAGTTGTGGTATCCTTCGCCGACGGTAGCGAGCGCCGTGATCCAGTTGTCCCGAGGCGAGTGCTTGCGGTCGTACGAGGCCTCGCCGAGGTAGTGTGCGAGCGAGTTGATGCAGAAAGTGGAATGGTGGACAAATACGAGACGGCAAATCGCGGCAAAGAAGAAGCCGCCCTTGTAGTCACCCCAGCCGAGGCCGGCGACGAGCGTGGGGAACACAAAGCCGAAGAAGAGCATCAGCGTAAGGTAGTGCTTGTGCTGGAAGTGCACCACGGGGTCGCGACGCAGGTCCGATGTGTCCACGGGGCCCGGGCGGCGGCGCGGCTTGATCACCATCCAGCCCACGTGCGCCCAGAGCAGGCCCGTGTGTGCACCGTACGGGTCGAGGTCCGTGTCGGTGTAGCGGTGGTGCGAACGGTGGCCACGCGCCCACCAGAGCGCGGAGCCCTCGACGGAGCCGGAGCCCATGCACATGAGTGCGATTGCCAGTGGGCGCGATGCCGTGTATGCGCAGTGCGCCCAGAGGCGGTGATAGCCGGCGGTAACGCCGATGCCGGTCATGAAGTAGTACGCAATCGACCATGCGAGCGTCTTGCTCTGGAGTGGCACGCAGAAGATTGCATAGACGGCTAGCACTGGCGGGATCGTCAGTGCCAAAAAGGAGATCCACTGAATCTCGTTGAGCACGTTGCTCCAGCGCACGGGTGGCAACGGCTTCTCGGTCGCGAGGATGCGCTCGACGAACGATGAAGACATGTCTTCCTCCTCGGCAGCAGCCTTGACAGGGTCGCGTGCCCAGGAGGAGGGAACTGTCTGCACCTTTTCCGGCGCCGATGCCATGGCGGTGGGAGTGGAAAAATGTCGCTCGGCGAAGACTGGTATTTGCGGCTTGCGCTTTTTGTTCCAGCAAACACGTGGAACGCACAAGTCAGGCGATTATGGACATCCCTCCACATTACTACTGCATGTTTTTTGCTGAGTAATCGCGGCCGTGCCTGGCGCCGGTGAAGCGAGCCGGTGACCGGTAATGAAGCGACGTGTCACCGGTGGCGTGAGTTGGCCCTAGCTGGGAAGCTTGGCCTAGCGGAAGAGGGATGCGTCGAGCGCCGCATTGTACCGGTGGCCGCGCACCTTGGCACTCGCGGCGTCGGCGATCCGGCGGAACTGGTCGAGCGTCTCGCGGGGGACGTCCACGCGTGCGCTCTCGATGTTCTGCTCGAGGTTCCTGCGCTTGGTGGTGCCAGGGATCGGGATCAGCTTGTCGTACTGGTGCATCTCCCAGGCGAGGGTGAGCTGAGCCGCGGTCACGTGTGTGCTTTGCGCGAGCTGGTTGATCTCCTCTGTGAGCTGGAGGTTCACCTGGAAGTTGTCCTCGCTGAAGCGGTCGAGCCGGCGGCGGATGTCGTTCTGCGGCAGCTCGTCGCGCGAGTGCAGCGCGCCCGTGAAGAAGCCGCGCGAGAGCGGCGAGTAAGCAATGATAGCAATGCCCAGCTCCTTACACGTGTCCAGCACGCCGTTCTGCTCAATGTCCAGCGAGAAGGGGCTGTACTCGATCTCGACTGTGGCGATCGGGCGCACCGCGTGCGCGCGGCGGATCGAGTCCGCGTTCACCTCGCTGAGCCCAATGTGGGAGAAGAGGCCCTCGTCGGCGAGCTTGGCCAGCGTGCGCGTGGCATCCTCCATCGACATGGACAAGTCGCGCCGCGCCGGCCCGTACACGTCGATGGACTTGTGCCCGCCGAGAGCGTCGTGTGCCTCGCGCAGCTCCTTGCGCAGGTTGTCCTCGCTCGTGTCAAAGCTCATCAGGCCCTTTTCCGCGTTGAAGCCGCCCTTGACGCCCAGGACCACCTTGGATGCGTACTGCGGGTACTTGGCAAAGAAGCGGCCGATCAGTGCGAGGTTGTCGAGGGGTGCTTGGTGCCGTAGAACGTGGCCGAGTTCCAGTACGTCACGCCGCTTTCCACGGCGGCCCGCATGCACTCGAACGCCTGCTCGTCCGGGACCAGGGTCGTGGGGTCTGCCCAGGTGAACTTGAGCAGCCCAAAGCCCAGGCACCCGACCTGCACGTCGGATGCCGTGCCGCCCAGCGTGCGCGTTGGGATCGCAGACATGTTCAATCGTCAGGAACGTTCTTAGGGGGGATATCCGTGCGTTGGGCCAGCTCGGCCGAGCGACTATGGTCTGGCTTGGCGGCCCAGGCTCACGGTGACCACGTGGCCGCCGCGCCGCTGGAGCGCCTCGCGGATGCGCGGCACGTCCGTGGGGGCACCGGCCGGGGTGCGTGCCAGCTGCGTCTGCGCGGCGGCCACCACGCGGTCCTCCCAGCCGGACGCGCGCATGCGCTGTGGGAACGGCGGCGCGGCGCGCGGCTGGTCGAGCCTGGGGGGCTCCTGCGCCCGCTGCCGGGCAGCAAAGCGGCGGCGGCGCTGCCGCTGGGAGAGCTGCCGGCGGCGCGGCGGCGCGCGCAGCTCGAGCTGCTCGTCCACGTGCTCCGAGGCGCCCGCGGCCAGCGTGCGCTGCGCGCCGCACTTGGTGCAGGTGCGCACGACGCGGTAGGCGGTGCCCGGGTCGCTGAGCACGGACGTCGTGCAGGAGACGCCGTCCAGGAGGAAGCTCGCGCAGCGCTTGCACGCGGCGTGCTTCACGCTGGGGTCCAGGCGGATCACGGCGCGTTTCGCGAGCGAGAGCAGCTGGCTCATGCACGCGGCGCTCGCGCCCTGCGGGCTGCCCTGGGCCTCACACAGCTCCAGGTAGAGTGCGCGCTGCAGCAGGAAACTGAGCGTGCCGTACATGTCAGCGTTGGGTATCGAAGTGCTGGGCTCGTCCTGGGACGCGGCGTTGCGCCGCGCCTTTTTCGACGGCGGCTGTGCTGCGCTTTCCGGTGGTGCCCGCTCGCCGCGTTCTGGCGCCGGGAGCAGTGGCCCGGCGGGGTGCCGCTCGTAGCAGAGGGACGTCAGCTGCCTGCGGGTCAGCGGGCTATGCGGGCAGGGAGACGCACTTTCGCAGCGATAGCAGATCCTCGTCCTCGTAGGCAAAGTCGAGCAGCTTGGCGCCGTCCTCGAGCAGCTCGTCGAGGCGCACGGCCACTCGGGCACGCCTCGTGCGCTCCTGCGGCGGGTCCCGCGCGAGCTCGCCGTGCTCGAGCAGCGCGTGGCCGCAGCGCCCGCACGCCGGCCAGCGTGCGAGGAGATCGTCCAGGGTATGCTTTGCGTGCGACACGAGGTGGATGCGTGCGCCGCGCGGCGGAACGAGGCCGCGGCACGTACACGCTGGGGCGCCGGTGGACGGGCCAGCGTCCGGTGTGGGGTACGGGCTGTCCGCGCGCGGGGCGAAACGCCAGCCGTGGGAGCACGGCGTGTGGCGCGCCACTTTGAGCGTGGCGCTGGCCTCGTCCAGCTCCGCCGTGGTGGCGATCCCGGCCGGGTACCAGAGGGACATGCGGAGAGAAAAAAAAGCTGGGTGACGGCGAGGTGGAGGTGGCCAGGCCAGCGCTGCCCTGCCTCTTACGGCTCCTGTCCTCAGAATGATTGGCGCGGTCATCTCGCTCGCGGTGGTGATATTTGTGGATCTCGTGATGACGCGATTCAGGCGCCGCTCGAGCGTGCAGGGCAAGGTGCGTGGGCAACGGGCAGGGGCCGCTCACTGAAGAATGTCCTGGTCACAGGCGGGTCGCAGGGGCTCGGGCTGGCGGTCGCCAAGCTCGCCGCGGCCCAGGGCGCCAATGTGGTGATCTGCAGCCGGTCCGAAGGCAAGCTGCAGGCAGCGCTCGCCGAGGTCAAGGTGCGTGCCAGCGTGCGCGGGCGAGCTGACGTCAGGACGCGCGGAAGAATGCATCGCAGGACGTGCGGTACGTCGCCGCAGACGTGTCCACGTTTGCGGGCGCGGACGGCGCGGTGCGGGCGTGCAAGTTCACGCCGGACGTGGTGTTCTGCTGCGCGGGGGGCGCCAAGCCGGGGTTCTTCCTCGAGCAGGAGGAGGCCGACTTTGAGCTCGCGCTGCGGACGGACTACTGGACGGCGCTCTCGACGGCGCATGCCGCGGCGGGCGCCATGGTGCGCGGCGGCGTGCGTGGGCGTGTGGTGTTTGTGAGCTCCGTGCTCGGGTTTATGGGGTTTGTCGGCTATGCGCAGTACTCGCCGATGAAGTACGCGATCCGCGGGCTGGCCGAGTGCCTGCGGTCGGAGCTGCTGCCTCACGGCATCCACGTGCACGCCTTCTTCCCCGCGACGATCCTCTCGCCGGGGTACGAGCAGGAAAACACGACCAAGCCCGAGGTGACCAAGGCCGTCGAGGGCGCCGACGAGGGTCTCACGCCCGAGCAGTGCGCCACGCAGCTGCTGCGTGGTGTGGAGCGCGACGAGTTCTTTATCGCAGACGGGTTCGTCGGGCGCACGCTGCGCATGTGCTCGTCGGGCACGGCGCCGGGCAACGGGCCATTCCTGCTGGAGCTGTTCGCCGGGATGCTGGCCAGGGTACGTGGAGCGCGGCGCAGCGGGGCTGACGGCAGGTGGCTATGGCGGGGTGGCGCCGGTTCGCGGCGGACCGCACCGTGCTGCAGCACGGCGCTTCGGCAGTACGCTCGTAGGGTAAGAGCATTGGCCTTGCTCATGTAACGTCTAGCACATCGCCTAAAACCCACTATACAAAAAGGGGGGAAGAGTGCATATACAGGGGTGAGGCCTGCAGGAGCCCGCTCTCTGCAGGTGGGGCCAGTCGTCATAAGTGCGGCGACGTCGCCGCCCGGGAGCGCTCGCCTCGCCGGGGTGGTCGCCGCCCGTCGCGCTCCGCGGTCAGGAGCCCGTGTCGCCGCTCGAGGAGCTGCGTTTGCTCTTGCGCTCCGCCTCGGCGGCGGCTTCGGACGCATGGAGGCCGCAGGTGCCCGCCTCGCTCTTGTAGTGGCGGTTGAGTGCGTCGAGACGGGCAAACGTCTTGCCGCAGCTCTCGCAGGAGTACGGCTTGATGTTCAGGTGCAGATTCTGGTGCCGCTTGCAGTCGTGTGTGCGGGCAAAGCTGCGCCCGCAGCCGGGCCAGTCGCACTTGAACGGGCGCTGATCCATGTGGGAGCGCATGTGGCCACGCAGGTTGTACTGCCGGGTGAAGGTGGAGCCGCAGTCGGGGAACGGGCAGGTAAAGAGTGCCTCGGCCTTGCGCCGGGAGGCGCTGGCCGCCTGGGCCGCCGAGGTGGTGACGATGGGCGTGTGTGTCTGTGCCGCGCAGTGCACGCCCTTGCCGGCGCTGTCTGTACTGGGCTGCGGCGAGGTGCGTGCCCGCGGAGAGGGCGTGTACGCTTCTCCGGTGGACACGCTGAGCGCCGGAGAGCTCGCTGCCGACTGCAGGGGCGGCCCCTGGGACGCCGGCATCACGGGCTGCGGCTGCGCCTGCGCCTGCGGCGGCGGCGGCGGCGGCGGCGGCCAGGTGGGCGCAAACATGCCCATGAACGAGAGGTCCATCGGCATGCCGCCCGTGGCGTCCCAGGCGCTGGTGCCGCTCGGCGCACGCTGCATGCTCTGCAGATCCTCGGAGACCGCGGCGCGCATATGGCGGGCGCGATGCGAGGCGGCGCGGCGCAGCTCGGGGTCGGGTATGGCGCCCGGCTCGGCGCCGCGCTCGTAGGCGTCCATCGGATGCAGGGCGTTGCTGGTGGGGGCGAGCGGCTTGTTGAGGGGGAAGCGCCAGTGCTGCATGCGCGCCGCGGCGGTCTGCGCCTGGTCGAGGAGCGCGGCCTCGGAGCCGCTCGGCGAGGTCTCGGTCTCCGGGGTGTGGCCGCGCTGCGGCGTCTGGTACGGGCTCGAGGCGCGGGACGAGTTATTGCGCCGGTGGCGCACGGGCCCGGTGCCGGCGCCCGCGCCGCTGTCGCCCATGGGGCTGCCGAGGAGCATCTTGGGCTGCTGGATGAGCGACGGGTCGAGCGTGACGCTGGCCATGTCCGAGTCGAGCGGCGTGCTGTCCGGCACGGAGAGCAGCGGCACGTCGGTAGAGAGCATCGAGGCAGGCTCCGAGACGCCGCCGTCCGCAGACTGCGACTGGGACATGCTCGACTGGCTCTCGTCCTCGACCTTGATGTTGAGCGACTCCATGTTGAGCCCCGAGTCCGAGTGGGAGCAGGAGGCGTGGTGGCTGTGGGACGGGCGTGCGTCGGAGCCGCCCAGCAGGCTCACAAAGTCGTCGCCCGCGCCGCCAGACGGCGGCGGCTCGGTGGGGGAGAGCCCGATGATCGACGGGGTGCGTGGCCCGACGTCCGAGATAGACCGCCGCTTCTTCCAGTGGAATACGGGCTGCAGCATGTTGGGAGAGTCGTTCTTGCCGTCGTTGATGAACCCCATGTTCACGTCGAGCTTAAGCAGGTTCTTGAGCTGCGCGAGCTGCTCCCGGCGCGCCTGCGCGTCGAGCGGCTGGGCGCCGCCCGGGTGCGCGGGCGCGGGGGAGGTGCCCGGCACGTTGAGCAGCATGTCGTTGTTGCTGGGCGTACCTGCGGGGTAGCTGCTTGCCTTGTTCATCGAGTGGAGCAGGTGCTCGGGCTGCGCGTTGGGCAGTGGGGTGCTGAGGCTGATGACGGGCGCCGGCGGCGAGACGCCGCTGTTGGTGTCCGAGGTGGCCGAGGTGCTGCGCGATATGCCATCGGGCCACATGCCCATCTCAGGAGGCATCCCCGGGTTCCCATCCACGCCGGCGCCGGCGCCGCTCGGCGGGCGGCGGTGGGGTGGTGGCGGAGAAACGCCGGGGTTGGGGCCGGCGGCCTTTTGTGCGTCCCAAGACGGCTGATGCCCAACGAGGCTTGGCGCGGTGTTGAGCTGGTTGTGGACGGCAGGCGCGGTGCCCGGCACCGCGACGGGTGCCGCGGGCATGGGCGCCGGGGCGGCCGCCGTGGCCGCGACCGAGGCGGCGGCGGCAGCGGCGGCCGCGTTGGTGCTGTTGAGGGTCGGGGGCCAGGACTCGGTCCAGGTGCCCATCGACTGGGAGGGCATGGACACGGCGCCCCAAGAGCTTTCCTGGCCCTGCGCGGCGAGGCCGGGCGTGGACACGCCCGAGGCGGATGGGGTGGAGCCGGGTGTTGGTGTTGCGATCCCCTGCTGCACCGCCCACGGCGCGGCGCCCTGGGCGCTGCCGTAGCCGGCAGATAGCCCCGAGCCCTGCGGCTCGATGGCGGAGCTGTGCCGGTTCCCGCCGCCACCCAGGCGCTCGCCGGGCAACATCACAATTGCCGGGTGCATACTCAGATGGGGATGCCGCAACCTCAGAAGGTAAACACGGGGATGTGCTTACGCATCCAGAGGCGGAGCAGCACACACGGAGCAGAGGAGGCAGAAGGAAGCACCGCGGAGCGGAACGGACTTGCTGGAGGATGCGGGACCCGCAGGCGTGCGAGGTGCAAGTAAGGAGACCCAAGCGGTGGTTTGATTCGTGGATCCCCAAGCGGCGGCGTCTGCAACACCGAGTGCCCCCTCGGCCGGCGCTAAGGGCGTGTTACAACACAAGGTGGCGGGCGCCACGCGGCCATGGCGGGCACTTTCCGCAGCGGCGTGGGCCAATCAGCGGCGCTGCCATGCAGGAACAGTGGCGTCGCCACGTGGCGCCACGCGTGCCAAGCTGCAGGCGCTCGGCCGAGCGCACGCCTGTCTTCGCAGCGCGCGACGCAGAGATGGCGCTCTAGTGCATGCATCGTGGGCTGGTGCAGCTTCTTCGACCGCGGTGGACTAGCAGGGCCTGGAGCGTGCGAGCGATGAGTATGTCGACGAATGCGCCGGAGCAGGCGCCGAGCCCCGCGTGGCCGGCCGCCAGGGTGCGCAGTACGTTTATGGACTTTTTCCGCGAGGGCAACAAGCATACGTTTGTGCCGTCGAGCTCCACCGTGCCGTACGACGATCCGACGCTGCTGTTTGCCAACGCCGGGATGAACCAGTACAAGAGCATCTTCCTGGGTACGGTGGACCCGTCGTCGTCGTTTGCGCAGCTGCAGCGTGCGGTGAACTCGCAAAAGTGCATCCGTGCGGGCGGCAAGCACAACGACCTGGACGATGTGGGCAAGGACACGTACCACCACACGTTCTTTGAGATGCTGGGCAACTGGAGCTTTGGCGACTACTTTAAGCGGGACGCGACGCGGCTTGCCTGGGAGCTGCTCACCAAGGTGTACGGCCTGCCTGAGGATCGGCTGTACGTGACCTACTTTGAGGGCGATGCGAAGCAGAACCTCGAGCCGGACACCGAGGCGCGAGACCTGTGGCGGGAAGTGGGCGTGGCGGACGACCACATCCTCACGGGCGACGCCAAGGACAACTTCTGGGAGATGGGCGCCACGGGCCCGTGCGGCCCGTGCAGCGAGATCCACTTTGACCGGATCGGCGGGCGGAACGCGGCGGACCTGGTGAACAAGGACGACCCCGACGTGATCGAGGTGTGGAACCTGGTGTTCATCCAGTTCAACCGCGAGGACGATGGCTCCCTGCGCCCGCTGCCCGCGCGGCACATCGACACCGGCCTCGGGTTCGAGCGCCTGGTGTCGATCCTGCAGGACAAGCGCTCCAACTACGACACGGACGTGTTCACCCCGCTCTTTGCGCGCATCCAGGAGCTCACCGGGGCGCGGCCCTACACGGGCAAGCTCGGCGAGGAGGACCAGGACGGGATCGACACGGCGTACCGCGTGGTGGCGGACCACGTGCGCACGCTCACGTTTGCCATCAGCGACGGGTGCGTCCCGGACAAGGACGGCCGCGGCTACGTGCTGCGGCGTATCCTGCGGCGCGGCACGCGGTTTGTGCGCAAGTACTTCCAGGTGCCGATCGGCCACTTCTTCTCGCAGCTGGTGCCGACGCTCGTGGAGCAGATGGGCGGCTTCTTCCCCGAGATCACGCGGCGCACCGAGGAGGTGAAGGCGATCCTCGACGAGGAGGAGCAGTCGTTCGCCCGCACGCTGGACCGCGGCGAGAAGCTGTTTGAGCAGTACGCGCGCGCCGCGCAGAGTGAGGGCCGCACCAAGCTGAGCGGCTCGGACGTGTGGCGGCTCTACGATACCTACGGCTTCCCGGTGGACCTGACGCAGATCATGGCCGAGGAGCAGGGGCTCACGTTCGACCAGGCCGAGTTCGAGCGTGCGCAGGCCGAGAGCCGCGAGGCGAGCAAGGGCGGCGCGAAGCAGCAGGACGCTGAGGCGGTGAAGCTCGACGTGCACGACCTGGGGCACCTCGAGCAGGACAGCAGTGTGCCCAAGACGGACGACCGGTTCAAGTTCGACACGCCCGAGGTGCGTGCCACGGTCAAGGCCATCTTCCAGGCGCACAAGTTTGTGCCCGAGTCCGGCGCCCTGCCGGAGCCCGCCGCGCCGTTCGGCATCCTGCTGGACCGGACCAACATGTACGCCGAGGCCGGTGGGCAGCAGGCGGACACCGGCTCGCTGGTGATCGACGGGCAGGCCGCGTTCGAGGTCACCGACGTGCAGGTGGCCAACGGGTACGTGCTGCACACCGGCTTCCTCAAGGAGGGCGCCCTGCGGGTGGGCGACGAGGTGGTGTCCACCTACGACGAGAGCCGCCGCCGCCCGCTGCGGAATAACCACACGGGCACCCACATCCTCAACTTTGGGCTGCGCGAGGTGCTGGGCGACCACGTGGACCAGAAGGGCTCCCTCGTGGCGCCGGCCAAGCTGCGCTTCGACTTCTCGCACAAGGCTGCGCTCACCGTGGACGAGCTGCGGGAGATTGAGCGGATCAGCAACAACTTCATCGCGCGCAACGTGCCGGTGTTCGGCAAGGAGCTGGACCTGAACGCCGCGTACAAGATCCCGGGCCTGCGTGCCGTCTTTGGCGAGGCGTACCCGAACCCGGTGCGGGTGGTCTCGCTCGAGTTTGACGTGGAGGAGATCGCCAAGGACCTCGAGAACCCCAAGTGGCGCCGGACCAGCGTCGAGTTCTGCGGCGGCACGCACGTGGCGCGCACCGGCGTCATCTCGCAGCTGGTGGTCACGGAGGAGGGCGGCATTGCCAAGGGCATCCGCCGTGTCGTGGCGGTCACCGGCGACGAGGCCACCGCGGTGAGCGTGGCGGCGGACAAGGCCGCGGCGCGCCTCGAGGAGATCGACCGCGTGGCGGACCAGGCGGCCAAGGATGCGCAGCTCAAGGCGTTCAGCGTGGAGCTCGCCCGGCTGGACATTAGCGTGCTGCGCAAGGAGGAGATCAAGCAGCGGTTCAGCAAGATCCGCAAGGCGCTCGACACGCAGCTCAAGGCGCGCTCTGCCGCCGAGGTCAAGGCCGCGCAGGAGGCGGTGACCAAGTACTTTGAGGAGCACCCCGAGGCGCCCGTGTACATTACCAAGCTGGACGTGGACGCAAACAACAAGGCGCTCCAGTCGGGCATTGCCGCGGCCAAGAAGCTCGGCAAGCCCGTGTACCTGTTTGCGCAGGACAAGAGCGGCGCGGATCCGTGCAAGACGCTCTACAGCAACTATGTGCCGGAGGCTGCGCAGCAGCGCGGACTCAACGCCGTCGAGTGGAACCGCGGCATCTCGGAGATGCTCCACGGGCGCGGCGGCGGCAAGCCGGACGGCGCACAGGGCGTCGGCGAGGCGCCGCGCTCCGCGGTGGACGACGCCATGAAGCTCGCCGAGGAGCTGTTCCGCATGAAGATCCAGTAGGCCCCTTCCGGTAGTGGTGAACAGCTTGGGCCGCGCCAACTGACCCGCTGGCTGGTAGCCGTCTTGCGGCTAGCGCTCGCCGCCGCTCAGGGCTGCCGCTCGCGCAATGCTCCTCTGCGGGATCACCAGCTCGAGCAGCATGGCAAACACCATCTGCACGGCGACCACGATGCACACAATCTTGCCGGCAATCGGCCCGCCGGTCTGCGCGTAGCGCTGGAAGCGCTCTGCGCTGGACCGCGGCGGCGTGCGCATCGCTAGCTCGTACACCGCCTCGAGCCGCCGTGCAGTCTCGCCCCAGGAGTACATGCTGGCCACGGCTCGGTGCTGTGCATGGGGGTCGTGGCGCCCCGCCTGCACGTGCGCGATGGCCGCGTCCATCGCGGCGACGATCGCATCCGTGTTCGGCTCCGCGAGGCGCACCATGCTTGGCGGGAGCACCTCGGGGATGCCGCCCACCCGGGTGCTCACCACGTGCAGGCCGGCGCACGTCGCCTCGATGAGCGAGGTGCCGAACGCCTCGGTGAGCGACGTGTTAAGGAAGATGTGTCCCTGGGTGAGGTGCCGCTGCAGGTCGCGCTGCCGCACGGCGCCCACGAGCACGACGCGCTCCTGCAGCATGTGCTGCTCGCGCATCTGCTCCAGCTCCACAAACTTGGGCCCGTCGCCGCCCACGAGGAAGCACAGGTTCGCGTGCCGCGCACAGAGCCGCGGGATCGCCGCCATGAGCAGGTCGATCCCCTTGCGGTACATGAGACGGCTCAGCACCACGACGCAGATGCGATCGCGCGGCGCCGCCGCGGGGTTCGGCCAGAACTGCTGTGCGACGATCGCGTTCGGGATGGTCGAGACGAGCTCGGGGCGCACCGCAGCGCGCAGCACCGTGTTCTCCCGGCCCGTGTGGCTCACGCACACGACGTGATCCACGTCGCTCAGCGCAAACTTGAGCAGCTTGTTGGTCAGGATGCTGCCGGGGTCCGCGAACCCAAAGAGCGAGTGGTCGGTGAACACGGCCTTGAGCCCGAGCGTCTTGGCGTGGAACACGCCTTCGTGCGCCATGCTCGACAGCGCCTGGTGCGCATGCACCAGCTGGATCTCTTCGCGGATCAGGATCGTGCGCAGCAGCGGGAGCAGCGCGAAAAAGTTCGGCAGCGAGTCCTGCCGGGCGATCACCGCGTAGGGCACGTAGTACACCTTGAGCCCGTTCACCAGGTAGCGGACACCGGTGCGTGGGGGGTATGCGTGGGTAATTACGATCACCTGCGGTCAGCACCGACGCGCTCGCGACAAAGACGCACCTTGTGTCCGCGGCGGAGCAGGTGCTGGCCGACCATGTAGATATGGCCCTCCACCCCGCCCACGTTGGGGAAGAAGAAATCCGATATGAGCCTGCAGGTGAACGGGGGCTGGCCGACGCTCATGCTTACGCTATGCGGAGGTGTCCGCCGTTGTTGGGCGACACGGGCCCGTCCTCGGGCTTGCCAGGCAGCTGCGCGCCGTCCTGGCGCCCGGTCCCGCCTGGCTCCACCAGGAGGGCGGCCAGCGCCTCGTGCGCGTCTTGGCGGCCCAGCTGGCAGCGCAGTGTGCGCTGCAGCGCCGCCAGGTATGCAGCCTTGCTTGGTGCGGGTCCGGCATGCACCGGCGCGGGACCGGCGTGCACTGGCGCGTCGAGCGCGACGCCGGGCGGCACCGGGACCTTTGCCGAGGCCAGCCAGCGGTACGCTCGGAGCACGTCGACGAACGGATCGTAGAACTGGTTGTACTCCTCCGAGGGGAACAGGGAGCGCTCCCTGGATTCCCCGGGGGCCGCGCTCGGCTGTCCCTGCCCGGTGAGCAACTCGCCGAGCTCGTCTGCGAGTGCCGCTGCGTCCACCTGGCGCATGTGCTCCCAGATCCACTCGGCGCACGCGAGGTGCCCGCCCTGCAGCTGCTGAGCTGAGCGTAGCAGCGGCCCGAGCGGAGCTGAGGGCGCGTCGCTGCGCCCCGCGGGCGCAAATGCACGGCTGGCCAGCGCGCAGCTGACGGCCCGCACCTCGGCGTCGTCGTCGGTGAGCAGGCGGGCGACAAGCCGCAGGGCGTCCATCTGTAGCGCCGCGTCCAGGGACGCAGTCCGCTCCGGCACCACGTAGCCAAGCGCATGGGCCACGCCGAGCCGCGACGCGGCGCCCTGCTCGGCCCGGGAGCAGCGCTCCCACACGGCGAGGCACGCCCGGAGGAATCCGGCGTCCGCGGCGCCAGCCGCGACGCCAAGCAGCGGGATCAGCGCGTCGCGGAGCGCCGGCGCTCCGCTGGTGACCACGGCGGACAGGAGCCGGCGGGCATGCGTGGCGTCTGCGGCAGGGTGGCCCTCGGCAGGGCGCGACGCGAGCTCGGCCGCCGCGACGCGCACATCCAACGCCACCCCCGCATCCAGAGCGAGGTCCAGCAGGGCGGGCAGCAGCGCCGTGGGCGCCTCGCCGGCCAGGTGCTCGAGCACGGCGCGGCGCACCGCGTCCTTGGCCTGCAGCAGGCGCTCGAGCGGCACCCCGACCCCGAGCACAGGCGCCGCACGCAGCGCCGACGGCACAAGCCACGGCAGAAACGGGTCGTCGGGACGTAGCGCCACGTCTGCCGTCTTTTCGCCAGCGAGTAGCTCAAGGATCGCGGTGAGGCGTGCGGCGGCGTGTCCAGCGCCGAGGCTCGTAGCGGGCCCGCTGCCGAGCTCGGCTACCACGTCGAGGAATGCGGCGCACGTCGGCGGACATGCATTCTGGCCGAGGAGCTCGTCGCTCCGCCGGGCCAGCACCGGCGCCACGACTTGCTCGACCGCCACGTCCGGCGCGGCCGGCGCGGCCGGCGCCGCTCGCGCGACGAGCGCACGCACTGCGAGCAGGGCGCCGTGGAGCCCGTTCTGATCCAGCAAGGTGGCCTGCTCTAGCAGGCGGGCGGCCGCTGCGCCGCGCTCCGCCTTGGGGACAAGCACGGCGTAGCAGGCAGCCGCCTGCTCGCGAATCTTCCAGTTCGCGCACGTGGCGCAGCGCTCGACCGCCTCGAGCAGACGGCGGCGCACGCCGGCGTCCAGGGCGTCGCTCTCCGCACGCAGCTTACCGAGGAGCAGCAGCACCGCGTACAGCGCGGAGCCATGCGCGACGTGGCGGAGATCCTGCGTCCGCAGCGCCCGCGACTCGGATGCCGCCGTGTCGGCGAGCATGCGCTCCAGCTCGTGGCTCGTCGCGAGCAGCTCGTCCAGGTGCCGCTCGTGCTGCGGAGCGTGCCCAAACGCGCGGATGCCAAAGAAGCGCGTGCTGATCGCAGCAAACAGCATCATGGATGCATTGCGCACGCTCCAGTGCGCGGAGCGGAAGCCCGCGACCGCCTGCGTGAGCGCTGCACCGAGGTACGTCCGCATCGCCGCGGTGAGCGTGCTGTCCATTACCAGGACGCGCACCATGTTGAGCGCGTGCGTCGTGCGGGTCGGTGCCGCGGCGTCGTCGCCGCCCGCCGTCGCCGCCATGCGCAGAAAGACGCGCATGGCCCGCTCGACGCGCGCCGGCGCGCCGCGAGCGCCATGCGCGCTCAGCAGGGCGAGGAACGCGTAGCCGATGCCGGCGCTCCGCCGTGTGGTGCTGAACTGCTCGCAGTGCGCCTCGAGGTGCTCCAGGAGCGCGTCGAGCCATGCGTCGGGCAGCGCGGCAACGGGGGAGCGTGCTCGGAGCACGGCACGCACCATGGCGGTGTAGCACGGGTAGATTGTGCTGAATGCGCCGCGGTGCCGGATATGCAGCATCCAGTCCAGGAAAAGCGCGTTGGCCGCCTCAGCCGCGTCGGCGTCCGCGTGCACCTCGACGAGGCGCGCTTCGAGGCGGGCGGCCTCTTTGATCGCCCGCCAGGCGTACGCGAGGATGCGCTGGTACGCGGGCGTGGCGGCGGCCAACGAAGCGTCGCCCTCCTCGTCGTCCCCATCGCCCGCCTCCCCATCTGCACCGGCGAGGAGCATGGCATTTTCCAGCTCCGACTGCGGCGCGGCGTTCGCTTCCCCGCGGGCCGCGTCCTGGTTCCCCTCGGGCGCCGCGGCGCACAGCACTGGCCGCGTCACGCTCCACACACGGCGAACACTTTTCCGCAGCTCGGCGACGAGCGGCGCAATCTGCTCGGGCTGCGCACAAGCGACGAGGTGCTCGATCACAGCGAGCAGGCCATGCAAGGCGTACTCCTGGGATGCGCGGTCAATGCCGCGCTGCTCGGCAGTCTCGAGGCGCTTGGTAAGGAGCGACAAGTGTGCGGCGAGGAGCGCGGGGGTAAACGGGGCCGCCCCGCGAGCGACGTCGCCAGGGACCACGTCGCCCGGGTGGCCATCCTCGGCCCCAGTGACGCTGCTACCACGCCTGGCCTCCTCCGCGACGCGCGCTACGGCCTCCTCGCCCGACCAGCGCCAGACGACGACGAGCCGCTGGTACAGCTGCACGAGGAGCACGGCCGCGTCCGCGTCCGACTCCTTGAGGCTGCGCATCCGAGCGAGACTCGCGCCAACCGCGCGCTCACACACGAGCTGCGGCGTGTCGAGCCCGGGGAGCTGGCCGGCGGCGCCCAGGCGCTCGAGGACCAGCACCGCAGTGCGCTGCACGTCGTCGTACGTGCTCTCGGTGACCAGCTGCAGGAGGCGGTCCACGAGCGCGGCGCTCGGGCGGACGGCCTGCACGGCAAATGCGCCGGGGTACGTTGACCTGGTCTTTTGCAGGGAGCGCACCGCGTCGCCGACGTCGCGGGCGCCGGTGGGGGCGTCTGTGACGCCTTCCAGCGTGGCCTCGAGGAGCAGCAGGAGGAGCGACACGGCGAGGATCGTACACGCGTACGGCGCGCCGGGATGCGTGGCCATCACGAGGGCGTTGGCCAAGTGCGCAAGGAGGGCCTCGAGCTCCGACTGCAGTGCGTCGTCTGCACGCCGCTTGTGCAGGCCATGCAGGTTGATGCGCACGCGGGTGAGCAGCTTGACAAAGTAGGCGATGGTGTCCTTCCGCGCCACGGAGCTGGCGAGCATCAGGTTCTCCGTGTAAAAGTGGGACACGGCTGCGAGCTCCACGCGGGTGAACGGCGCCGCTGGCGTCTTGGCGTCGACCGCGAGGGCGAGCGCAGCGACCTGGATGCGCGGCTCGCTGCACCGCAGACAGGCGTCCAGCAGCGATGCTGGTACGCGGACCGGCAGCGAGGTGCCGTTGCCCGACGAGGAGGCGGGCTCTAGCGTGCAGAGATCACGGAGCTTGGCGCCTCGGAGCACCGCGAGGCCCGCGCGGACCACCGCGTCCGCGTCCGACGGAGCGCCCGCGAGACGGCCAAGCAGGTGCGGCAGGGCCACAGGCACCGTGTCCAGCAGCGGGTATACGAGGTGGGCCACGACGTGGTCCACGGCGCGCTCGTCGCGGTCCACGAGGGCCTCGGCGAGCGGGGTGAGCCACGGGTACAGCCACGCCTCGCCGTGCGTCCCGCGCTCACGCACCACGGCGGAAATAAAGCTGATGGCCAGCTTGGAGCGCCGGCTCACGCTGCCACGCGCCTGGCGCACGGCGCGGACGACGGCGGTAAAGAACGCGGCGAGCGGCTCGAGCGAGCCCTCTGGCGCAGCCTCCGTGGCGATGCATGTGCCGTAGCGCGCCACGAGCGTGTCGAGCGCCACAAGGGTCGCCTGGGTATCGGGATGGGATCGTGCATGGGCCAGGAGCGCGTCCAGGAGGGGGCAGGGCGGTCGGGCCGCGCGCTCGGCGGGCGGCGCACTGCGCTCGCCCTGCGGTGCTTGCGCTGCGCACCACGCCTCGTACACGCCGAGGAACGCGTCCAGCAGGCCACGCACGCGGTTCACCGTGGTGGTGTGCGGCAGCGCCATGGCCGCCACCAGGCGCTCGCACAGAAGCGCCTGCAGCGGCGCGTCGGGGAACTGCGCGCCGCGTGGCGGGTGCGGCGCACGCCACACCTCGGCCGCCGTGGTGCACCAGGCGCGGAGCATGTCGATGCCCCGGGCCATGGTGCTGCCCGGCATGGCGCCGTCCTGGGGGTGCGGCCATTGGAGCAGGTCGAGCGTCGGCGGCAGCGCCGCGCAAAGCGTCTCGCTGTCGGTCAGTGGGGTCGGCGCATGCGCGCGCACGTACGCAGCGCGCTCTGGAGAGCCACACGCGCGCACGGCACTGACAGGGTCAGCGTGCGCCGGCGGCTCGGGCATGGTGGCGGACGGTGGAGGCAGATGAGCGTGTGATGGATTAGCAGGTGCATGCATTACGTAAGTGCGCGCGACGCGTCTCGACGCGGTGCTTCCGCTCTGCGTGTTGCACGATGGAGGAGGCGGTGTCGGTGCCGCTGAACGTGCGGCGCGCCGTGCTGCACGCATTCACCAAGAAGCGGCACCTGCAGCTGCGCACGGATGCGGTCGTGTTTGTGTACACCACGCTCGAGGCGCACGAGCTGCTGGGCGACGCGACGGTGATGACCGAGGCGATCGAGGCGCTTGCCAGTGCGCTGGTGGAGCGGCACGTCTCGGGCGGGCATACGCCGGGGTTCGACGGCCTCGTGGTGACGAGCGAGACGCTGCGCTGGGTGTACAACCAGCTGCTAGTGGAGAATGCGGGCGGCGGCGAGGAGGACGACGGCGCGGCGCGGGTGACGCAGGGCGACGAGCCGCGGCTTGAGGACTACTTCCGCGTGGTGGACGCGTTCGCGATGCCGCGCGTCGTCTTTGACACGGGGCGCAAGGTGTTTGAGCGGCGCGAGGGCGGCGCATCCGTGCTCGCGGCGCCGAGCGCGCCGAGCGCGCAGCTGCGGGAGCGGTACGAGCTGCTGCGGAGCATTGTGCTGCGGAACGAGTACTTCCTGCCGCCGCTCGCGGTCGGCGCGGGGCGCGAAGAGCGCAGCTCGTTCATGAAGCTCACGACGACCAAGAACCTGCTCGGCCGGCAGGGGGAGCGGTGCCTCCTGTTTGGGCGGCTCTCGACCACCGCCGAGGGGTTCTACGCGCTCGAGGACGCCGAGGGCAGTGTGGAGCTGGACCTGACGCACGCGGTGCCCGGGGAGGGCATCTTTACCGAGGGAGCCTTTATCCTCGTCGAGGGCGAGTACACGCTGGAGGAGAAGCTGCGTGCGCTGGCGATTGGGCATCCGCCGTCGGAGCCGCGGGACGAGGCCCGCAAGCTGTTCGGCCACGTCGACTTCCTCGGCACGGGCGCCGTGCCGCAGAAGAGCGTGGCGGCGCTCCACGCGCAGGAGCAGCAGCACCGGGACCAGTGCATCGCGGTCTTCTCGGACGTGCACCTGGACGTGGAGCGTGCGCTGAGCAGCCTGCGTGCGATTTTGCAGGGGTACGACGACGCCGGGTTCATCCCGCTGGCGATTGTGCTGTGCGGCAACTTTAGCTCCACACGGGCCACCACGGACGGCGAGCAGCTGGAGCGGTACATGGCGTCGTTCCAGGCGCTCGCCGAGGTGCTCCTGCGCTTCCCGCGCATCCTCGCACAGAGCCACCTGGTCATGGTGCCGGGGCCCGCGGACCCCGTGGCGACGCCCGTGCTGCCGCGCGGACGGCTCCCGGCGCCGCTCGTGGAGCGGTTCGAGCGCCGCCTGCCGCGCGCGTTTGTCGAGGAGCGCCTGCACTGGATGAGCAACCCGTGCCGGCTCGTGTACTACTCGCAGGAGGTGGTCATCTTCCGCGACGACCTCATGAGCAAGATGCTGCGCAGCGCGGTGCGCCTCAAGGACGAGGTCAAGGAGGGCGACCTGCAAAAGTTCCTCGTGTCCACCGTGCTGGACCAGGCGAACCTCGCACCGCTCCCGCAACAGGTGCGCCCCGTGCTCTGGGAGCATGCGCACGCCCTGCGCCTATACCCGATGCCCAGCGCGCTGGTGCTTGCCGACTGCTACGAGCGCTTTGAGCTCACCTACGAGGGGTGCCACGTTTTTAATCCAGGGTCTTTCCGGGGCGGCTACTACGGCTGGACCACCTACTATCCGGCGACGGGCCAGGCGGAGCGCAGCGAGCTCGCCGCGTAGGCAAGGCGAGCGGCGCGAGCAGCGGCGCGCCGCGGCCGCGACGGCGCTCGTCGCGGCCGCGGCTCACTCCACCAACCGCCCGTACGCCACGGCGGCCAGCAGCGAGGCGCGCGCCGCACGGCGCTCCGCGAGCTCCGCCTCGTCGGGGCCGCCGTACCCCAGGCGCGCGCGGCGCGCCGCGGCGCTGCGCGCCTGCCACATCTCGGTCTCCGTGCTAAAGGTATAGTCCGGCAGCGCAATCGACTTGGCCGCCGGCGCCGCCGAGGCGCTGGGCACGGCCACGCGGCTGATGCCCACGTCGCGCCCGCCAAAGAACGGCGCACCGGCCGTGTCCCAGACGGCGCCGCGCATCGCCCAGTCCTCGGGCAGCTCGCCGCCCGCCCGCTCCACGAGCGCCGGCACCGGGCCCTCGTGCGCGCTCCGGGCCAGCGCAGCCCATGGTATCCAGGCACGGAGCGCGCCGCAGAGCACGGCGATCGCGCCCGGGCCGCGGGCGCGCAGCGCGAGCGCGTACACAAACGAGAGCAGGATGATGCGGGCCGGCACGGCGGGCGCCCCCGCCTGGAGCGTCGCGTCCAGCACCACGAGCAGCAGCTGCGCGGCGCCCGCGAGTGGCCGCGGGAGCGCCGCCGGCGCCGCGTCCATCCGCTCCGCGAGCGGCGCCTCGCTCGCGGCCGCGCATGCCGCGAGGCGCGCCTGCTGCGTCTCCATGTCCGCCGGGACGCGGCGCTCCACGCCGGTCGCGAGGTGCGCGCCGAGCAGGCGGAGGCTCACCGCGGCGTCCGCGCGCCCGAGCTCGAGCACCGCGGCCACGGTGCACATGCCGAGCTGCATCCAGGTGGTCTCGGCGAGCGCGGCGCCGGGCAGCGTGCTGTGCAGCCGGGCGAGCACCTCGGGGAGCGCGTCGAGCGCGGCGCGCGCGGCGAGCATGCCGAGCGCGTGGCAGAACAGGTCCGGCGCCGCGGCGAGCGTGCGGCCGTCCTGCTCCTCGCGCGCATACTGGACGGCCAGCGCGTCGCGGGCCTCGGCGCTTGACCGCGCCACCTGGACGCTCTTGCAGAGCCAGTAGGCCTGTGTCAAGTCGTCTGCGTCGTCCACCTGTGCGATGGAGCAATAGAGGCGGCCTTCCTGCGGCGTGTCGAGCGCGGCGAGGCCCCACCACATGAGCGCGACGCTGCGCCACGCCTCGCACTCGTCCACGGTGAGCGCGCGCGAGGCGTTGGTCGTCGGCGCGCTGCGGCTGCTTGGCCCGCTCGCGGCCGCCGCGGCCGCCTGCGACTGGAGCGCAAGCAGGTGCGTGGCGAGCGCGGCGAGCCACTGCACGGCGGTGCGGCGCACCTGGCGGTCCGTCGAGCACTCACATAGGTTGCCCGCGAGCGCATAGATATCGCATGGGATGTTGTGTGTCATGTTGACCAGCACCTGAGCCTGTGGCACCTCCTCGCCCAGCACGCCGCGCACCGAGGCGCTCGGCGCCGGCGGCTGTGCGAGAGCGTCGTAGACGGTCTGGAGCGTGCCCACGAACCCGACGTCCCAGACGCGGGCCAGCACCTGCTGCACGTCCGGCACATGCTTGCGCTGCCCGACCTGCTTCATGCGCTCGAGCTGCTCGAAAATCGCATAGGACACCGCGACAAAGCGGCGGTGGTCGTCGTAAAATGCGGTGAGCATCGCTGGGTCTGCGTTTGCGTCTTCGGTGCCGAGCCGCGCGAGCGCCTGCTGCATGCGCTCGTCCAGCGCGCTTGCCTCGCTGGTAAGCTGCTGCAGCTCGCTGGTCATGTCGCCCTGCAGGCGGGCGCGGAGCGAGGGGCCCGCGCCCGCATCCGCCCCACCGCCACGCGAGCCACGGCGCGACCCAATGCGTGCGCCGCCGCGCGGCGCGGGCGACTGCGGGCGCGAGTCCGGCGCGAATGCGCCGCCCGAGGCGGCCCAGTCCGCGTCGGCGAGCGCCTGTTCAGACTCCTCGTCCATTTCCATCAGCGGCGGTACAGGCGGCGGCTCCGCACCCGGACGCACCCGGCGGGTACGCCGTGCAGACGCCGAGCGGGCTCTCCGCGCCCTGCGCGCCGTCTGCTCTTCTGCGTCGAGCATCGCCAGGTCGGTCGCCACCAGGGCCTCCGTGAGCGCCCGAGCGCCCATCAAGAATTGACACCCCTGCTTATGTCAGCGCGGGCGGCACCCGGCGCATCCCCTCGCCTGTCAGCCACGTTTGCATGCGGCTCGCCGCTGCTCGAGTGCTCTGGCCGAGTGTGACGGGCGTGCGTGCCGGCGCAACACGGGCCATGCACAGTGCGTTTGGTGCCTCGCAGCGTGTGCCTGGCCTCGGCGACACGGTGCTCGTCCGCGGGCTCGACCTGCGCGCCCGCGTGGGCCTCGAGGCTTGGGGCCGCCGCCTCGAGCAGCCCGTGCGCGTCGACGTGCATGTGCATACGGACGTGGCGCGGGCGGGGAGGGAGGACCACTTGCCGTATAGTGTGCACTATGGCGAGCTCACCCGCGCGGTGGAGCGCACCGCGCGCGGCGGCGCCGCGGCGCCGGGCGCCGCGGCCGCCGAGCCCGCCGAGCCAGCCTCGTTCGCCGACGCCGCGGCGCTTGCCGATGCGATCGCTCGTGCGTGCGTGCTAGACTGCCACGCGCCCGTGGCTGACGTCCGGGTCGCCCTGCCCCGTGCGCTGCTGCACGCCGAGGCCGCCGGCGTCGAGATCCGCCGCTCCCCCGCAGACTATGAAGCAGCTGCGGCGCCCTCCGAGGCGCGGGGCGAGCGCGCTGCCGCGCCGCGCTCCCCAAGTGACACATTCTTTATCCACGGGCTGTGTGTCTCGGCGATCCTCGGGGTGAACCCTTGGGAGCGCGAGCACCCGCAGCGGATCCTGCTGAACCTCGCATGGCCCAACGCCGCGCCGTCCCCCAGTGCACGGGCGCTGGGCGAGGCCGTGGCGGCGTTTGTGGCAGCGTCCGACTTTCAGACGGTCGAGAGCCTCGTGACCGCAGTGGCCAAGGTGGCCGTCGACCACGGCGCTCCGAGCATAAGGGTGCGGGTCGAAAAGCCGAGTGCGATTATGTATGCGCAGGGGGCCGGCGTCGAGATCGAGCGGGACCGTGCCTTTTTCTACCCCAAGGCCGGCGCTGAGGCGGGCGCCGAGGCGGCTGCCACCGGCACCGCCGGCACTGCCGCCGCCACGCCGCACATGGCCGCCGTCGCGTTCGGGTCCAACCTGGGCGACCGCGCCGGCCACATCGACGCGGCGCTGCGTCTCCTCAACGAACACGAGCACATCTCGCTCATCGATACAAGCTTCCTCTACGAGACCGCGCCCATGTACCTGCTGGACCAGCCGCGCTTCCTGAATGGTGCATGCAAGCTCGCCACGACGCTCTCGGCGCACGAGCTGCTCGCCGTGCTGCAGTCGGTCGAGGCCCAGGTCGGCCGGCGCCGGGAGGGCGTGCCGCGAAACGGGCCGCGGGTCGTGGACCTGGACCTGCTTTTCTACGACGACGCGCAGATCCAGGACGGCGAGCACCTCGTGGTGCCGCACCCCCGCATCGCCGAGCGCGGGTTTGTCCTGCTCCCCCTGAATGATATCCTGCCGACGCTGGAGCACCCCGTGCACCAGCGCACGGTGGCGCAGCTGCTCGATACCCTCAAGCGATCGCCGCAATATGATGGCGGCGCCCTAGTGCGCACCACGCCGCTGCCCAGCGGCGCGTGGCGCTGGGGCGAGCGCACCCTGGTGATGGGCATCCTCAACGCGACGCCCGACTCCTTCTCGGACGGCGGCGAGCTCGGCGCGCTGCCCGCCGCAGCTGCGCACGCCGAGCGGCTCGCACGGCTCGGCGCAGACGTGCTCGACATTGGCGGCGCCAGCACGGCGCCGGGCGCCGCGCCCGTCTCCGCCGAGGAGGAGATCCGCCGCGTGGTGCCGCTGGTCGCCGAGCTGCGCCGCCGCGAGGCGACGGCACAGGTGCCCATCTCGGTGGACACGTTCCGCGCCGAGGTAGCCGCCGCGGCACTCGACGCGGGCGCCACGCTGGTGAACGACGTGAGCGGCGGCGCGGCGGACCCCGGCATGCTTCCGCTGCTCGCCCAGCGCGGATGCCCCGTGGTGCTGATGCACATGCGCGGCGACCCGCAGACGATGACGCGGCTCACAGACTACGGCACCGACGTGGTCGGCACCATCGCCCAGGAGCTCACCGCGCGGGTCGACGCGGCGCTGCGCGCCGGCGTGCGCCGCTGGAACATGGTGCTGGACCCCGGCATCGGGTTCGCCAAGGGCCTGCGCGAAAACGTGCAGCTGCTCCAGCAGCTGCCGCGCCTCACAGCGACGCCGGCGCAGGCGCCGGCGCAGGCGCTTGCGCCGCACGCCGCGCTGTGCGGGCTGCCGCTCCTGCTCGGCCCGAGCCGGAAGCGGTTCCTCGGGCGGCTCATCCGCGAGGAGGAGCGCAACGCCCGGGAGCGCGACGAGGGCGCGCCGAGCGCCGAGCCGGACACCAAGCGGCGCATCTACGCGACGCTCGCCGTGTGCGCCGCGAGCATCCAGACGGGGTGCGTCGACATGGTGCGGGTGCACGACGTGGCCGAGACGCTCGACGCGGTGCGCGCCGCCGATGCCCTCGTGCGCGTGCCGCGGCCTGGCGCCTAGTCCGCGAACCGGTCGGGCATCACCACGGGCGCAATGAGCGTCCAGCCGTAGAGCGCCGCACAGAGCCAGCTGCTCACGATGCGGATCCACATGGCCGTCACGCTCGTGCCGATGTACACCACGGGCGGCGCCGGGTCCTCGTCCGGCCCCGGCGCGGTGAGCTTCACCCAGCGCCAGTCCGTCAGCAGCATTGCCGTGTAGCACGCGGCAATCGCGAAAATCAGGTGGAAAAACGTGTAGTTGTACTTGGCCCCGCCGCGCTCGTCATCCTCCACGGGCGGCGTGTCGTCCTCCTCCTCCTCGTCCGTCTGCGCGCGCCGGCCGCGCAGCTCCGCCTCGAGCGCCGAGGCGGGGATCGACCCCGCGTCCACCGCGGCGCGGATCGCCTCGATCCGCAGCGAGTCGCGCCCGCTCGGCTGCTGCGTCACCACGGGCGTCTCGTCCGTGGCCAGCGGGCCGTACCCGGCGGGCGGCACCACGCTCTGCTCGCCGCGCGCCTGGGTGCCGACGAGCGCCGCGGACTGCGTGGCGGCCCGCGATGTCGAGTAGGCGATGGCGCCGAACGTGAAGAGGGCGCCGACCACCACGGTGGTGGTCTTGGTCGTCTCGCCACGCCCGCGCGCGATCGGGTTGCACAGCCGGTCGTCGCGGTTCATGAGCGCCGAGGTGAGCAGGTAGGTGCAGTAGGCGAGCACCATGCTGCTCTGCGCCAGCCCGCTCCGCGGGTTCGCCTCCTGCACCACCGGGTGCACGCTCAGCACGGTGAGCGCAATGCTCAGCGCCAGGTTCACGCTGATGAAGGCCTGGTTCGCCGAGCAGCCCGCGGGCGCAAAGTACACATAAAGCAGCACAATCACCACCAGCACCAGCGCGTAGAGACCGAGCGTGGAGCCGACCAGGAGGTACTTCCACAGCTCCGCATCGAACCGCTCCCAGTTGTACAGGCACGTCTCGGACCAGGTGTGCGCCACGTCCACCAGCAGCACGAGACCCAGCAGGATAAACACGCCTGCTAGGAGCGGCGCCACCCAGTTGGCCCAGAACACAAAGAACGGGTTTGGGATCAGGAACGTGAGTGCCACGAGGGCGCCCAGCGCGAGCAGCTTGGGTCCCCACCATCCGTTCTGGATCGAGGCGCGCTTCGAGCGCGTGTCGTGCACGCCGACCAGCATGCTGGCCAGGAGCAGGTGGAACAGCGCGAGCGCAAACGTGATCCGGTGCACGGCCACCACGCCGAAGCAGTTCTCCTTCCGCGTGCAGTCCATCTGGATGTAGTTGAATGACCAGGACTCGACCGTGTGCACAAACGCCGGCGTCAGGCTCACCCATGCGAGCAGTGCGTCGAGACAGAAGAGCACCGCGTACCCCACGCGGGTGGCGATCGACGACTGGCAGTTGCACGGCCGGAACAGTGCGGACGCCGCCGTCGAGGTAAACAGCGAAACGCAGCCCGCCATGCAGCAGGTGCCCAGCGGGGCCAGCAGCCCCGAGCATGCGAGCGGCAGCGACATGGCAGCCCCCATGGTGTGTGGAGTGGCGACCAGTGGCGAAAGTGCGCCGGCTTGCGTAATGTGCCAGATTTGCCCAGGGCCTGCCGAGCACCTCCACATCACCATGCTTCTGGGCCGGCCGATCGTGGCGGCGGCCCGGTGCGCTGTGGCGCGCCGCACGTACACGAGCGCAAGCGACGCGCCCGAGGCGCTCGCACGCAGCAAGGCGGACGTCCAGCGCAATCGAAAGGTACGACCCGCGTCGAGCGGCGCGCGCTGACCGCCAGGCGCGCCACTTTGTGGACAATCTCACGGTGCAGGTGGAAGCGGGCAACGGCGGCGACGGCTGCGTGGCGTTCCACCGCGAAAAGTTCGTGGCGATGGGGCCCGCAGCCGGCGGCAACGGCGGCGCGGGCGGCTCGGTGTACATCCGGAGCGACGCGACGCTCCACTCGCTCGCACGCGTGCCCAAGCAGGTGGTCGCCAAGAGCGGCGCACACGGGCAGGGCGCCTGGCTGCACGGCCGCCGCGGGCAGGACACCATCATCAGCGTGCCCGTTGGCACCACGGTCCGCAGCCTCGGGCAGACGGCCAACATGCGTCGGCAGTCTGTGCAGGCGTACTACGAGTACCTGTTTGGCTCCAACGCACGGCGCCGTGCCGGGATCGACATCGACTCGGAGCCCGAGCTCGCCGCGTCGCGCGCGGCGACCTGGCGCCACCTACCGCGCTCCGAGGAGGAGAACTACCTGCGCTCGCACTTTCGCCTCGCCGAGGAGAAGCTGCGCGCCGAGCTCCGCGCACAGCAAAAGATTGTCGATGCGCTGCCCGCCCGGGAGCGCTCGGCCGCCTCCCTCTCGCGCCCCGTGGAGCCGCTCACGCTCTCGGAGCTCGACACGAGCCAGGACGCAGGGTGGAGCATCGACCTCTCGACGCCCACGCCGCCTGACTCGCCGGGCGTGCTGCTCGCCCGCGGCGGGCACGGCGGGCTGGGCAACCCCCACTTTCTGCTCGACCAGTACCGGTCGCCCAAGGTGGCGACGCGCGGCGCGCCGGGCGAGGCGATGATCCTCGCACTCGAGTACAAGCAGCCGTCCGACATTGGGCTCGTCGGCCTGCCGAATGCCGGGAAGAGCACGCTCCTCCGGTGCCTGAGCCGCGCGGATGCCGAGGTAGGCGCCTACCGCTTCACGACACTGCGCCCGAACCTCGGCGTGATGCGCCTCGACGAGCACGGCTGCCTGCTGCACACCGCCGAGTCGGATGCCGAGGCGAGCGAGGAGCGCCTCCGGCTCACCGTCGCGGACCTGCCGGGCTTGATCGAGGACGCGTCGCAGAACCGCGGACTCGGGCACGACTTCCTCCGTCACGTGGAGCGGTGTGGGTTCCTCGTCTACGTGGTGGACATGGGGCCGCGCAACCCCCGCCCGTCGAGCGACGTGGTGATCCTCAACCGCGAGCTCGATGCGTACCGCCCCGGCCTCTCGGGCCGCGTCGGGCTCATTGTCGCGAACAAGGCGGACCTGCTGGACGCGGGCGAGGAGGCGCTCGTCGACGGGCGCGAGAAGCTTGCGCGGCTGCGCAGCGACATCGACATGCTCTATGGACCGGGGCGCGTGCCGGTAGTGCCCATTTCCGCCAAGCACCGGCAGAACGTCGACCGGCTCGCCCGCAAGCTGCAGCAGGTCGTCCAGGCGCGCCAGGCGCCCATGCACGACGGTGAAATACGTGCACCGCGCGTCGCTTAGTCAGCACCGCGCTACCAAAAGTGGCCGCTCAGCGTAAACCACGCCACCTAACTCGACGACCGTGATGACAAGCGTGCGGTCTAGTCTCTGGACCGGAGCCACGCGTAGTATGCGTGCGCCGGGTGCGCAAAGTGCCGCCTGGGCGCGCGCGAGTCTCGCGGGCGCCGTGGCTTCCCGTGCGGCGCTGCGTGCCGCGGGCTTTTCCACGTTGCCACCGCGGGCCGCCATGCCCGCCGAGGGGCAGCAGGGCATCGACCGCGGCACCCCGCTCGGCAACCGGCGCATGGGGCTGCCCAAGGAGCTCGGTGGCGAGGAAGGTGAGAAGATCGCCGTCGAGCCGCAGCCCGCGAAGCCTGCCAAGCCCGCCGAGGCCTCGAGCTCGCGCCGGAGCTCGGCCTCGGAAAAGATCCAGCAGCGTGCCGCGAAGAAGGCGGCCATCACGCTCCTGCCCGCCGCCGTGGAGCGCCTCCGCGCGATGCGCACCGACCCGAGCGACCCGCGCACCATCCGGGTGAGCGTGCGGAACAAGGGGTGCGCCGGCATGAGCTACCACCTCGAGTACGTGCGGCCCGAGGAGAAGGGCCGCTTCGACGAGACCGTCAAGCAGGACGGCGTGGAGCTGCTGATCGACTCGCGCGCGCTGTTCAGCGTGATCGGCTCGACGATGGACTGGAAGGAGGACAAGCTCTCAGCCAAGTTCGTGTTCACCAACCCGAACGTCAAAAACGAGTGCGGCTGTGGCGAGTCTTTCATGACCTAGGGCTTACGCGTGCCGGCCACTGCGCAAGGACACGCACGGACATCTGTATATCTATAGAACATTACGGATCATGAGCGGTTTCACAACGCATACTCTGCGGCGCCTAGTCGTCCGAGGTTCCGTTCAGCACTGCTCCGTCAGCCTGTGCTGCATGCCGCCGCGCCACGTACGCTGCAGAATCGAGATGAACAGGTTGATCACGTCCAGGTACAGCGCCACGTTGGCCATCACCCATTCGTCAGGCGAGAGGCTGTGTGGTCAGTGGGCGTTCCGCCACAAAGCGGGATACGTACTTGCGCATGATGTTGGACGTGTCGTAGAGGATGTACCCGCTAAAGACCGCGCACCCGCCCACCGAGTACACGAGGTCCAGCGTACGGCTGTACGGCATGAACAGCTGCACCATGCCGACGCCAACCAGGATCATGAGCCCAGAGAAGAGCCACGGTCCCAGGGACGAGAAGTCGTACTTGGACTGAAGCGTAAACACTGCATGCGTCAGCCGGGCGTGCCCACCAGCAGCTGCCAACGTACAGGTAAGCCCCAGGAAGGTGAACAATGTAAGTAGGAGCGCCTTGAGCACCAGCACTTCATCCGTGTAGGACACCACAATGCCGAGCGAGAACGATTCCAGCAGGGTGAATAGGCCGAGGAACACGAGGTTCAGCGGGTGCGAATGCCGCTTCCACATCACCAGGCCAAGTGCCACAAACGTGCCGATGAGCGGAACAAACATGGCCCACGGGCTGCTGCACGCCGTCAGTTAGCCACCATGCTGACGCTCGGACCAACGGGTACGCACTTTTCTTGCACCCAGAGCGCCATATTGTTCGCCCGCATCACCGACGCCACTAGCGTGGTGCCGAGGATCTGCAGGAACAGAATCGTGTACACCTGGCCAGATGTCAGCCCCGCTCCCACGCTGCCAGCGGCTCCGCCACACGTACCTTGCGCACAAACATGGAGCGGATCTCGGGCGCGCTCTGCTCGACAGTGACGCCGACCTTGAAATCATCAGGGTCAACGTCGCCGTCAATGCGTGCATCCTGCTCCTCCTGGGGGATTGCCTGGTAGCTGCGCGCGTCGCGCGTCTCGTACGCCGGCGGGTTCGAGCTCATATCGGTGGCGCTCTCGAGAGGCGGCCGTCCGCCCGCCACGCGGCTGGGGGTGTGTGCTTATTTCCACGCGCATACGTCCCCAACAGCTGCGCCTTCCACGTAGATCGGTGGCCCCTTCGCCCCAGCGCGTCTGTCGACCATGGCACCGAGGAAGGCGTGCATGCTGCACACGACTGTGGTGCTATTAGCACTGCTTCTTTGCGCGCTGCACGCCAGCTGCGTCCTTGCCGACGGTGGCCCGCAGGTCGCGGGGCTGCTGCGCAAGGCCAACATGGCGCTGGCGCAGTATGACTACAGCGGGGCGCTCGACGCGTTCAACGCTGCCATCGAGGCTGACCCCGGCGCATGGCTCTCGTACTACCGGCGATCCACGGCGCACCAGGCGCTTGGTCGCACGGGTGCCGCGCTCGAGGACCTGAGCGCGGCGCTCGAGCGGAACCCGCGCTTCAGCAAGGCGTACCTGCAGCGGGCACGTATCATGCTCAAGGAGGGCGAGCTGGACCGGGCCCGCGACGAGCTCGACGCGCTCAAGAAGCACACCTCTGCCGGCGACAAGGACGCCGCAGAGGGCGCCACGCTCCGTTCCGAGGTGGAGAACGCGGCAAAGCTCGAGCAGCAGCTGAGCAAGCGCACTGTGAGCAAGAACGCTGCCGAGTGTGTGCGGGTGGCCAGTGAGCTGCTCAACTCGTGCCCGAACCACATCGAGGCTCGCCGGCAGCGGGCCAACTGCCAGGTGCTCCAGGGGCACGTGGAGGACGCCATCACCGACTGGACCCGCTTGTCGCACCTGGCGCCGTCGTCGGAGCTGCAGCTACGCCTCTCGCTGCTGTCCTACTACGTGCTCGGCACACGCGAGTCGCAGCTGCAGGACTCGGGCCTTGCGCACCTCAAGGCGTGCCTGCACAACGACCCGGACAACAAGGCCTGCATCCGCGCGCACAAGGAGCTGCGTAAAATCGACAAGGCGCTGCAAAAGGCGCGCAAGTTTGCCGACAGCCAGAGCTGGAGCGCCGTGACCAGCGCGCTCAAGGGCGCCAAGGTGGGCGGCCCCACGGTGCGCGATGACGTCGAGCGGGTGATCCGCGACGCGACCACGGCGCACGGCGACGAGGCCCCGCTGCTCCCGGCCTCGTTCCGCGACCCGATCGGCCGAAGCGAGCTGCTCACCGAGATCGACACGCTCTACTGCCGGGCGTATGTGGGCCAGAACCTGTTCAAGCGCGCAAAGCCGTTCTGCGAGCGCCTGCTGGCCCGTGACCCGAACAACGTCCCGGCGCTCGTCGCCAAGGGCGAGCAGCTGATGGTGGAGGAGCACTACGAGGAGGCGGTGCGTGTTTTGTCGAAGGCATTTGAGCAGACGCAGCACTCGGACCGCGACGTGCATGAGCGGCTTGTGCGTGCGCAGAAGCGGCTCAAGCTCGCCAAGGCGAAGGACTACTACAAGACGCTCGGTGTCTCGCGGGACGCGGACGACCGCACGATCAAGAAGGCCTACCGGCGGCTAGCCCGGGAACACCACCCGGACAAGGGCGGCAACCAGGAGAAGATGGCCGAGATCAACGAGGCGTTTGGCGTGCTGGGCGACCCAGAGCTGCGCAAGCGCTACGACATGGGCGACGACCCGAACGACCCGACCGGCGGGCAGGAGGCGTACGCGAATCCCTTCGGTGGCGGGCATCCGTTCGCTGGCGGCGGCAACCCGTTCCAGCAGTTCTTCCAGCAGGCGGCGTTCCAGGAGCAGTTCGGTGGTGGACAGGGCTTCCACTTCTCCTTCTAAGTAGATACTGTGGCAAACTCCCATGTGCGATACTCGCCAGGCCCTGCTGGCCGCCCGTGTGCTCCCCCCTTGGCTGCCGTCGCCGGCGCTCGTGACCGCGCTGCGTCCGGAGCGCCTGCCGAGCGGCGCAGCGTGAGCCCAGGCCATGCGTCTGGGCGGAACTCGAAGCTGCGCCACAGGGTATACTGGGCACCAGCAGCCTCGGCATCCGCAGGCGTCGGGGCGCGCTGGCCCCTGGGCAGCGCCGGCGCCGACGCGGCAATGGACGGGAGGACCACCCGCAGCTTCTTGGCCAGCATTGGCAGGTCCCACTGCGCGTACGGCGCGGCGTTACGCAGCGTCACCAGGACCGAGCCCTGCCGTGGCGGCGGTGAGAACTGCGTGCTGCTCGAGGCACTGGCCATGGCGACGTCCGCCTCTACGTCGTCGTCCATCTCCTCGTCCTCCTCGTCGTCATCGCCACCGCGGCGGCTTTTCGCACCGCCTCGGCTGGCATACTTAGGGACGGCGCCCTGCGTCAGGAATGGCGCCACCGACACGAAAAACCGCAGCAGCTGGAGCTGATTTGCCAGAATGTTGCGGCGCTCGTCCTTGTGCGTGACGCCAACGTGCGGGAAACCGAACCACACTTTGCTCCAGCGGCGCCCGCTTGCAGCTTGCATGCGCCGGCCAGTCACCAGGTCGCACGCATGCAGCGCACCGACATCCACGCCGAATGCAAGAACAGTTGTTGCATGTGGCCCCGCTAGCGCACGGATCTGCTCCACATTCGCCTTGGCATCAGGGTATCGTTGGTAGCACTCGTCCTCCGTGTCACTGCTCGTCGCAAGCAGCTGGTGCGCCGGGTGTCCGCGGCGCAAGACAGAAAGCGTGAAGGAGAAGGTAGCTGGATGTTAGCTTGTGTCTTTGCGCCGGCACCACGTACTTTCGCCGACCACGAGCACCGTGTCGTCTGGCGCGAACGGCTCCACCAGATTTTGTGCCTGCTGCGTCGGAGCCGCACCGCCGCGCCGCACGGACGTCGCCTTGTTGCGCTGCATGGCTTCTCGTGCCTCGGCGCGCTTTCTCTCCTCAACCGCCTGCTGCCTACGGGCATTGTGCCGGTCCAGGGCTGCACGCAGCTTGCCCTTGCCGTGCTTGGCCATGGCGGGAGTGGAGGCAAGCTCGAATTCGAAAAAAATGCAAGCTTTTCTCCACAGGCGCTATCTGGGCAAATCCGATTCAATGGTCCCTGGGTTCTGTACCATGTATCTAGTCTACGACCCGCCAGCGCGCCAGCGCAGCGCACAAAAGACCCAGGCCCACAAGCAGTGAGCTGTAGGTCATGCTCGTAGCGCCAACGCGGGGAAGCAGCAGCATCCACGCCGAGGTGGCAGCCGTGTGCACGACCACCAGAACGAGCAGCGTCGGCAGCATCGCCCAGACAGGCGGGAACAGGTCAAATGCGTACGTGGACGATTTAGAAAAAGCGACGACGGAGGGAAGCGTGGAGCACCCCTGTGCGAGCGTGAATGAGGCGGAAAGCAGCAGGCAGCTGCCCACGTTCCACAGCACGCTGTCGATCCGCCAAAGCGAAATGGTCGCCGCAGAGAGCCGCTGAAGCGGCTCCCCGAGCTGCGCCTCGAGCTCGTACTTGCTGCGCAGTAGGATCAGCTCCGAGAGCGAGAATTCCTCCTCGTCAAACTCGTCGCCGTCCTCCTCTTCGCCGGCGTCGTCGTGTGACCCGCTGCTGGCCGACGATGCCGTCGCGGGCGCATCGGACGCCGCAGAGTCGTGCCGCCCGGGGAGCGTCACATAGTCGCCCAGAATGTCGCCCTCGTCCAGCGCGCGTGCCTCGTCGGCAGTGCGAATAAACGGCAGCAGCTTAAACAGCTGGTACGAGCCGGCGACCAGCTCCGCCAGCGCCCAGCCGGCACCGAGCCACAGCGAGAGCGTGAAGCGCGGGTCGTCGATGCCGAGCCAGCAGGTCTCGGCCAGCTGCTGCATGCCCTGTGTGTGCATCCCACGCTCGAGCTTCTCCCACGCGTGCGCCACAATCACCGCGACGCTCACCGCATGGCACAGGAGTCGGAACGTCTCGACCAGTACGGAACGCAGCACGGCAGTGGCCACGGCACTGAGCACGGGCGTACGTTCCTCCTCCTCGTCGCCCGACGCACCCAGGCGGATACGCGCAAAGTACGTGCGCGCATTCTTCAAGAGCGACACAATTTCCCACGCGAGTGGACGCAGCGCATACGCCGTGTACCAGGCCATGGCGCCCAGCGCACAGGTCAGGACAGCGATGCCCGTGCCCATCACGTCCGTGCAGGTGTCCTTGGGCGCATCAGGGAACAGAAGGCGCATATTGCACTGCTCCTGCGACAGGTGCGATGACCAGAACACAACGATGAGCATCAGTAGCGCCGGCACGTGTGCCAGCGAGTGGTCAAACAGTAGACGGGCGCGCGACGGCGTGCCGAGAGGCACAGGCTCGTCACGCCGCGGCAGGGACACGCCCGACTGGTTCGGCGTAGGCCCCTGCCGTCCCGGCACAAGCACCGAATCCGGTACCCCTGGATTGGCCATCGCCACCAGGCCCTACGGTGGCGTCGCACAGGGTCGGATGCCGAGTTCGTATGTGATACGTGCCCTGGCGCATATTTCCTGCACGTGGCCAATGCGCTGCGAGCATATTTCCAGCACGAATGTGCGGTCGGCCCAGCACAGCGGTCCGAGCTCCGCTTCGCCGTGCGCACTGGCAACCAGGCCTTCACGGCATGTCTAGGTGCGTCGCCGGCGCGCACACCCGGCGAAGCTGACGAGCAGCATTGACAAGCTGGTGAAGGGCGCGACCAAGCCGAAGCAGGCGTTGCCAAAGAGCAAGTATGTGGATCCGCTTATTGCCGCCACCCGTCAACGCGACGGCGACCTGCAGGATGTGCTGCGCTCAATAAAGTACCGGCTCACGGACTCGAACAGCACAGTACGTACCCGCGTGGATGTGCGTGGACATTGCGCTAACGCAAACACAGGTCGTGTTTAAAACGCTGACGCTGCTGCACATGCTGATCCAGTCCGGCTCCGCCACGTCTATCCTGTCGTATCTGGCGCAGGACCCGAGTGCACTGCGCCTGCGAGACGTGGCGTCCAACGGACTGCACGAGTACACGTATACCAAGACGCTCTCGCGGTATGCAGCGTACCTCGACTGCCGCATCTATGGGTTCAAGGAGCTTGGCTACGACATTGTCCGCATCAGCAGCGGGCACCGCCAGGACCACCGGCTGCGCCGGCTCAGTGTGTCCAATGGGCTGCTGCGCGAGACGGCGGTGGTGCAGCGTATGAACAAGGCGGTCCTCGAGTGCTCCTTCTTTGCGGAGGACATGCAGGACGAGCTGACCAACACGGCGCTTCAGATGACGCTGCGCGACTTGCTCGCCATATACATGGCGCAGAACGAGGGCGTGATCAACATCCTCGAGCACTACTTTGAGATGCCGCGTCCCCAGGCGGAGCGCGCCCTCGAGCTGTACAAGCGCTTTGCACTCCAGACGGAGCGCGTCGTTGCGTTTCTCGATGCGTCTCGCCGCAGCTCGTATGCCATGCGGTCCATGATCCCGACGCTCAAGCATGCACCGCTCTCCCTCGCAGGGTCGCTCGAAGAGTACCTGCGAGACCCGAACTTTGAAAAGAACCGCCAGGACTACATCCGGAAACGCCGCAACGGCACGTCGCCACGTGCCGCGTCTCCGTCGCCCGCACGGGCCGACGAGCCTGCGCCGGAAAAGCCGCGGGGCGAGGCGCCGGGTGACAAGAAGAGCGAGGAGCCCAAGGAGCGTGCTACCCCTAATGCGCCTGCCGCCGAGGCCATCCCGGCGCCGGCCCGCGGGAACCAGGCCCTCCAGGACTTTTTCGAAGCGCTCGAAGGGCCCACGACGAGCCCCTACGACGCCGTATACTCGTCGTACATGGGGATCAACCCGCAGCAGGATCCGTTTGGCCTGACCCAGCAAATGACGGGCTCGGCTCCGTGGATGCCGTTCGGTATGGCGCCGCAGCCGACGGGCTTCAATCCGTTCCAGCAGCAGCAAGCGCCACCGGTGCCGCCGATGCCGCCGCAGTTCATGCAGCCGCAGCCGACGGGCTTCAACCCGTTCCAGGGGGCGCCAGGCCAGCCGATGGGCGCCTTTGCGCCGCAGCCGACCGGGGCAGCGTGGACTACGCCGTTTGACAGCATCTTTAACTCACTCCCAGACGGTGTCCCGCCGGCGCCCCCTGGAGAGCGCAAGCAGCCAGAGGCACCGGCACAGCAGCCGCAAGCGCAAGCGCAAGATGTACAGGCCCGCTCTGTCTCCTTTTCTGAGCCGCAGCGGTCCGCCCCGACTGGCAAGGCGCCGGCACTCAAGCCGCAGAAGACGGGGTCACAGAACCCCTTCTCGATCCCCAGCGACTTTGAGGAGCCGCCGCCTGAGCCTGCCCCCATGCCCAAGGGGCCCACACTCAACGAGCTCGCTATGAGCGCCTGGCTCGGGCCACAGGCGCTCCAACAGTCCTCCCAATCACAGCAACAGACACAACAAGCCCCCCAAGCGGCCCAAGCCCAGCAGACTCAGCCAGCCCAGCAGACTCAGCAGTCTGCGGCTGCGCCGCCGCGGCTCGTGCCGCAAATGACCAGCATGGGCAGCGTCGCGTCCGAGTTTGTGCGACCCCGACAGACAGAGCCGGCCAAGCCAGACGACATGGCTGGCGCCACAGCAGCATTCGGGCAAATGCATGTCGGAGACCAGGCGACACAACAGACGCCGCTGCAGGGCACAGGCCAGATGCCAGCGCAGCCGCAGTCGCCCTTCCAGTCGCAGGTGCAGCCGTTCGGAACGCCTGGACAATCGCACGCACAGACGCCGTTCGCACCGCAGCCGACAGGGCACATTAAACCGTTCAAGCCCGAGTCTGAGTTCGGCAACAGTCTGGCTAACGATCCCAGGTTTGCGCAAAAGTTCGGGGGAGGTCTGGAGAACGACAGTCCGTTCCCGCGGGCGGACACGAGTCTCACTGCAGCTGCCACCGGCGCCAGCGCATCTGTGAACCCTTGGGCGCAGCCGCCGAGCTCGGCGGGTCCTACCAGGCAGGACTCGTTTGGGCCTGGGGCTAGTGCTTTCGGACGAGGCCTGTCTTCGCCAGGTACGCTTGGCACACAGCCGACAGGGCTCGGCTCGGCCTTGGGCACAAACCCGGGCTTTTCTGGACGACTTGGCTCCACACCGACAGGAGCTGGCGGGCCGTCGGCCGGCCTTGGCTCCCATGCCAATGTGGGGACCCCTGGCGTCGGCACCGGCCTTAGCTCGCAGCTGACGGGTGTGGGGAGCCCTGCCGGCCCCGGGGGGATTGGCGCTAGGAATCCAAGTACCCCGGGCCTTGGAGGGGTCGGCACGGGGAATGCAAGCACTCCGGGCCTTGGTGGGATCGGCGCTGGGAACGCCAGCACCCCGGGTCTTGGATCCCATGCAACCGGCTCGTCACCGCTGGGCTTGGGCCTGGGCTCGGGACTTGGCTCGAGACCCTCGCTGCCGGATGTGACAAACTCGGCGCTTGGGCCCAACAGCGGGCAGAGTGCTTTCCAGCACCGCCCGAGCCTGCCGACAGACCTCGGCTCGTCTGCCTTTGGAACGAACGCAACAGGCCTAGGCTCTGGCGCTGGAGCGCACCAAACTGGTCTTGGATCGGGCCTCGGGTCGAACCCCACCGGCCTTGGCATCGGCTCCGGCTCCCAGCCTGCTGGGCTCGGCTCGGGGCTGGGCACTCAGCCAACGGGCATCGGCTCTAGACTGGGGACAAATCCCACGGGCCTAGGCTCTGGTCTGGGGGCCGGCGCGGGCGCATTCGGGCAGAGCACCACCGGCTTGGGAAGCGCTGGGCCCAACCCGACCGGGGTCAACTCCGGCCTGGGCGCACAGCCGACAGGAGCCTTCTCGCCGGGCGCCGGGCTGTCCACGGGCCTGGGGCAAGGTCCCGGGGCTTCGCAAAGCTCCCTAGGCCTCGGCACCATGCCGGGCTCGTTCCCGGGGGGAGTGGACCTAGCGAGCCGGGGCGCTGGTGGCCAGCCAGGCTCACACTCGTTCTCTATGGGTGGCCAGCAGCAGGCGCCGGGCGCGTTTGGCTCCAGTGGCGGGCAGCCCGGCCAGCAGCCGTTGCTGCAACTGTGAGATGCGCAACCTCCACATGCCCTCCACATGCACGACCTCCACCTCCCGTAGCGTGTACAGCATCTTCCGTGTCGGTGCAGGTGTGTACTTTGCGTATCGTCGACCACATCCACGGCACGCGCTTAAGGCCGAAGTGCCGCATGCCGTGATCTGTTACCGTTGCTACATTGTCTCACTAAACCATGGCTCCTGGAGCTGGAACAGACCGGCGTGGGTCTGCGGATGCCTCGCAGCGCGCGTCGGCCCGGTCCGAGGAGCGTAGCGGTGCGCACCGGCGCCCTTCGCGTATGTTGTAAGAGCGTGTTAAATGCGTCCTAACCGCTTGCAGCACCGCCGACGGGCCGCGTAGCCAAGTCTCGGAGGCTCTCAGCGATAGCTGACCCCGAAAGAAACGTGGATACCCAAGACACTGAGAAGATCAAGTCCGAGGAGCAGGACACGCCCGAGGTGAAGGAGGTATCTGCTCCCAACGGCCGGGAGACGCAGGCCGACGGCGACGACCTGTCTGAGGAGGAGCCGAAAAAGGAGAAGCCTGCGGTGGTTGAGGAGCGCTCGGGACTCATTCAGTTTCGCGTGGTCACGAACGACGGGCGTCCCGAGTCCCTTGTGATTCTCACCGGACTTAAGAATATTTTCATGAAGCAGCTCCCAAAGATGCCACGCGAGTACATCACGCGGCTCGTGCTGGACCGGAATCATTGGAGCATGGCGATCGTGAAGCGCGGTCTGCAGGTGGTGGGCGGCATCACCTACCGCCCATTCCCCCATCGCCAGTTTGCCGAGATTGTGTTCTGCGCCATCTCGAGCACAGAGCAGGTGAAGGGGTACGGCTCCCACCTGATGAACCACCTCAAAGACCACTGTAAAGAAGTGTCGCCGATTCGTCACTTTCTTACGTATGCTGACAACTACGCGATCGGGTACTTTAAGAAGCAGGGGTTCTCCAAGGAGATCACCCTGGATCGCTCCGTCTGGGTCGGCTACATCAAGGACTACGAGGGCGGTACGCTGATGCAGTGCACCATGGTTCCCCGCGTGCGCTACCTCGAGGTGCAGGACTGGCTCCTCGCGCAGAAACGCCTGCTGCTGCGTCGCATCCGGGCCTCTTCCCGCTCGCACATTGTATACCCCGGGCTGCAGGTCTTCCGAGAGCGCGACGAGCGCAAGGAGCCGGCTCCTGTCGCATCGAACAACATGAAGCTGCTCGTGCAGCCAAACGAGGTGCCGGGCCTGCGTGAGAGCGGCTGGACACCAGAGATGGACGAGCTGAGCCGCCGGTCGAAGCGTGGACCACATTTCACTGCCATGCGCCATATCCTTGTGGAGCTCAACGGGCATAACAGCGCATGGCCCTTCCTCCACCCGGTCAGTGCCGCCGAGGTGCCGGACTACTACGATGTGATCAAGAACCCGATGGACTTTTCCACGATGGAGTCCAAGATGGAGAATAACCAGTACAGCACTGTAGACGACATGGTCAAGGACGCCCAACTCGGTACGTTTGTGCGCGTATGCGACCACGCTAACCCGCAGTGTTTGACAACTGCAAGCTGTATAACCCCGCTTCCTCCCCCTATGCCAAGTGCGCGGTGAAGCTGGAAAAGTTCCTCTACGATCGGCTACCTCAGTGGAAACAGGCTGCAGGCCTGCATGCGTAGGTCGCCACAGTGGCATTGTATAAAGTCTAGGTGTTTCCATAGCATGAACAGCGCATCACGGCACAGCTATGTGGCAGCCTCTTGGGGTTGTATTCGGGAAAACAGCACGCTGCATGCTGCTTTGGCCGCTGGCGGCACCTGTGGGGCTCCACAATTTACGTCATGGTAGCTCGAGCAGGCGTTATTTGCACGTGATTCCGGTTCGCCGAATCTCGGCAGCACCCCGAGAACCCTTGATCCTGATTGCCATTCAGCAGGGCGTATGCGCTAGGCACGGTGGATACGTGCTCTGCTGCGGCGTATGTCCAACGTGCTGCCTACCCAGGGCCGCTGGCTCGCTGCCGCACCGCAGATGTTAGACGCAGCCGCAGGGGGGCAGTCTCCACGGGTTGGGGACTCCGCATGGTTCACCTCCAGCGGCACATCGCTGGCTACGGCTGGCCCACCAATGGATGCTCCGGTTGCACATGAAGGGGAAAAGCCCGCACCGCAGCCCACGTTTGGACAGCAGGGGGATCAGGCGAACCCACTCGACGCTGATTCACTTGCACATCGGCTCGAGGGTGTACGACGCGATGTGGACGCTGGCGCAGAACAGGTCCGCGGTGTCTGGCAAGTCTGGGACTGTGCTGGTGCCGACTCGGACCTGCCCGACGCGGAGAGTGGGATCATTGCGCCAGGTACAACACCGCCGCATGGGCAAACCAGCATCCCATACATGGGTCAAGTGGCGCCGGATCCAGAGCCGCAGCCAAAGGTCTCCCAGGGGAATGCTCAAGTACCCCTCAATATGGTTATTGACATGGAGCGTATGAGCCTTGGACCTGACGCTTCGGGCTAGCGACGGGAAAAAGCGCAAGTCATGTCCTAAAATAGCCCGACTCTCGGCGCCTTCTCCCGCTGCCCACCATTCTGACCGGCAAGCACGTCAAGCCAAAGCGTCTGCTTCTGCAGATTGGCTCATTCGTCTCCGTATTGTCTGACGGCATGCCACTTACTCTTGTGTACTTCCTTTTGAGCTAATATGTAATATACCTCGATGCCATGCTCTATTTGCGCTTTTCTGCGGCTTGTGCGCGCGAAATGAAAGTGAGAGCCTGCATGCTACTGTGAGCCAGCAGGTACAGTGGGACAATGACCTGAGGGTGAGCGAAGCGGCGCGGACGCCTAAACATACCCAGATGCTGCCCGGTCAGTACAGCGCATCCCTTGTTGCCCTTACCTGTTACTCAGCGCCAGATAGAGCCAAAGGTGCAGCGGGTTCGCTGTGTCAAGAGACTGGTGCGCGTTTAGCAAGAGACTTCTTCGCGGCGTTACACGTACAGGACTGCCGATGATCCACTCGGGTACAAACGTCATCTGAGCGTGAGCTGCTGATCCGTGCGAGTGCTGAACGTACAAAGTCACCATACAGCTCGGCCGTGCAAAGGATCGCGATCCAAAAGTGGCAGCGCGCATCGTTCTTCGCCACGTAGTAGGCGGCACATGCGGCGAGCGGCCCGCCAAGCACCACAGTGAGCACCTCGACAGACACCACGCCGGCATCGGCTACGGCCCAGCGGGCGTCCGCATGGCTGTACTCTTGCCAGATGGATGCAAAGAAGCCACGAGACGTGTTTACAGTACGTCCAAAGATGGACAGATATACAAACGGCCCTTCGAAGAGCAAATGAATGAAGGCGTCAAATACGAGCCAGAGGAACGTCCAGCGCTGCCGGCCACGCATATGGCCGAGGCCGGCCACACACGGCAGGATAGCCGCGGCGGCAAACAGGGCCACAACAAACGCAACACTTGCCACGGATTGGACGGCCTCTGCCGAGAGGTGGAACATAATGACGTTTGGCAGACTCCAGCCAATCGGGTGGTGGACAGACCAATTAAATCGTAATCATACAATCATCAGTTTGGCGGATCAAAAACAGCCGACGGGCCAAGCTAGCTAGAGGGTAAGAGGCGCTGCTCAAGCTCGGTAGCCTGGTCTTCCAGTGCACTCAGCGACTCTGTAGCTCGTGTATGTGCATCACTGCGCTGTTCTGCCCAGGCTGCGGGATTCCCGCTTTGGTGCTGCGCCTCATAGCGGAGCAGTTCGTAGTCAGGTTCCATAAGGTCGTCGATGGGTAGCGTTTCGATACGGGTGCGAAGAGACTTAAGATCTTCCTGGAGCTTTTCCAGTTTGTCCCCAGACACGTCAGCGCCGGAGACCGGGTGGCCTTCGCTCTGGGCCGAGGCAATGGATAGCAGGGCATCTACTTTACCCCGGAGCATGCCAATGCGGCGCCCCAGTGGTGCGCCAGTGCGGCTGTACCCCTCATCAAACCCCTGCTGTAATTTCTGCTCTTTCCCAACGTCAATCGCTTCGCGATAGCCAGTCTTGGCTGTCAGCCGACTGTCAGCTGTCAAAATCACGTACATCACGAAAACGAGTCTGGATCTTGATCAGATCCCGCTCGCCCATCCCCGGCACGGGCAGGCTTCGGGTGCCGCCATTGTCTGGCTCCTCGTCTGAGTAAAGCCAGTCTTCCGAGGCGTCACCGCTGGCAGGCGGTGCCATCCGCGTCCGTTAATAATCGTGGCGGAAGGTTGGGAGGCGAGAGCGCTTGATTGCGCAGCTGCCTCCACACCGGCAATAGCCGGTCTCGCTTCCCCAGATTGTTTTACCATGCACAACGTAAAACGCACGAAACCTGGCACCTACTCGGAAGCCGAGCTTGCCGAGCGGGAAAGACAGGAAAAGGCGCGCCTCGACACGTACCTGGAGCTCGAGGACCGCTTCTTTGCGCTCCGCAACGAAGGCGCCAAGAACACGGACGCGCTCGAAGCCACCACGGCGCTGCTCTCGTGCAATCCAGAATACTACTCTGCGTGGAACTACCGGCGCGAGGTGCTTCAAGAGCTGTTCAAGCAAGATGAGACAGGCAAGACGCAGACGCAGCTACTCACCGAGGACCTGGAGCTCACGCAGCAGTTCCTCCGGCGGCACCCAAAAGTATACTGGCTCTGGAACCACCGGCGCTGGTGCCTCGTAGCGCTGCCAGCCTCTGAGGCGCAGGACGGCCAGGCCAAGTGGCGCAAGGAACTGGGCCTCGCCGAGCTGATGCTCGAGATGGACCCGCGCAACTGTGCGTAGCCGCGGATCGTGGCATTGCTGACCGCAGTCATGGGCTGGAACTACCGCCGGTGGGTCATTGCGCACCTTGCTGCGCAGACCGCAGCGACGCAGGGCGCGGCGAACGTGGCGCCGTTCCCCGCCTCGCTCTCGAACCGCACATTGGCCGAGGGCGTGAAGCAGGCGCAGCTTGCGCTCGCGCGCAAGGAGCTCGACTATACCATGCGGCACATTGAGGCCAACTTCAGCAACTTTAGCGCGTGGCACTACCGGTCCAAGCTGCTGCCCCGCGTGTGGGACGCCGAGCAGCTTAATGCATCTTCGCGCACGGAGGAGCGGGCAAAGGGTGCGTCGGAAAGACACGCGGCAACACTGATCCGGGCAGAATTTGAGCTGCTGCAGCAAGCCATGTACACCGACCCGTCGGACCAGAGTATCTGGATTTATCACCGGTGGCTCCTTGCTCAAGGTATGTAAAAGTGCGCAGCGAATCCACTGACTCCGGCACAGAGCCAGAGAGGCGGACGGTCGAGGACCAGATCCGCGTCGTCGAGGAGCTCGCCGAGGTGGAGCCTAACAGCAAGTGTACGTGGACTTCGTGTCAGAAGAGACTGACAAGCAGGGTGTCTTTTGTCACTTGCGCACTGCAAGCAGCTGCTACTGGAGAGGTACGCGAACCAGCTCGGCTCAGATATTCAGGCCAAGCTCCGCGACGAGGTGGGAGCGCTGCTCAAGCAGCTGCAGCGGACCGATGGGCTGCGACGTGCACGATACCAAGACCTGTTGGAGGCCACGGAGCAAGCCTCGCAAGAGATTTCTTCTGCCTAGTCGTACTCATTGACAAAGAGCACTTTGCCAATGTTGCTGTATGGAAGAGCGGCGTAGTGCCCAGCCGGGTGGTCGCCATCGCCGTAGAACGAGTACCCACTGGTCCCGGCGCTGTGCCGCTGGCTCTCCACCTCAGGGGCAAGGTGCCGGGAGCCGATGGGAAGTCCAGTGCGGGCATCGCACTCATTGCCCGCATGGTCAATGTACGTGCTGCTCGACATGACGTTGGCCGCCTTGAACACGCTGCTGGGTTAGCTGGAGGCGCCGAGCTACGCGCCACGTACTCGATGATCATGCGCTGCACCTGGCGCAGATACGCTTCGAGCGACTCGAGGAAGCGCCGGGTCTGCAGGTGCTTGGACGAGACGCACACGGTGATGCCATTGTCCTGCACGGTGAGCGGCGCCGGGATGCGGATGAGCGTGCGCTTACCTTGATAATGTAGCCGATACCGAAGCCGTCCTGGACCACCGGGCCGAACCCAAAGATGCGCAGCGACGGGTTGCCGCAGTTGGACGTGGAGAGCACGACGTGGTTGAGCAGCTGGTACCCATTGTCGGCGAAGAGCGCCGGCGGCTGCGCTGCTGAGTCGCCGTCATGCTGCTTCTGCCACATGGAGTAGAGCGCAAGCAGGTGGCGGTCATGGCCAAAACCTGAGGCACACTCCTTCGAGAGCTTGGCGTGGCCCATGCAGGCGGTGCGCAGGCTCTGGAGCTTTTCCTGCGGCGGCGCCTCCGGGTCGGCCCATTGCGAGTGAATGCGAGCGAGTGCGGCTGGGCGGTGCGGATCGCCTCGGTGCGGCCGTGGCGGAACGCCTTGGTCATCGCCGGCTCGTAGGTAGGAACAGCATGCCCGTACAGGGAGTGGTGTGTGGCCTGGAACGCCATCTGCACAAACGCGTCGGGGGAGAAGCCATGCCGGGTGATGAACTGTTTGCCGTACCCCTTGAACTCGAGCACAAAGCTCTCGTTCTGGCAGATCAGGTCCGAGAGGCGCATCTCGGCGTACCGCACGGCCTCGAGCACCTGAGGGCTCCAGACCCAGTTGAGCTTCTTGGGCGAAGTGCGCGCTACGAGGTCCGGTGATACGTTCGGCAGCGCGGTGCCGGTCTTGGCCTGTATGCCGCGGGCATATGGGCTGAGCTTAGAGGAGAAGAGGCTCTTGGTGGACGCATTGATCGACTTGGCAAACTGCAGGATCAGCTCCGTGTAGATGTCCGCGACGAAGCGGAGCACCGTGTGCCCGTCGACGCTCGAGTGCTCAAAGTTGACGCCGGCAGCACCGTTGGAGCACACAATGATCTGCAGCTTGTCGTACCAGCGGTTGAGGCAGGTGCCCACCTGGACGGGTCCATCGAGACGGTAGGAGCCACAGAGCATGTTGTTCGTTAGGTCCGACAGTTCCGTCGGCGCGTAGTCGTCCAGACACAGCACAAAGAGTGCCGTATCCACCACCCAGAGAAACTCGCGGTTGTGCTCGTCCTCCTCGAGCGTCTGGCGCGCTTTGAACCAGGTGCGACGCTGCTCGGTGCTCAGAACGCCGAGCGACTCGTGGGACGCCGCCTGGGGTGAGAGCGAGTCGGCGTCGTTTATGATCGCACGGAACGTGGCGAGCAGCGCCCGCTCGGTGAGCAGCGGGCGGTGCTCCTCGTCAAGCACGTCGAACCAGTAGAATTGGCCGCGGCGCATCACGATAATATGGCGGCTCTCTGGGGCGAACGCCTGTCGGCAGCCGTGCTTGGTCGGGATGCGGGCCATACCAAAGAGGCGGTGGTACTGGTACATGTCCAGCGGCGTGCCGCGCACGGTGTCTGGCTCCAGCAGCTCGTGGCGCAGGTCGTGGATGAACGAGAGACTGGCCAGCGTCAGGTTCGCCGCCCGGCGCAGCTGGGAGCCGCGGTTCGGGTCCGGCTCGTCCTCGAGAATAAAGAACGGATTCAGGTTCAGCACCACGCTCTCGTTGCCCATCAGGTAGCCGTCGTCCCAGAACTCCTCCACGTAGCTCGCATGGTTTTTGTCGTACTGGAGCAGCTGCTCCTGGAGCGCCGGGCCGTCAGACTCGAGGAACTGGGCCACAGCACGCTCCGTGGCCGCATGGTCCTCGGGCGTCTGCAGTGGCTCGAGGCTCTTCAGGTAGCGCTCGCACGTTGCCCGCAGGTCGGGGACCGGCAGCTTCTGTAGCTGCTCGGAATGCTGGAACGTGCGTTTCTCCATGTCCGGCAGGTGGGGAAATGCGGAGGCGGAGAAAGGAATTCTAACACAGCACTATGGGGTCTGGGGTCGGACCTCCACACCGGTCGCCGGTCCGGCGCCGCCGCCGGTGTGCCAAGAGCCTCGGTGCGAGCACGGCGCCGGCGGGCGCACACGTCACGCTGTGTGCACTCATGCGTCTACCTAGTCCTCGGGGCCGCCCGCGCGGTCGCGCACCTGGCTGAGCAGCGACGGCGCGAGCCGCTGCTTGATCTCGGCCTCAATCGCAAGGGCCGCCTGGTCCTCGCTGCCGTCGAGGCCCTGGTGCCCCGAGACGCGGTCTGCGAGCTCCAGCTTGCGCTTCGCGAGCGAAAGGATATCCTCGTCGATTGTGCCGCGGCTCACGAGCTTGACGACAAACACGGGCTTGGCCTGCCCGATCCGGTAGCAGCGGTCGGTCGCCTGCTTGTCGTTTTGCGGGTTAAAGTCCTGGTCGAACAGCACGACCCAGTTGGCCGCCACCAGGTTGATGCCCAGTCCACCCGCGCGCGTGGACAGCAGGAACACGGGGATGCTCTCGTCCGAGGTGAACTGGTCCACCAGCACCTGCCGGTCGGCCACATTCGTCTGCCCCGTGAACCCGACGTACGGCACCTGCATGTGGTCCAGGCACACACACAGAATGTCGAGCACCGAGGTGAACTGGCTGAAGATGAGCATGCGCTCGCCGCGCGCGCGCACCTCGTCGATCAGCCGCTTGAGCGCCTGCACCTTGCCCGAGTTCATCCACTCCTCCGCCGGGAGCATGTGCTTGGCCGTGTACGGCGAGGAGCGGGCGAGCAGCGAGAGCTCCGCGTCAGTGTTGATTGCAAAGTCCTCGCGCAGGTGCTGCAGATTCTCCTCGGCGTGCTCCGGAGCCTGGATGTAGTCGCGGGCCAGCGCGTTGATCCGCTTCTCGTCAAACAGGCGGCGGAACAGGAGGGGGTGGTTCGCCGCCTTGCGCAGGTCCATCAGCACGTTGCTTGTGTCGCGGTCCGAGCGGCTCGGTGCGCCCGCCGCGTCGCTGCGCAGCGCGGCGCGGGTGCGCGAGATCGCGTCGCTGTACAGCTGCGACTGCGCCGGCGTCATGTCGCAGTACTCGACGCGCTCCGTCTTCTCCGTGAGCCCGCGGAGCACGGCGTCCTTGCGGCGGCGCAGCACGAACGGGCGCATCATGCGCTTCGCCCGCTCCACGCGCTGCTGCGACAGCTGCGAAGTGCTGGCGCCCTGCTTCACCTTGAAGATGGCGCCGAGCGCCTCCTCGGCGTCGGTAAAGTAGTCTGGCAGAATAAAGTTGAGCAGCGACACGAGCTCCTGCAGGTTGTTCTGCAGCGGTGTGCCCGTGAGCAGCAGGCGCCAGCGCGCGGTGATCCTCAGCAGCTTGGCGTACTTTTGCGACTTGCGGTTCTTGAGCATGTGCCCCTCGTCAAACACGCAGACGTCGAAGCCGCGCTTCCGCAGGAACGACTGGTCGTCGTGGCTGCCGGTCGCCATGTCGTAGGTGGTGAGCAGCACGTCGTAGTCGCTGCGTGACTTGAGCTCCGAGCGCAGCATGCGCCGCTCGCCCTGCGACCCGTAGTAGATCTCCACCCGCAGGTTCGGGCAGAACCGCTGGAACTCTCGCGACCAGTTCTCCAGCACGGACGACGGCGAGACGACGAGGTGCGGCCCGCGCGCCATGCGCTGCTCCTTGAGATGCGCGAGGAATGCGATCACCTCGGCCGTCTTGCCGAGCCCCATCTCGTCCGCGAGGATGCACGAGGTGCGCTTCCGGTACATTAGGTTGAGCCAGCTCACACCCAGCAGCTGGTAGTCCTTGAGCTCGAACCCGGGCGCCAGGTTGCCCGGCTGCTCCTCCAGGTACGACTCGTCCTTCACCGCGCCGCCGCGCTGCACCTCGGCCATGTTCAGCGCGCCGAGCGAGTCGTCCCCGGTCTCGGACGCACTGCGCCAGCCGCCCATCGCCGCGTCCAGCTGCTGCCCAATGCTCTCGCACCGGGCGAGCACCTCATCCACCTCCATGTACCCCGCCATCAGCTCCACGCAGTTGGTGAACAGCCGCGGCGAGACGCCCTTGGCCGCCTTGTCGCCGAGCCGCTCGTACACGTCGTCGGACGTGTCGAATGGCCGCAGCTCCACAATCTTGCGTGCCTGCTCGGGCGTGCACGCGATGCTGTCCACCAGGCTCTGCTCGTCACACTGGTTGAACCACGCGAGGGCGAGCTGCTCCTGCTTCCCGCTGCGCTCGTCCGCGTCGCCGTAGTCCTCCTCCTCGGAGCTCGCGTCGTCGAAGGACGCGGACGCCTCGCTGTCGCTGTCCGACATGGCGCGCGACTTGCGCTTCGCGGGGCGCTTGGGCGCCGGCCGCGCCTTGGGCGCTGGCGCTGGCGCCGGCGCCGGCGCCGGTGCCGCCACAGGCGCTGGGGCCGCCGGCAGCGGCGGCGGCTCCGTCTTGGGACGCAGTTTCTCGATCGCCTCGCCCAGGTCGTAGTTCGACACGCGCAGCACCTCCATGCACTGCTCCACCGTGTACGCGGAGAAGAGGCGCGCAAGCCGGGTCGCCTTGATCCGCACGAGGCTCTCGGCCGGCACATGGGCCGTGGGACGCGTGGTGTTGGGCACCGAGGGCGCCGCCGGGAGCGGCTCGGGGTCCGCACCGCCGCGGACCTTCACCGGGCTGTCGTTTTCAGACACCTCGCTCACCTCCGACTGGTAGGCGGGCTGTGGCGGCACGGCGCCACGGGCACCAGGCCCCGTGTACTGGAAACCCTCGAGCCCGCGGCGGAACGCATCAGAGGGCGACGCCTGCCCGTTCTCGGCACGCGCACGCTTGTTCGCGTACGAGTCGCCCGCGGCTGCGGGACTCGAGTCCGGTGCGAGGATGACCGGGTCCTGCGCAGAGCCGCTCATGATGGTTTCCAACACGCAGGGATCGCGTCGCGCTCGTTTCGCGACGCGCCGCATATTTCCGAGGGCAGCGTGGAAATATGCGCACTAGGCGGCCGCCGGTACAAGGCAACGACGCTGTACGTAGGCTATCCTGGGGTAGCTATTCATTCGTCATCATCGTCATCAGAGGCCTGGCTCGCAATGAACTTGACGAGCGGATCGGCAAGCTTGAGGAAGTGCTGCTTACCCTGGGGCTTGGCGCCCTTTTGCGCCCAGTAGAGGATCGCCTGGTCCGACAGCACGTCGGCATTGTACAGGACCTTGAGGATGTTGGCGAAGCTCTTGAGCATGCGGGTGTCGGCGTAGCAATGCAGTTGGATGGTGTTGATCAGCGCGATTTCGGAGCGCGGGTTCGTGGACCAGGGCTCGAGGATCGGCGCAATGCGCTCCACCTCCTTCGGCACCACAAGCTCCAGCTGGTCCTGCTTCGCCTTGGAGTCGATGCCGCGGATCGCGCCCTCCCAGACCACCGGGATAAAGTCCTCGGCGCTCAGTCGCAGCGTCTGCGCGCGCTCCTTGAGCAGTGCGAGCATCTCCTCCGTGGTGGCGTCCTCGGAGCCCACGAGCTCGGCGAGGTCCGCGGCCGTCTTGTCACGGAGCTCCTTGTTCTGCCGACGCGTGTAGTAGTCCGCCACCTGCGGCAGGTTCACCGCCTCGGAGCGGAAGTAGTTCGACACCACGTCCGGCTGCGACCGCTTGGTCTGCGGGAAAAAGAGCAGCCAGTCACGCACGCCGGCCTTGCGCAGCGCCGAGCCCAGGTGCTCGATGCTCTGGTCCGCGAGGTAGGTGCGGAACACCTGCGTCATAAAGTTCAGCGACAGGTCGCCGCGGCTCAAGTGGTCCTTCTGCAGCGGAGCCAGCGTGCCTGCGGTCACGAGACCCATCTGGATCGCCAGCGCGGTCGCCACACCGAGCTTGGACACCTGCTCCGGCTCGAACCGGTTGATGTACTGGATAATACCCGGCAGCGTGGACTCCTCCAGCGGCTTCTGCAGGAACTTGTACCGGCGGACCATCTTCTCGATCACGTCCACGTACGGGCGCACGTCGTTGATCGAGTCGCTCTTGGCGCCAAAGATCGAGAAGGGGCTCGGCGGCGCATTGTCGTCCACGAACGAGCCGCCGGGCGCCAGCAGGCCGCCCACGATCAGGATCTCGAAGAGCTGGTCCGCGTACTTGCGGTAGTCCAGGCTGTTGCCCGCCTTGTCCAGCGCGGTCAAATACCCGTTCCAGTCCTCGGGCTGCACATTCTCAAAGTACTTGTAGAGCTGGTCGCGGAACACTGCACCTCGTCAGCTGCCCGTCCTGCGCACCGCAGTGCACACCTTCCGGCTCAAACTTGGCCTGCTGCTTCACAGCACCCTTCCGCTGCTTGATCCTGCACGCCACGTCAGTCCCGCCGCTGGCACACGGCATGCGCCACGCACCTAGACCCGGTGAGTGTAGGCTTCTGGTTCCCAGTCGGTGCAGTGCCAGTTCTGCACGCGTCAGCACCCCCGCCCCATCCCGCTGCTGCACACATACGGCGTAGAGGTCATATATAGATTGAACTAGCTGCCGGTGTCGCCGCAGAAGTATAGGCTGCACTATGCGTCCCTAGTTCGTCTTCACGTCTCCTCCACGCTGCGCCACTGGCACGTGACATGCGCGCCGCGAGGCGCAGCTGGCGCGGCACACGCGAGTGGCTTAACACGAAAGCCGAGGCGGGCGGGGGCGACTATGTCGTACGCCACGCGTAAGCCGCAGTCCAAGGCCGAGACCGAGGCCAATGCACGGACTCTGCGCAACCTGGTGAAGCAGCCAGAGAACAAAATATGCGCCGACTGCAAGCGCAACGACACCCGCTGGGCGTCGTGGAACCTAGGCTGTTTCCTGTGTATCCGCTGCTCCGGCATCCACCGCAGCATGGGCACGCACATTAGCCGCGTCAAGTCGATTGACCTCGACATCTGGACGCCGGAGCAGATGGAGTCCATCCTCAAGTGGGGCAACAAGCGCGCAAACCTCTACTGGGAGGCACATCTCAAGCCGGGCCATGTGCCGCCCGACCACCGTGTGGAGAGCTTTATTCGCAGCAAGGTGTGTACACCGCGCCGACGCCCGCCAGAGCATGCAGCTGACGCAGCAGTACGAGGGACGTCGCTGGGCCCGCCAGGGGCCGCCGCCCGACGACCCGTCTACGCTCACCGGAGCCGCCGCGGCGCCGCCGGCGCCCGCTCCGCAGGCCCCCCCGGCGGCCCAGGCGCCGCCGCACGCTGCTGGCCAGCCCCGGGCGGGGACCGCCGCGCCCGCCGCGCCCGCTGCGCCTGCACCGATTGTCGATCTGTTGGGAGACGCGGGCAGCGAGGCGCCGAGTGCCGCGGCCGCGCCAGCGCCACAGGCGGTGCGGCCCGCAGCGCAGCCAGCCTCGTCGGGTGCTGGCAGTGGCCTGTTTGACCTCGACTGGGCCGAGCCGCAGACGGTGAAGCGCTCGCCGGCACAGACGGACACCGGCGCAGCACCGCGTGCCAAGGGCAAAGAGGAGATCCTGAGCCTCTTTTCGACGCCGTGGAGCGGCGCGAGCTCTGCAGGTGGCACTGGCCAGGCGACAACCGCCTCGTCGGAGCCGCCGGCCTCGTCGTTCGACGGCCTGGGCCTTGGGTCACAGAGCTCGGCACAGCAGCCGCCAACCGTGGACGTGTTCCACACCCAGGACGTGTGGGGCTCTGGCACCGGCGGCGCAGCCAAGAGCCAGTCGAAGGACGCTTTCTCAGACCTCTGGGGCGACTTTCAGTAGACTTGTACACAGCATATACCCCCCGGTGGCTCGAAGCACCGCGGCGTGTCCAGCACGGACGTCACGTGCCACAAAGTGTTGTTGCGTCACGCTACTCCGCGCCGACTGTTGCGTGGGCTGCTATGGGCAACAGTGCGAGCTCCGAGAGCAAGAAGCAGGATAAGATCAGGGGCGATGTGTCCAACCTAAAGGACCTCAAGTGCATCTGCGACGACGCGATCGAGCGGGTGCGTGCTGCGCCGTCTCGTGTCTGCGTGCTGACCCTTTCCAGGTGCTCACCCAGGACCCCGCCAAGGCGAGCGCGGACGACGCGGGCGTCCGCGCCGGTAAGCAGAAGGAGTCGAGCACGCAGGAGTTTGTGCCATTTGTGGCGTCGCACGCCATCGAGGATGCCACTCTGCTTTTCAGCCTGATTGCGCCGGTCGCCGTCATTTCCTCGTTCGCCTATTGTTATCTGCGCAAGGTGCCTTGGAACGACGCCCGGCCGATTTACGCCACCTCTGTGGCAATGTACGTCTAGACCGAAACTCACTCCGCTCACCGAGCAGCTACATTGTCGCCAACGTGGTCCAGGCGTGTGCATCATACCTTATTGGCCCGCTTGTGTTCACCGGGACGCGCAAGATGTTTTCCAACCGCGTATGTGGTGCGACTCGTGTGCCAGGCGCTGACCGCTCGCAGATCGAGACGGAGCGTCTCAAGGTGCTTTCTTGCCCGCTTCCGAAACCTACCACGTCGGACAAGCAGGCGGATGATGGCCGGCCCATCCTGGTGCCGTCGGCGTACTCGGTCGATGTACAGTACACGCGGAGCAGCAACGGGGGCAAGAGCATCCTGGCTCGCAAGGCTGACAAGCTCGTGCTTGGCAACCTCGGTACGTGCTCCTTTGCGCTTGGTATCCCGCTTACTCGCCAGGCGAATGGTTCACCGAAGACGGCGTGTTCGTGGAGGCTGTCTTCCGGCAGCGGCTCCTCTCGTCCCTGCAAAAGCTCTTTGGTGAATAGGTATGGACATAGCAGCACATTGCCTTAGCTATGAACCCTGCGGCAGAGAATGCGTCGTTGGCATACCAGGTTGGCCTGGGGAACACCAGAATATCCCCCCGGCCCTCCACCCCTTTGTCCACCTCCACCCATCCATCGGTCCGGCTTGGTGGATGAGCCTTTGGCGCTCGTCCGTGAGCACGGGTGCAGCAGGCGTCGCGCCGGCAGCCACGCCGCTCGAGCCGCGCAGCGATCATGCCGAGGGCCACGGCGGTGATGCCGCGCAACAGCCCATGGGACTCGTGCACGTGTGCAAGTGCACCTGCTTCACTACCAACACGACCCTGATCCCGCTCTACGTGCCAGACAAGCAGGGCAACCTATGCAGCACCTGCACCAAGCAGTTTTGTGTGCAGCGTGCCGAGTCCTGCCGTGGGGCCAAGATCGCAGAGAGCAACGTGGATACCAGCACCGGCTTTGAAGGCGAGGTGTGGGCGCAGTGCTTTGGTGCGTCTCAGACACACGCTCCGGCGAGACTGACAGGCGCAGTACGCGACCCGACGCGGGACCAGACCATCGTTACGTTCTACCTTCTCTTTGTGCTAGGCCTCCTACTCTGGGCTCTGCTGCGCAGCCGCACTGCATCCGCGCTGCTGACCCGCACGATCGGCGCAGCCCAGCGCGCGGTGCAGCGTGCGCGCACGTAGCATGGAATAGTGTGTACGACGTGATAGATAGCCTCGCGGCGGTCGCCAAGGCCCGCATGCCGCCATGTCCGCGGCTAGATGGGACGTGGTGGCCATAACATACTAATGCCCTACTAGGCCGTCCCCACGTAACATGACGCGACGCGACGCGACGCGGGCTGATCGTCCGACGTCCGGCTCAGTCAAGATGGAGGCCAAGCTGCAATCGCTCAAAGTCCCAGAGCTCAAGGAGCTTCTGCACGGTTCAGGGCTTGCCGTGACGGGAAACAAGCCCGACCTGATCAAGCGTGCGCTCGAGAACCCCCAGGTGCTGGAAAAGGTCGAGGGGTACGTGCACGACCCGTGGCTTGTGACATGCTGACGCCGCTCAGCGGCAAAGACAGTGCGGGCACCCAGGAGCCTAACAAGGAGGCAGAGAAGCCCGCCACGCAGCCTTCCGGGGATTCTGCCGAGAAACCCGCAGAAATGGCGGCGCCAGCGCCAGCCGCCAAGCCGACGCCGGCACAGGCCAAGCCCGAGGCGGACGGCGCGGAGCAAGCCAAGCCCGCCGCCGACGCCGGCGCGCCGGCCGCGCCCAGTCAGGAGGAGCAGCTCAACACGCAGCTCGAGGAGCTGCGCAAGCGGAAAGCGCGGGCGGCGCGGTTCGGCGAGTCGACCGAGGAGATCGACCGCAAGATCCACCGTCTCGAGCGCTTTGGTCTCGTGGAGCAGACCGAGGTGGACATGTCCCGGCTGAATAGCGAGCTCAAGAGCGGCAAGCGCGGGCGCGCTCCGGAGGGCACTGCGCCAAAGCCCAAGGCGCCCAAGAAGGAGGGTTTAACGGTATGTGAGCGAACCTTTTGCTCCGTATGCTGACAGTGCAGCCTGAGCAGCTCGAGGCGCGCAACCGCCGTGCGGAGCGGTTCGGTCTGCCTATTGACAAGGAGGAGGAGGAAAAGAAGAAGCGGCGGATGGAGCGCTTCGGCTCGGTGCGTCCCCGTGTCGAGGCAGCAGGAAACTGACCACACAGAGCGCTCAGAAGTAAAGTCGACGTAGGATCATCACCACGCATCTTGCTATCTACCGTTATTTTGCCTTGTAGACGTCGCCTGATAAGACAGGCCAAGTTGGCTGCCACGGTCGAATGGTTCGAATTCTCCAGGCCGTGCGCAATTTTGTCACGAGACGCGCTTGACGCAGAAAATTTCTTGGCCCAGGCTCCTGTCGCCACCGGCCACCGTGGCAAAGATCATGCCGCGTGCCGAGGAGTCGCCGTGCGCGGTGTGCCACGCGCCTTCCTCGCGGTACACGTGCCCGTTCTGTGATGCGACGACGTGCTCACTCCCCTGCTTCAAGACGCACAAAGGCGACAGGGCATGCGCTTCAGCAAGAGCGGTGCACGAGCGTCAAAAGGATGGCCCCTTCTCGTCGCTCCTCATGCGGCCAGACACGGCGCCCTCGGCCTATGTGAACATGAACAAGTACGACTACAACCAGATGGTGCGCGACTACCAGTTCCTCAACCAGGTCGGACGCGTCGCCGCTTCGACCGGCCGGCATCTGGTCGACAAGGGCCTTGTACAACCGCCGGGGCCGCCATCAGGTGCGCCGCGGCGTGGCTCGGCCGCTCAGCACCGGCGTGATCAATACGCCAAGCAGGTTTCCTACCGGCGGCTGCCCATCATGCTCCTGCCCGACGGCATGTCGAAGCGCTCCGCCAATCGTTCCCACTGGGAGCCTAAGCGGAAGCAGCTGTGCCTCACCGTGCACTATGCATTTCCGAGCGCAGCGGCCAGAGCTGACGAGCTATCGGGGGCCGGGGGCCTCGCCGAGCAAGGCGCCCTTGTGCACGGTCAGAATGCGCAGCTGCCGTTTTCTTATGCGCTGCTCGCGGAACTGGAGCGGGCGTCTGCCCGGCAGGCCGGCGAGAAGCTCGCCCAGTGGAGTGCGCGCCCAGCGGCAGAACCTCTTGCCAAGCGGCGCCGCCAGGAGGACGAGGGAGGCCGGGAGCGTGACGACGTTGCCGATTCCACTGCGGAGGCGGCGCAAGGGCCCTGGCGCATTAGTGGCTCTCTGCTGCGGCAGCTAGGCGTGCCAAGCAGCGAGCAGCCAGAGACGTACACGGCGCTGCCAGACAATGCCGTGCTTCTGCTCCGTGTATACCAGAGCCGGCTGCGAAACGAGAGCACCACCAAGTACCTGGACTGGTGGAACCGAAAAGGCGCTGCACTAGAGCAGGAGAAGTATGCAGCGGCCATGGCCAGTGGCTCAGCGCAGCCCCAGGCGCCTGAAGCCCAGCGCCGGGCAGAGCCGCTTGTGCCGCAACACGTGTTGGACTCGGTGTCCCGGATGCAGACGTTCCTGCATCCAGAGGCTCCAGGTGGGCATGCGTCGGCAGCGCCGTCGACCCCGGCACAGTCCCGGACGCTTGTGCTCATCCCCACGGGCGCCAGTGCGCCAAGCATGGAACAGGTCCTCAAGAGGCTCCCTGCAGGCGTGGCGGTCGTCGAATACCCCGAGCTCGAAGTGTGGCCACAGGACCGCCTCTTACAGGCCGAGCGCCGTGGCGAAGTGCAGCTGCTCGCATTGGAGGAGAAAGAGGATCGGGGAGAGCAGGCCCAGAGGGAGCCAGCGGCAACCGCCGCATCTACCGAAACATCAGCAGGCCCTCCACCTAAGCCGAGCGCCGAGCCATGTGCAACAGTGCCGCCGGCGAACGCATCGCTCGTGGCTTACGCCGAGTCGGAAGAAGACGAGTAGTTTCGACTCCGATACCCAGTACGACATGCGCTTCCGAAGGCCTTTTTTTTTGCTATGTAGACATATCCCATCAGTGGTCGCGCATCTTGCTGCGCTTGCCCGTCTGCGCCTGGAAACCGGTCTTGATCGCGCTAACAGAGCGCTGAGAGCCACACGCCTCGCAGGTCATAAAGTAAATCCGGTTCTCCTTGGTGAGGAGCGTGTTGGGGGAGCGGCAGGTCTTGCAGGTAACATACTCGACAATGTAACGCCGCAGCACGTTCTCGATCTGCTTGGGCTGGAAGCGGCCACGGATCACCAGCCGCTGGCTGCCGTCGACGGAGCCGACGGTACCAAGCTCAGTGAACAGGTACTGGATGACGTGGTCGGGCTGGCGGTGCATACGCTTGCAGATCTCGAGCACGTTGGCAAACACGGTCTTCTTGGAACCGTCACGCTGCACGACCGGAGGCACCATGGTGTACTTCTTCTTGTCGCCAGACAGCGCTGGGTTCTGCGCACGCAGCGTGCGGAACACGCGACTCAAGAGCTCCTGGTATGTGTAGTCGCGGTCCGTGCCCTGCCACGCCTCAACCTCCTCGTCCTTGGACTCGGCAGCGGCGTCGGCCTTGTCCGTATCAGGGGCGAAGGGATTGTCGCCCTCGATCTCCTCGTCGCCCTCCGGCTTGTCGCCGAGCTCGCGCTCGAACGCCTCCATGTCGAACGCGGCCTTCTTCGACTTCTTCTTCTTCTTCATCTCGCCAAACTGGCACGGTCAGCCCTGTGCGCAAGTCACCCGCCACCACGTACGTCAAGCGGCGCCTCGTCGGACGGGGCGGGCGCGTCGTCCTTCGCCGGCGCAGCGTCGTCGGCGGCAGGCTCCGCCTTCGGCGCAGGCTCCTCATCGCCACCCGCAGGCGGCTGCGGCGCAGCCTCAGCCGGCTTCTGCAACGGGTCAGCGGCCACACGAGCGGTGGCAAGACGAACCTCGTCGTCCAGATCAAAGTTGACCGGGATCTTCTTCTTCTTCCCGCTCTTCTTCTTCAGACCACCGAAGAGGTCCGAGGCATCCTGGGCCTTCTCCTCCGCAGGCGGAGCCGCAGCGTCCTGCTTCGTCTCCTCAGGCGCCACCGTCGACATGGCTTCTTTTCGCGAGCTCTGCACTCGATCGCAGCGCGTCGCTCGCAGCAGTGCCGCAGCGGCGTGGCGGCCACGTGGGTGTCACGTGATGCTCAGCATACCCGGCGTTCCCCGGGCGGTTCGCTGGCGGGCTGGAAAGCGCGGCGGAATACGCTTGGCTTCTACCACATCCACCGGTACCGGAGATGATCTCGCGTGCTGTTACTCGCCCCTGTGTGGCGTCTGCGGTGAATGCTCTGGGCGCGCGTGCTGTCGCGCCGGGCGCTGTGGCGGGCTTCCACGCGACTGCGGCGCCGCAGGCGTCGCTGCGTGAGCTTGAGCAGCGTGTCAAGTCGGTGAAGAACATCGAGAAGATCACCAAGGTGCGTAGCCGGACGAGGCGGGTGTGCAGGGATGCTGACCAGTGCAGTCGATGAAAATGATTGCCTCGACTCGTCTGAACCGCGCGCAGCGTGCAATGAACGCCGCGAAGAAGTTCGGCGAGGCGAGCGAGGAGGTGTTCAAGCAGTCCGAGGCGCAGCTGCCGCGCGGCGAGGGCAAGGAGCTGTTCCTTGTGGTCTCGTCGGACAAGGGTCTCTGCGGCAGCATCCACTCGTCGCTCTCGAAGCGCACCCGCAAGGAGGTGAACTCGCTCAAGGACGAGGGCAAGGGCGACAACGCGACCGTGGTGGTGCTCGGTGAGAAGAGCAAGGGCCAGCTCGGCCGTGCGATCCCGCTGAGCATCTCGCTCTCGTTCAACCAGGTGGGCAAGGACATCCCGACCTACGCGGATGCCTGCGTGATCACCGACACGATCCTCAAGGAGAAGCTTGAGTTCGACCGTGTCAACATCATCTACAACGAGTTCGTCTCGTCCATCTCGTTCGACACCACCATCATGCCCGTGTACGGCAAGCGCGCCCTGCTTGAGGCGCCCAAGTTCGGTGCCTACGAGCAGGAGGAGGACGTGACCAACGACCTGGCCACCTTCTCGCTGACCAACGCCATCTTTGCCACGCTGGTCGAGGGCCACGCTTCCGAGATCAACAGCAAGCGCAACGCCATGGACAACGCCTCCAAGAGCGCTGGCGACATGATCAGCAACCTGAACCTGCTCTACAACCGTGGTCGCCAGGCGGTCATTACGAACGAGCTTATCGACATTATCACCGGTGCCTCGTCGCTCTAAGCGCACGCCGGATGATGGGCACCCGAGCCCAGCATGCGCTGGCTGCGGTTCCATAGCACACCATGCTAGTGAATTTGCCAAGCTAGGGCAGAGTCTATCCGTAAAAGATTCTCGTCTATCCGCGGTGCGGAAGGGGCTGGCTGGCTTGTTTGGGCCCGCCCGGCGTTTGCGCTCGGGGCCGCCATGCAAAAGTCCGCGCGCCTAGTAGGCCACGTGAGTCACGCTGCAAAAATCTCCGCAACCTCGTGCGCTTCTTCGCCAGAGCTCCAGCATGTCCGGCGAGCCGGAGGCCGTGTTCCCCGAGCACGATGGTGCGTGGCGCGCCGCGGCACGCGCGTACTGACCCGCAGCGAGCGCACCTTTCAACTTTGCTAAGCAGGAGGAGCAGGTGATCGCGTACTGGAACGCGATCAATGCCTTCAAGACGCAGCTGGAGCTGTCCAAGGACAAGAAGCCGTTCAGCTTCTACGACGGGCCGCCGTTCGCCACGGGCCTGCCGCACTACGGCCACCTGCTCGCAGGCACAGTGAAGGACATTGTGACCCGGTTCGCCACCACGAGCGGGCACTATGTGGACCGGCGCTTTGGCTGGGACTGCCACGGCCTGCCCGTGGAGCACGAGATCGACAAGAAGCTCGGCGTCACGGGCAAGGACGACATCATGCGCATGGGCATCCCCAAGTACAACAGCGAGTGCCGTGCCATTGTGATGCGCTACCAGCAGGAGTGGCGCGCAACCGTGGAGCGCATGGGGCGCTGGATCGACTTTGACAACGGGTACAAGACCATGGACCCGCGCTTCATGGAGAGCGTCTGGTGGGTGTTCAAGTCGCTCTACGAAAAGGGCCTCGTGTACCGTGGCGTGCGTGTGATGCCCTACTCGAACGGGTGCACCACGCCGCTGTCCAACTTTGAGGCCGGCAGCAACTACAAGGATGTGCAGGACCCGGCCATCACGGTGGCCTTCACCCTGGTCGACGAGCCGGACACGGCGTTCCTGGCATGGACCACGACCCCGTGGACGCTGCCGTCGAACCTTGGCCTATGTGTGCACCCTGACCTGACATACGTCAAGATCTTCGACGAGGAGCGACAGCGCCACTTTATCCTCTGTGACCAGCTGCTCACCACGCTGTACAAGGACCCGAAGAAGGCCAAGTTCCAGCGTGTGGCGACCTACACCGGGAAGCAGCTGGGCGGCACGCGGTACCAGCCGCTGTTCCCCTACTTCTACGAGGCGTTCAAGGACCACGCGTTCCGGGTGCTCGTGGACACGTACGTCACTGCGGACGCCGGTACCGGTGTGGTGCACCAGGCGCCCGCATTCGGTGACGACGACTACCGTGTGGCGATGGCGCACGGCGTGATTGACCGGAGCCGCCCGCCGCCGTGCCCGCTGGACGAGGTGGGCCGTTTCGTGGAGCCCGTGAAGGACTACCTCGGCGTGCAGGTGAAGGAGGCCGACAAGCCGATCCAGCGCGACCTCAAGGCACGCGGCGAGCTCATCGTGCAGGGCGTGCTGCGCCACACGTACCCCTTCTGCTGGCGCTCGGGCACGCCGCTCATCTACCGCACGGTGCCGAGCTGGTTCGTGTCGGTGGAGCCGATTGTGCCGCAGCTCGTGGAGCTGAACAAGCAGACCCGGTGGGTGCCGCCGGCCATCGGCGAGGGACGGTTCGGCAACTGGATTGCCAACGCGCGCGACTGGAACGTGAGCCGCAACCGGTACTGGGGCACGCCCATCCCGCTCTGGGTGAGCGAGGACCTGGAGGAGATCGTCTGCGTCGGCTCCGCGCAGGAGCTCGAGCAGCTCGCGGGTGTGTCGGGCATCGAGGACCTGCACCGGGACTCGATCGACCACATCACCATCCCGTCGCGCCAGGGCAAGGGCACGCTGCGCCGGATCGAGGAGGTGTTTGACTGCTGGTTCGAGTCGGGCAGCATGCCGTACGCCCAGGCGCACTACCCGTTCGAGAACCGGGAGGTGTTTGAAAAGAGCTTCCCCGCGGACTTCATTTCCGAGGGCGTGGACCAGACGCGGGGCTGGTTCTACACGCTGCTGATCGTCGGCACGCACCTGTTCGGCAAGGCGCCGTGGAAGAACCTGATCGCCTCCGGCCTGGTGCTCGCCGCGGACGGCAAGAAGATGAGCAAGAGCCTGCGCAACTTCCCGGACCCGAATCTGGTGATCGACCGGTACGGCGCGGACGCGGTGCGGCTGTACATGATCAACTCGCCCATCGTGCGTGCCGAGAACCTGCGGTTCCGCGAGGAGGGCGTGAAGGAGATTGTCTCGGCCGTGTTCCTGCCGTGGCTCAACAGCTTCCGCTTCCTGCTCGCCCAGGTGGTGCTGCTCAAGAAGGAGAGCGGGATCGACTTCCGCTACGACCCGCAAGCGCCCGCGTCGGACAACGTGATGGACCGGTGGATCCTCGCGCGGTGCCAGACGCTGATCGCCACGGTGCGCAGTGAGATGGAGAACTACCGGCTCTACGCCGTGGTGCCGCGACTGCTCACCATGATCGAGGAGCTCACCAACTGGTACATCCGCTTCAACCGGCGGCGCCTCAAGGGCGAGAACGGGCCTCAGGACACCGTCGCGGCGCTCAACACGCTCTTTGCCACGCTGCTGACCGTGTGCTGCACGACCTCGAGCTTCACGCCGTTCCTCGCCGAGAACCTGTACCAGGGCCTGCGCAAGTTCCTCCCGGACGGCGCGCTCGGCGCCGGCGTCGACTACCGCTCCGTGCACTTCCTGCCCTACCCCGCGGTGCGCGACGAGTTCCTGGACCCGGTGATCCAGCGCCGCTTCCACGCGCTGCAGTGCGTAATCGAGCTCGGGCGTGCGATGCGGGAGAAGAAGAACCTCGCGCTGCGCGTGCCGCTCAAGGAGCTCGTCGTGTTCCACAGCGACGCGCAGTACCTGGACGACGTGCGCTCGCTCGCCTCCTACGTGACCGAGGAGCTCAACGTGCGGGACCTGACGCTCACCCAGGACGAGGAGCGCTGCGGCGTGCGCTTCCGCCTGCTGGCCGACTGGCCCACGCTCGGCCGCAAGCTGCGCAAGGACATGGGCAAGGTCAAGAAGGGGCTCGACGGCGTCACCTCGGCGCAGGCGAAGGAGTACATGCGCACGGGCCGCATCGAGATCGAGGGCATCCCGCTCGGCGAGGGCGACCTGCGTGCGTCGCGCTACGTGGACACGAGTGCGCTGAGCAGCAACATGCTCAACGACACCGACGGCGACGTGGTGCTCCTGCTCGACAGCGAGGTGCACCCCGAGCTGCAGGCCGAGGGCACCGCACGTGACGTGGTGAACCGCATCCAGCGGCTGCGCAAGAAGGCGGGGCTGCAGCCCACGGACGAGATCGACGCCTTCTACGGGTTCGCCGAGGGCGTCGGCGCCGCGCTGGACGAGATCATCCAGTCGCAGCGCGATCTGTTCACCAAGGCGATCCGGCGCGCGCCGCGCCCGGCCGCCGAGATGCCCGCGGACGCCGCGCGGGTCTGCGAGGAGGAGCAGGAGGTGAACGACACCAAGTTCCTGCTCACCCTCGTGCGTGCCGCTCCGTAGTGGGCTCGTTACCATAGTCACTACCGCTTGCTAGATCCAAAGCTCGCGAATCCCATCGCGGCCATCGTCTCCGCGTCCTCCTCGGTGAGCGGCGCGGGCTCCGGGGGCGGCTTCCGCTGCGCGGCGCGCCGCTGCTCCCGTTTTGCGTCGCGCTCCCGCCGCTGCTCCTCGGCGATCTGCCGCAGGCGCGCATCAAAGTCGTATCGCAGGTCTGGCGTCGCGCCCTTGGCGCGCTCCTCCACCACCGCGCGGATCCGCTCGCGCACCTGCTCGAGCGTGGAGCGCTCCACCTGCGTCGACTGCCCGAGCCGCCGGAGGTGCATGCGGCCGTTGATGTGGTCCAGGTATCCGACGCTGTCCTTGCACATCCGGTTGCACAGCTCGCAGAAGAAGCCGGGGCCGCGCGCCCCGCCCGCACCGCCGCCGACCACGTTCTCCACCATGCGGGTCTGCCCGAGGTGCTTGTCGAGCTGCAGGTCGTCGTGCTGCTGCAGCTTCTGCGTCGGCCGCGGCAGCTGCCCGCCGCGCTTGCGCGCGTGCGGCCGCTTCTCCCCCTCGGCCGCGCGCTCGCGCGCCTCGCGGTCCCGCTCACGCCCCCGCGCGGTGTGCTCGGCCATGTCCCACTCGCGACGCGAGGCGTCGCCGCCCGTGGACTCTGCCGGCATGCTGGTCGTGTGGAGGCGGTGTGGCGACGCCGGCGGCGGTGGGCGCACCAAATTAGTAAGCCCACGCTCCACGCGTACATCAACACTTCCATGGCCGCGGTGAATCCGTGCGTGGCGTGCAGGCAGCCGCGCAGCTGACACAGCAGGGTGCTCGCGCTCGTGAGCCGGGCCGACGGCCTCGCGAACGGTACGGTGGCGCACGCGCAGGTCCCCCGCTCACCGCAGGCTTCCAGCAGGCATACAACCGGACGCTGCCGACGATCGACGCCCTGGAGCAGACGCCGCCAGAGAGCAGCGCCGCCGAGGCGCTGCTCATGCAGCTGCGCGACGGGCTCACAGAGATGGAGGAGCGCACGAGCGAGATGATGGGCATGCTCTACGAGGTTGATGTGTACATGGCGCCGTCCGCCGCGCAGTCAGCCGCCGGGTTTAATCCACAGGAGGCGCTCTCGCACGTCTCAGACGTGTTCCACGTGCGTGGCCGCTCCGCGTGCGCGCCGCTGACCGACAGAGCTACCAGGCGGAGCTGCTCGCCAAGCGCGAGTCGCTCACCGAGTACACGTGCGAGGAGATCTCGCTCCCCGAGTTTGTCGCCCGGTGGCGCACCCTGGACGAGGTGCAGCGTGGGCGGCAGCAGGGCGTCGACGACCTGGCGGACCTGCTCGCCGGCTTCGGATAGGGCCCGTCGGGCGGCGGCCGGACTGGCGGCGGCCGACGCGGGCGCCGCGACGCACTGCAAACGTGTTTTTCCGTCCCTATGGACACGGCGCGTGCTGCCGACCCGGCGCACGTTTCGCCGCTCGCGGCTACAGGTGGGCCGACGCCTGCGTCGAGGCATCGGGCAGCACCACGCGGGGGCCGCGCAGCTGCTTGTACTGGACCACCTGCTCCACAAAGTCGGTAAAGAGCGAGTTGGTGTCCTCGGGGCCACCGGCGTGCTCAGGGTGGAACTGCACGCCCCAGACCGGGGCAAGCTCACGTCCGCGCTCCTCGGTCGCCGCCTGGCGCACGATGCCCTCGATGCTCCAGTCATTGGCGTTGACGAACCAGGGCGCCCAGCCGTCCGGCCAGGCGTCGGGGCCCGTCTCCTCATACGCCAGTGCATACCCGTGATTCTGCGAGGTGATGTACACCCGGCCCGCCTGGACGCGCATGCCGCCGCCGCCCAGGGCGAGCACGGGCTGGTTGTGCCCGCGGTTGCCAAACTTCATGCGGTACGCACGCAGGCCGATCGCCAGGCCGATCACCTGGTTGCCCATGCAGATGCCAAAGATCGGGCGGTCCCACTGCTCGATTGCGCGGCGCACGGTGGCGACCGCGGGGCCGATCGACTCGGGGCTGCCCGGCCCGTTGCTCAGGAAGAGGCCGTCGAACTGGTCGCGCACCGCATTGAAGTCGTAGTCCCACGGCAGCACCGTCACACTCACCCCCAGGCGCAGCAGGGAGCGCAGGATGTTGGCCTTGCACCCAAAGTCGAGCAGGGCGACGTGCGCGCGGGCCTGCTCCGCGCCGGCGCGCGGCTGCAGCGTGTAGGGCGCACGCGCCGAGACGCGGGCCACCAGATTCTCGTCCATCGGGTCCGGGAACGCGTCGGCGGGCGGGATCCGGTCCGCGTCCTCGCCGACGAGGATGGCGCCGAGCGTGGAGCCCTGGTTACGCAGCAGCGTGGTGAGCGCGCGCGTGTCCACGTCCTGGATGCCCGGCACGTCGTTGTGCGCGCACCAGGTGGCGAGCGACTCGTGCGCCTGGAAGTGGGAGAAGCGCTCCGAGAGGTTGCTCACCACCACGCCGGCCGCCTGCACACGGGGCGACTCGAGGAAGCAGCCCACATCCACGTCCTGCGGGTGCTCCGCAGCGGACCCCGGCGTGCGGTTGTTCGGCACGCCGTAGTTGCCCATGAGTGGCTGCGTAAAGGTGAGCAGCTGCCCCTGATACGACGGGTCGGTGAGCGACTCGGTGTAGGAGGTGATCGAGGTGGTGAACACCGTCTCGCCGAACACGCTGCGCGGCGCGCCGAACGAGCGGCCCTCGAACGCCTCGCCCGTCTTGAGCCGCAGCACCGCGCGCTGCTCCGGCGGCGCATCAGAGCTGGTGGTGACGCCCCGCCACGTGCGGGCGGGCGCCACAGCAGAAAGACGCGGCGCGCGCGCGGCGCGCCACACGGGAGTCTTGCACAACAGAGAACCAAGCATGCTCTTCTTACGCGTGATCACCGCACACCGACTTGTAGACCGAGTCACTGATGTAGTCGTCCCGCGTCAGCTGCAGAAACATATAAGACGTCTCTCGTCGAGTTCGTACGTGCGGCCCCGGCTCAGATAAGGCTTCCTCCCCCAATGCAGGTGCGCGCAGCGGCTGACTCAGCGTGACTCACCGCCCGCGCACGCCACCGCGCCGGTGCCACCAGGAGCCAGCCGACTATGGCCGCTACGGCGGAGCGCGCCGCGCCGCGTGAGTTCGCTGCCGCGCTGCAGGCGTGGCGAGACGTGCGCCTTGCGGCGCTCCATGGGCGCCTCACGGAGCAGGCGCCGCTCGTCGAGGGCGTGCAGCGCGACGCGCTGCTCTCCCGCAAGGCGCTTGCCGACCGCACCCGAGGTACGTGCGCCGTGCGCCCGCCCCGCTCACCGCGCAGAGTTCAAGCGCCAGGCGCCCGAGGCGCAGCTCGAGGGCATCCGCCCGCTGCTCAAGGCGTACCAGCACGAGGTCGACGCGCTCACCACGCGCGCCAAGCAAGCCGAGGGCGTGCTGCTCGAGCTGCACGAGCGGCTCGGCGGCGCGCCGGACCCATACCCCGTGTTTGAGGCGCTCGTGGAGCACACGGTGCTCTCGCAGGACGTGGAGCGCGTGCGCCAGGAGCGCGACGCGGCACGCGCCGAGGCGGCCGCCGCCGCCGCCGCCGCCGAGCAGGAGCGCGCGGCGGCCGCGGAGCTCCGGGCGCGGGACGCGGACGCGGAGCGGCGCACCGCCGAGGCGGTCGCCGGCGCCACCGAGCGGGCCAGCGAGAAGCACGCCGAGCTGCGCCGCGAGCTGACCGCTGCGCAGACGCACGTGCGCCAGCTGCGCGCGAGCCACGAGCAGCTCACCGCACAGCTGCTCACCCAGGGCGGGGCGAACGCGTCCGCGGCGGACAGCGCGCAGGCGAACATGGCGCAGCTCGAGCGGCTCATGGCGGAGCTGCAGCGGGCGAACGAGCGCGCCGCGCAGGCGGAGCGCCGCCGCGAGCAGCTGCACACGGAGCTCGCCGCCGAGGAGCGCGAGGCGCAGGCAAGGCACGACGCCGAGCTCGCGCGCCTCCGTGCGCAGCTGCGCGAGCAGCAGCAGCATGTGCTGCGCCTGCGCGAGGTGCTCGAGCGCGAGCACGAGGCGCAGCACGTGCGCGCGTCCGCGGAGCGCGACTCGCTCGTGCAGCAGGTGCAGCGGACGCAGGCGGAGGCGGGCGCTCTGCGGGCCGCGCTCGAGGCGCACAGCGACTACGAGGAGATCAAGCGCGAGCTCGCGGTGCTCAAGGCCGTCGAGTTCGCGGGCGAGGCAGACGACGAGGAGCCCGCGGCGGGCGCCTCGCAGCTCGAGGCGCACCTCGTGCAGCGGAACAAGAAGCTCCAGGACGAGCTCGCCACGCTGCGTGCCACGCTCTCGGAGCGCGCGCGCGAGGCGGACGCGGCCGCGCAGGAGCTTGCCGCGGCGCAGGCGCGCACCGCGGAGCTGCAGGCGCTCAACGGCAAGCTGGAGCAGGACCTGCTCGGCGCCGGCGGCGCACGCGGCGCGGACGCCGCCGAGCCGCGCGCGGCGAACGCGGGCCTGCTCGATATCGTCACGGGGCAGCGCGACCGGTTCCGCACGCGCAACGCGGAGCTCGAGGAGGAGCTGCGCGCCCAGCTCGAGTCCATCACGGAGCTGCGTGGCGAGGTGCGCCGGCTGCAGGCCGACAACCTGGGCATGTACGAAAAGATGCGCTATCTGCAGGCGTACGGCGCACGCAGCTCGGGCGGCGCGCCAAGCGACATGCCCTATCCGCCGGACACGAGCGCGGGCATCGCGCCGGGCGACGAGGAGGAGGGGTACCGGAAGCGGTATGAGCAGTCGCTGCACCCCTTCGAGCGCTTCCGCGGACGCGAGCAGCTGCGTGCCGTCGCGGCACTGAGCCCCGTCGACCGCCTGCTGCACATGCTGGCGAGCGCCGTGCTCGGCAGCGCGCACATGCGGCTCGTGTTCGTCGGGTACGCACTGCTGCTGCACCTGCTCGTGTTCTTCATGCTGTTTGACGCCGGGCATCGGTATGTGGAGGAGACGCAGGGCGGCCGCTGACGGCGCAGAGTAACGTGATGCGACTACAGTGTACAAACGAATGAGAGCCTAAATGCGAAGAACAATACCCAGTGTGAGGGCAAACGCCGCGGCCAGAGCCGCGGCATGCTGCGGAGCGGCGGTCTGGGGCGCCGCCGAGAGCCTTTGCGAGTAGGGGGTGGAGACGGTGCCCGAGTTGAGCCCGTCGGCGAGCGCGGCGAAGCCCACCTGGTGCGGCTTGTCCGCGCGGAACACGGTGTACACGTTCTTGAGGAACGTGTCGCCCACGATCCACTGGATCCCGGACATGGACTTGGGCCCGAGCGAGAAGACGGCGCCGAGGCACTGGGCGCTGCCGGGGTCGATCGGCGTGTCGCCCCCGCTGGGCGCCTGGGGCGCGTTGGGCCCGTCGCTGCTCGCGTCCGCGCCGGCGGGCGCGACGACCTGCACCTGGAAGTCGATGTCGTTGATCTGGAACATGCGCCCGACAAACGCCATCGATAGATTCACCGTCGCACTGCACGGGTATGCGTAGTAGCCCGGGCTCTCGCGTACTGGCCCGGAACCCGGGATGCGCGAGTAGAACTGCTCCACGGCCTCCTGTGGCCCGCCGATGAGCGTGGTGCCAGAGTCGATCGCCGCGTTCTGCGGCGCCTTGAGGTCCAGACTGTGCCCCTGCACGTGCATGCCGTTGAGCGGGATCGACCAGTAGCGCGGCGGGCTGGGCGGCGTCACCGCTGCGTAGCTCACCTCGCCCTGGAACAGCGAGTGGTTCATCCCGCCCAGCGTAAACACGCCGCCGTCGTCCTGGTCCTGGCTGCCCATCTCCTGCCGCTTCACATAGAGCGAGAAGAGCGGTGCGGGCAGCTTGGCATTCTCCCAGAACGGCAGCGAGTGGATCCGCGCGAGTCCCGTGAAGCCGAACCCGAGGATGCCCGAGACACCAGGCGCCAAAATGTTGTTCGACACGTTGCTCACCAGTGCAAACGACTGTCGCGTGTTGAGCGAGCCGAGCTGCACCGTGTCTGAGACCACATGCCCCGACACCTCGCCCGAGGCATACTTGGCATTGAAATCCTGGTGCAGATCCTGGAAGCTGTGAGACTCTTTCGGCTTGTAGTCGCCGGTCTTGAGCCACATGTCGGACGAGCCCGTGTCGATCACCACCTTGTACGGCTTGGGTGGCGTGCCGACCTGCACGGTCGTCACCCACATGCCATCATGCGCAAAGTTGAGCATCGGAAGCCCCTGGGGCGCGCGCGCGTGCAGGTGGTGCCTCTCCGGCGGGTCGTGACCGATCCCGTACTTGCCGCGGAGCCGGTCCCGCTCCGCGTTTGCCCACGTGAACAGGTCGCCGCCCTGCGACGGCGAGTTCCGGCGCATGAGCGGCACCTGCACATGCGTCTCCGGACCGGCAGGTGCGGCCGACACCCATCCTAGCAGCAGTCCCCAGAGGAACGCGACGCACGCAATCCACCAAACCCTCCCACGCCCGCCCAGCATCGTCTGCCGAATTCGCTACGCGTCCCTGTTGTCCCCACCGCGCAGTCCCTGTGGGGATACGTGGAGGCTTCGGTCAGCATGACAAACCAGGCCGCGTGCGCGGTCCCTGAGTGATCGGCGTGCGCCGCTGCTCATTGTCCTGCTAGTGAGTGCGATGAAGTTGCTGGTCAAGTCGTTGGCAGGTGGCAACTTCCACCTGGACGTCGAGCCGTCGCAGACGGTGCGTGCGCACGCGCGCGCAGCGTCGCTGACCGTTGCAGGTGGCGCAGGTGAAGGAGTCGATCAAGGCCGCGCAGGGCCACGACGTGGAGCAGCAGAAGCTCATCTTCTCGGGCAAGATTCTGAGCAATGAAAAGACGCTCGACGAGTGTGGCGTGAAGGAGAAGGACTTTCTGGTGGTGATGGTGTCCAAGGTAGGTGGCACGCGCGCGCACGCCGCCGCTGACCGGCAGCCCAAGGCCGCGAAGCCTGCGCCCAAGGCCGAGGCCAGTGGCACAGCAGAGAAGGAGGGCGACAAGCCGCCGGCGCAGGCCGAGGCCAAGCCGGAGGAAAAGCCCGCGCAGCAGCCGGCCGAGCCGGCGCCCGCGGGCGACGCGCCGCAGGCGGCGTCGTCCGCGCCGGCGAGTGGCGTCGTCGGTGCTGCTGGCTCCTTCCGTACGTACTGCGGCGCTGCGGTGCACACTGACCGGCAGTGAGCGGCTCAGAGCTCGAGGCGGCGATGAACAGCATGCAGGAGATGGGCTTTCCGCAGGACAAGGTGCAGCGCGCCATGCGCATGAGCTTCAACAACCCTGATCGGGCGGTCGAGTACCTGATGAACGGCACCGTGGACACGGCCCCGATACCCCCGGCGCCGGCTCCGGGCACAGGCGGCGAGAGCGGCGCGGGTGCCGGTGCCGGCGGCGATGCGGGCTCGGGCGCTGGCGCCGCGCCGGCGCAGCCGGCGCAGCCGACGCAGTCGGCGCCGGCGTCGGGCAACCTGTTTGAGCAGGCCGCGGCCGCGGCCGGTGGCGGCGCCGGCGCCGGCGCCGGCGCCCGTGGCGCGCCGGGTGCTGGCGGCATGCCCGCGGCGCCGGGCGCCGAGATGCTGCCGGGCGAGGACGACGGCCACGGGCGGCAGGTGATCGACCTGGGCAACCCGCAGATCCTCGCACAGCTGCGCACGCTCGTGGAGCAGAACCCGGCGGCGCTCCAGCCGCTCATCCAGGCGCTCGTGCAGACCAACCCGCAGCTGGCTGAGGCGCTCAGCGCGGACCCCGAGGGCGTGCTGCGCCTCCTCGCGGGGTCCGAGGGCCTCGAGGGGCTCGAGGGCGAGGAGCCCTTCGAGGTGCCCACGCTGCAGCAGCTGGGCGAGGAGGACCGGACCAACGTGGAGCAGATCATCGCCATGGGCATCCCCGAGAACAAGGCGATCGAAAGCTACTTTATGTGTGGCAAGAACGTCGAGATCGCCGTGCAGTACTACTTCGACAACCCCGGCGACTTTGAGGACTAGTCCCTGTGTACGTAGCTTTGGAACCGCGCCAATGCCGTCGCAGTGCCACGTGGCTACATCTTGTTTTCTGCGCGCTCCTCGCCGGGCTCGGGCACCGTGCGCCACGCGTCGCGGTCCTCGCTGCGGAAGCTCTCGAGGAAGGCGCGCAGAAAGTGGCGCCATGGCGCCGGCGTCGGCAGGTAGTGCCCGCCGTCGTGGTACACGACGCGGGCGTTTGCGCAGTTCTCTAGCAGCGGCTTGGACCGCCCTGCCGGTCAGCACAGCCTCGGCATCGGTACACGCACCAAAGTCCACCACGGCGTCGGAGCGGCCCAGCACGTGGAGCATCGGCACCTGGATCGGCGTCTCGTACAGCGGGCCAAACGCCGGGTCGCGCGGTTTGAACCCAGAGACGGCAATCGCGAACTTGAGCGGTGCCTCCTGCAGCGGCGCGTCCAGCGCTGGCACGCGGTCGGGGTGCTCGAGCGCCGCGGCGAGCATGCCCGTCAGGCAGGCCCCCTGGCTGAACCCGAGGATCCCGTCAAAGGGGCCGTGTTCCCGGAAGTAGTCCCGGAGGAACCGCGCCGTGTCCGCCCACCCCTCGTACACGCCCGTCTCGTCGTTGGCCATGAACCACGCGCGCGCCTGCTTCTCCAGCGGCAGCGACGGGTCCACGGGGCCCGGCTCAGGGTTCGTCTCACTTGGCAGCGACCGCACCTGGTGCGGCGCCGGCGCAAACACAAAGTCGGCCACGCTGCTGCATGCCTTGGTCAGCGCGCTCACCCGCCGCGCGTACGCGAGCGGGTTGGACGCGTAGCCATGCAGCACAAGCACGCGCAGCTTGCCAGCGGCACCCGACATGCGTTGGACGAAGCCACACAGAAAAGGCCAGCACAGTGTGGAGGCCAGCCGGGGTAGCAGCCGGCGTCTCCACGTCGCCAGCGAATAATCATCTCTCATCTGGAGTTGCCACCCAAGTCGCAGCGCGAATGCCGCTGCCCACGGCGGAGCCGTCCGGCGACGCCTTTGCATATGCGGTGCAGGATGTGAGCGCGCATCTCAAGTGCCCCATCTGTCTGTACGTGAAGCGCCGTGCGCCGTGGTCGAGCTGACGTCAGTGCGCCGTTTCATGTGCCCATCATGGTGGCGCCGTGCTCGCACACGTTCTGCCGCGCGTGCATTGAGAGCGCGATGCTCGAGGAGCAACGCGAGAAGGAGCAACCCCGCACGTTCCGCTGCCCGTGCTGTCGCACGCCGGCCGAGACGCCCGTGCAGCGCGCTCCGCAGCTGGTGTACAACATGGTCGATACGCTCGAGGTGCGCTGCCCCCATGCAGGGTGCACACACCAGTGCGAGCGGCAGCACCTCGCCAGGCACATGGCCGTGTGCACCCACAAGGAGGAGCCGCTGGACGACTCGGTCCCCTGCGAGCACTGCGGCGAGCAGGTACGCCGACTGCATGCGCATCTGGCCATGTGCGCCGCGGCGCCCGTCGTGTGCCCGATGCGCCGCTTTGGCTGTGCGTGGAGCGGCATGCGGCGGGAGCTCGAGCGCGCCTCGGAGGATACAGAGCCGCGGCGCACAGTGCACCTGGACGTCTGTGCGTACGCGCCGCTCGCCGCGTACCTCGAGGCGCAAGATGCGCACCTCGGTGCGCTGCGCCGGGAAAACGACGCCCTGCGCCAGCGCGTGGCGGCGATGGAGCATGCACAGAGCGAGATGCAGGCGCAGGTGCGCGACTGCGCGTTCAGCCTCGGGAGGTGGCTCGCGGTGCGCGACGAGCGCGCCGAGATGGCCCGGCCAGACGCCGCGTGGACAGCGGGCGACCTGCGGCTCGACGCAGAGGCCGGCGGGCCGTACAGCTGGCCCACGCAGCTGGACCGCGGCATGTTTGACGGGCGTGAAGCCGCGCCGCAGCTGCACACAGCGCCCGGCTCCGTGCCGACCGAGCTCGGCGCCGCGTGCAGCCCCGAGCTGCCGGATCCGCCGCGGACCACGGACCCGTGGGACGCCGCGTGGCCCGACGCGCCCGGCGCGCCGAGCGCGCCAGACGCATGGCCCAGGCCGACGGGACGGCAGCCGCCGCTCGAGGCGACAATCAGTGAGCAGCGCGCCCTGCTGCGCTCGCTGAACGACGTGGCGCACGCCGCACAGCGGAGCGGCAACACGAGCCAGGCGATGGCGATGCGGGCGAGCCTGGACGTGAGTGGGCTCGCCGAGGAGATCGGCAGCCTCTGGCAGGCGCTCAACCTGACACGGATGCACATGTTCCAGATGCACCAGAGCACGAGCCACGCGCCCGATGCGAAAGCGCCGCCGGGCGCGCCGCTGCGCAGCCCGGCGCTTGCCGGACGGCCGCCGCAGCTGCGCTCGCGGAGCGGCATGGACCTCAACAAGCTGTGAAGATGTAGGTTAGCGGGAATATGCGAGACCAATTATAAGGGAAAGACTACGACTTGGCCACGGGCGCCAGGCCGCTCAGGCCCCACTTGGGGACCGCCGTGTCCACCTTATCCGTGTGCGCGGTGCCGGCTGCCGACACGGGAGGGTCAGAGGTAAGCTCCGACAAGGGAGCGTCAGAGGTAAGCTCGGTCGTGGGCTCCGTCGAGACACCAGCCACGCTGTCCTGCACCGCGGGCGGAGCGCGCACCGCGGCAGACGACTCGGCGCCGGGCACCACGGCAGCGCCCGCCGCCGAGCCGGCACGCGGCGCGACGCCCGCACCGTCGGCGCCCTTGGGCATCGACACGGGCACAGCGGCGCCCGTGCCGGGCGCCGGCGCCTGCCCAGCGAGCTCCTGCTGGAACAGCTGCCGCGGCCTGGGCGCCGACTCGGCGCCGCCCACGTGGTACCGGTCGAGCAGCGAGGAGAGGCTCGTGCGGGTGCCCAGCTGGCCGTGGCCACGCGTGTGGCGACGGGAGCGCGTCGTGCGGAGCGAGTGTGCGTCCTGGAGCGAGACGTCGCCCGACTCGGCGGCGCCCGCGGCCGGGATGCCGGGCGCGGCGCCCGCGGCGCCACGTGCACGGAGCACGCTGCGCAGCTGGTCCACATTCACCGAGCTGTCGTGCGCCGGGGAGCCGGGCGTGCGAGAGCTGCGCAGGATCGAGGCGGAGCGGGTCGTGCCCGTGGAGCGGGCGCCCTCGCCAGACGCCGGCCAGGCGGCCACCTGCGCATCTTGCTCGGCCGACGCGACGGACCAGGTGCGGAGCAGCCAGGTGTGCAGCGACGCCTCGTCGGCGCTGGCCGCCACCTGCAGCTGCTTGCTGGAGGCGAGCATGCCGGCAATGTCCTGGATGCTCGGCAGCGGCGGGCCGCTCTTGGCCACGGGCTCCGGCACAAACTCGGGCAGCGCCGGCGCCGGGCCAAACTCGGGCGCAAGTGCCGGCGCCAGCACCTGCGCCTCGCCCACGTATGCGAGGATGTGCTGCCGCGCGTACTGCTCCAGCGATGGCACACGCCACACGTGGCCGAGGCGGGCGAGGGCCTCGCCCACGAGGAAGCGCGCGGCGCGGCGCGGCGCCCCGCTCGGCACGGCATCGCCGCCGGCGCCGGCGGCCGTGGCGGACTGGTCCAGCGCGAGGAGCGCCGGCACGGTGGCGAGCAGCGAGGTGGCGGGCACCCGCGTGTAGAGCGTGTCGAGGCACGCAAGGATCCCGGCGTAGTCGGACGGGCACGTCGCCAGGCCGGGGGCGGCGGCGGCCGCCTCCTGCTCCAGCTCGTGGCCGGCCAGCACAAACACGGAGGCGGTGAAGGCGTGCATGAAGCGCGTGGCGTCGTCCAGCACGGCGCCGGTCATGGAGCCGCGCGCGGCGACCGGCTGCGGCGTGAGCTCGTGCTGCATGAACTGCGCAAACACGACGAGGAACGTGTAGCGCACTGCGGGGTCCGGCGAGCTGAGCAGCACGAGTGCGGGCTGCCAGGTGCTCAGCGGCACGGTCGGCGTCACGTCCGGCAGCACCTCGTCGTCCACCGCCTCCACCTGGCGGCACATGGCCAGCAGCGCGTAGAGGAGCGCCCGGATGCACGTGGCCCGCTGCGCCGCGGGCTGCTTGCCGAACGCGCCGTCGCCCGCGTGGAGCGCCACCAGGTGCCGCTGCACACGCTCCACAGCCTCCACCGCCTGGTCCGCGGCGCGTGCACGCGCGCCGAGCAGGCCGATCGTCTGGATGATCGGGCCCACGCTCTGCAGCGGCGCATTCTGCTGCAGCTCTGTCAGGAGCGCGTGGAGGTGCGTGTCGATCAGGTCGGTAAAGTCGAGCCCAAACATGTCGGCCTTGCTCGCCAGGATGGCGTGCAGCGCGTCGAGCAGCGCCGGCTCGCGCACGCCGGCAGCCTTGGCGGCCGCGTTCTGGCGCGGCGCGGTGCGCAGCTCCTCGACCATGGCGTTCGGCACCACATACTGCGCCGAGCGCGAGGTCCACTGCGTCACGGTGGTGAACAGCCACGCCACCCACTCGCGGTCCTCCCAGCGGGACGGCACGCGGTCCAGCCAGGCGAACACCTCGCGCATGAACATGTGCTCCTGCACCGCGTTGGTGTTATGCACAATGTGCCGCAGCAGGGTCATGCTGGCCAGCACGGCCTGCTCCTGCGACGGCGCCGTGTCCGCATCCGGGCGCGGCATCTCGGCGAGCGGCGCGTCCACGGGGTTGCACGCGCTGAGCCGGGAGAGCATCTCGGGCGACGTGTGCGCCGGGCTGAGCGCGTCGAGCAGGACGGGCGCCACATGCGCCACGATCTCGGGGAACGCCGAGGAGAACATGCTCGGCGAGCGCACCACGCCCTCGGCGCCGACGAGCGCCACGAGCCGCGCGCGCTCGTCGACCCGCGGCGCGGCGTCGCCGCGCGGCGTCGCATACGCCTGCAGCTTCGACAGCACGCCGCAGACGGAGTTGCGCACGTTGGCGTCCAGCTCGATCACCCCGGGCTGGATCGCGTGCACGTACGCGGCAAACGTCGTTGCGGCACGCGCGCTGATCTCCGTGTTGCCGCCGATGCGCGTGGCGGCTTGCAGCGCGTTGGTCAGCACGGTTTCCGTGGACGTAGCAAAGTATGGGGTTCGCTGCCCCGCAGACTTGACCAGCTCGGCAAGGATGCCCATCGTGATGAGCAGCGACGCACGCGCGCGGTCGTTCGCCCCCGCATGCACCGCGCGGGCCTCGACACCGCTGCGGACGGCCAGCAGGTGGCCCACCTTGGTGAGCTTCGCCGGCTTGTTCTGCACATAGTAGCAGAGCCGGCTGCACTCGTTCCCGTTCGGCCGGTACTCGGGCGCGGCGGCCGCGAGCGCCTTGGGCGCCGGATAGCAGTCACTCACGAGCTTCTTGTGGTTCGACTTTGGGATGCAGAGCATCGTTCCTGCTACGCGAAGCCGTGCCCTTCCTGCCGCACCTGGCAGTACGCCAAGCCGGCCATGCTACGTACATTCTCCCCAGCACCCCGCGGGGCGCTCACGTGACCCGCGTCTTTCACGTGGACCGCGCACAGGCCGCGACGCGTTCAGCCCAGTGCCGTGTACGCTGCGTCTCGGTACCAGAAGAAGGAGCGCACCGCGCCGGTGAGCACCGCGGCGCCGAGGAACGTGCCGTCGAACAGCGCGCCGAACACCACCTGGAACGCTGGCAGCCGGGCCAGCACGCTCTCCCGCGCGCCTGCGGCGCCCCCGGCGTCCGCGCCGGCGCCGGCGCCCGGCGGCACGTTGCCGGTCCCGCCGGCGCGCAGCGGGAGTGTGGCCCGCAGCTGGATCAGCGTCGCGAGTGTATAGATGCATAGCACCTGCGCCGAGAAGAGCACCAGCAGGTTGGTGCTCACCCCGGTGGACACCTTGCGGATGAGCGCCGAGACCGTGTTGAGCACCACACGCATCCGCACAAAGATGAGCCCGCCGACAAAGAGCAGGCTGATCTGCGGCGCCCACGCGGCCACGTCCAGGTCAATGCCTAGCAGGCGCACCGCGTACACGAGCGCGAGCGAGACAAAGTCCGGCGGCGCCGTGTCCCGGTAGCCAAGCACCAGCAGGTTGAGCAGCGAGAGCACGATGCGGAATGCACAGTATGCCGAGAACAGGTATCCGCCAAGCAGCATCACACGCCCCGGCAGCGTGTGCGCGTACCGGATGTGCCGCTCCTGCTCCTCGAGCTGCGCGAGGTCGTCGCGCATCGCGCTCGCCATCGCCTCGAGCCCCGCGATCTCGGTCTGGAGCGACGCCAGCTGCTGCTCCCTGGACGACCGGCTCCAGAGCCGCGCCCAGACGCTGCGGGGCGCCTCGAGCTCCACCTCCCGCTGCAGCTCCTCAGCCGTCGCCTGCCGCGACGCCAGGTCTGCGCACGCGCGCCGGAAGCTCGCCGTGGCGGCCGCCACGTCCGTCTCGCGCGGCGCACGCCGCATCGTGTGCGACTCGTACGAGTCGCAGATGGCGCCCGCCGCCGCATTCCCGGACAGCGCGCCGATGAGCGTCACGCCGATCGTCGCGGTGCGGGCGAGCACCGATCCCAGCACGCCGCGCGTCGCCGGCGTCACCGTCGCGGGCAGCGGCACCCGCACAAACGCATACATCCACACCAGGAACAGCGCCAACACCGCAGCGACACGCCCGCGCACCAGCGCGCTGCCGCCCCCCGGCCGAGCCCGCCGCCGTGCGCGGTGCACACCATCCAGCACGCATCTAGCGGGAGCGCCAGGACGATCAGCAGCAGCAGCGCGACCGTCGAGAAGCCAAAGTTGGCGTGCAGCCACCGCGTGTCGAGATGCATCGCATCCAGCAGCACCAGGGCAAACAGCGCAGCGCACTCCTCGAGCGCCACGCAGTACAGCAGAGACGAGCTGCTCAGTCGCCGCACACTCAGCGGGGTCGTAACCGCGCGCGCGAACTTCTGCAGCGCACTCTCCGCCCGCCGCCGTGCTGTCGCCACAGTGGGCAGCGAGAGGCCCGCGCCGTCCGCCACCGCGCCGCCCGAGTCCGGCTCCAGCGACGCGTGGCTCGCCTCGCCGAGCATCCATGGCAGCGAGATCTGCCCTGCGCCCGCAAGCAGCGCGCGCAGCACAAGCAGCACCAGCAGCGAGCCGGTCCCCGCCATCGCTGGTGCCAGGCCGTGGCCTCCACGGCTGCTGGTCGGTGCGCGGGTCACGTGATGCCACACGCGCTCGCGTCGCCGCCGCCCGGCGCTGCGCGTCCAGAGCGATGGAGGAGCCGAACGCGCCTAGGACGCCCACCCGCTCGCTCGGCGAGGTGTCGGGCACAGACGCGAGCATGGACATGGGCACATCGAACATGTCCATGCTGCGCGGCACGAGCGATTCCCTGCTCGGCACGACGCTCCTGGGCCAGGACACGCCCGCCGGCGCGCAGCGCTCCGACGCGGCGCGTGGTGACGCTGCGCCGCAGGACACCGAGTCTGAGGAGCAGGTGCAGGCGCAGCTCGAGGATCTGCGCCGTCTTAATGCTATGTTTTCGTCGTACGAGGAGGCGCTCGCTGGAAGCATCTCGCAGATGGATGTACGTCCCAAGCGCGGCTGACCGAGCACATACTGACAGCGCCCCACAGACGTTTTCCTCCCGTGTACATGAAACGCACGCGCTGCTGGATGCGTACGTGGACCTGCTCAAGCAGTCGCAGCGGCGGCATGCGCTCCTCACGGACCCCACGTGGCAGGGCGCTTCTCAGGTACGCAGCCGGGCCAGCCGAGCACCAGCGGCGTGCCGGCCGGCCACCCAACCGCTTTGCATGTACTAACGCATCGCAGGAAGCTGCGCAGCAGGCCCAGCTCGCACAAGGACGTGCACGGCGGCCCGGCACCACCGCTCGCTCCGAACCGACCAGTCGGCGCGGCGCAGCCGCGACGCGTGCGACGCGCGGAGCCGCTAGCTCCGCGCCACGCGGCGCCGCGCGTGGCCAGCGGCACACGCCGTCGTCACGCAGCACAGGTACGCCGCGCAGTTGCGCTACGGCGCTCCTAGACTGACCCGGCAGCCTCCTCCTCCTCCACATCTGCCGGTGCACGCGCACCGGCAGCAGCCTCGACGCGCTCTCAGCCGCTGGCGGGGTCCGTGCGCGGCCTGCCACGGCGGTGAGCTGCTCGCCGGCCCGCTGTCCATCAGCCCCTGATCCCCATGTACCAATAGAACGAGTCGGCGGGTGGTCACGTGACATGTCGTCACGGCGCAGTACCGTGCGTTCCGCATGCGAGCTGGCTTTGCGCGGAAACCGTGCACGGATCGATAGTTCGTACCGTGCCGCCATCATCATTGAGCCGACGATGCTCCACGATAGTAACGAGCGTGCGTGGACTGGCCTGCGCATGGGCATGTACTGACGCGAGTGGCAGAATCGACCCCGGCGGGCGCGTTCCACTTGCTGGATGCGCTGCGGAACGACGACCGGCCTGCCATTGACAGGTACCTGAGCAATGTGCAGCCCGGCAAGCCGCTGCAGCAGCTCGAGTCGCCACTGCACCTGGCGGTACTGTGTGCGGAGCCACAGACGGTCGACTACATCCTGCACAAGCCCGAGGTGGACCCGAACCTGGTCGAGGCCAAGGACGGCAACACGCCCCTCCACCTCGCACTGAAGAGCAACCGGCTGGACGCCTCCGCGCTGCTCCTCGCGCGCCCGGACATTGACGAAACGCGCGCGAACCTGCACGGAAAGACGCCGGTGCAGTGCGTGATGAGCGACGAGGCTGCGCAGCAGCTGCAGAGTGCGTCGGACTTGGCCGTGGACACCACATACTGACCGAGGTGCAGACTCCCGCAATGCGCTGCGTGCGCGCATCGCCGAGGCGCTCGTCGACTACAGCGAGAGCGGCATCACAGAGGCGAACAAGGAGAACAAGGCGCGCGAGGCCCTTTTGGCGCTTATTGCGCTGCCCCGCGTTCACGCTGTGGACCTCTCGCTTACTGTCAAGGGCACGGACGACGTGCTGCGTGCCGCAGTGCGCCGGAACGACTCAGAAATGGTGCAGCTCGTGGTGCACAAGGGCGCCGACCCGTTCGAGAAGGACGTGAATGGGCGCAGCGCGCTGGACATTGCGCCGAACGACAGTATGCGGACGCTGCTGCACCAGCTTAGCAGCGCCGCGAACGAGAGCCGCGCGGTGAACCCGGCGCACTCGCCGTCGTACCGCGGCTTCCTGTCCAAGTGGACCAACATGGTCGGCGGGTTCAAGCTGCGCTGGTTCGTGCTCAAGGACGGCGTGCTCTCGTACTACCAGAGTCCCGAGGACGTCGGCCGCCATGCGCGCGGCTCAGTCTACCTGCGGTACGCTGTGATCCAGCAGGACAAGCGCGAGCCGAACCGCTTCGAGATTGTGAGCCAGATGGGCAAGGGCGTCAACAAGTTCTACCTGCGTGGCACGGACGCGGCCGAATGTTCGCAGTGGATCCAGGTGCTCGAGCGGTCCAAGCGCTTCCATGAGCTCGAGGCGCAGCACACGACAGGCGCCGAGAAGTCGAGCACCGCCGCGGAGCCCGCTTCCGCAGGCACCGCGCTCCAGGCACAAGGGAGCGGGTTCCTCGATGACGCCTCAAGCGAGGTCGCCAGCCTGGAGGACTCTGCCAGCGTGCAGCAGGAGCCGACCGGGCTGCCGCACAACAAGGAGTTTGCCATTGTACAGAACCTCATGACCACCTACTTTGAGGTCTCGCTCCAGGCGGTGCACAAGCTGGACGGCAGCGGCAACGCCGCGTCGGCCATCCAGGCGCCGCTGCCGACCAAGCAGGGCGAGGCGGCCAAGCCCGTCGCCCAGGCGCTCGGCGCCTCCACGGACAACAACGAGACGCTCGAGACGCTCAAGGTGCTCATGCACAAGCGCTACCGTCTCTGGCAGGAGTATTGCCGCATGGTGGCCGCCCGTGAGGCGTACCTGAAGCAGCAGATCGAGCGCGAGGTGGCCGCACGGCAGCTCTGGGAGGAGAACATCTCCACCCTGGCGCACCAGCAGAACGACCTGGAGAACAGCCTGCGGAACGCGGCCCGGGTCATCAGCCAGCAGCGCCGGGAGCTCGGCGCGGGCGACGAGGCGGTCCCGGCGGGCGGGCAGCCGGTGCGTTCGCTGAGTCTCGACGACCCGAACGACGAGTTCTTTGACACGGTCGAGACCGAGGGCGACGAGAGGGAGGCGCCCAGCGGCAAGGAGGCCGGCGCAGCCGCCGGCGCAGCCGCCGGCGGTGCAGCCGCGGGCGCCGGCGCTGGTGCTGCTGCGGGCGCCGGCGGTGCCGAGAAAGCCGCGCAGCCCGAGCCAGCTGGCAAGGAGGAGAAGGAGCAGGCGCCGCCGGGCAAGCAGGAGGGAGCACCCGCCGCGGGCCGCGAGGTGCAGCCGCTCTTCAAGGACGGCACCGAGGAGAAGAAGAGCTTCGAGTCATACACGCATCTGCGGGAGCGCATGCCGATCAGCAACGATGACCGCCCGTCCATGTCGCTCTGGGGCATCCTGAAGAACAACATCGGCAAGGACCTGACCAAGATCTCGTTCCCGGTGTCGTTCAACGAGCCTACGTCCATGCTTCAACGCATGGCCGAGGACATGGAGTTCACCGAGTGCCTGGACGCGGCCGGCATGCAGACGGACCCTATCCGGCGGCTCATGTACGTTGCGGCGTTCGCCATGAGCAACTACAGCTCGACGATCGGGCGTATCGCCAAGCCGTTCAACCCGCTGCTTGGCGAGACGTTCGAGTACGCCCGCCTGGACCGCCAGTACCGGTACGTGAGCGAGCAGGTGAGCCACCACCCGCCCGTCTCAGCGTGCTTTGCCGAGGCGCCCACGTGGGAGTACATGGGCTGCGTGGACGCCAAGTCCAAGTTCCTCGGCCGCTCGTTCGAGATCCGGCCCACTGGTGTGGCCCACGTGCGGCTCAAGGTGTCGCCCGAGTGGCTGCCGAGCAACAAACGCGACTCGGCGCCCAAGGTGCCCGGTGAGGAGGGCCTGGTCTCGGAGCACTACTCGTGGAACAAGGTGACCACCTCGGTGAGCGGCTTCATCACGGGATCCCCGACGATGGACCACTTCGGCGAGATGAAGGTGGTGAACCACGTCACGGGCGACACGTGTGTGCTCAACTTTGTGCCGCGTGGCTGGAACAGCGCGAATGCGCGCGAGATCCGCGGTCAGGCATTCAACAGCAGCGGCTCCCCAGTCTACGACATTGCCGGCCGCTGGAGCACGCAGCTTGTCGCGCGCCGCTGCGGCACGGACAAGACGCCGCTCAAGGCGGACGTGCCGCTGGACAAGAACGACACGCCGATCGCCAGCGGGCAGTCGTCCGACCCGCTCATCGTGCTCTGGCGCAACAGTGAGAAGCCGCGCACGCCTTTCGCCCTCACGCCGTTTGCCATCACGCTCAACTCGTGCCCCGACGGCCTGCGCATCTGGCTCCCGCCGACCGACTGTCGCCTGCGTCCCGACCTGGTCGCCTTCGAGACGGGCCGCTTCGACGACGCAGACCGACTCAAGGCCGCCCTCGAGCAGCACCAGCGCGAGACACGCAAGAAGCGCGAGCAGGGCGAGCTGCCCGCCTACCACCCCGTCTGGTTCCAGCTGACCAACGACAAGGACTCGAACGCGCCCTTCTGGCAGCCGCGCATGGTCGACGACGCGCAGGCAGGCCACCCGATTATGAAGTACTGGAAGGAGCGCACCGAGGTGGGCGAGAAGCGCCTGCAAGGCGACTCGTCCGCGACCTGGCCCGACGCGCCCGACATCTTTGGCGACCTGATCAAGAAGTAGCCTGCTCCGTAGTAGTCTGCCACGATGCCCGATCCCATCCCGATTCACGCGCGGTGGCGGGCACAATTAGTCAGCACACCCTCGGTTTGCGCGGGCTCGCCGGCACCGCTTGTCGTCGTCGTCCACTGTAGTTGCCATGTCGGCCTTCCGTGCGACGCGGTTCCTGCTCGAGCGTGCGCCCGAGTCGCCGCACACGTACTTCTACCACGAGGGTAAGACGCCCTTCTGGCGCAAGTTCCGCGAGTACTTCTCGCTGAACCCGGACATTGCGTCGGGTCTGCCCAAGCCGCTCCTCAACCGGTACCCGCAGCCCGCCTCGCGCCCGGAGAAGCCGCTCGCGGTCGCTTCGCAGGCGTCGGACCCTGCGGCGAACCTGTACCACAACCGCGACTTCCGCCGCAAGTACCCGCAGACCCACATGATTACCCAGGGCTTCCTCACCCGTCTGCTGCTCGCCGAGCCCAACGAGGACGGCACCAAGAGCCTGCCTAATCCGACGGAGGCGAACACGACCACCACGGCGCTCACCCGCCCGTCGGACCTCGAGGCACCCACCGCCTTCACCGATGTGGTCGCCCAGGTGCACAAGGAGCCGCAGTTCGCCTACTCGGCCAAGAACATGCCGCCCCGGTTCCCGTCCAAGCCTTCGCACCATATCCTGCACAAGGTGCCGGGTGCCATCCCGCACAACCGGTTCGAGTACTTCCCGGTGGAGAACTACAGCTAAGTAGTGTTCGTTCCACATAGCTCTATGGATGTGGTTCGCTTGGGACCCGGTTGAGTGAGCGATGGAGGCGTGTATGTCATCTCCACTCACACGTCGCCGCCGCTTCCACCGCGACCGCCAAGGCTGAGCGAGTGCGCAGCCATGCACAGGTGCGTCGTCCGCGTGTACAACCGGGACCTAACCACTTCAGCACGCTGCAGCGTCTCAATGTCATCTCGTCGTTCGCGCTGAGCGTCGTGATGGCGCTCGCCGCCGTCGTGGCGCTCACAGGCCTCTGGCACCCCAGTGTGCAGGGCTCGGTCAAGGTGAACGACCTGCAGGTGTACGTGGCCGGAGCACGGTGTCCATACTGACGCGCAGTGTGCACGGTCGCCGCCGCTTCCACGGAGACCACCGCACGCAGGAATTCCTCGAGGCGGACGTCAACGTGCTGCTCGACGCCCGGCCGCTGTTCAACTGGAACACGAAGCAGGTGTTCCTCAGTATCACCGGCAACTACTCAACGCCGTACCGGGCGCAGAACCATGTCACCATCTGGGACAAGATCCTCAAGTCGAAGCGGGACGCGCTCGTCGACCTGAAGGAAGTCAAAAACAAGTACGGTTTCCGCGAGGTGTCCAAGACGTTCCGCAACGTAAGCGCGGTCGACTTCCACCTGCGCTGGAACGTGATGCCTTATGTGGGCGTGCTGGTGCACGGCAAGACGGACGCATCAGAGCAGACAAAGGTGCCGCTCCGAGACCCGGACCAGAAGCCGGCCGTGAAACTCATACAATACTAGGATCGTGACTCGCGATGCACTACATAGAGGCCACCGACACGTAATGGAAACTGGCGACCTCAGTGGAACGCAGAAAAGAAGGACCGTTTGCGCTTGGCGCGCGATTCGTTGGCCGCCGTCGTCGCGGCGCTGGCGCCCGCCTGCTTGGAGAGCGGCAGCGAAGAGACCCGCGAAGCGCCGCGGCGCTGCGCATCCTCATCCTCGGACGAGTCCGAAACGCTGTCGCTGTCCTCGTCGTCGCTGCTACTCGCACCGTCGTCCGCTCCAGCTTGCTGGGAGCTCGGTCCGGCCGTGGCCTCGCTCCGCTGCTCGCCCTCCGGCCGCGAGAAGGACCGGCGCAGCGCCGCGGGCCGCAGCTCGGACAGCTTCTTGAACGGCCCCGAGGCACTCCGCCGTGCGTCGCCCGCGGGTCGCTCGGCGCGCTCCGAGCGCGCTGGCCGCTCGCGCCGCGATTCGCTCTCGTCCGAGCGCTCCTGGCGCTCGAGCGCATCCACAAACCGCGGCTGCGAGCGCCGCGGCGTGCTCTCTGTCGGCGCACCCTGCGGCGGGGGCGCAGGCCCGTGCACCTGGTTGGACGCGCTCATGTGCGACTCGGGCAGCGAGAGCAGATCCCGGCTCTCTTCGTCACTCTGAGCGGGGTCGGCGTTGGTTTGCGGTGTAGAGACTAGATTGCTTTCAACAAGAGGCAAAGGTCAGCCATGAGCGCACGCGAGGCTGAAGTACTCACGCTTTTGCGCATCGCCCGCCTTGGACGCGTCCTTGCCCAGGTAGCCCACGAGCATCTTCTGCTCCTCGCGCTCCACAGCGTTCTTCCGCTGCTTCTTGGCCTTGAGCTCGGTGAGCCGCTCCTGCACCGCCTCGGCGCCACGGGCCACCACGCCGTCAAACGCCTCGCGCGCCGCCGCGTTGTGCTCCTCCGAGCGCGCGTCGTGCATGATCGTCGTCTCGTCGCCGGCGCCCGAGGCGTCCGCGGCGCTCTCCTGCGCAGCAGCACGCTCCTGCTCCTTGCGCGCCTTGGCCGCGGCCTTCTCGGCGCGGAACGCCTCCATCTCTGCCTTGGTGCGGCGGTGCCGCTTGGTCTTTTCAGGACTCGCCGGCGACGCGGACGTGTCCTCCGCGGGCGCCTCGGACGGGCCGTCGGCCGGCGCCTCGGCGGGCGGCTCTGCTGGCGCCTCGGCGGGCGCCTCGGCGGTCTCGGCGGGCGTCTCGGTCGGAGCCTGGGCGGGCGCCTCGGCCTCGTGGGCGAGCGACGAGTCGACCAGACTCGCGTCAGCCGAGCTCGTGTCCACAGGCGTCTCCTGCGACGCCGCCGCCTCGGCGAACGCCTTGCTGTCCTTGCGCTTGCGGCGCTGCTTGTGCGGCTTGGCGCCAGAGGCGTCCGCCGCAGACGCGTCCGCCGCCAAAGTGTCCGCCGGCGCCGCGGCGTCCTCGGCGGGCTCCGCAGCGACCGTCTCTGTGCTCTTCTGCGAGGGGCGGCCGCGCCGCTTCTTACCCTCGCCCTGGGCGGCGGGCGACGGCGCAGATGCTGGGGCGGGTGTCGCGGCAGGTGCCGGGGCAGGGGCTGCAGCCGAGTTAGCGTCCGAGATATGGTGCAGAGGCAACGTACCGGCCCCCTCGGGGATGACGACGTGGATGGTCATAGTCGGCTCGCGCGACGCGTGCACCTGGAATGCGCGCAGGTCCTCATCGTCGTCCAGGTCGATGCGGGACCCGTCCGAGGCTGAGTACGACAGTGTAATGGGCGTGTCCGGCGCAAGGGAGCACTTGTCCAGCACAGCGCGGCGAGCGCGGCTGAGCGAAAAGTTGGCGTCAATCACACGGTCAAAGCTCCGCCCGGTCGAGGTGCGGAAGGCAACGATCGTCTGGCGTGCCTGGAGACCGACGCCGCCAAACGGCGATCCAGGCGCGCTGTTGGGCGCATGACTCTTCTTGCGCTTCCACATGCCAGAAAAGTTGGAGCCCTCCGCGGGGCGCGCCGCCTCGTCACGCACGCCGGGGGTCACAGGCGTGCTCTTGGGCTTCCGCTTGCGCGATCCGGCGGGGGACTCGGGATGCGCCGCGTCCTTTGCAGGCGGCTCTCGCGTCGGTTCGCCAGCACTCCACGGCGACGACATCGGGGTAGATCGCCACCAAAAATTGCGCGCCGCGGGCCAAGCCTATCATGTACACGTGACTCTATGTCATGTGATTGGTGCCCTGTCCTCCGCACCGGCGGTGGCGCACGGTGGGGTGCCAAGGCGCAGCAGACGGCGGGCAAGCCATCAAAAGTCGGTGGTGCGCCCGCCGAACGCCCACTCGGACCTCCAGGAGAGGGGCTCCTTCTTCGGGCCGCCCACCTCGCCCGTCTCGGGGTTGGTGTCGCCCTCAAAGTCGGCGCCGGCGCCCTTGCGTGCATCGGGGTGCAGGTTCTCCGCGCCCTCCTCCGTGTTGCTGGTGAACGGTAGCTGGTCTGCGCGCGGGTCAGTACTGGTCGACGCGTACTCCTGGCAACATACTCTGCCTCTCACGCACGAGCCGCTCGAACTCGCGCTGCTCCTCGGGAGGGAGCGGCGGCGGCCCCGGCCGCGAAAATGGGCTGTCGGTGCGGACCAGAGCTGTCGTGCTAAGTGCACGAGTGCGGCTAGCGCGCAGTGCCGGCGCCAAAGACTGGCGGCTGACCAGGGTCCTGCCGAGGCGCAGCATGATCGTGGTGGAATCAGATAAAAATACGGCGCAACGGTGTGGCAAGAGTGCGCGGCCTCCACTTGTGGAGACCGCCCGGACCATGTGCGTGTACGTTCATTACAGCTAGATGAGTAACAATGAAAACAAAGGGGGGGGACAGCTACGACTGCAGCGCCGCGGTGACCCGCTCCCGCCGCGCGCGCTGCGAGCTGGGGGATGGCGCCGCACGCAGTCCGCTCTTCTCCGAGGGGCTGCGGGACAGCATCGTGGCTCGCCGCGCTGGGATGCGTGTGGCTTCGGAGCGCGTGGCGCCCGCGGTGAGTGCCGGCCGCGCACCCGGTGGGCGCAGCAGGGAGGAGCGCCTCCGCCGCTGCTCGCCGAACGAGCGGCGCACGGGACCAGCGTTCTCTTGGTCCACCGAGCCGACCGTGAAGCGGGCAGCGGGCGGCTCGGCCGACGCCGCATTGGTATCAGGCTTGAGCGCATGTGTGGTCGGCAGCGGTGGTGGCGGGCACCCATCGAGCGAGTCGAGCGGCACGCGGTTCACCCGCTTGAGGAATGGCGACGGGCGCTCGCTTTCCTCGTACTGCAGCCAATGCGGGTCCTCGGGCAGGTTGTTGAGGCTCGTCGGCACCGTGCGCGTACACGGCAGTTGCGCCTGCTCTGCCTGCTCGTCCGTGGTGAGCGCCACGCCCGGCGGCGCTGTAGGGTGCGGCTCACTAGCTCCGGGCGCCGAGCAGTGCTCGCCGCCCACCTGGAGCTGAGCGACAGACTCGGTCAGCTGCTGCTCCGACTCGGCGAACGCATCGGCCGTGTCCGCCCACATGTTGGACGCGTCCTTCATGGTGCAGTCCGAGATCTCGGGCCGGTCCATCTCGAGGTGCGCCAGGCCACGCACGCGGGCAAGTGCCGGGTTGACCGGCGTCGAGGGCGCCGCACGCACTGGTACCGGGGGCTCTTCCTGGTCCTCCCAGGCGTCCGCACCGGGCTCCACAGCGAGCTTCCGCGCACGCTGCGCATACGGCGAGCCAAACGTGGTGTGCGCGGCCTCGGCGGCCATCTCGGCGCTGAGGCGCGGGCGCGCACGGCCGCCCGAGACCCGGCGGGCGCCCATCGCCCGCGGCGTCGAGCGCATTGGGACGCGGGTCACCGGCGACGGGCTCGCGAGCTCCGCGTGCGGCGCTGCGCGGCTGCGCACGGGAATTGCGCTGCAGCTCGGGCTCTTGGGCAGCGCGGGCGCCTGGAGCATCGCCTGGAGGCGGCTGATCTCGGCGTCCTTTGCCTGGAGCAGCTCGTCGCGCTCCGCAAGCGCGGCGTGCGCCCGCTCCACCTCTTCGGTCAGCTGCACCTCGAGCCGACCCGCGGACGCGGCACAGGCCTCCTCGCGCTCCGCCACGGCGCGCTCGCGCTCCGCTAGCGCTTCCGCGAACGCCTGAACGCGCTCGCGCTCCTTGGTCAGGGTGCGGTGCAGGTTTGCGAGCTCGTGCGTGCGGCAGGCAAACTTGATCTGGCGCACCTGCAGCAGCTGGCGGGTGGTCGGCCGCCGCCGCGGGTCGAGCTGGAGCATGGCACTCACCACGTCCTGCAAGTCACGCGAGTACTGGCGGGGCAGCGCCGGGACGCAGCCAAGCTTGATCTTGCGCGTAAGTTCCGCCTGGTCCGACGCGTCGAACGGCGGGGAGAGCGCACACAGTTCAAACACGATGCAGCCGAGCGCCCAGATGTCAGATTTGATGTCGTACTGCTGCCCAGAGGCGAGCTCGGGGCTCATGTAGTACGGCGTCCCGACGTACGTGTTGGCGAACGCCTGTGCGCCGATCTGCTTGCTGAGCCCAAAGTCGCCCAGCTTCACGTTCTGGTCCAGATCCAGAAACACGTTCTCCGGCTTCAGGTCGCGGTGCAGGATCGACTGCGCCGTTGCCGCGGCCCGGGCGCCCGAGCCGCTCTGGGCAGGCTCCCGGTTGTGGCAGGCGTCGAGCGCGGCGGTCATCTGCGACAGGTACGCCCAGACCGTGTCCTCGGGCAGGTGGCAGCGCGAGCGGCGGCAGCGCTTGATGATCGCTCCGAGGTCGCCGCCCTCGCAGAGTTCCATCACAATGTACAGGATCCCGTTCTCGGCGTCGACGAACCGCTCCTCGTAGCGGACCACGTTCTCGTGGTGCAGCGTGCGCAGGATGTTGACCTCGGACACGATCTGCCGCCGGTCGCGCTCCGTCATGCGCTCGAACTTGAGCTCCTTGCGCGCAAAGAGGGCGCCGTCCGACTTGCGGCGCACCTTGCGGATCAGGCCAAACGTGCCGCTGCCAATCACATCGAGTGCCTCGTAGCCGTCCAGCACATACGCGCCCGGCGCAGACGGCGCACGCCGCGCCGGCTCCATGGACGAGGTAGTCGCCACGCGCATCCCTGGCCTGCGGGTAGCCCGCTCCTTCGTGGCTCAGCGGCACACTAGAGACCAACACCTACGCCGGACACCCCTGGCTGCGTAGGTGTTACTTTGGCTGCCACGTGGCTTCTGGGGTTCGCGGGGGCGATCGATCACGTGCGTCATGCGCGTCGCGGCGCGGCGCCACTAGCAACAACCCTTCGTGTGCTTCCGCGCTTGAGCCGAGTGTCTGATCCGGGCGCACTATCTCGAGGCGGGCAGAGCGCATCGCGGACAATGGACGATTACTCGCGGTCGGCATGGACCACCTTCGCGCGGGACGCGGGGGGCATCGGCACAGCCAAAGCTGTGACCGAGCACGCGCCCGCGGCTGAGAGTGATCTCTACTTTACCATGGGCCAGACCATCACGGTGCTGTGCCAGCTCAAGGCGCCCGGCAGTCCGAACTGCATCCATGGGCTGTACCTGGGCTACTGCGGTCACGACCTCGGCTACTTTGTCGGTGAGCACGTCGCCCTCATGGCGCCGCTCGCCGTGCCCGGCCTCGTTCCCGACCCCGCGGCGGGCGGCGCCAAGGGTGACGGCCCGTTCGCCATCGTCTCCCTGCTTATCCCCCAGGGGTACAAGCTCGCATCCTTCCCGAAGAAGGACGCAGAGGCCGCCGCGGTCGCCACCGTGCGCCACGACGAGGCACTCGAGTCCGACACGGTCGAGGGCGCCGCCGCCGCTGCCGCCGACGACGCTCGGGCGGGCGCCTCGATCGCCCGGTCCCCGTCGAGCGGCGCCTCGATGCGCCGCTCGCCGTCCGGCGGTGCGTCGCTCGGCCGGGAGCCGTCGGGCGCCGCGTCGCTCCGCCGTGAGGCCTCGGGTGGCGGCTCGCTCCGCCGTGAGGCATCGGGTGGCGGCTCGCTCCTGCGGGTGCCGTCCGGCGGCGCGTCCGTCTCGCGCACAGCCTCGAACGCATCCGCGCAGCAGGCGCCGGAGCCCGTGCCCTCGTCGTCCGAGGAGCCGGCGCAGGCGCCAGTGGCGTCGACCGTCGAGGGCGAGGTCCCCGCGCCAGTCGCCGAGCCGACACCCGCGCCCGAGCCGACGCCGCTCACCTCGGCGGACGTGACTCAGGACGTGTCGCAGGACATGGACGCCAGCGCCGAGACGGACACGAGCGCGCGCCGCGAGTCGGACTCGCCCTATTCAATCTACGAGGCGTACTACCGCGACACGATCTACGAGCCGGAAATGCCCGCCACTCTCGACTTCGGCGCGGCCGGCGCGGACCGCACCTCCGACGAGCGGGTCGGCACCGCCCGGGTGAGCCACGAGCTGCTGCAGGCGATGGAGCCCGGTGCCCAGCCGGGCGCACTCACCGCGCCGCGCCCACAGACACCCGAGCGCGAGCCGCGCTTCCCGGGGCAGGAGCCCACCCCGAGCTCCACGCTCCGCGCACTCGAGGGCGACGCGCGGCAGCCGCCGGGCTTCACGCCGCCCGCCGCCACGCCGCTGCGCGGCGCGGCGGGCCGCGGCGAGATGACCGGCTCCCCGAGCGCCAGCGAAATGGCCGCCACGTCCATGCTGCACGCGCCCGACGAGGAGTCGCACGAGCGCGCCCTGCCGGCCGTGCCTGAGGGTGTCCAGCCGTCCGAGACACACATGGCGGGCGTGCCGCCGACGCACACCCCCTCACCGCTCGGTGCCCGCACGGCGGCCTCGCCGACCCGGGCCGAGACGCCGCAGCAGCCGTGGCAGCGGCTGGCCGCCACCAGCGGGCCGCGGACGCCGCAGTCCATGTCGCAGTCGAGCAGCACGCTGGGCTCGCCGCACTCGCACATGCGCAGGTCGCACGACACGGGGTCGCCGTCGCTCTCGAGCGAGGCCCAGCTGTTCCAGCGCTGGGCAGCGCTGCTCACGGACTACTCGGCGATGCGGAGCCACAAGAAGGCACGCGCGCTGCTGCTGCAGGGGGTGCCGAGCGCGCTGCGCGGCCGCATCTGGCTCATGCTCGTGCAGGACACGATGCGCATCGAGCCGGGCGTGTATGCGCGCACCCGGGAGCAGTGCCAGCAGTACATGGCGCAGCCAGAGAGTGCGGCCTTCTCCCGACTCATCGAGCAGGACCTCGACCGGTGCTTCCCGCACTCGCAGCCATTCACCGGCCACCAGGGCTCGACGCGAGACGACCTGCGTGCGGTGCTATACGCGTACGCACACCGCAACCCGCAGGTCGGCTACACAGAGGGCATGTGTCTTGTGGCCGGACTGCTGCTCACGCACCTGTCGCCCGAGAACGCCTTCTGGCTGCTCGACACGGTGGTGCGCGAGTACGGGCTGGAGGGCTACTACACGCGCAACATGCGCCAGCTGCACATTGACTGCGACGTGCTGAACGAGATGCTCGGCGCGGTGGACCCGCCGGTGCAGCAGAAGCTGCAGGCGATGGGCGTGGAGCCGCACATGTTCCTCTCTGGCTGGGTACTCCCCGTGTACGTGCGGGTGCTGCCGTGGCACACACTGCTGCGCTTCTGGGACTTTTTCCTGTGTGACGGCCACGACATGATCCTGCGTACCGCTCTTGCCATCATCCGTATCAACCGCCACATTCTGCTGGATGCGCGTTGCTCAGACATGGCCGAGACGCTGCACACGCTTGTGTTCCCGCCGTCGCCGCTGCTGGCCCCGGACCGCCTGCTCGCTGTCGCGCTGCAGCCGCTGGAGCTGGACCTGCGCAAGATGGTGCGCCGCTCCACCCGCCAGGTGCAGTATCGGGACCCGTCGCAGGGCAACGCGGACCAGCAGCGCTCGCACGGGCTTGGTGCGCAGATCTTTGGGAAGCCTATGTCTCAGTTCAGTTTCAAGACGCTGGTTGGGCGGACCAAGCTTAAGCGTGGATAGGTGATTGTAGGTGTATACTACGAAAATGTCACGCGCTTGTCATCTGGAGAGGCAGAACGCGCACCCTGCTGGCTGGCGGAAAATGGCGAAATCCTGATTATTAGCGCTGTCGCCGCCACCGCTTCGGCCTCCACACTGGTGCTACGTGGGACTGGGGAGGTACGCCACCGGGTTGTGTAGGCGTTGAGGAAGATGAGCCAGAGCCAAACGGCGTTGGAAGGAGCAAGAGACGCGCTCGCGTCCAAGCTGCGGCAGCCGGAGCCGGAGGCGGCCGCGCCCGCGTCCACGGCGCCGCCGGCGCCGCAGGCGCCGGGGCCCAAGGACCCGTTTGAGGGCGCGGTCGACCCAGTGGTGGAGCGGCACCCGGCGCTCGGTGAGCAACTGCCGTGCAAGCGCATCCTCACCGAGGAGGACGTGCACCGGTTCGAGGGCACGCAAGTCTTTGGCGAGATCCTCGGCATGATCCGCATCTGCAACGAGCAGATCAAGGGCAAGAAGCTCACGGACCCCGTGGACGTGAGCGAGCCGGTCGCCGCGGTGCTGGGCGTGCTGGACCAGGTGCAGGCCTTGGTGCGCGACACGCCGCGCGACACGGACTCGGCGTCCAAGTCGCGCTTCGGCAACCCGGCGTTCCGCACGCTCTACTCGAAAATCGTTGACGCCACCGACGGCCTGGAGCAGAGGATCCCGGGCCTCGGGGCCCGGGACGGCGATGACGACGCATACCAGGCGCGGCTCCGGCAGGAGCTGGCCGTGTACTTTTACGAGAGCTGGGGCAACGCCAAGCGCATCGACTACGGGAGCGGCATGGAGCTCAACTTCTTGTGCTGGCTCCTGTGCCTCGTCAAGCTCGGCATCCTCGAGCTGCCACAGGATGCGCCGGCGATTGTGCTGCGTGTCTTTTGGCGGTACGTCGAGATCATGCGCATGATCCAGTCCGAGTACTGGCTCGAGCCTGCGGGCAGCCACGGCGTCTGGGGCCTGGACGACTACCACTTCCTGCCCTTCCTGTGGGGCGCCGCACAGCTGTCCACGCACGCGTTCCTCCGGCCCAAGTCGATCCACGAGCGCGAGATCGTGGAGGAGTGCGCGCCGCAGTACATGTACTTTGCCTGCATCCACTTTATCAACGCGGTCAAGACGGCGTCTCTCCGCTGGCACTCGCCGATGCTTGACGACATCTCGGGGGTGCGCACCTGGAGCAAGGTAAACGAGGGCATGGTCAAGATGTACCGAGCCGAGGTCCTGCTCAAGCTGCCGATCGCGCAGCACATCTTCTTCGGGTCGCTGCTGCCGTTCGGCGCGCCGGACGCCCCCGTGGACGCCGATGCGCTCGAGGACGAGCACGGCCACCGGTTCCACCCCGCGCACGGGGCGCCGCACGCACATGGCCACGGCGAGGGCCAGGCGGCCGGCTGGGGCGACTGCTGCGGCATCCCGATCCCAAGCGCATTTGCCGCGGCGGAGCAGGCAGAGCGAGGAGCAGTGCGTCGGATCCCTTTTGATTAGATAGCCTACATACAATCAAGGGGAGGTGGCTGCAACTGGGACCCGACCGGTAACTATACAACGAGAAACGGGAAAAGCAAGCCAGTCCCGTCCGGTCAACGGCGGGCTGGTCAACTCGGGATGGCCGCTTAGGCAAGCATCAGCGAGGTCGTCTTGTCACCCTGGGGCGACACGACCACCTGGTTGTTCTTGACGGTGGTCACGTACGCCGGCTTGGTGCCGATCGAGGTGCCGAGCAGCGAGACAGATTTGCCGTCGTACGCCCAGAACTGGGTGAACTGGCCGCTGTCATCCGCACGGTCGCAGTCGGCGAGCACCAGCGTGGCGTCGTTCTCGCCAAGACGCGAGGCGCGCAGGCACTTGTTGCCGGACTTGATGAGACCGTTGTGCGACTTGGCGTCCTGCGGGGCGAGCTGCTTGTTGTTCATGGTCTCCGAGGTGCACTCGGTGAACTGCACCTGGAGCGCGTTACCGCCGAGGGTGAGCACCTGGGGGTTGCCCTGCAGGGACACGGCGCCCTTGCCGTCGACCGAGAGCGAGCCACTGTGCTGGAAGCCCTTGGTGCAGTTCACGCTGTTCACAATGCGGTTGGTCGGCGAGGAGACGCCCTGCATGTCAGGGGCCTTGTCCTGCGTGGCAGGAGCGGCGGGGGCCTGGTCGCCCGAGGGCGCAGGGGCGGGCGCCGCCGCCGCCGAGACAGCGAGGGCCGAAACGAGAGCCGCAATCGAGAGCTTGCCGAACATGATCAACGGGGGTCTTGGCACTGGATAGGGACGGGGTGGGACAGTGTAACTTTACGCGCGGGCCTTTTATAAACGGACCCTGATGTATGTGCCTTTGTCTACCGGATTTGTGCTGCACGCGTTGAAATCGGTGCTTGGCGCGCTTCTCTGAAGGGGCTCGGATGCGTCTCGCCCAGGCACAAAGGCCCCACTTATGAAAGCAAAGTGCATACAAACAGCTGATTCCTACATGATTGGGGAGTATTTAGTCATATTAACGCAGCCAGGGAAGCGCACGTGAACATCTTGCAGCCTGCGGCGGCTTGCTGTCTACACCGCCAAGCCGGACGGCCGTGTGGAGTCGGCCAGTGCAAGCAGGCAAGCAGCGTGAGGCGATGCCGGCAGGGCATCTGGTGGGTCCGTCGCACACCGAGGTCCAGTTCCTCGAGCGGGCTCTTCAGGGCGCCGCTCTCCGCACCGACGGTCGTCGGCTGCGCGATGCGCGCAAGCTCCAGGTGCACTTTGGCGAGCGCCTCGGCTGGTGCGAGGTGCACCTGGGCGACACGGTCGTAATTGCGAGTGTAGATGCGTCGCTGGGGCCGCCGCGTGAGGAACGGCCGTACGAGGGCACGCTTACGGTGACCACGGACATGACGCCGATGGCCGGCGTCGAGTACGATGCGAATGGGCCCGGCGCCGCCGGCGAAGCGCGTGAGCGCGAGGCGCTCTTCGACCGGCTCTTGGAGCGCGCCGTGCGCCGTACCGAGGCGCTCGACCGCGAGTCGCTCTGCATCATCGCGGGCAAGTGCGTCTGGAACATTGTGCTTACGGTGCACCTGCTCTCGGACGACGGCGCTCCGCTCGACGCCGCCGTCTTTGCGTGCATGGCCGCACTGCGCCACTTCCGCCGCCCGGACGTGTCGGTGGACAATGGGCAGGCGGTTGTGCACCCGACCGACGAGCGGGTGCCCGTGCCGCTTGCGTTCCACCACACGCCTCTCTGCGTCACCTATGCCGTGTTTCAGGTGCGCCCTGAGTCCGACACGCAGCGCCAGCTGCTGCTGGCACAGGGCCGCACGCCTGCACGCGCGACGGGCGCCGCCATGGACGAGGACGAGGACGAGGAGAAGGCGCCGCGTCCCGACCTCGATGTGGCCCTCGCTCTGCTCGATCCGTCGCTCCTCGAGCAGACCGTTGCGCACTCGCTTGTGACGCTCGTGCTCAACGCGCAGCGGGAGCTCTGTGTGCTGGACAAGGCCGGCGGCGTCGCGCTTCCCTACAAGGTTCTACTGGAGCTGCTCCACGATGCCACCGAGCGCGCTGCGGCCCTTTCTGCCCAGCTCGAAAAGGCACTCGCCGACGACGCGCAATCTCGCGTCGTCGACTTGCAGTAGTCGATGTGCATAGCCTCGATATACCCTTGCCCCAGGCGCCGCAGTGGCCTCCTATTTTTCCTATTCGGCCCTTGCTCGCCGCTCACCCTTACGTCAGCAGTGCGCATGGACGCTGCTGACCGCCGCCGAGACTGCTTCACCTGCTCAGACCGTGCGCAGAGGCGCGTCGCCATGCGTTCTGTACAGACTGCGCCGGCGCCGATCCCATCGGCCGTCGCCGATCCACTCACGCTGGATCCGCCGCCGTTCGGCCCGCTGCCGCAGTTCCTGCAGTCGAGCCAAGCTCGCCACTGGATGCGGAGCGAGCCGCAGCTGGCCGAGGCGCGGCGCGATGCCAACGCACGGGCACGAGACGAGCTCGAGCGCGCTGCGCGCGAAAATAAGGAAGAGCCAGTGGAGCCGCTCTCTGTGGACGACGAACTGGCCATCATCCGGTACTACCTGCTCCGTATCGGGCGCTTTGTCCGGGCGGTGAAGCTGCCGCCACTGGTCGAGGCGACGGCGATGACGTTCATGAAGCGCTTCTACCTGCGCAACTCTTGCATGCACTTCCATCCAAAGTCGATCATGTACGTCGGACCGCGTGGAACGCATGGTGCTGACCCCAGGCTCACGAGCATCTACCTTGCAGCCAAGGCGGAGAACTATCCGATTTCGCTCGCGCGGTTTTGCGCGCAAGTGAACGAACTGGCAGGCGCCTCGCGGCAGGGCCAGGGGGGCACGCCCCGCTCGGACGTGAACGAGCGCGAAATCTGCGCGCTCGAGTTTGGCATGGTGCAGACGCTCGAGTTTGAGCTCGCTGTGCACGGCGCACACCGGGCGCTCTACGGGCTCATCCTCGATATGCAGACGCTCGACCCGCCGCTCTCGAGGGACGAGCTGATGGCCTTCGCTGCGGGCGTGCAGCCGCTTCTCCACCTGAGCCGCGTCTCGGATGCCGAGTTTGTGTTTGCGCCGACGCACATTGCGCTCGCGTGCTGCTGGATGTGCGTCGTCCCGCCGAGCGAGGGCGCCGCCTCCAAGTCCATTGCTGGGCGCGAGCTTGTGCAGCGCTGGCTGGATGCCAAGGAGCAGCGCGCTCGCCCGCTCCGGGAGAAGCAGCGTGCCGAACGCGAGGCGTGGCGGGCCAAGAAGCGCGGCGTGCTCGACGCGCGCGCGGAGGCGGAGCGTCGCCGTGCAGCCAAGGGCGGGAAGCACGCAAAGGAGGAGCCGGAGAGCAACGGTGCAGACGCCGAGAGCAACGGCGCCGCTGCTCCAGAGGAGCTCGCCGAGAGCGAGCTCGCGGCGATGCCTCTCGGCGTGCCGCGCGCCGAGATCGAGCAGCTGCTCGAGCGCGCTGCGGCGCTGATCCGCAGCGCTGCGGGGGACGAGCGCCTGCGCCCGCGCGAGGACGTCGATCGGGTCAAGCAGGTTGACCTGCGCCTGAAGGCGTGCCTCGCACTCGACGAGCGCGTGCGCAGCGCAGGGTACGTACCGCGGGAACGCAGCGAGGCTGACAGCAGCACGCGGAAGCGCGCCGCCGAGGGCGACGGCGCCGACAGCAAGCGCGCACGGCTCGCCGACGATAGCGACGACGACCTGTAGCTGTAGATACCCCAGACGCCGCCTCCACGGCACACACCTCCACACAGACGCGCCGCGCTGCGCGTGGTTTGTGCGCCAGCGTGCGTGCACGAGCGACGATGGCGGACGGCGGCGCCGCGCGGCAGCCGATCGCGCGGCTCGCGGAGGATGTGGTGAACCGCATTGCCGCTGGCGAGGTACGTGGGCTATTCGCTGGATGGGCGCGCTTACCTGGAGATTATCCACCGCCCCGCCAACGCGCTCAAGGAGATGATCGAGAACAGCCTGGACGCGGGCGCCAAGCAGATTCACATCACGCTGCAGGACGGCGGGCTGAAGCTGCTGCAGATCCAGGACGATGGGTGCGGGATTCCGCGCGACGACCTCGCCCTGGTCTGCGAGCGCTTTGCGACGAGCAAGCTGCGGGAGTTCTCGGATCTGTCGAGGATGCGCACGTTCGGCTTCCGTGGCGAGGCGCTTGCGAGCGTCTCGTTCGTCGCTGCATCGATGAGCATTGTGTCTAAGACGCGCGAGGAGCCGTGCGCATACCGGTGCGTGCGTGCGGCGGACAGCGGGCAGCCACTGACTGCGCCACAGCGCCGAATATGCCAGTGGCAAAATTGTGCCGCCACCGGGCGGCACTGCAGCTGAGCCAAAGCCTTGCGCAGGGACCGACGGCACGACCATCACGGCACAGGACCTATTCTTTAATGCGCCGCAGCGGCGCCGGGTATTTCGGTACACGTCCGAGGAGTACAACCGGTGCCTGGACGTGGCCGTCAAGTACGCCATTCACTATGCCCACAACGGCGTCGGGTTCACCTGCAAAAAGGTGCGTAACCTCGGTGGGAGCAGCAGTAAGGCTGACGCTTTAGGCGGGGACCAACGCGCTGGACCTCAACCTGCGTGCGGACGCGTCGCAGACGACGCTCGACGCGATCCGTATGGTGCATGGGTCCAAGCTTGCCCGGGACCTGATGCATGTGGCACGCGAGAAGGACTCTCGGCTCGGCTTCGCTGCTGACGCCTGGATCTCGAACGCCAACTGGGTGTCGAAAAAGACCACCTTTCTGTGTTTCATCAACAGTGCGTACGGCGCCACCGCCAAGCAAGGCTGACCAGCAGACCGGCTCGTCGAGTGCCCGGCTTTGAAGCGCGCCCTCGAAGGCATGTACTCCCTTGTGCTGCCCCGCGGACGGCACCCGTGGATCTACGTGAGCCTGGAGATGGACCCGAGCCACGTGGACGTCAACGTGCACCCGACCAAGCAGGAGGTGCACTTTCTCGACGAGGAGGCGATTGTCGAGAGCATCACGGCACGTGCTCAGGCGGTGCTGTCCCAGCACTCGTCCTGCCGCGTGCTCTCCATGTCGCAGCCGGCGTTGCTGGGCGAGCGCACGAGCGAGAATGAGACGCAGGTGACGGCGCCGCGGCCTGTGGAGCGCTATGACCCCCGGCACCTGATCCGCGTGGACCCGACCGCCCAGACGCTCGATGGGCTACGGAGCGAGGCGCCTGGGGCGTCCGCCGCGCCGGACCGCATCCCGGAGAGCGAGTGCGAGCTGACGAGCGTGCAGGAGCTGCGGGCGCAGGTGGTCCGGGAGCGGCACGCACACCTGACGCACGTGCTCCAGAACCATACGTTCGTCGGCGTCGTGGACCTGTGCCGGGCGCTCGCCCTCGTGCAGCACGACACGCGGCTGTACGTGGTCAACTATGCGGCGGTGATCGAGGCGTTTGCATACCAGCTGGCCCTACGCCAGTTTGGCGCGTTTGTGCGGGTGCGGCTGGAGCCGGCGCCGTCGGTGCAGGAGCTCGTCGCGCTGGGATACGACCTGGAGGACGCCGCGGAGCAGAAGGAGGCGATCGGTCTTTCGCGGGACGAGGTGGTGCGCCGCGTGACGCATGCGCTCGTAAGCCGGGCCGAAATGCTCGACGAGTACTTTGGCATGCGCATCGACGGGGTGAGCGGCACACTCGAGACGATCCCGGCGCTCCTGCCGCGGCACGCGGCATTCGGGCTTGCGGTCGAGCGGCTGCCGACGCTGCTCTTCCGCCTGGGGCCCCAGGTGGACTGGGACGAGGAGCAGGCGTGCTTCCGCACCTTCTGCCGGGAGCTGGCCGCGGCGCACGTGCCACCGAGTGCCGGACAGGCGCGCTCTGCGGGCGGCGCGCGCGACGAGGAGGAGAAGTGGAACGTGCAGCACGTTTGGTTCGCGCACCTGATGGCAGGGCGTGGACGCTTTGTGGCGCCGCAGGCGCTCGACGGACGAGACGTGGTACAGGTGGCGAATCTGCCCGATCTATGTACGTGGGAGGACAGGCGCACAGCAACTCACCTGCAGACCGCGTCTTTGAGCGGTGCTGAGCGCTGAGCGGCCTAGCGTGGGCCGGGGGTATGGGTGGTGGCCGGCGTCTTGCCGGAGCCCACGTCGAACACGCTCAGTAGGGCAAAGCACGCGTAAAACAGGCCCACGGGGTACGCCACGAGGAACCGCTGGTTGTACATCCCGAGGATCGACACAAAGATGCCCGAGGCCGAGATACAACACCACAGGATGAACAACGGCGATACAATGATGCCGAGCCAGCTACTGCATGTAGTCAGTACTCTGTAAGATGAATGTATTTGCGACGTACTCGAGGCGCACAAACACGTCCAGCGCGCTCAGCAGGCACAGAGGCAGGAGGCAATACCCCAGCACGCTCGTGACGCGCCAGCCGTCAATGCCCGACTCGGACATGAGGTTGAGCAGGAGGTAGATGGAAATCACGCCCATGAGCGCCACGCCGTACACGTAGCCAAACTGCGACTTGCCGTTCAGCAGCAGCAGCATACCAAACACGAAGCAGAAGAGGAGGGGGCCCGCCAGGTCCGTGTCGTCCATCATGTGCGCGTCGCGCGCGTGGTTCGGCGAGAACTTGTGCAGCGGGTTGAGCACGGCCAGCGACTTGTCGATGATGTGGCTCGGGTTGATGTCGAGTTCTGCGCGGTGAGCATCTCGGCGCACCAGCGCCACGCCACGCACCCTCCATGAGTGTCGGCTCATCGGGGAACCCCCCCGTGCCGAACGCGGCGAGCCAGTCACTCTGCATCCCGTCGAACGGTCGTCAACACTCGGCAGCGTGTAGCAGCAGGGGTGGGCGGGGTGCTGACTAAGCAGCCCGCCGCCCCGACCAAAATTTTTCGGGCGCTGCTGTTTGTCTCCGCCACCACGCTGCGATGCCGCAGAACGAGTATATCGAGGAGCACATCCGGCGCCATGGGCGGCGTCTGGACCATGAGGAGCGCATGCGGAAGCGCGAGGCGCGTGGCGCGCACCGAGCGTCGGCGATCGCGCAGAAGACCACCGGTCTCAAGGCCAAGATGCTGAACAAGAAGCGCCGCGCAGAGAAGGTGCAGATGAAGAAGACGCTCAAGCAGCACGAGGAGCGCGACGTGAAGAAGGCGGCGCCGCCGAGCGACCCCGACACGGCGCTGCCCGCGTACCTGCTGGACCGCGAGGGCCAGAAGGACGCCAAGGCCCTCTCGAGCGCGGTCAAGGAGCGCCGCAAGGACAAGGCGGCCCGGTATGCCGTGCCGCTGCCGCAGGTGCGCGGCATTGCGGACGACGAGGCGTTCAAGGTGGTCAAGACGGGCAAGAGGAAGCAGAAGGGCTGGAAGCGGATGGTGACCAAGCCCACGTTTGTGGGCGACAACTTTACGCGGAAGCCGCCCAAGCTCGAGCGGTTCATCCGTCCTATGGGCATGCGCTTCAAGAAGGCGCACGTCACGCACCGTATGTACAGGGTCCCGGGACGGTGGGTGCTAACCAGCAGCGGACCTCAAGGCGACGTTCCAGCTGCCGATCATTGGCGTGAAGAAGAACCCGCAGTCGCCGATGTATACCCAGCTCGGCGTGCTTACCAAGGGCACGATCATCGAGGTGAACGTGTCGGACCTCGGCATGGTCACCGCCGGCGGCAAGGTCGTCTGGGGCAAGTATGCGCAGGTGACCAACAACCCCGTACGTTGTCCGTATGGCGGAGCGGGCGACGCTAACCTGCAGGAAAACGACGGCTGTGTGAACGCCGTGCTGCTGCTGTCCTCGTAGGCCGTATATGCTGTGTATAGTACAGGGGCTATTCTCCGACGCTCATCTGCAGGGCGAGCCGCAGTTGCTCCTCTTCGGGCAGCTCCTCGAAGCCCTCCGGGAGCGACTGGAGCGGCGGCTCGGAAGTGGAGGTGTCGGCCGCCACCGGCTCCTGCGGGCCCGCATGTGGCGGCTCCGAGTGCTCGCGCGGCTGGTCCTGCTCCGAGTGCGGACGAGCGGCCGCCTGGGCCGCCTGGCTCGGCGGCCGGGCGGCGGGCAGCCCCGGCTCACCCCCGGCGGAGCCGTGGAGGCGGAGCGGCTGCTGGAACGCCTCCACGAGATACCGCGCTTTCACATCGCCCATGCCCGGGAGCATCATGAGGGTATCGTGCGGCGCATCGGCCACATCGCTGATCGACTGCAGCGTGAGCATGCAGTGCACCCTGGCGTAGTTACGTACCCCAAGCCGGGAGGCAAGCGTCAGGACGTCGGTCTTGTTGATCCCACGCACGTTGGTGAGCACCGAGGTGAGCTGGCTCATGTAGTCGTCCGCGACGCGCGAGCGGAGCAGGTCCGGCGGCTTGTGCTCGAACGCCTTGTACGTCTCGAGGTAGCGGGCTGCCTCCTCGGGCGACCAGGCGACGATCAGCGCCATGCGGTTCACGAGGGCCACCTTGGTGAGCTCCTTGATCGCCGGCTGATGGTCGTTCACGTCACACAGCACGAGCAGCACCCGGAGCGTGTACATGTGTGCAAGCTTCTGGATGCGGGCGTGGATGTATTCAGGGTGCAGGCGGTGGTACCGGAGACTGAGGAACAGGGCGCCAGTCGCCAGCCCCATCTGGTAGTCCGGCACAATGTCTGCGTACTCCCAGGCGACGCCCTTGATGTGGGTCAGGAGGGGGTTACCTCGCTGCTGGTCAGCCCGTCGCCGGCACGGCGCCACGTACCTGGCAGCTGTTCACCAGGATGCTGGAGGACGACGCATGCGCGCCGCGGATGAGGGGATGCGGACGCGCGCGCGCCGGAGCGTCGCTAGGCGCGTCGCGCGGCTGGACCTGGCTCGGGGCGAAGCCCCGCGCCGGCGAGGCGCGCTCTGCACCGTGATGCGCCATCCCGGACACCGCCGAGGAGTGGCGGCATCGGGCCTCCACGTAAGATACACACCTACAGCGTACAGTGAGTGGCGTGGATTTTGACGCATGCCCAGAACAGGAATCATTCCTAAACAATTTCCTGCACCCCGATCTGGTGAACAGGCACGGCGAATGCTCGGGACGGTGCAACTGGTGCTTGTGGCACTCGCCGTGGGTGCGGTGACGCTGTATCTGTTCCGCGGTGCGCTGTTTGGCTCGCAGGCGCGGCGCGAGGAACTGGTGTCGGACGCCGGGTTTGACGACAACAACTTTGTCGAGCGTCTCACGACGCAGAACAAGCGGCTGGCAGTCTTCTTCGGCTCCCAGACGGGCACCGCAGAGGAGTATGCGGTGAAGATCGCGCGGGAGGCCAAGTCGCGCTACGGCACCTCGGCGCTGGTGCTCGACCCGGACACGCAGGAGATGGACAAGCTGGACCAGGTGCCCGAGAACTGTGTGGTGGTGTTTGTGATGGCCACCTACGGTGAGGGCGAGCCGACGGACAATGCCGTGGGCATGATGGAGTTCCTCCAGTCGCAGGACGTGAGCTTCTCCGAGGGCGGCTCGCGCCTCGAGAACCTGCACTACGTGCTGTTCGGCCTGGGCAACAAGACGTACGAGTACTACAACGAGACCTCGCGGCAGCTGGACCAGCGGCTGCAGGAGCTCGGCGCGCACCGGATCTACGAGCGTGGCGAGGGCGACGACGACGCGAACCTCGAGGAGGACTACCTCGCCTGGAAGGACCCCATGTTCGAGCAGCTGGCCAACTACCTGGGCCTCGAGGAGGGCACCGCCGGCGACGTGTCTGACTTTGCCGTGCGCGAGATGGACGCGGAGAGCGCCGAGGGCACGCGTGTGTTCCACGGCGAATACCACTCGCGTGCGCTCGTCGGTGTGCGTGGGAACCACGACGCGCGGAACCCGTACGCGGCGCCGGTGACCACGGTGCGTGAGCTGTTCGTCGAGGGCGTGGCGGACCGCAGCTGTGTGCACGCCGAGTTCGACATCCGGGACACGGGCATCACGTACCAGCACGGCGACCATCTCGGCGTGTGGGCATGCAACCCGCAGCCGCAGGTGGACCGGTTCCTGGCGGTGCTCGGCCTGCTGGAGAAGCGCGACCAGGTGATCAAGATCACCTCGCTCGACCCGCAGCTGGCCAAGGTGCCGTTCCCGCAGCCGACCACGTACGAGGCCATCTTCCGCTACTACCTGGACATCAACGCACACGCCAGTCGCCAGGCGCTCAACGTGTTCATCCCCTCGGCACCCAGCGAGGCGGCGCGCGCGGAGCTCGAGCGGCTCAGCAAGGACCGCGACTACTTCCACAACACGGTCACCGTGTACGGCTACAAGCTCGCGCAGGTGCTGCAGCTCGTCGCGGGCGACTCGCTGGCAGACGCGGACGTGGCCAAGTCCACCGTGTGGCACGTGCCGTTTGACCGGGTGATCTCGGCCGTGCCGCGTGTGGGTCCGCGGTACTACTCGATCTCGAGCAGCCCCAAGATCTCGCCGGACCACATCAACATCACCGCCGTGGTGCTGCGCTACGTGCCGGAGAAGGGCGGCGCCTCCATGTACGGGCTGGCGTCCAACTTCCTCAGCGCGCTCAAGATGGCGCAGAACCAGGAGACGGTGGACCTCGTGCACGACCCGCGGCACGGCACGCCGCGCTACGTGCTCGACGGCCCGCGGAGCAAGTACGTGATCAACGAGTCCGAGTCGGGTGCGCAGCGCTTCCGTGTGCCGATCCACGTGCGCCGCTCCACATTCCGCCTGCCGACCAGCACCAAGGTGCCGATCATCATGGTCGGCCCCGGCACGGGTGTGGCGCCGTTCCGCTCGTTTGTGCAGGAGCGCGTGGCCACGGCACGCAAGGCCAAGGACAAGCTCGGCGACGAGGCGCTCCAGGACTGGGCGAACCTGTGGCTGTTCTACGGGTGCCGCCGGAGCAACGAGGACTACCTGTACAAGGACGAGTGGCCCGAGTACTCGCGGGAGCTCGACGGCAAGCTCCAGCTGCGTGTCTCGCTCAGCCGCGAGGTGTTCAAGCCGGACGGCTCCAAGCTCTACGTGCAGGATCTCATCTACAACGAGCGCGAGGCCATGGCCGACGCGCTGCTCAACAAGCGTGGCTACGTGTACATCTGCGGTGAAGCTAAGGGCATGGCCCAGGACGTCGAGCACGTGTTTATGCGCATCATTGCCGAGGCCAAGGGCGGCGACATGGACGCTGCGCAGGCCGAGATCAAGCACATGAAGGAACGCAACCGCCTCATGCTGGACGTGTGGTCGTAGGCGGAACACACTCACTTTCTGCTCTTTTTTTATAGGGTCCAAAACGCCATGTGTATCCTCATTGCGCGTGCCGGGCCGTGCGCGGTGCCTCGCCGCGTTGCTTGGGCTCGCTCGCCACCGGCGGGAGCACCGCCCCCTCGTTGGCCAGGCTGCGGTCAGCGCCGACGCCCGCGGACCGACGTACCGGTCGGCCATCTCGTTCCCCAGGTCGCCCTGGTGCCCGCGGACGTGCTGGAGCGTCGGGCGCACGTGCCGCTCGGCGAACACCTGCTCAATGCGCTCCAGCAGGTCGCGGTTCAGCACCGGGGCGCCCGTGCTCGTCTTCCAGCCGTTCTGTCGCCACTGCCGGTCAGCTGGAGCGCCATGCGCCGGGACGGACCTTGGGCGCCCATGCGGTCACCGCTGCGCGTCAGTGGGCTCCGAGGCGCGTGCACGTACCCGAGATCGCGTACTGGCTGTCCGTGTGGATCACGAGGGGGCGCTCGGGCTCGGGGCACGACTCGACCGCCGCGATGATCGCACGGAGCTCGGCGCGGTTGTTGGTCTGCATCTCGCCCGGCAGCCGGCGCGCGATGTTGTGCGCGTGGTACTTGGCGTCCGCCCAGAACACGCCGTACCCCGCGCTCGCGCCGAGCCGCCCGTTGCTCTGGGAGGAGCCGTCCGTGTAGACGTGCAGGGCATCGGGGTCCGCGGCGCCCGCCACGGTGGCCGGGAGCGGCGCGCGGCGCGGCACAGGCGGCGCAGCGCGCGCGCCGGATGCGCCGTACGGCCCGACCGCCTCGCCGCGCACAAACGCAGCCGCCTCGGCATACGTGGGAAACGCCTTGTACTCGCTGCGGGCGAACCCCTCCACCTGGGCCCGGCACTCGTCCCTGCCGGTCAGTGGCGCGCGCGGCGCGCAGACGCACCAGGTGTCAAACACGCCCGTGCGCCGCCCGCGGCGCACCGCATAGTGCTTGCTCCGCGTGCGGGCCATAGCTAGGCGAGCCGGCACGGCCAGCCGCCACTCGAATGCGCCGCGCAGCAGAGACACGGTCGCTGGCGGTTGCTTAGTCAAACACTCGACGCGCGACGCGACAACAACAGGACACAGATACACACCTCCATCAACACGCGCCGGGCGCCGGGCGGTGGCGGCAGCTCGTTGTGTTGCCGCGTTGTGGCGAGAGGTGCAGGAGCCATGTCGCGTCCGTCGCAGCGGCCGTGGACGCGGCTGCCGCTCACAAACAAAAATGCCGCGGCCCCGCGGGAGGGCGCGGCAGACGCGCTGCCCGCGGGCGGTGTGCTTGGCACGCCGCCGCGGAAGCGCGCCGTGCCGCTCGAGGATGTGCACGTACGCAACATCCCCGACGCCGGCACGCCGGCGAAGCGGGCGCGCTCGCGCAGCGGCAGCACGCGTGCCGGCCCCGACGCCGTGCAGGCGCGCCTCGCCGACAGCCTGCGGACGAACCCGCATGCGCACGACGCACTCGGTGAGGCCCGGGCGGCGTCCCAGGCGTCGCCACCGCCGCGGGCACGGGCAACGACGGTGCGCATCGACCGTGTGTCGCGCATGAGCCGGGAGGAACGGTACCATCGCGAGCGGCTCAAGGAGCAGTCGCAGCGGCAGTGGAAGATGGCGTTTGGGCGCGCCTTCCCGCGGTTTGTGTTCTATCTGGACCATCTCGACGAGGCGCAGAAGCGCGTGGTCAGCGCGCGGATCGCGCAGCTTGGCGCGCGCGTGGACGAGTTCTTCTCGCGCAGCGTGACGCACGTCGTCACCACCCGCCCGCTGCCGCTCCCGCGGGAGGAGGAGCAGCCGCGCGGCAAGGAAAACACGGCGGGCACCAGCGGGAGCGCCGCGCGCGCCGCGCGGGCGATCGCGCCGCCGCGCATCGTGGTGCCGTCGCCGCGGCGCGGGGAGCCGCTCCACTCAGACCGGAACCCGATGGACGAGGCGGCGCCGGCGCTGCCCGTGAACGACGTGCTGATCAAGGCGCAGCAGTTCGGCATGAAGCTCTGGCGCTTCGAGAAGCTCGAGCACATCCTCTCGCTGCTGCTCGCCGGCAGCGGCGAGGCGGGTGACACCGACGCCGCGCAGGACCTGTCGCAGATGCTGCACCAGGAGAAGCTGCACGGCACGCTGGAGCGGGATCCGTCCGCACTGCGCAGCGACTTTTACTACTTCGGCAAGAACACGTACCATCTGTTGGTGACCGACGCCACCGGCGAGCACCGCCCTGTGGTGATCGCCGAGTTCGACCGCACGGCGCACGAGGCGAGCGGGCGCCCGCCGCCGTGGCCCGTGCTGCACGGCGGCGTCGAGGGCCGCAGCCTGTTTGCCCCGGTCGATGCCCGCGAGCGCGAGCGGCAGGCACGCGGCACGGAGCGCCCGCGCTGCCAGACGCTGCGCCGCATCGCCTCGCTGAACGGAGCGTCGCTGCAGCGCGCGGCCAACGAGCAGGCTCAGGGCGGCGCGCCTGCGTCCTCGGCGGCGCCCGGCACGCCGGCGCTGATGGCGTCTGACAACAGCCTCGCGCTCGCCTCGACGGTGGCGTCCACCACCTCGACCGCGCCCACCACGGCGCTCAACAGCCAGGCGGGCGCCACGGCGGGCGGCCTGCAGGACAAGCGGGTGGCCGAGCTCAACCGCCGGGTGCACACGCCCGTGGACCTGCGCGGCGTCGGGCTGCGGGGCGCCACGGTGCGGCGCATGCTGGACGGCGAGCGCGCCGCGGGCGCCCTGCGGCGCACGGCGAGCGCCGGTGCCCTGGGCGCGCGTCCCCCGGTGCCCAAGCCGGCGCGGGAGAAGCGGCCGGGACACTGCGAGAACTGCCGGTGCCGCTTTGAGGACTTTGACGAGCATGTGCAGAGCCGGCGGCACCGCAAGTTTGCGCTGGACGAGTCCAACTTTGTGCAGCTGGACGAGCTGATCCAGCGTGTGCAGCGGGAGCCGATCGAGATGGAGTGGCCCGAGGCCGAGGCTGGCGCCGAAGCCGGGTTTGAGGAGGGCGCCGAGCCTGAGGAGGCGCTGGACGCGGCTGCGTTGGATGCAGACGCATGGCCCGAAGTGGAGTATGTCGAGACCGTCGGGCAGCCGGATGAGCCAGGCGTGCTAGGCGGTGCATGCAGCGGCGACAAACGGGCCGGCAGCGAGCTTGCCGGCGGAGAGCCGACGGGGAACGAGGCCGCCGCCCCCGAGACGACCAACTGGGGCAAGGCGCTGACCCCCGAGACGCCCGGCACTCCCGCAGAGCCAGGGGCGCCAGGCCGCGGGGAGCTCGCCGAGGCCGCCGGGTCGACCGCGCCAGTGCCCAACACCCCATAGACCAGATACCCTCTAGTCCAAAAGTCATCCACCAAGTGCGAATTTTGGCGTGCTATCATTCGCCAGCGCGGCGGTGCTCCACATCACAGCAGTATTTAGTACTACCTTTTTTGGGACCCATCTAGCCAATTACACCTTCTGGCTCAGCGCATGCGCCTGGAGCTGCACGCGGCCCCGGCCGCGTCCACTGCCCTTGGTCCGGCGGCCGTCGCGGCGCGCCTGGGAGCCACTGTCCCGGTCCGCATTGCGCTCGGCAGGCACCGAGGAGGCGCCGCCAGAGCCCGAGGAGCGGTCGCCCAGCTTGGAGTCGAGCAGCCACTCGTTCTGCTCGAGCATGGCGTTCGCCCGGTCCGCAAGGGTGAGCGAGAGCTGCTGCACCTTGTTGAGCTCCATGCGGTGGAACACAACCACATTGTGCGTCGGATCGAGCGAGGCGGCGAGCTCGTCGTTGAAGATCATCCGGCTCACAATCGTGCGCACCGCGGGCTCTGGCAGCTCGAATGTCTCGGCGAGGTGGGTGAGCGAGAGCGCATCGTAGTACGTGGCAAAGCTGAACAGGTAGGTCCGGAGGCCCTCCTCCTGGATCCGCTGGGCGAGCGTGGCGACCACCTGCTCGTGGTTCGGGATGAGCCGCCAGATCTTGATCGCCCGGATCAGCTCAATGCACGTCTTCCACTCGCCGTTCTGCAGCGCCTTGCTCGCCTGCATGATGTTGTCCCGCGTGTTGTCCGGCGGCCCGGAGAACACCTGCCGGTCCGTGTAGTCGAGCATGCGGCGGAAGGGACGCGAAATCACCTTCTTGCGCAGCTCCGCCTCGGAGCTGGCCGAGGCCATGTTGGGCACCTCGAGCAGCATGCTGGCCACCAGGAACACGTACTCGAGCAGCTCAAGGTTGATATGCACGTGGAACGGCAGCTGCTGCTGCCGGTCGAGCTTCTCCTGCTCCGTGGGCACCGCGTTGTACTGGTTCACCCGCGACACGCCCTGGGCGAGCAGCTCCTTCACCCGGCCCGTGGTGAAGATGTCCTGCAGCGCCGCGTGGCACTCGCGGATCAGGCCCACGCGGAACGCGCAGAGGCCCAGCTGCACCACCACCCGGTTGAACAGCACCTGGGTGGCCGCGTCCGCCAGGTGAATCGACTCTTGCAGGTGGCTCATCAGGAAGCGGTCACGGGCCACGTGGTAGTCCGCGTGCAGCGCGTGGTGGTAGATGTGGCACAGGATCGCTCGCGTGCGCAGCCGCTCGCCCGAGAGGCCAGGGCGCTGGTACAGGTACACACAGAGCGAGTGGATGAGCCGCGTGGGGCCGTCCGCCGCGCTCTGGATCGCCTCAAAGCTCGGGGTGATGCGCGACGCACGCAGGTTGGCCTGCGCCTCGTGGTTCGCGGTCTCGAGCGCCAAGATGATCACATCCTGCTTGGCGTAGATGTGCTCGAGGCGGCGCATGATGCACCGGCTCAGCGGCTCCGAGCAGGCGGTGTGCATCGCCTCGGGCATCGGCTGCTCGAGCATGCCCTCAAAGTAGAGCTGCGCACGCACAATCGTCTGGTACAGCCGCTTCTCGTCGCCGAGCCGCTCCACGTACTCGGCCGCATGCGGGTCGATGTGCTGCAGGCTCTTGGTGAACTCGTCCTGCAGCCGGTCCAGGAAGCTGATCACGCTGCCGCGCACCGGGACAAAGTCGCCCTCGCCATTCTCCTTGGGCTTGCGCTCCACCTGGTCGTCGTACTCGTCCGTCTCCTCGAGCACCACGTACTGCATGTTCTCCGCGAGCACCTGCAGCAGGGCGTTGATCTCGTTGCGCGCCTGCTCCCACATCTCGCTCGGCATGTATGCGTTCGCCGAGGAGCTGTAGTCGAACCGCGCCGCCATGAGGGCGAGCAGCACGCGGATCCGCTGGTACGGCGTAACCGCGATGCTCTGCAGCTTGACCAGCGTGGCGATCTGCTCGCCGCGGTCGGTCGACTTGCGCCCGCGCGCCTCGAGGATCGCCGCGAGGCTCTTGAAGAGCGTGTCGGGCGACACGGCCGCCTCCGGCTTGCCGGTGCGCGACACGGTCTGGAAGTCGCCGCCCTCCTCGGCGGTGGCGCTCTCGGCCGCGGCGAGCGCCTGCGCGACGGGCGCTGCACGCGCCTTGGCCGCAGTAGGCGCGGGCGCGGGCGCAGGCGCCGGCGGCGCCAGCACCTCGTTCGCCTTGGCCTCGAAGCCCTCGGGGTCCTCGCGGAAGCGCTGCACAGCCTGTTCATTCTCCTTGATGGCCTTCTTGAGCTTCTGCTTCATGCCGTTCATCGCCTTGGCGTTCGGCGCCTTCATCTTCTTCTTGGCCTCCTTCTCCTTGGCCACCGAGTTGTTCAGGAACGTCTCGAGGCCAGAGAGCATCTTGACGAACGACGGCGGGATGGGCTCGCTCAGCTTCCGCTGCCGGTCACACAGGCGCAGCAGGCCGTCGAACTCTGCGCGGGTCAGTACAGCACACGCGGCGCGCGCCACGCACCCTTGGAGATCGTCACCCAGTCCTCGATGCGCTCGGCATTGCCGATGTTGCGCACCACGGCCTCGAACTCGTCGAGGCGCTTGTCCTTGGCGCTCTTGATGATCTTGGGCGTCTCCTCCTCGCTCTCGCTCTCGCTGTCGACATCGCGCATAAAGCGCGACATGGGCTTGCGCGCCGGCTGCGCCTCGCCCTCGTCGCTCTCCTCCTCTTCACTGCTCTCCTCGTCACTCTCCTCGCTCTCATCGTCGCTGTCCGCGGGCTTTTTGCCGCCCTTGGGCTTCTGCTGAGCCTGCTCCTCCTCGTCCGAGAGCAGCTCCTCCTCCTCGGAGCTGGACTCGGACTCTGAGTCCGAGATCGCGCGGAAAAATCGGCTCGACATGGCTCACTTCCAGGCTGCGCGTCCACTCGCCTGCCGACGACGAAGCCGTTTTTCTGCGGCCGCGCACGTGGGCTCACGTGACCCACCCCGGGCACGGCCGGCGCCAGCAGAGCGCCGTAGCGGGCAGCCGATCGATCGAGGCTTCCCATCCACCTGCCCGGAACGATGATGGCCACCCGCTTCGTGCCCCGTGTGCTTGCTCAGGTATGTGCCTTGCCGCGCGCTTGTGCGCGTGCCTAGTTCAGGATCACTGACGCACGCAGACCCGCGGCTACGCGTCGCAGGCGATGCCGCAGGCGCCGCGCCAGCTCGAGGGCATCGCTGGCAAGTACGCCACTGCTGCCTACGTCTCGGCGCTGTCCAAGGGCGACAAGACGCTGACCAAGGTCGAGTCGGACCTCAAGACGTTCGACAACTCGCTCCGTGGTGACTCGGCGGACGCGGCCAAGCTGCGCACCTTCCTTGAGAACCCGACCCTCTCTCTGGCCGACAAGGCCAAGGCGATCTCGGACCTGCTCCAGGCCCAGAAGGGCGGCGCGGACGAGATCACCCGCAACCTGTTCGAGACGCTCGCTGAGAACGGCCGTCTCGGCGAGACCAACAAGGTGATCTCGGGCTTCTTCCAGCTCATGGCCGCCTTCCGCGGCGAGGTCGAGGCCGTCGTGACCAGTGCCAAGGTACGTTTTCCTCCCTGCTCATGCTCCTTGTACTGACGGCTGTTAGCCGCTGGACAAGTCCACCGCCTCCCGCCTCGAGACCGCGCTCAAGGGCTCCAAGTACGCCACCACCGACGGCGCCAAGTCGCTCAAGGTGTCCTACAAGGTGAACCCGAACCTGGAGGGTGGTCTGCTTGTGGACCTCGGCGACCGCTCCGTGGACCTGAGCGTGTCGAACCGCGTGAACAAGCTGAACCAGCTCCTTCGTGGTACGTGCCCACGGATCCGCCCTTCTGTGCACCTGGCTAACCCGGCAGACTCGATCTAAATACCGAACATGGGCACGTCGAGCGATGCCTTGTAGCACTGCCGTAGCTACAACGTTACGTGCGTCCAGATAGCCTCATGGCGCACGGCGGCGCTCAGCTCTCTGTCGGCCCTTCGCGGAGCTCGCTCTAAAAAAAAACAAGCCGCGAGCGCCGCATGTGGAAGTGCGCCTGCTGTGCCTCCACCTGCACTGCACATCTATCAACAACTGGCGGATCGATCCCAACACATATCTGTTCAGCGCCTGCGCCATGGACGATGCGTCCTGGCAGCAGTACAAGGATGCAAAGGAGCAGTGGGTCGGCAATCATACCGGTGGGCCACTCGTACGTATTCTCGCCGTGTGCGGCGCGTGCCTGACGGGGTATGCGACCTGGATGCTGGTGCTCCGTCCGTTGCGCCTCGCTGGGATGCGTGCCCTGCTCGCCGACTTTGCCACACTCGTGTTGCCGCTCTTGCTAGCGTGCACGCAGTTTGCGTACCACCTGGTGCCTCTACACCTGTCGCTAGCCGCGCTCGTGCTCGCCGAGTACTCCCGCCGGACGCACCCCCTGACCAATGCTGCAAAGCGCGGGCGCACGAGCCTGCAAAAGTTTGCTGACGCGCTCAATGGCATCGATACAGACATACAGAGCGAGCAGCGGTCGTCGGAGCCGACGCCAAAGGCGTGCTTCACGCCAGGGAGCGACACGGCGACACCGCGTGGCTCCGAGTGCACGAGCTTTGACGAACACAGCTTTGCCTATGCGCAGGACGCGATTCACGACGCGATCGCCGAGGAGAGCGACGTGGACGACGTTGTAGCGTCTCTGTCAGTCCCGCAGACGTCGCCGCTGCACTCACCAGACACGGACGACACGCCGCGTGCGAACCAGCGCGAATTCCCCGAGTACTCCACGCCGAACGAGACGCGGCGGGTGCTCACCGTGTTCCGAGCGAACCTGATGATCCTCACCGTCGTGTGCATCCTCGCGGTGGACTTTGCCGTGTTCCCCCGCGAGTTTGCCAAGTGCGAAACGTGGGGCATGAGCCTGATGGACCTGGGCGTCGGCGCCTTTGTGTTCAGCCACGGCATCGTGTCTGTGCGGGTGAGGCGCCCGATTCGCGAGCGGCTCACGCGCATTGCGCGGCGCATGTTCCCGCTGCTCGTGCTCGGCGCGGTGCGCGTTGCCATGGTGAAGGGCACCGCGTATCCGGAGCACGTGTCCGAGTATGGCGTGCACTGGAACTTTTTCTTCACACAGGCGGCGCTGCTGCCGGTCACAGAGCTGGTGCAGCTGCTCGTCCCGCAATCGTGGCTCGGCGTGCTCGGCGTGCTGATCGCAGTGGCGCACCAGGCTGTGCTGACCACGACGCCGCTCGAGGCCTGGGCGGTCTCGACGCGTCGCACCCCGCAAAGCCTCATCTCGCTCAACAAGGAAGGCATCACCAGTGTGCCTGGCTACGTGGCGATCGCCCTGCTCGGCGTCGACACCGGCGCGGCGCTACGTGCGGTCCCCCCCGTGCCGCTCACGCCGCTGTGCAAGCGCGCCCTGGTCTGGTGGAGCTTGTTGTTGGTGTGCCACGGCGCATCGATCGAGACCAGCCGCCGGCTTGCCAACCTGCCGTACGTCCTGCTGACTGCGGCGTTCAGCATTTCCTTTCTACTTGGATTACTGTGCATCGCACGTTGGACCGCCGCACGCCCGGGTGCCCCCGGCATGGCGCCGCGCGCGCCGCGTCTGCTCGCGCTCGTTAACCGGCACGGCCTGGCGGTGTTCCTTGCGGTAGGTGGAGGTGGTGCGGCCACGTGCAGATACTGACGAGCCCTAGGCGAACCTCGCGACCGGCGCCGTGAACCTCTCGCTGCGCACGATCTACTGCACGCCGGCGCAGTCGATGCTGGTGCTCACGCTCTACGCGCTCGGCACGCTCGTCGTGCTGCCCGCGGCGCTCGAGCACTTTGCCACACGCGGGGCGGACGCCGGACGAGATGATTAGTCAACGACAGATGGCGGCGCCGGCCGCCGCCACTCGGCCGTAGCAGTCAGTCTATCTTGTGCTCATCATGACGATGCTTTTGGCGAGGCGTGCGCTGGCACGCGCCGCGTACGCGCCACGCGCCGCGAGCGCGCTGCGGCCGTCGCCGCTCGCGCGCTACGCGACGGACGCGGGCGTCTCGCTGCAGGACGCTGTCGAGGGCCAGAACCCGCAGAAGGGCGCCCCCGGCGCGCCGCAGGCGTCGCCGCTCGAGGCCAAGCGCGAGCAGCGGTTCAAGCAGTACGAGGAGAAGCTGCATGCCAAGGCGAAGGAGTGCGTGCAGCGCGGCGCGGGCTGTGCTGACCAGCAGGCGCGGTCTTTCGGGTGTCGACGAGCTGCGGGCCAAGCACGAGGCCGAGCTCGAGCGGCAGCGTGCCGAGCAGCGCGCGGCCGTGGAAAAGGCGCGCTCGGAGGATATCAAGTCGCAGATGAACGCGGAGCAGGAGCGCACCTCGTCTGTCGAGGCGCGCGACGAGGCGCTCCGGGAGCGGCTGCGCCGCCAGCGGGAGCAGGACGAGGCGGCTAAGCTGGCCGGCGGCGGCCCCCAAAAGAGCGCGGTGAAGCCGCTAAGCTCCTTCCTGGATGTGGACAAGATCTCTAAGGAGTCCGCGGACACGATCGGCAAGCTCTGGACGGGGTACCACGCGCTGCGGAACAAGCTGTCGGCGGCCATCCCCACCGACACGTACCGGCAGATGCTCGACACGGCCCGGCGCTACCCACAGTTCGTCCTGCCGCTGCCCCGGGAGGAGGCCGTGGGCGAGGGAAAGGAGGCCCAGCGCGCGTTTGAGATGCACTACCTGCAGTGGGTGGTGCTGCCGAACGAGACGCTCCAGGGCACGCCGCCGCCGTCCGCGGCGATGATCGCCTCGCTCGCCGAGTACAAGCTGCGCCAGGAGTATGCGCAGCCTTCGCTGGTGCTCACGCACTACACGGACCTGGCCGAGTCCAAGGGCATCGTGCTCATGCGCGGCGACATCACCTCGCGGCAGGGCGGCGAGGCCGAGGGCAGCCCGATGCTCTCGCAGCAGGATGCGCAGATGCTCGCCATGTGCATGCAGCGCTTCTACCGGCGCGATGAGGCCGAGCCTGGCTCCAGCGCCGCCGCGGGCAACGAGGAGCGGACCAACCTGCTGCGTCTCTTCCACGAGTCACCGGGCGACTTTGATCTCAGCAAGCTGCTGGATGCTGCTTTCCGTGTGTAGCTACTCTAAGTACCCTGGGGTGAAAAAAGAAAAGATACCTGTACATGATACCGATCACGCTCGGTGCTCGGCCTCCGGCGGGTCCCGGCACAGTGCGACCGAGGCGGGCGCATGCAGCCCCTCGGCAAAGGTGAGTGCCCGGGGGCTGAAGGACATGGCGCGGTGCGGGCGTGGCTCGGGGTCCTCGGCCATGGAGCGAGCGCGTCTCGCGGCCATGCTGCCCGGACGGGCCGGCGTGCTGCCGGCGCTCCGGATGCCCGGCCGCCGGCAGGTCTGGTCCACCCGCGCGGCGGCGCGGTACTGGCGCAGCTGCACGGAGGGCGGCGAGCCGACCAGGTCCGACTGCCGCCGGAAAGTGAGCGGAAAGATGGGCACCACGGCGTCCGTCGAGAGGTCGCCGCCCGCCGGGAGGCCGACGTCGTCGCCGTCGTCGCTCAGCGCGCCGCCACTCACGTCCGAAGTGGCACCGCTGTCCGAATTCGGCTGGCGCTCCTGCGCCGTCTCCGACTCGTCCTCCGGGCTGAGCACCCTTGGGCCGGCGAGCCGCTCCGTAAGTCGCTCGGCGGACACGGCGAGCGGCATCACCGACGCCGTCTGCGGGCTCGTGGTCGCGTGCGTGACGGGCACCGAGAGACTAAAGCGCTGCACGGGCGTGTTCTCTCCCGGCGGGCTCCAGATCTGCGGCGAGCGCGACCCTTCGCTCTCGGCGCTGAGGATCGCCCAGGCGGTGCACGGATCGGGCGTGTCGTCCGCCTCTGCGGCGCGCGCCTCGCCCGCGCACGCCGAGACGGGCGGCTCGGTCTCTGGCGAGCTGGGGGACGCAGCCTCTGCCAGCTGTGGCGCCGGGCTGCGCCGCCGCGGCTTGGCGAGGTGCGGCGAGCTCACTAGCAAACGGCCGCGGTCCCCCTCCTCCTCCTCCTCGTCCTCGGAGCCGGACTCGTGCATGGTGGTCTGCGAGTCGTCCGAGTCCTCCTCGTCGTCCGACTCAAACACATCTGAGCCGTTCGACGAGGAGGCCGAGGTGTGCGCGGGGGACGCGACCATGCGCCGCCGGGCGCCACTCGCCGCGCCTTTGTGGTCGCCCGTCTCGGCGCTCTTGCGCCGCCGCTCCGCCACCTCGACGGGCGAGACGGCGAACATGAGCCGCCGCGCCGGCGCCGGCGCCGGCGCTGGCGCCGGCGCTTGCCTCAGCACGGCACTTTCGCGCAGCTCGGGCGTGCTCCGCACGCTGGCCACCTGCGCCTTGGTACTGGCCGCGGTGCCCGCCGCGGCGCAGATGGCGGTGCCCACAGGCACCGCCGGGGACGGCGGACGCGAGTGGATGCGGGAGGCGGCCTCGGCGCTCGCATGCGCGTGCTGGTCCACGCACGGCACAAAGCCCACCGAGTGCGCCCGCTCCGGCGCGCTGCCGCGCCGCACACCCGGGTGCAGGAGGATGGAGTCGGGCGCCGCAGCCGTGCAGGCGGACTCGGTCAGGTCCTGCCGCGCACCGAGCACATGGTGCGGCGAGAGGCTGTGCCGCCGGTGCATCATGCGGCGGGGCTTCTCCGGCTCGAGGAAGCTCGGGTGCACAGCGGGCGCCGGCGGAGCGCCGGCGGAGCGGCCAGGGCCGGTGCCTTTCTGCTCGCTGGTGTGCTTAAGGATGCCGCCGCATGCGCGCTCGCAGACGGCGGGATGGCGCACACCCACGACCGGGTGCGTGCGGAGCGCCTCTGCAATACCAGACGCCGGATGCGGCTCTGCCACCACTAGTGGGACAGGCGCGGGCGTCGCCGGCGTTGCTAACGCACCACTGGAGGCAGCACGGTCGGTGCCGGGCGCCCCAGCGGCGGGCGACACACCGTCACGATGCATCGCGGCTCACGCACAAGCGCAACGCAAGTGCACGAGCAGAGCGCGTGGGTGGTGCGTAGAGGACTCCAGGATGACGCGCAAACGGGCGGCGCTCAAAAATTGCCAGTGTGGCGACAGTGGAAATTTGGCACTTGCATAAGCGCCAAATGAGGCGCACGTGATTGCACCGCCTGGCACCAAGCACTGTCCGCACGGGGCATGTGGCGCAAGAGAGCGTGCTGTGCATAGACGCTGTGGAATAGACCCAACTCTAAGACAAAAAGAACAAGAAGGAAGGGGCTCAAGCTTCGTCAGCCGGAAGGCGGACCACCATGACGGTGATGTTGTCCGTGCAAAAGTTGCCTAGCGCGTGGCTCATGAGCGTCTGCGCGGCCGCGGCAGGGTCGGCGACTCCCCGCACGAGGTCCACGGCCGCCTGGTCGTCGAGCACGTCCCAGAGGCCATCGCATGCGACGATGAGGAACTCGTCCGCACTCTGGAGCTCGAGTGCCGTCGTATATGGAGCACCGATGATGAATTCTTTCATCGAGAAGTCGCCCAGGGACCGGGTCACGGCAAGCACGCCATTGACCCGGTTGTTGAGCAGAAACCCGCCCTTTTCGCTGATGCGGCGGTGCTCCTGGGGGTCCGAGCCCTTGTGGTCGTAGCTGAGCCGCAGGGCACGCCCGCCGCGGCACAGCACGGCGCGTGCATCGCCGACGTTTGCCGTGTAGAGCATCCTGCGCATCTCGTCGTTTTCCGGACCGCGCTCTGAGCGCAGGAGGACGGTAACCGCGGTGCAGCCGCTGCGCGTGTCCGACTTTTGCGACGCGTCCTCGAGATGGTCGTCGACACGCAGGTAGGTCTGATTGAGCACTTCGGGTATCGGCATGTTGGGGTATTCGTGCATCACCTGGGCCAGGTGCTCGTGAAAGTGTTCTTGGCACCACTCGGCCGCAAAGCGGCCGGCGTGGCCGTCGAACACGGCCAGCAGCGTCTGTCCACGCACGCCGCCAAACTCTGGCATGTATATGTGTGTGTCCTCCATCGTGCGGCGCCAGCGCGTGTTCCGGTCCTCGGCAACCCCGACGCGCATCTTGGCCGCGTGCTCCGGCGCCACGGCACTGGCGCCCTGCGCCTTGGCCGCGCCCTCTTTGGCGGCCGCCGGCTGCGCACCGGACACATCCGCCAGGCCTGCCCCGGCCCCGGCGCCCGGCACCGCTGGCGAAGCACCCGCCACCTCTGATTTCCTGTGGCCGGTCAGTACAGAGTTCCACGGCGGCGCATGCACGCACGTTTGGGCGTCTCCCATGGCGGTCGATCGGCCTATCTCCTACGGAGAAACGAAGCAAGGGTACGCCACGGGTCACGTCACGTGACACACAGGGTGGAGGTGGTCCGAGCACTGGCTCGGCGGCCCTCGCTCGGTGCGGCCAGCTGAGCAGTCAGCATGCGTGCGGCGCAGAAAGGCGCACATACCAGCTCTAGGTAGAGGCGCGCCACCTGCACCGCCCACTCGTGTGAGGGCAGATACAGCGTGGCCTCCGCGAGCGGATGGCGCGGGTCCTCCTCCGCGTCGTCCTCCGCCGGAGGCGGCGACGTGTCGCCGTCCTGTGCGTCGTTCCATGGCGGCGCGTCGACCGTTTCTGGGAGCGAGGGCCCCTCAGAGACCGTGTCTGTAGCGTAAGCGCTGGGGGACGCGCTGGGGGACGCGGTCTCATCTGAGCTAAACCCCGTGTCCAGCTCCGTTTCAATGTCCACCAGGTCCGGCGACGACGCACGCGATCTGCGCGGCGTGCCGCCACGGGTATCTGTGATCTGGTCCGAGTCGCCGCTCTCGCCGCTGTCGTCCCGGCGCCGCCGCTTGCGCGGCGAGGGCGTCGGCGGTCGCGGCGCCGGCTCCTCCTCCCAGTCTCCGCCGCGAAAGACCCAGCCGTCGTCGCGCATTGCCCGCCACATTTGCTCACGATGCGCCGCGGTCCGCTCGGCAAGACGTGCGGTGCGGTCCACGTGCGCACGGAGGCGCTGGCGCAGCACGCCGTTGTGCAGCGCGGTGAACCGGTCCGCCACCTTCACGCTGTTCTCAAAGTGGTGCCGGGCGGCGCGGCGCGCGGACTCGGGCAACTGCGCAACGTACGCATGCTCCGGCGGGATTTCGACCGTGGCGCCCGTGTCCCGTGGACGCGACGGGCCACTGGTGCTGCTTGCCATGTACAGGGTGAGCATGCCCAGGTACGTGTGCAGCTGCGAGTTGTACCGGTACGGGTACGAGGTGATGACGCTGCGGTCAGCATGCGACCTGGGGTGCCGCTGCATACTTTTCCATTTCTTCACGCGCCTCGACGTAGCGCTCCGCCGCAATAAGCTCCAGGACCAGGTGGGGGAGCACATAGGGGCGCTGTAAGGTGAGTACGCTGCGCATCAAAGAGCACCGACGTACCAGGTGGGTGCGCGTACGCGAAATGCGGCCGAGGTACGCAAGCCGGTCGCCGGTGCAGCCAGGCATGCCGGCGACGAGCATCCCCAGCTTGAACAGCTCAATTGGCCGCCACTCATATGCACGCATAAGGATCCGTAGGCACCGTGCAGCGCGCGGGCCGTCGCGGCGCAGGAGCATCAGGTGCAGCAGGTCGTGCACACGGCGCAGATGCGCCCGCCGCTGGTCCGTCAGGGCCCGGTAGCTGGGCGCTCCGCTCGGCGACGCGCCGGGATCCGCGCGGTACGTGGCATGTGGTAGCGCGTGCGAGTAGACAATCTCATACTCGTCCTTGTACGGCGGTGGCGGCTGGAACAGCGCGGCGTCTTCCGTACTGGCGCCGCCCGCCGGCATGCCGCCTGTACGATGACGGAGGAGCGCCAGATTTTGGACGCGCCTCTCGCGCACGTGGACGGCGCATCGGGGGGAATTTTATCTGCTTGGCACTTGGTTGCCACAGCTGGTTGGCCAGTGCGCCTTAAGGGGACACTCCGGTCCATCTAGGTTTCCAGCTATGTCAACTCGCTGGACCTGGGGCGCGGCGAAGGGTGACAGCCAGGACGAGGAGCGCACGCCGCTGCTGGGCGAGCAGCGCGCTGGGACGCGGCGCACGCTTGCGTCCTCAGACGCGTCCGTGGCGCCGCCCAGCGTGTGGCGGCCGGTCAAGCTGCCCCTTAGCGATGCCGAGTTCGTGGTCAGCGTGTTTGGGCCGCCCGACTCGGCGCCGACCCCGCCGGCGCGGGTGGACGACACGGCGTTCTACGAGGGCGTGGAGCGCGTGCGCCAGTCGATCGCCGCCGGGCTGAACCCGCGCATGATTGCCACAGGCACTAGCGGCTCGTACTTTGTGCGTATCAAGGACGGCGACCACAGCTCCCACGTGTTTGGCGTATTCAAGCCGATGGACGAGGAGCCGTACGGCAACCTGAACCCGAAGCGCCGGTTCCTGCGCAAGTACCTGTGGTGGGCCATGGGCCGCCCGTGCCTGATCCCGAATTTCTCTTATCTCTCCGAGGTCGGCGCGTCGTTCCTGGACGACCGCCTCGAGCTCGGGCTCGTGCCCAAGACGCGGCTCGTCGGCCTGGTCAGCAGTGCCTTCCACTACCTGTACAGCGACCGGAAGCGGTACGAGACGGGCGTGCGTGCGCTGCCAATCAAGCTTGGCTCGCTGCAGGAGTTTTTGCCGGGCTACGTGAATGCAAGCGCGTTCCTCAAGGAGCATGCCCTGCCCGGTCGCCCGGCGAGCATGTTTGAGCGCGACCTCGCCGCAGAGAACGAGGCGCACCGGCTGAGCCGCCGCCGGCAGCGCGCCCGGGTGCGCATGTGCTTCATCGCGCTCAAGCGGCTGCTCCTCTGCCGCTACGGGCCGGGGCCGTACGGCGCCCCTGCGGACGAGGAGGAGCAAGAGGACGCCGAGGAGGAGCAGGCGGCGGACGCGGACGCCGGCGCCCGCGGGTTCGTCTGGACCGAGCGCACACAGCGCGAGTTCCGCCTCGAGCTCGAGAAGCTCGTCCTGCTCGACTTTCTCATGCGCAACACGGACCGGGGGCTCGACAACTTTATGGTGCATGTCCAGCCGGACGCACCGCGCGGCACACGCTCGCTGCGCATCGGTGCAATCGACAACTCGCTTTCCTTCCCGCACCAGCACCCCCGGGGACTCCGCGACTACCCGTACGGCTGGCTCTTCCTGCCGACCAGCGTGATCGGGCAGCGGTTCTCGGACGAGACCCGCGAGGTGTTCCTGCCCAAGCTGAGCGACCCCGCGTGGTGGCACCACACCGTCGCGGGCTTGCGCCGCATCTTCAGCCAGGACGCGCACTTTAACGAGCGCGTGTTTGAGCAGCAGATGGACGTGATCCGCGGCCAGGGATACAATATCGTGCAGTGCCTGCGCGCAGGCACAGAGGGCCCGATCGAGCTGTGCGCGCGACCAAAGCGCCTTGTGCGCGAGTCCATGCACATGCTCTCCCTTCAGGAGGTGCGCGATGCCCGCGCCACGCCGCTGCACCCCGAAGAGCACCAGCTGCTGCTGCAGCGCGGCGTTCCGTCTGCGGTGCGCCCGCCGCCGCCCGCGATCGACACGCCACAGCCGCGGCGCGCGGCGGGCGGGGCCCTGCGCGACGGCACCCAGAGCGTGCCGGCGCGGCATGCGCCGCTCTCGGAGCATGCACATGCACATGCGACCGAGCCGCTCGCGATCGAGATCGTCGAGCGGATCGACCAGCTCAAGGCGAGCAGCCGGGCGCCGCGCACCCGGCGCCGTGCCTCGCCCGGTGCCGGCGCCGCCGGCGCCGGCGCCGCTGCTGGCGGCGTCCCCAGCAACGGCGCCCCGGGCACGGCCCCTGTGGCACACTCGGTCACCTCGCTGGACCTCGCCGACGGGCTCGCCGCCCGGCCCGCCACGCCGCCCGCCGCACAGGACGTCCGGGTGCCCGTGGCGGTGCAGCAGCTGGACATCGAGACGCGCAGCGCATGGCTCAAGTGGATCTAGCGCCGCACCGTCTGCCTCACCGCCTCGCGGAACCGGTCGCTGGGCACATACCCCGCCTCACGCATCTCGCCCAGCACCGCGTGCCAGCGCTCGTCGCCGCGCTGCCAGCACGTCCAGACCAGCGACGCGTACGTGCGCCGGGTGGGCACGAGGCCCTGCTGCTTCGCCGTCTCCAGCAGGCGGAACGCCTCCTCGTACGTCTCCTGTCGCAGCGCCAGGCGCGCCATGCGCTCGTACGCGACGGCGCTGAGCGGTGTGCCGCGCTCTGCAGCCTCTGCCCATGCGCGCTCGCCCGCGGCCCAGTCGCCAGCCTCGAGGCACGCAAGCAGCCGCGCCTCGTGCGTCTCGGCGCTCGGCACGAGCGCGCCGCGCCCCGGCGCACACACCGCCGCATACATCGCCTCGGCGCTCGCCGCATCGCGCCGCTGCGCTGCCGCGTACAGCAGCGCATGCAGCGCGGCCCGTGGCACTCGCGGCGCGCTCTCGAGCGCGGCGCGCGCTGCGGCGAGGTGCGAGGCGCTGGCCGCCGCGCGGCGCTGCAGCGCCGCAGCGACGCCCGCGCCCAGCGTGATCCCGCGCTCGGCCATGCGCTGCAGCGTGGCGATTGCCCCCGCAAAGTCGCCCGTGCGGCACTGCGCGTCGAGCACAGGGCTCAGGTGCCACTCGTGCAGCTCGATGCCTGGCAGGAGCTGCGGGAGTGCCTCGAGCACCTCCTGGGCGAACCGCGCACACCCCGCGCGCCCTGCAGCGTGCAGCACGTGGAGGAGGAGCCCCTCATCAGGCAGCAGCCCGCCCTCGGTCACGCTGCGGCGCCACGCGCGCTCCAGGGCCACGTCGCCGGACGCAGAGTCGCTCCGCCCCATACCCACGTAGTCGTCCTGAGCCGCGGCGCGCAGCGCCTGCATCCAGAGCGCCGGCGGCACATGTGCGCCGGTGGCCTCCAGAGCGTCGAGCAGCTCGAGACCGAGCCGCGCCTCGCGGGCCGCCACGGCGGTCTGCAGCGCATGCTGCAGGGCGTCGTGGTCCAGCGGCACGTGCCCGGCGAGCGCGGCGCTGACCAGCAGGGCGGCGTACTCGACGTTGCGGGTGCGGCATGCATAGTGCAGCAGGTGGGTATACGTGCTGGGCCGCCAGGCGCGCACCCGCGCGGCATCGAGCAGGTCCGCAGGCGGCGGCGGTAAAGGCCGATGTGGCGGCGTGGACGTGCCCGCAGACGACCCCGCGTCCTCTGCGAGGTGCGCGCGTTCCACGCGCTCTAGCAGCTCATCGAGGCGCACGTCGCCGGCCGCGGCGCACGCGGCGAGCGCCGCGTCTAGCACGTGTGCATCAGCCTGGACGCCGGCCTGCTCCATGTCGGCGAGCACGGCGAGCGCCTCAGACGCGAGTCCGCGCCGCGCCACGCCGGCCATGAGCGCCCGGTACGCACACCGCTTGAGCGCCTCGGCGGCCGGCGCGGGCGGGGGCACAGAGCGCAGCTGCTGCTTGATGCGCGCACATGCGTCGAGCACGCCAGCAAGGTCGTCTCTTTGCGATGCGGCGCACAGGCGCTGGTATAGGTCCTGCCCCGCCGCGCCAAGTGCTGCGGCCTGCGCATCTGGCAGCAGGCCGACGTCCGGCGCGCTGCATGGCGCGGCAGTGCGGCGCCTGGCGCCCGGCGACGCGTCGCTCGCCATACGCCGCCAGACGCTTCCAGACGGCGCGGCCGCTGGCCGCGCCCCTCGCGCCCAGCGTACGCCAGCTGTGGGCGGCCGCGCGAGTGCTGGGGGCCATCCATGCGCGATGACGCACCCGCTGGGCGGACTAGCGAGCTCACGAGGCGCGCAGCGGCGCCACATCGTGGCGATACGAAGGTGCAGGGTCGGTGATAATTAGGGTGTTACACCCACACGTGGGTCGATGTGAGCCCGCTAGGCTGTGTTAGATGAGTATTTTCCGCGCATGTGGCTACAAAAAATCAACTCATAGGCATGCTTGAGCGGATAAAAGCGGAGAACACTAGCCGAGCACCACCAGTGTCTCTTCCCTTGCCACCATGGAAGAGCACCTGGATCGCCGTGCGGAAAACCAAGAAGAGGTGTCGCGGACCCCATCCAAGACGTCTGTGGAAGATCCGGCCACGGAAGCCGACAGACCGCCCGAGCCAGCGCTCCAGAACACGTATCACCGCGTGCTATTTTCCGTGCTGGTGGCCCTCACACAGCTGTTCAGCGTGGGTGGCGTCGGTATTGCGGCCTTCACCGCGCGCGAGGTGGCACAGGCGCTGCACACCGAGGGACCAGGCGATATGATCTGGTTCCTGGCGGCCTACTCGCTTACTGCCGGGGTTTTCGTGCTAATCTCCGGGCGCTTTGGCGACGCGATTGGACACCGGTATGCGCTCCTGGTCGGCTGGGTCTGGACCGCGGTCTGGACGCTCGTCTCGGGCTTCTCCCACAGCGCCATCCTGTTTGATGTGAGCCGCGGGCTGGCCGGCCTCGGCAACGCGATCATGATTCCCAATGCTGTGGCGCTGCTCGCACGTGCGTATCCGCCGGGCTCCTTCTGGAAGAACACGTCCGTGGCCCTGCTCGGCTGGTGTGCGCCCTCTGGCTTCGTGGTCGGCGGCGCCGTGGGTGCGGGTATGGCGGAGCGGGTCAGCTGGCGCTGGGGCTACTGGCTCTGGGCTATTCTCTGCTTCGTGATGGGCATCGCCTCGTTTATCGTGGTGCCGCACCGCGTCGGCCACCGCCTCCCTCATGTGGGATTCCGCTCATTCGACTACATCGGCAGCCTGCTGGGCGTGGCGGGCCTGCTGCTGTTTGCTTGTGCCTGGAACCAGGCGAACAACCTCGGTTGGGAGACCACCTACACCTACGTGCTGCTCATTGTCGGCGTCGTATGTATTATTGCGTTTGCCGTGTTTGAGCTGTATGCGCCGCAGCCTGTCCTGCCCCCCGGGCTCTGGGCACGTCCCGGCTTCACGCCGGTGTGTATCGCCCTGGCGCTTGGCTGGCTCTCGTTTGGTGTATTTCTCTACTACTCGACCGAGTTCATGCTCACTTTCCGCGGGGTGAGTGCGATCAACGCCGTTGCCGAAATGACGCCGGTGATCGTGACGGGCGGTTTGGCCACGCTGGCTGTCGCGCTGTTCGTGGACCACGTGGCGATCCAGTACATCCTTGGTCTGTCCATGATCGGCTTCTTTGCCGGCAACCTCCTGCTAAGCCTCACGCCAGCACACCAAATCTACTGGGCGATGCTCTTCCCGGCGTTCTGTGTCGTGACGCTCGGCCCCGACCTGAGCTTTGCGTCTGCGACTATCATCATTTCCAACGTCGTGCACCACGATGAGCAGGCGGTCGGCGGCAGCTTTGTCAACACCGTCGTGCTCTACAGCCACGGCCTTGGCATGGGCATCGCCGGGTGCGTGCAGCGCTACGTGCAGCAGGACTCGAGTAATGAGCTGCTTAGCGTGCACTCTGCGCTGTGGTTTGCCGTGGGTGTGGATGTGATCTCGTTCTTGGTGGTCGTGTTCTTTATCCGCGACCCCCGCCACCTGCACGACAAGGCACAGCAAGAGAAGCAGCTTCAGCAGGGCGGCGCACAGGACCAGGCCAAGGTTCCGCAGCTGCCGCCTGACGAGCAAGCCTAACGTAATGTCCCTAGGGTTAAGCGTTAACGATGAGTGAATGACTTAATCTATCTGCTGAACAGCGGCATCACACTCCAGCCCGGCTCGCCGCCGGCGGGGAATCGGAGCGCCTCGCCCGTAGCGGCTTGGTAGCACACGGCACAGCACGGCGTCACTAGCTGCGCCATGCCTCGCAGTCGGCCCGACGACATGTGCACTCGGTCGCCACCGAGCACGACGGCCTCGGCATCGCGCATTCCCTGGCAGATATCACATGCGACTCGGTCGGAACCTCGCTGCTGCATCAACCGCCGCGGCACGAGATACTGTCGGGCAAGCGACGAGAGCGCCCAGCGGCGCAAGAACACGGTCCGAGGGTACCCTGGCCGAGTAGCTCCCTTTCGCATACTGCACATGGTCAGCAGGCCAGAATCGGGCTAAGGCACGCACCTCGTCCAGTCGATGCACCAAAAGTGCTCGCAGTCACCCATGTGCAGCAGCCAGTTGTACGTTCCAAGCGAGGCGTCCGTCAACTCGTAAAACCGCGTAGTGCCCAACGTTCGCCCGGCACTATGCGTACCAGGAGGCAGTGACAAAGCAGGGGCGCTCTGCAGCAGTGCCTGCACGTAGCTCTCATCCGGCCGGGTAGCTGGGTCTAGCCGTCCATACAGTTGGTTGCCCACCAGGACACAAACATCAGTCTGCAATTGGGCGCCCGTGTATTGGGGGTAGGTGGCGTCAGTCCCAATCCCCTCGTCCTCCATCCCGGTCCAGTGCATTCGCAGCAAGTTCTGCATATCTGCGTCATCGGTGCGCTCGGGCATCTCGGCATTTCGGCACACCACCTCCCGGGCGAACTCGTCTAGTGTGGTGTCGAGCGTGCACTCGACCGTTTGTGTGTGCACAAAGTCGCCGTCAAGCTCGTGCGCATTCGGGGTATCATATTGGGTATCTTTGACGTCGGCTCCAAACCGCGTTTTGCGCGTCAGATTGAGGTGTTGACGGGAATACACCGAAACTTGCACAACCATGTCAGACTGCTTAGGCTCGGGGGGCGGCGTGGCCAGCTGCAGCGACTTGCGCGTCTGTGAGTAAAGACACATTCGCCACTCTCAAATACATACGCCTTTCTTTCCAGCCACATCCTGGTCGCCCACAGGAATCTGGCAGCCATAGGTTTGTAAGTTTCCATAGCTGTCCAAGTCAGTCATGTCCTGCGCGCACTCTACGTACTCGCTGAGGCGAAACGAGTGAGGTATAGAGGCTAGCCACTCTCTTGCTGGTTCAGCCACCAAACCTCCGCTGGCTCCTTCATCCCTGCGCTGCATCGCGTCCTGCGTCCAAGCGTCCCCCGCTCGGACTGCAGGCTCGTTTCTCGCTGTCTCCTGCGCCTCGAGCTGAGCCTGGGTGCCAGCGCACCGCTGCTGCACGGTATACCATTGCGCAGGATCAAGCGCCTGCGTGTATTCGACAGCGTCGGGCAGTGCGGCGATAGCCTCTTGTGCTTCGCCCAACGTAGTCTGGGTCTTGCTCACATTCATGGCGCCGTGGCCAATGCAGGCCAAGAAGCAACCTCCACATGGCGCCACATCACGCTCGTCGCGTCGCGGGCCAGTGTCACCCTGTCGGAGCGATGGACGATCTGGCCGTCTGCCTACAAGACATGAAAGGTACCGTGGACAGCGAGTACACTGTGTCGTACAGGTATTCATGACACTGTATTTCGTGACCCAGTCTTTGGATGCTCTACACAATACCCGTCGGCACTTTTGCCAGTATGATGTATACACCTGGTATCACGGCACCAGACAGCTTGGCAGTAGTCGTTCTGCCACTGCAAGCGTGTCTACACCCACGTAGTGAGTGCACTGTACAATACTGAAGAGATACGCGCGACCACCATGCCCGGTTCACACATAGACGCCCACGGCGTTGAACAAAGCCACGGTGCCGAAACCAGCGCAGAGACTCGAGGCGAGGGCGAGGAGCGGCTCCTGCACGGTGAACTGCTTGCGCGGCAGACTGCATCGGTGAGCTGGCGAGTCGGTTGGCATGGGACACGTACGTGGTGAATGCAAAGCCAAGCAGGAAAGCGGCACCCAGCAGCACGCATGCCGCGTAGGGCAGGGCCTGGACGGGCACCAGCGGCTGCAGCGCAGGATCCTCCTTGAACATGTTCTGGGATCGGTCAGCGATGGCCCAAACGCACGTGGACCACCTACGCTGGCCACGTTCTGGTACACGTTCATCTCGGCGTCGCGGCCGAAAGCGGAAATGAAGGGATTGGTTATTCCCCGCTAAGCCGGTGGTCCCGATGATCTCATTGCCGCGGAGCGTAATCAGGTCATGTGTCCCACACTACGTAATAGACCGTCCAGTGAGATTTCCGTAGTTTTTCTCTGCCTAGACACGCTATGAGATGATGGATACCGTGGCCGGGCTGGTGAACCGGTCATTCAGGCGCGTTGAGCGCGCCGCAGAGGCGGTTATGGGGCACATTGGACCGTACTTTGTGGGCATCTACGTTGTACTCGTGGGCGCAGGCGTCTACCTCTTCTGTACGTGTTGTGGAGAATGCCGCCCAGCTAACGCCACAGTTACGTCCACCTTCCTCACGATCGTGACGCTTCCCTCTCCATTGCAAAAGCTTCTTTCCACTCATTCGCCTGCGCATGTGGCACTCGGCCTTCCCTCTGCGCTATTCAGCAGCGCGGTATATGCGCCGTTCCAGTCGGTGAAAACCGCCCTTCTGGTGGGAGCGTGTTTATTTACTGCATGGAGCATTGCGTGGCAGTACTACATGGCGGTCGCCGAGCCGCCAGGGTCTGTCTGCTCTGGCCTCTCTGAGGCCATGGGTGAGCGGCGCACGGGACCCGGCAGCTCCATCTGGTGGCGTCTTGCACGGGAACGTGCTGCACGGGCGGCGGCCTTCTCGCTCCGCGGCATGAGCAGCCCCATGCTCGGCGACGGCGGCGGCATCCCCCTGAGCATGGGCGAGGTGCACGATCTGCCGCTGGACGGGCGCGATGCCACAGCAACCGTGTCCGTGCAGGTGCCCAGTGCCACAAAACAGCCTGAGGAGGTCCGCACCTCATTCCGCTTCTGCACGAAGTGTGTGCCCGTGACCCTCTCGTCGGCCCTGGCCATGCTCCCACCCGAGCTGCGCCGCGTAGAGAAGGTAAATCGGGTGCATGCGCTCCAGCATGCGACTCAGGAATATGGAGTGCCAAGCACCCACGTCAAGCTCCCCAGCCTCGAGGAAGAAGAAGACGAAGGTGAGGCAGAAATCCGGACTTGGCTCGGCGACGAGGAGGCGTCGCGGCTCGTGCCACCCCCCAAGCCAGAGCGAGCTCACCACTGCAAAGTTTGTGGGACATGCATTCTAAAATTCGACCACCACTGTCCCTGGATCAACCAGTGCGTTGGCCTCGGCAACGAGCGCTACTTCATCCTTTTCATGGTCTGGTTTGCCGTTGGATGCTCCGTATTTGTCTCCACAGGGTGGTCCCTGGTGCGTCTCTCGGTGCACTTTGAAAAGGACTGGCCTTTCAGTTGGGCACCTCGCGTCCTGTTTCTGCTCATCTACGTGCTTGCAGCCGTTATGGGCGTTGCGGTCGGGGCGCTCGCCTGCTGGCACTTGCTGCTCGTTGCCCGCGGTGAGACCAGCGTCGAGAACCAAGACAATGCTGAGTACAAGAAGCTGGCGCGGGCGCGTCAGTCCAGCTTTACGAACGTCTACGACTGTGGCTGGAGGCGTAATCTTGAGCTCTTCTTTAATGCGGGGCCTGGCATGGCGCACAGCTACTATACCCTATTGCTTCCTATGCGGGTCAAACCTTACTCGGACGGCTGGCATTACGCCAAGCGCAACGGCCTGGGCGGCCGGCACGCGGGTATTGCTGTCGAGGAAGAGTTCACGGATGAGGAGCCGTAACGTGGCATCTTCGTAAAGTCGTAGTGGGCTAAGTCTTTCAAAGTGATTACGTCACGTTCTTCTCCCTACCACGGCAATGCCAACACTAGGTTCATTCGGTGACCGAAGTCGATAGTGGATCGGTTGAGCCACGTTACGTACGTGGAAACTGGCGGCTAGAGCACTAGTTTATGCGTGTGTCTGTGCTGCCTCGTCGCTGATGTTGGAGCTCGGCACGTTGCCCTCCTCCATGTTAACAGGCTGCTTCTCCGGTGGGACGGTATTGGGGTGCTCTGCAGATGCGCCGATCTTGTTTGTCTCGTCACCAGCCTCGATGTCGTGCCGATGGGCACCCATTTTCTTGTCGTCATCTTCGGCAATCTCGAACTCGGCGCCGGGATTCTCGACGCCCAAGCAGATCATAACAAGCAAGTAGCCGGCCACGCATCCAAGCAAGATGCCACTAACCTTACCGTAGTCAGGGATCCGACGAGTTGCTGGATCGTCACCCGGCCGCCAGGCGGGGCTGTCCTTCTGGATGTGGTCACCGCCTTTCGTTTCAATGGTGGCCGAAGCGGAACTAGGCATGCTGCCAACCTGGAACGCCAGACCTGGGAACGTGGCTCGGAAGGCAGGAGGAGACAGCTCGCTTAGGTAGACCGGCACAGGACCAAACGCGCCTTGAACACCAAACTGCAGCCAGAAGGCACCGGCAGCCAGGCCGCTGAACGAGTTTGGCAAAATCCAGGCCGGGACCATCGCGCCACCAATAATCACGAAAATGGCCATGCACAACCGGCGACCAAGGTATTGGGACAGCCAGCCGCTGATCATACCACCACAGATGGCGCCCAGCATGGAGAGAATGACGATCCGATCCGTGTTGCCCTGAGAAAGGTTCTTGTCGTTCTGAAGCATCTTGGGGAACAGGTCCTGGGACGCGTGACTGAAGAAGTTGAAGCCCGCCATGAGCAGCACAGTGTAGACGACACGGAACCAGTGGTGCCTAAGCATCCCCAGCAGGTCCGTGAAGATGGTCATGAAGCCCTTCAGAACACTCTCCTCGCCCTTGGACTTAAGCAGCTCGCGCTGTGCCTTGAACTTGGGTCCCTCAGGCAGTAGTGCACGGAAGATGGCCGCCAGCAGCGCCATACCTGCACCAAAGTAGAACATAATCGCATAGCCGCGAGATTCGCCGCGTTCGTTCGTCCAGCGATGAACCTTGGGCACCCATCCGAGATGAATAATGGCACAAAGCATGTTACCAGCGGCATAGCCCTGCTGGAACATACCCGAGTAGAGACCGCGGGCAGAAACGGGCAGGTCCTCCAATGCGGTGGCGTTGGATAGACCCCAGACACCACCCATGAAGATGCCGTACAGGGCCCGCACAGCTAAGAAACAGTGGAAGTTGCTGTCCGCGTACGGTGTGGCAAGCGTGAGCGCTGCCAAGCAAAGCATGGAACCGCTAAGCACCCAGCGCCGCCCGTACCGATCAGCCGGGGCACCCACCAGAATGGCGCCTCCTGCACGCGTCAGCAGGGCAACCATGATACCGTTTGTGATGTCACGGGGCCTGCGCTGCAGCGTCCTCTGCAGCTGGCTCACTCCCAAGGACACGCAGAAGTATGTATAAGAGTCCATCATCCAACAATACCAGCCAGTCCAAAAGCGGATTTGCTCCATTCCCCTAGGGATAGCAAAAACCTTCACAGGGTTGATCGGAGCGCCGGCGCGAATCCTGTCGCGTTCCTTCTTGTCTGGCAGCCGCCAGATACCTCTGGTAGGGTCATACTTAGACAGTGAACCGCCCATGGTGGATGGGTCAAGTTGGAAGGTGGCAGGGAACGGGGAGGTTGCAGACTCGCCTGCTTTATGAGGCAGCGAACAGGGCAACCAGGTAATTCCCAACTGCCTTTGCATACACCTCCCCGTATCATTAGCACACAGCTGGCCAATCCGCGCCACCTAGCTCAATATAGAACAGTGGCGACAATTTCGTTGGTTTGGAATTAAACTTATTTTCCTGCATGAACACACACATGCAAAACTACTGCATTTCTGGCACTCTCCCGGACGCTATCGAATGCGGAGAACGCGGGATTTGACTCAATAAGGTCATATTAGCACAGCAAGGGCCAAGGGTTGCGTACGGGGCGCCTGAGCACTGTCCAGAGGGCATTCGGGGAGTACCGCGCTATCGCGGCTTGTCCCGCCAGGGTTTGAATTATTAATCGCGGGAACCGTATTTGCTGCGGCCAACGGATGCAGGAATATTATTAAGCGCTGCGGGTAATGGACGTAAATGGATGACATCGGCTCGCGGCACAATGAGCGCAACGCCGATAAGGGACTATTTGCTCAAGTTCATTATCATAGGTGATGCTTCTGTGGGCAAGTCGACTCTGTTGGTGCGCCTAAGACCGTGTTCTCGTCTATGCCACACCGACAATTGGCATTGAGTTTGGCTCGCATCTCGTCCGGTTAGATTCTGGCGAGTGTCTCAAGCTGCAGGTCTGGGATACGGCTGGAAGCGAGCAGTTCCGCAGCATCACGCGTTCCTTAATGGGTGCAGCGGGGTGCTTGTTGGTCTATGATGACGAGCCTCCAGTCGTTTGAGAGTCTGCCTGCCTGTCTTGACGACATTCGCGAGCAGGCTGAGGAGAACGTTACGATTGCCCTTGTTGAAAACATGGCCTAAGGAGCATCCGAGCAACGCACGGTCTCCCTGGAGAAGGCACGAGAATATGCTCAGAAATCAATCTGCTGTTCTACGAAACCAGCGCAAAATTCGGCGAGCATGTCTTCGAAGTCTTTAACGTGATGGCCCGTGGTATCTTCTAGCAGTACATGGCCCAGGGTACAAAAGCGGACGCACGGAACCGCCAGGAACGGCAGGCTGACCTGGCTGCGCCCGGTGAACGGAGAACGTACAATTAAGGTCGCAGCTGACTAATGCTTATGACAACAGGTACCGCGCCGTGGAGACGGGCGTTGCTCATGCAGCGGGCACGGCCGCAGGCGCTCGTTCTGCCGGCAGCGCGCCTCGCGGAAGTCGGCCACAGGCGAGAGCTCCGCAAATAGCGGCCGCGAATTGTACCATCGCGCATTGAGGGTGTCTACAGCACGCTGCGCATCCTCGTCCCATTCGTACCGCGCATACACATTGCCAATGAGGTGGTCGCCCACGTTGTCACACACGTGCATCTCTACGAGCTCGCCGTACTAGCTCAGCTTCACGAAAAAAAAGTCCTCAAAGAACTCGTCAAACACCATCTGCGGCTGCTCTTCCATCATACGGAGTTGGGATCCAGATACTACGGGTTCTGTTATACATTGGAGATGAAGATCGTGTTGGAGTGCGTCGCGTGCACGAATTTGTCACTCTTCAGCGTCCTAACCACAGCATCGTATTAAGTGTGTGCTGGAGCAGCCTCGTTGCTCGTGTCGGAACTCAGCGTCTTGCCGTTGTCCATGTGGACAGACTGCGCACTCTCCGGCGAAACCGTCTCAGGCTGCTCTGTGGGCGCTTCAAGCTTGTTTGCTTCCTTACCAGCCTCAATGTCTCGCACGTGGGCACCCTCAGCTGCAGCCTCGCCCTCTTCGGCGAGCTCAAATTCGGCACCGGGGTTCTCATCGCCCAGGATGAGAACAATAATCATGTAGCCAGCCACGCAGCCAAGCAAGATGGCGCTGACAGTACCGAAGTCAGGAATCTGCCGGTCTTTGGGGTCGTCACCAGGCTTCCACCGGGGGTTGTCCATCTTGATGTGTTCACCGCCACGCGTTTCGATGGTGGCCGCAGCAGAGCTAGCCATGTTACCAAGCTGGTATGCCAGACCAGGGAACGTGGCACGGAAGGCAGGCGGGGAAAGCTCACTGAGATAGATAGGCACGGGACCGAACGAGCCCTGTACACCAAACTGCACCCAGAAGCCACCCGCCGCAAGACCGCTGAAAGAGTTTGGCAGAATCCAAGCCGGAATTACTGCACCACCAATAATCACGAAAATCAACATGGTCAAACGACGACCGAGGTACTGGGACAGCCAGCCACTGATCATACCACCACAAATGGCGCCCACCATGGAAATAATCACGATCCTGTCCGTGTTGCCCACAGAGAGCGTCTTGCCGTTCTGAAGCATCTTGGGGTATAGGTCCTGAGACGCGTGACTAAAGAAGTTAAAGCCAGCCATGAGCAGGACCGAGTAAATCGCACGGATCCAGTGGTGCCTAACCATGGCCCACAGGTCCTGGAACAGGGACTTGATGCCAGCTAGTTCGCTCTCACCCTTGGCAAGACGGAGCCTGCGCTGCTCCTTGAACCTGGGCCCCTCGGGCACCAGCGCACGGATGATGGCTGCCAGGAGCGCCAGACCCGCACCCAGATAGAACAGGACCGCATAGCCGCGCTCGTCGCCACGCTCATTCTTCCAGTGGAGCTTTTGCACCCAGCCGAGATGAACAACGGCAGCAAGCAGGTTTCCGGCAGCATAGCCTTGCTGCAGAATACCCGAATACAGACCGCGAGCGGCAACTTGCATGTCCTCCATTGACGTAGCAGTGGAGAGACCCCAAACACCACCCATGAAAACACCGAACAGGGCCCGCACACCCAGGAACGCGGAGAAGTTCTGATCCGTGAACGGGGTCGCCAGCGAAAGCGCCGCTAGGGCAATCATGGTAAAGCACAGCACCCAGCGTCGCCCAAAACGATCACCCGGGATACCCACCAGAATGGCACCTGCTGGACGCGTCAACAGAGCCAGCATGATGGAGTACGTGATATCTTGTGAACTGCGTTTCAGCGTCTTTTCCAGCTGGCTCACAGACAGAGTGATGGCGAAATAGTTGTACGAGTCCATCACCCAACAAAACCAGCCGGTCCAGAAGCGAACTTGCTCCATCCCCTTGGGCATAAACAAAACTTTACCCGGGTTGATCGGAGCGCCAGCGCGGATCTTGTCACGCCCCTCCTTGTCCGGCAGCCTCCAGATACCCCTGGTAGGATCATACTTGGATGCTGTAGCGCCCATGGTGGGTGGTCAAGTTGGTGAGTGGTAGGGTGAACCCGGGTAAGGAATGCGCTCGCTTTAACACATGTTTCCTGCGGTGGGGTAATTCCCAGCTGCCTTGCATGAGCCTTCACCCCACATCTTCAGCAGAAAAAAGCAAGCAGGCCACCCAACGGGATCTAATTCAGACTAGAACAGTGGTGAGATTTTCGATGGTATGGGAAATAAACGCATTCCCCTGCATCATCCCCACAAGGACAAACTACGGCATCTCTCGTACTATCCCGGACGCTACCGAACTTATTGAACGCGGGACTTAGGTTAAAACGGTCAGATTACTACGCTCAAGCTTGGAGAGGGTGCTCGGAACGCCACATCCGCTGATCGGTGGCACCCGCAGAGGCGACCTGTCCACGCCAGGAATAAGGTATTTTGGGGAACTGTAATTGCTGCGGCAGGAATTAACTGTATGAATATATGATTGGATGCCGCAGCTGTGCATGTAGATGGTTGTTCCTCCACCTCCACGCCACTCACTGCATTGATTTGTGGCAGACACAATGAGCGCAACGCCGATGTGGGACTATCTGCTCAAGTTCATCATCATAGGTGATACTTCTGTGGGTAAGTCGTCCCTGTTGGTGCGCCTGACAGAGGACCGGTTCCTCGTCGATGCGACACCGACAATCGGCATCGAGTTTGGCTCGCATCTCGTCCGGTTAGATTCTGGCGAGTGTCTCAAGCTGCAAGTCTGGGATACGGCTGGAAGCGAGCAGTTCCGCAGCATCACGCGCTCCTACTTTAAGGGTGCAGCGGGGTGCTTGTTGGTGTACGATGTGACGAGCCATCAGTCGTTCGAAAGCCTGCCTATCTGGCTCGACGAAATCCGTGACCAGGCTGAGGAAAACGTCACAATTGCCCTCGTGGGAAACATGGCGGACCGGGCTCCCGAGCACCGCGCAGTCTCCGCGGAGGAGGCGCAAGAGTTTGCGCAGAAGAACAACCTGCTTTTCTACGAGACCAGCGCGAAGTCCGGCGATCACGTCGTCGAGGTCTTTGACGTGATGGCCCGTGTCATTTTCGAGCGGTACATGGCCAAGGGTACAAAAGCAGACACACGGAACTATCAGGAAGGGCGGATTGATTTAAATGCGCCTGATGGACAGAGAACTTGTTGTACAGTTATGTAGAGGCCGGCGGGCCGACGAATGGTAATGACATTTGGTATCTGCCGGCGAAGGCCGTTGCTCATGCGGCAGGCGTGGCCGCAGGCGCTGCGTGCGCGTCGGCTGGCTCCGCACGCCAATCTCCACCACTGGGCCCACTGCGCCAGTCGCTCATCGACTGGAGCTGAGGGGCACTGTCTTGGGTAGCGTCCGTCTCCTCGGCGGCCAGGCGTCGCTTCCAGCCGAGGCGCAGCGTGCGGTCCTGCTGCCGCTTTTCCTGGCGCTGTGCGCGGTTCTCCACAGCGAGCTGGTGGTATAGCTCACGGACGAGCGACGGGGTCGCGTAGCGAAGGTGCATAAAGTTGCACATGCCGCCACGGTTGCACTCGTTCGTCTCGTTCTGCCGGCAGCACGCTTCGCGGAAGTCAGCCACGGGCGAAAGCTCTGCAAACAGCGGCCGCGAGTTGTACCAGCGCGCATTTAGGGCATCCACAGCGCGCTGCGCATCCTCGTCCCACTCGTAGCGCGCATAGACGTTGCCGATGAGGTGGTCGCCCACGTTATCACATACGTGCATCTCTACGAGCTCGCCGTACATGCTCAGCTCGACGAAAAAGTCCTCAAAAAACTCGTCAAACTCCATCTGCAGCTGCTCGTCCGTCATGCGGCAGTTGGGATCCAAATGCCGCGGGTTCTGGTATACATTGGAGATGAGGATCGTGTTGGAGTGTGTCGGGCGCACGTGCTTGCGCGAGCACCGGTCACCGTGGCGACATGCGCCAATCTGTTACGCGTCAGCATCCAGTACCACCGGCACCTAGTACGCACCTTGAAATAGAAAGAGCAGTTCACCTTGTCCTGCTCCGAGCTCATCGCGAATTGTCGTCGTGCGCCACCGCGAAGCAGAGCCGCGCAGCTGTCGAAGCTTCTTGCCACGTGCACACCACGTGGCCCGACCTCGGCGCTCCGCCACGTCCGCCAAAACGCAATTGCGACGCGACGCATCGGCGCGACGGTTTCTGAGCTTCAACGCGGCTTGTCGCGAGGAGAAGATGACCGTGAGCCACCGGAAGCCGCGGCCCGTTCAGCCGAACCAGGACCGCTCCAGTGCGTTTTGACCGAGCTGTGCGGGGGCGAGGGGACTGACGCCATCCAGCGGCGGCCGAGCCGGGTGTGCGGTATCACTGCGACGTGTGCGGCGCGGACATCACCCTGACGGTGCGCATCCGGTGCGCGGGTGGCTGCAACGACTTTGATGTGTGCGGCACGTGTTTCTGCGCGGGAGCCGAGGTGGGCCAGCACAAGGCATGGCACGACTACCGGGTGATTGAGCAGCACGCATACCCCATCGTGTGCGCCGACTGGGGCGCGGACGAGGAGCTTCTGCTGATCGACGGGTGCCAGATCTATGGGCTCGGCAACTGGGCCGACATTGCAGATCACATCGGCAACCGGACCAAGGAGGAGGTGGAGGAGCACTTTATCGCCGTGTATGTCGAGGGCCGCAATGGTACGCCCGACGGCGATCGGCGAGCGGAGGCCGCGGTGGACGCGTGGCGGGCCGAGCAGGCTGCGCTTGGGAATGAGCCTGGGCCGGGCGAGGAGCGCCTGCCGCTCGTCGGGCCGGACACACACTTTAAGAGCGACATGAGCGCCGAGGCGTTCCAGGAGCAGCGGCGGGAGCGGATTGAACGGCTGCGTAAAGCGCAGGCGGCGTACGTGCCGCTCAAGCCGGGGACTACCAAGCCACTGGTATCGCAGCCGACCATGCACAGCGAGCTGGGCGGGTTTATGCCGGGCCGCCTCGAGTTCGAGCAGGAGTACGAGCAGGACGCGGAGCACCTCGTCAAGGACATGGAGTTTGGCCGCGTCTACTCGTTTGGCGGTAGCGAGATGCCGAGCGAGTGGGAGGCACTTGGTACGCAGGGCGTAACGCAAGGCCACCGGCGTATGGAGGCGAGTGGGCGCGGCGGGCCCGTGCAGGAGAAGGCCGCGGTGCATTCGGACCCGTCGGACGAGGAGAACGAGAACGAGACCTTTGCCGACGCGCAGGACTCTACGGCACCTGAGGCGCAGAAGCGCGAGCAGAGTGCGACGCCGAGTGGCGCGCCTGCCGATGGCGCCAGCGGTGCGGCGGACGGTGCCGGCGGTGCGACGGACGGTACCGGCGGCTCTACGGATGGTGCCGGCGGCGCCGCCGACGGAGCGGCCGCCGGCGGCACGGACGCCGGCGCCCCGGGCGGCGGCTCCGGCGGCACGGGCGAGACGGACGACCGTGCGCCTGACTGGGACGAAGACCCCGCGGACCTGGGCCTGAAGCTCGCTGTGCTCGACATGTACGAGGAGCGGCTCGACCGGCGTGCGCGCAAGAAACACTTCCTGTTTGAGCGAAACCTGGTGGACTACCGGCGGAACCTGGCCGCGGAGCGCCGGCGGCCCAAGGAGGAGCGTGAGCTGCTCGCACGGGTGAAGCACTTTGCCACAATGCAGACCGCCGAGGACTTCGAGACGTTCTACGCGGGCCTCTGTTACGAGGAGGCGCTCAAGCGTGCCGTGCGGCAGCTGCAGCAGTACCGGCGGATGGGCGTCACCACACTCGCGGACGCCGCGCGGTACGACCGCGAGTCGGCGGAACGCACCAAGCGGTTGCTCGCCGCCGCCGAGGGCTCGCTCTCCTCGCTGCCGCCGCCGATGAGCGCCGCCAGCGGCCGCGGCCGCGCCCGGGAGCGCGGCACGCCAGCGGACGACGAGCTCGGCACGCCCGGCGCGGCGGAGCGGCCGGAGCAGATGTTCTCCTTCGCGAGCGCGCCGGGCATCCAGCTGCTCACCCCGGCGGAGCAGCGGCTGTGCGCCGCGCTGCACATCCTCCCGCAGCCGTTCCTGGTGGTCAAGGCGGCATTCCTTACGAGCTGCTACGTGCAGGACAAGGCGCTCACTCTCGAGCACCTGCAGCGCCTGGTGCGGGTGAGCCCGATCAAGCTGAGCCGCGTGTACGACTTCTTCCGCCAGCACGGGTACCTGCTGGCGGCGCGCGAGGCACGCGAGTGCGAGCGGCCGCGTGGCACCAAGCGGCGCAGCTCCAGCACGCCCCCGGCGCGGAGCAGCAGCAAAACCCGCGCGATCGGCGCGGGCGACGCCGGGCGCGAGAGCCTCGGCGACGGATACCCCAAGGAGGCAACTCCACAGTAGATACGCAATTTAGGCTTCCCCCACGAACCGCCGCGCGTTCTCAAACATGCGGAACCACGGGCCACGCCCGCGCCACGCGTGCGCCTCGGTCGGCAGCCAGCTCATCGAGTCGGCCGCCACGCCGCGCTCGGGATGCGGCATGAGGCACAGGACCCGGCCGTCATGCACCGAGACGCCGGCCGTGTTGCCCTGCGAGCCGTTCGGGTTGATCGGGTAGCGGGCGTCCGCGTAGCGGAGCGCGATCTGGTGCTGTTCCGCGCAGCGCTCCAGGTCGCCCTCGGCGAACACGGCGCGGCCCTCACCGTGCGCGACAATGGCGGGCAGCTTGCTGCCCGCCATGTCGCGGAAGAAGATGCTCGAGGTCTCGGCGGGCACCTCGACCATCACCTGGCGCGCCTCAAACACGCCGCTCTCGTTCGGCAGGAACTCGGGCATCCTCTCGCCTCCGGCCACGAGCCCAGCACGCGCCAGATGCGCAAGCATCTGGCAGCCGTTGCACACGCCGAGCGCAAACGTGTTCTTGCGCGCAAAGAAGGCAGCAAACATTTCGCGCAGGCGCGGGGTAAACAGGATCGACTTGGCCCAGCCGCTGCCGGCGCCGAGCACGTCGCCGTAGGAGAAGCCGCCGGCGGCGGCCACGCCGACGAACGCGTCGAGCGTGCAGCGGCCCTCGAGCAGGTCCGTCATGTGCACGTCCACGGCGCAGAAGCCCGCCTGTGCAAATGCCCAGCCCATCTCCACGTGGCCATTCACGCCCTCCTCGCGCAGGATGGCCACGTGCGGCTGCGCGGTGACCGGGTGCTTGAGGATGCCGCCCAGCACATGGTCGCCCGGCGAGTAGGTGAGCGCGTAGTGAAGCGCCTCGGGGCCGCCGCTCATTGCGGGCTCCGCGAGCAGCGCAAGCTCCTGCTTGGCGCACTCGGGGTTATCCCGCAGCGACTGCATGCGGAACGACGTGTCCGCCCAGGCGGTCTGCAGCGCGTGCCGCGTGCTCTCGAGGATCGTCTCGCCACCCGCTGTAATGCGCACACGCTCGTCGCCGCGCGGCGCGACGCGGCCGATCACATGCGTCGCGTTCTGCGGCACGCCGATCGTGGACAGCACCATGCGCACCGCGACGAGGTCCTTCTGGCGCACCTGGAGCACCGCGCCGAGCTCCTCGTTGAAGAGTGCGGCGAGCGGCGAGCCGCCGAGCGAGTCCAGCTGCAGATGTACGCCAGCGCGGCCTGCAAAGCACATCTCGAGCACCGTGGCGAGCAGGCCACCGTCGGACCGGTCGTGGTATGCGAGCACGAGCGACGGCACGTCACGCTTGTGCACGTGCAGCTGCTTGAGCGTGGTCATTGCGCCGAAGAAGCTGCGCAGCAGCTCGGCGTCCTCCACGTCCGGCGCCTCGTGGCCCACCTCGCGGAACACCTGGGCGAGTGCCGAGCCGCCGAGCCGCTGCTTGCCGTGCGCCAGGTCGATGAACAGCAGCTGCGTCGGCTCCGGCACGTCTGTGCGCAGCTGTGGCGTCCATGTGCTCGCCACGTCCTCCACGGGCGCAAACGCGGTCACCACGGGGCTCAGCGGCGCTGTGACGGAGCGCGGCTCGCCGCTGGGCGCGTCCCAGGCCATGCGCATCGACATCGAGTCCTTGCCGACCGGGATCGAGACACCCAGCTTCGGGCACAGGTCCAGGCCGACCGCCTGGACGGCGTCGTAGAGCCGCGCGCCCTCGTCGGCATGGCCCGCGGCGCACATCCAGTTGGCGCTCAGCTTGACGCGGTCGATCGTCGAGACGTTCGCCGCCGCCAGGTTGGTCAGCGCCTCGCCCACCGCCATGCGCGCGCCGGCCGCGCCGCTCAGCAGCGACAGCTGTGGGCGCTCGCCACAGGCGACTGCCTCGCCGGTTGCCACCTCGTGGAAGCTGTATGACGTACGTGTCACACCCACATCCGCCACCGGCACCTGCCATGGGCCCACCATCTGGTCACGTGCCACGAGGCCAGTGACACTGCGGTCGCCAATCGTGATGAGGAACGCCTTGGAGCCCACCGCGGGCAGGCGCAGCACACGGTCGACCGCCTCGGCGGCGCGCGCGCCCGGCGCTGCGTCCGGCAGGTAGGTGCTGAGCGACGCGTCGAACGCGCGCAGTCCGCTGTCCGTGCGGCGCTGCACGCTGCGCTCCATCTTGGGCGGCTTGCCAAAGAGCGTGGACATGGGCAGGTCGATCGGCGTGTTGCCGAGCGTGCGGTCGGTCACCACCAGCTTCTGCTCCGCCGTGGCGCGGCCGGCAACCGCGAAGGGGCAGCGCTCACGCGCTGCGATGGCCGCGAACCGCTCCAGGTCGTCGGGGCGCACCGCCAGCACGTACCGCTCCTGGCTCTCGTTGCACCAGATCTCCAGCGGGCTCAGCGACGGGTCGCCGAGGTGCAGGTCACGCAGCTCGAAGCGGCCGCCGAGGCCCGCGTCGTACACGAGTTCCGGCAGCGCGTTGCTCAGGCCGCCAGCGCCCACGTCGTGGATGCTCACAATCGGGTTGTCGGTCAGGGTGGCGCAGGCGTCAATCACCTCCTGGCACCGGCGCTGCATCTCGGGGTTCTCCCGCTGCACGCTCGCAAAGTCGAGCTCTGCTCGCCCCGCGGCGCCCGCGGCGAGCGAGCTGCTCGACCCGCCGCCGAGCCCGATCAGGAAGTTGGGGCCACCGAGCACCAGCAGTAGGTCGCCCTCCTTGATGGCGCCCTTGTGCGTGTACGCCGGGCGCACGTTGCCCATGCCGCCAGCAAGCATGATCGGCTTGTGGTACCCGCGCACCTCGCTGCCGCCGCCCGGCAGCGGCACGCGCTCACAGAACGTGCGCCAGAAACCGCCGAGCCCAGGCCGACCAAACTCGTTGTTGAACGCGGCACCGCCCAGCGGCGCATCGCGCATGATCTCGTACGCGCTCGCAATGTGCGCGGGGCAGCCAAAGTCCTCCTCCCACGGCAGCGCGCCGCGGCCGTCGGGGATCAGCACGTTGGACGTCATGAAGCCCGTGATACCCGCCTTGGACTTGGACCCACGGCCCACCGCGCCCTCGTCGCGGATCTCGCCGCCGGCACCGGTGGCGGAGCCGGGATACGGCGAGATGGCCGTCGGGTGGTTGTGCGTCTCCACCTTGCCGAGCATCGGCATGTCTTCCCGCAGCGACCGGTACACGTGCGCCACGCCCGCCGACGCCGGCTCCGCGGCCGGCGCAAACCGGTCCGCCACGTACCCCTCAATCACCGCGGCGTTGTCCGAGTAGGCGCTGAGCGTGTGCTGCGGCGTCACCTTGTGCGTGTTGCGGATCATGCTGAACAGCGAGTTGGGCATCGCCTGCCCGTCGATGTGCCACTGCGCATTAAAGATCTTGTGCCGACAGTGCTCCGAGTTTACCTGCGCGAACATGAACAGTTCCACATCCGTCGGGTTCCGCCGCAGCGGCGCCATGTCGTGCTGTCCACGCACAAAGGCGTCCACCAGGTAGTCCATCTCGTCCGCGGCAAGTGCCAGCCCAAACGTCGTGTTCGCCGTGGCAAGCGCCTTGCGCGCCGCGTCCCAGTCTGCCGCGCCATCTTCCGCAACGAGCGGCACGCTCCGCAGGCTGCGCAGCTCGCCGTGGCGGAACAGGGCATCGCCCGTCTCCGATGGCGGCTGCGTGCTAATCGCCTGCGTCATACGGTCGTGTAGGCGCGCCTCGGCGGCCTGCAGCTGTGCACCCGCAAGCGGCGCGTGCGAGCGCAGCACGTACGCCGTGCCGCGCTCGAGCCGCTCCACGGCACTGCCGAGCCCGCAGATCGTGGCAATGTCGCTCGCCTTGGACGACCAGGGCGTCACATTGCCAGCGCGCGGCTGCACAAACAGCACGTGCGCATCCGCGGGCGGTTTGCCGTGCATCGCGGCGCTCACCACCTCGCGCGTGCCGGGAAGCTCGTCGTAGTTGCCGTAGTGCAGCAGCTCATCGAGCACCTTGCGGGCCGGCGCCGAGGGCTCTAGCCTCGCGAGCGCCTCCGCCGAGCGCGCCTGCACAAAGTGCACATACACGCCATCCACACTCGTAATCTGCGGCGCGTGCGTCTGCAGCTGCTCCAGCAGCTGCGCACGCTTGGCAGGGAGCAGGGGCGACGGCCCCAGCAGCGTTAGCCAGTGCATCTGGTCGTGCATTGCGGATGCGCACCCGGCCCCGGCACCTTTTCCAAGGTGTGCTGACGTAAGCTAAATTACGCCTTCGTCGGTGGCGCCGCCTGCACGTCGTTTGCCACCATGACAGACGTCATGTTCAAGAAGCGCTCGCGTGGCGCGCGCGATGTGCGCCGGCGCGAAGCGTCGCCGGAGCGTCCTCCGTCGGACGACGAGGCGGGTGCGGCGGTCGTCACGAAGAAGAAGCGCGCTGACGCTGCCAACCCCCTGGTGCAGGGCACGGCGGGCCGTGCGGCCTCGGAGGACGCGGACGCCCGGCCTGTGGACCGCTTTGGCGAGCGCAGTGTGCACTCGCAGGCGCGTGCAAATGCGTCGGCTGGTTCCGACACGAGTGCGCGCGACGATGCGACGCGGCAGGCGGACTGGGATCTGGAGCAGGAGTTTGCGCACGAGCTCGGGCGGCGACCGGGTGGCGATCGCGGCTCGGCGAGTGGCGCGAACGACGACGGCGTGTACCGCGGTATGGGCGGGTACGCAAAGTACACGCAGGAGCGCGACGACGGGTCGTCGGCCAAGTTCCGTGCCAAGGGCCCCATCCGCGCTCCGAGCAACGTGCGCACGGTCACCGTGTTTGATTACCAGCCGGACATTTGCAAGGACTACAAGGAGACGGGGTACTGTGGCTTTGGCGATACGTGCAAGTTCCTGCATGACCGGAGCGATTACCTTGCTGGCTGGCAGCTGGACGAGGCCGGGCCCGCCGCCTCCACGCGGGCCGGCACGTTTGGCGAGGAGGAGGACGATGACGACGAGGAGGACGTGCCGTTTGCATGCCTCATCTGCCGGAAGCCATTCAAGGACCCTGTCGTCACGCTGTGTGGGCACTACTTCTGTGCGCAGTGTGCGATCCAGCGCTACGCGCGCACCCCCAAGTGCTTTGCGTGTGGCGCCAAGACCAACGGCCTGTTTAACTCGGCGACCAAAATTCTGGACCGCATGAACCGGCGGAACCAGAGCCGTGCCGAACAGCGCAAGGAGCGTCGGCGGCAGCACGGCCTCGAGGATGAGGGAGATGACGAGGATGGCGAGGCGCTCCTGGACGGCGTCGTGGTCGGCTAGGCGGCCGCCCGCGCGCAGCAGCTCGCTTGTAAAATAGATACCCTGCCGAGCCGTAGGCTCCTCCAGTGCTAGTGGCGCTGCTCTTGTCACTTGACTACTATTAAAATCCTGTTGAGCATGGATGGTGCTATCCCTGCGTGCGGCGCTTGTACTCTGCAGGCGTCTCCATCTTGCGCCCCAGGGACCACATGCCGCGGCGCCAGCGCTTGGCCTGCTTTTCGGCACGCTCAAGTCGGCCGCGCCCCGTCTTGACGTCGTAGAGCATGCGCTGGAGCCATGACGCGTGGCCGTACGCCGCGCCCGCGTTGCGGTACACGGTGGCGAGCCCCTTCTTGACCAGCGCAAGGGACACGTTGGTGCGTCCAAAGATGTACGGCGGCTGGAAAACGTACGGCGTGGCGACCAGGCGCTTGTACTGGTCCAGGTGTGCCACGTCGAGCCAGACGGTACGCCCGGCCACGAGGCGCTCGAGCTCCTCGCGCGCCTCCTTGGCAAACGGCTGCGCGCGGTTGCCAAAGTGTGCCGCCTCGGGCGCGTCGGCCCCGGCAAGACGCACCGAGATGGTCTGGTCCCGCAGCTCAGACGCCTTGGTCGGCACGCGGTGCACGTACGAGCGCAGGAACGGCAGTCCGGGCGTGTGGTACATGCGGAAGCCGTCCGCGTCGCCCACGTGCGTCACGCGGCCCACAAGCGTGCGGCGGAAGCGCAGCACGGCCGGGGTGATGTACGCCGTGTTGGGAATGCGCCGGAAGAAACGCCACCAGGTCGCACCGCCTACCACCAGGGCCGTGGCGCCGAGCACCGCGCTGCCCACCGGCGTCGAGAGGCCCCAGACAAGCGTACGTACCGGCCACGAGTAGCGGTGTGCGGGCGCCTCCTCGGATGAGTGGATAGGGTATCGAGAGGATGTGGCGGGGCCGCCGCTCGACGCGCCCGGCGCACTGGCCTCCGACGCGTCGCCTGCGCCGCCAAATTCGCCACGCGCAAAGACGCACAGCCAATCATCGCCGGCATCGCCACGCAGGCGCTCAATGCGCTCCCGGAGCGCCGCCGGCGTCTCGCTCGGCCGGGGCGCGCGGCCCTCGTCCTTTTCGGGCGTGGAGAGCACCGCGGTGCCCGCCTGTGCGGCGGCCTTGATCTGCTCCGCCTCACTGGGCGGTTGCGGCTCAGCGAGCGGCACAGTGCGCCGGCTCTTGCGCCGCGACTTGACGATGCGGGCGCGGGGCGCCGGAGCCGGCGTATCGCTCGGGGCGGGCTGCGCTGCCGGCTCGGCGGGCACGTCGGCCGGCCGCCGGTACGGCAGGAGCGCTGCGATGCGGCGCCGCTCGAAGAATCCGGGGGGCTGGTCGTCGAGGCACACGTGGTCGTGGCCCTCGGCGGCGAACGCCGCGTAGCACGCCACCCGGTAGTCGGGCACGTACTCGGTAAGCGGGTTGCCCGCAACCCAGACCGTAGTGAGGCGCGGCAGCGGCGCGAGGCGGCCCACCTCGCCCGCGTCCGCCACCGCGTTGTGGCGCAGGTCCACCTCGCGCAGGGACGAGACGCGCTCAAGGCCACACAGGCTCTCGAGGCGGTTGTGGCTCAGGTTCAGCTGGCGCACCGTCGGGAGCGCCTCGTAGATCATCAGCACACTGTCGATCAGGTTGTGCGCGAGGTTGAGTGCCACGAGGTTCGGCAGCTCGGCAAGTGCCGGTGGCACGCTGTTGAGCAGGTTACTCGACAGGTCCAGGTGCGTCAGGCTGGGGAGCAGGTGGAGGGCCGACGCCGGCACGAAGGTGAGCTGGTTCTCAGCCAGGTTCACGTAGCGGAGCGCGTGCCAGGCAGCCGCGGGGAGCGGCGCCGGTGGCGCGCCACGCTCGCCGGCGGCGCTGCTACTCGCGCCAGCGGAGCCCGCCTCGTCGCTCGCCGCGGCCTGGACGCCGCCGGCGTCCCGCTGCACGAGGCCTGCAAAGATCTCGGTCACGTCCGCAATCGGCGCGTAGCGACATTCGAGGCTCTGCAGCTGCACACATGCACGGTCCCAGCCGATCAGCATGCGCGGATCGACGCCATGCAGCTTCAGGTGCCGCATGCTGCGGAAACTGTGGAGCGGCACAGCGTTGTTGCCCGGCACGTCCTCAAAGCCCGCGAGGCGGTTCGCCGGCGCCGGGCGCAGCTGGAGCGCGACGGCCCGGGTGAGCACGCCGTAGATGTAGCGGAAGGGCGCGTCGGGGTCCGGCGGGGCGCTGCTGCTGCCCCACAGGGACGACATGGCACTGGCGAGCGTCGGGGCAAACGAGAGCACACTGCGCGTCTCGTCGCGCTGGACGCTCGTCTCGGTCGGGATAAAGGTTGAGACACGCGTCGGCTGCGCCTGCATCTGCTCGTCGAGGGGCCCGACGGGCAGGCCAAGCGCCTCGCAGCGGAGCAGCAGATAGTACAGGTGGTGCACATCGACGGGGAGCGGGCGGCGCGGCGGCGCGTTCGGCGCGTCGACGATGCGACCCTCGTGCGCGCGGAGCCAGCGCGCGTTGTCCGCGTACCAGGCGTCCACGGCGTGGGTCTGCATCAACCCCACGGCGAGCCCAGCGAAATTGCGGCACAGCGCAGCGGCGCGCTGCGCCGGGCGGAGGCGCACACATAATTTTCACGCGGGCCCCGGCCGAGTCGCGCGTTTTCGTCTTTTGCATGCTCCCTGGCGTTGCGACGCCCCTCAGAAGAGTAGTAGGAGCTTGCTTGCGACGCGCATCCATCCCCACACGACCTGCGACTGCGATCCCCGGCCGAGTGGCGATCCAGAGAACGATGAGTGAAGCTGCAAACGTGGCGGGCGACGCGCCCAACCTGCTCGATGACCCCGTGACGGGCGAGAAGGTGAGCAAGAGCGAACTCAAGCGGCGGCAGAAGCAGCGGCAGAAGGACGCCGAGAAGGCCGAGAAGGCGGCCAAGGAGCCCGCGCCGGCGAAGTCGGCGGGTGGCGACGCGGCCGCCGAGGAGGCGCTCACGCCGAACCAGTACTACGAGATGCGCTCGCGGGCGATCCAGAAGCTGCGTGAGTCGCGGCAGCCGGACCCATACCCGCACAAGTTCCACGTGTCCGTGAGCCTGACGGACTTTATCAAGCGGTACCAGGACCGCGTGGCGCCCGGCGAGAGCCTCGGCGACGAGGTGGTGAGCGTGGCGGGCCGCCTGCACAACATGCGGTCGTCCGGCCAGAAGCTGCGCTTCTACGACCTGCACGCCGAGGGCGTCAAGATCCAGATCATGGCGCAGGCGCAGGACCACACCGACGGCGACTTTGCCGCGGCGCACGGCCTGCTGCGCCGCGGCGACGTGGTGGGCGTCACCGGTGTGCCCGGCAAGACCAAGAAGGGCGAGCTGTCGATCCTGCCGCGCTCGATCCAGCTGCTCTCGCCGAACCTCAAGATGCTTCCCAAGGCGTCTGGCGGCGGCTTTACAGACCAGGAGCAGCGGTACCGCAAGCGGTACCTGGACCTGATCATGAACCCGCACGTGCGTGACATCTTCGTGAAGCGGGCCAAGACGATCCAGTACATCCGGCGCTTCCTGGACCAGCTGGGCTTCCTCGAGGTGGAGACGCCCATGATGAACCAGATCGCCGGCGGCGCGAGCGCCAAGCCGTTCGTGACGTACCACAACGACCTGAAGCTGGATCTGTTCATGCGTATCGCGCCCGAGCTGTACCTCAAGGAGCTTATCGTCGGTGGCCTGGACCGTGTCTACGAGATCGGGCGCGTTTTCCGCAACGAGTCGATCGACCAGACGCACAACCCCGAGTTCACCACCTGCGAGTTCTATATGGCGTACGCGGACATGTACGACCTGATGGACATTACCGAGAGCATGGTCTCGGGCCTGGTCAAGGCCGTCACGGGCAGCTACAAGATCACCTACCACCCCGACGGCAAGGACACGCCCGGCGGGCGCGAGTACCACATCGACTTCTCCACCCCCTGGAAGCGCTTCGACATGATCCAGGAGCTCGAGAAGCAGCTCGGCGTGCAGTTCCCGCCTGCGGACCAGCTCGAGACGGAGGAGACGCGCCAGTGGCTCAGCGACCTGGCCGCCAAGCACAACGTCGAGTGCGGCGAGCCGCGCACGGCGAACCGCCTGATCGACAAGCTTGTGGGCGAGTTCATCGAGTCGCAGTGCATCAACCCGTCGTTCATCGTGGGCCACCCGCAGCTCATGTCGCCGCTGGCCAAGCGCCACCGCTCCATCCCCGGCCTCTGTGAGCGTTTTGAGGCCTTTGTCGCCACCAAGGAGATCGCCAACGCCTACACGGAGCTGAACGACCCGTGGGTGCAGCGCGAGAACTTTGAGGAGCAGGCGCGCCAGAAGGAGGCGGGCGACGACGAGGCGCAGGCCGTCGACCACGTGTTCCTCGACGCGCTTGAGCACGGTCTGCCGCCCACGGGCGGCTGGGGTCTTGGTATCGACCGTCTCGTCATGTTCCTCACCGACTCGAACACCATCAAGGAGGTGCTTGCCTTCCCGGCGAACCGCCCCGAGTAAATGCCGAAACGGGTTCCGGCCAGCCGCAGGCTGGCCGCCTACACCCACGACAGATAGCTCCGTACCCTCTCGAGCTTCTCCACCAGCGCCGCATGCGCCTGCCGTTTCCCGCGCCCCTGCTGCAGGTGCTCGATCACCGCCCGCACCGCCTCGGGGCGCTCCGTGCCGAGGAACGCGCCGCGCTCTTCGTCGTACACCACCAGCGTCTGCGACCAGTGCCCCGAGAACCCGGAGTCCGGCGGCGCCTCCTTCCCGGCCCGCCCGCGGCGCCGCGGCGCCTCGCCTGGCACCAGGTGCCAGTACTCGCGTCCGCTTGCGTCGCGCCCGAGCGGCCCGGAGCGCCCGCTCACCTGCTCCTCAGCCACGTACAGCTGCAGCTGCGCCTCGTGCACCCGCGCGGTATGCGTCTCGGCGAGCTTTTTCCGCTCCTGCTGCCACCCCTCGTACTCTGGCGCCCACATGGACGGCGCTGCGCCCTGCAGCGCCTGCTCCTCGGCTGTACACGCCTCCTGCACCTCGCCGAGCGCCCGAGCGGCGCGCTTGACGCCCGAGGCGCGCTCCGCGGCCGTGTCCTCGAGCAGCGCATGCGTCACGCTCGTCGGCGGCGCATTCGCCTGTCGTGGCGGCACGATCGGCACGGCGCACAGCGCGTCGCACAGGCGAAGCAGGATGCCGACCTTGGCCTCGAGATGCAGCGCCGGGCCGCTCGCCTCGCTGGCATCCTGCTCGACACCCTCGTCGGCGCCCGCCGCGCGCACCTCCTGCCGTAGACGCTCCACCTCCTCCTGCAGCTCGACACGCCGCCGCTTGCTCGCCTGCTCCTCGGCGCGCCGCGAGCGCCGCACACGGGCATCGTCGAGGCCCGGCTCGTCGAGGTCCACATCGCCCTCCAGCTGCGACTCGAGGCGCGCGAGCGTCGACACGAGCCGCGCGGTGCGCCGCGTGTGCCGCGGAGCGGCGGGCGCAGCGCCGCCGTTGCTGCTGAGCTCAGCGAACGCGCCACGGAGAGGCACATCTACCTCCTCGAGCTTGCTCGGCAGCAGGCCCCACGACGGGCGGCCCAGCATGCGCGCCACCACGTGCCATGGCTCGCCCGCGTCCGTTTGCTCTGCGTGCTTCCGCAGCGCCTTGAGCGCATCGCCCGTGCCGGGATTGGCTGGGCCTGCATCCAAGGAGGGGACGCCCGCAAATAGCAGCATCAGCCTGTCGAGCAGCCGGCGCACAAGCGCGTGGTCCCACTCGAGCAGCTCATCCAGCGCGCCGCCACGCAGCCCCGACGCCGCATGGGGGTCAAAGCGCGCCAACCACGCATAAATATACATCCGCGCAAACACATTGGCTGCCGGCAGCGGACCCGCATACACCACGCCGAGCTCTGGCAGGGCGCCGCTGCCGCCGCTGCGCGCGCGCTTTTTGCCCGCATCTGAGGGGCCTGCCCCCTGTGTGCCACCGTCCCACGGTACTGCTGGTCAGCGCGGCCGTCTCCTATGCGTCACGCACGCGTCGCCTGGCGCATCGCCAGATTGCACGACGCGCCGCGCCGCGCCGCGCCGCGTAGACATCTTCAGTGGAGGCGTGTAGCTCCAACACGCGCCGCCACGCGGCGCCGCGCCACCGTTCGCCATGGGCCGTGACCGGCGCCGGAAGCGTGCGGGCGGTAGCGAGCGCGCCGCGCTCGCGCGCGATGCCATCTCGACGTTTGAGTATGCTCGGTATGCGCGGTCTGGCGCTGCGCGCGCGTACCCCGGCGCCCAGCTCGGAAATGTCGGCCGCGCCGTGCTGCATCCTGCGGAAGTGGCGCTCGCGGTCGATGAGCGCGAGGCGCAAGAGCTCGGTGCAGTTGTGGACATGGATACGTGGATCCAGCGCACGGCGCAGGGGCGCGGCGCCGCCGTGTGCGTCGGCACGCAGCTCGCGGATCTGTCGGAACTGCAAATGGACGGCGCCCAGCCGGCGTTCCGCTGCCACATGGTGGCCGCCCCAGAGGGCCAGTCCGAGCGCGTGCTCCCCGCTTTCTTCCGCGGGAATCAGATGTTGGCGCTGCATACCCTGCTCGGCGCGCCACTGCAGCGCAGTATGCCCGTCTCCGTCTTCCTCTCCGGGTATGGAGGCGAGCTGATCCCGCTGCCCGACAGCGATGCGCGGACAGAGCGTGGCGACGGGCGAAACGTCAGCGGAGTGCGCGCAGCAGTCGAGTTTGCGCAAGGGCGCGTCTCGCTCAAGTGCCTCGTCCCCAGCGTCGCGGGCCCAGCCGAGCTCATCTGGTTCGACTGCGACCGAGACGGCCCCCTTAAGCTCGTGCGACAGACGGTCTCTCAGCGGCAAGCGGGAGAACTTGCCGACGACCTGACTCCCCCGCGCGCGGCCTCGCCGTCGAGCGACAGCTGGCTCTGGACCCCCGAGCCGACCGAGCCGCCGACCCCTGCGCCAATGCGCGCCGTTCGCGGGACTTCCAGGACGCCGGCGCCGGCGGCGCCGGCACCTGCGGCACTTGCAGACACCAGCGCTGGTGCGCCCAGCGGCGCAACGCGCAGCCAGAGCACACTTTCTCCGCCGGCCCCCACCTATACCCCAATCTGTGCGCTGCGTCGTGGCTCCGTGGCCAACGTGGTGGGCGTGGCTGTGGGCAACGCGGAAGTGCGCCCGCCGGGCGGGCGCTCCCGTGACTATATGGTCAAGTTGACGCTCCAGGACAGTGGCGATGTGAATGACACGCTCTCATGCAACCTCTTTGCCGGCGCACAAGACCAGCTGCCCGACTCTTTGGCGCACCACGAGGTGCTGATGATCCGCGGCCTGCAGATCGGCGAGTTTAACGGCCACCTCCAGGGGGTCGTGAACCGGCGCGTGCGCTTCGAGTGGGCGGTCTGGAGCCCGTCGGTACGCACTTGGCGCTATGCACCGGGCATGTCCGCAGCGAGCTTCTCGGACGCTGAGCGCGGCGCGGCCGAGCGGCTTGGCGACTCGGTACGTGCGCAAAGCGCTGGCACACCGGCAGCCGCGCCGCCGGCCACCGCGCGCTCCCTGACCACGCTTGGCGAGCTGAAGATCAATTCGTTTGTGGACACGGTCGTCGAGATTCGCAAGGTATATCCGCGCTCCTCGCCGCCGGATGTGTACGTGACAGACTACACAACGCACCCGCTCTTCTACCGGCGGAACGACCGCTTCCTGCCGCACCCGCCGATGGGCGTAGAGATGGACCAGGGCGGCGGCGGTGCCGTGCTCCTCGTCGGCGTGTGGGACAAACAGGCACCGGTCGCCATGCAGCTCCACGAGGGCGACCTCGTGCTCCTGGAAAACGTGCGGATCAAGGTGTTTGGCCGCACAGGCTTCCTGACGGGCGCTGTCGGCACGCCGTACGACCGCGGCCTCAAGGTGATCCCCGTGGACGCATCGCATCCCGCAGCCGCTGCGCTCTTGCAGCGGAAACGGACATTTGGCGAGGCGCCGGCCGCCCTGCCGCCTGGCAGCCTGAAGCGGGAAGCAGACGAGCCGACGCCAGGCCTTGACGGCGGCCCTGACCCGTCGGAAGGCGCTGCTGCTCGCCCTTCCCCGCCGCGGAAGCGCGTGGCGCCCGACGCGATCCGTGCGCCCAGATTTGCGCTAGAAGAAGAGGCAGAGCCTGCGAGCTCGGCGGGCGGCATGCTGGTCAATGAGCCGGCGCTGCCAGCGGACACGCACATCGTTACCCGCCTAACGACCGACGCACGTCTGCCGTACGTTCGTCTGCCGCCGCCCGCCGAGTTTGACCCCGCGATGCTGCCGCCGAGCTTCTACACCACGGCAGTTGTCTGCGGCGTGGCACCCACCCAAGTGCTTGACTGGCTCCGCCGGTACTGCCGCACCTGCGCCCGCGTGCTGCCAGAGACGGACCAGTTCTGCTCGCAGTGCGCGGACGAGGAGGGGGACCAGCTCGAGGAAACGATTCACTTTACCCTCTACGTGAGCGATCCACACAACGTCCCGCGCGTGCCGCGGAGCACACAGGGCATTCCCCTGGCCGTGTCGCACCGGGCCGCACAGACGTTTCTTGGCGCCTCGCCAATGGATCTCTACTTGCCGGACGTGCACGAGCGGGTGCAGAAGGCAGTTGACCGCCTTACAAACGCGTCGCCCACCTACGCGATCACCGGCATGGTGCAGCTGGGCAGTGCGACGGACACCCGCGCCGACAGCGCGCCCTGTGCGCTCGTCGAGACGCGGTGTTTGTTGGATGAGCTTGTCGAGTAGTGGTAAGGCCAACTAGCCAACTAGGTGGGGTAAGCGCGTAATTCCGGCGTGGCCGGAGATAAATCCCTCGCGGGCCACGCGCACGAGCCAGACGTGTGAGTTTTAATGTTCCGCTGCTTACTCCGGCCGGTAATCCCTCAGTTGCGCCACCGGACTCTCCAACTATTCTACCCTCGCACCATGACTTCTGCTCCTGACAAGAGTGGTACCAAGGCCTTTGCGTCCAGCGACGGGCGCTACCACCGCCAGGTGTCGAGTTTCCGCGACGTGATCCAGAAGGGCGGCAAGTTTGAGCCCGAGATCGGTCGGTACCATCTGATCGTCGCCCTGGCCTGCCCCTGGGCGCATCGAGCCCTGCTGGTGCGCTACCTGAAGCGCATGGGCGACGTCGAGGGCCTCCTGCCGGTCACCGTGGTGGGCTCCTTCCTGGGCGAGCCCGGCTGGTCGTTTGAGCCGTACGACACGAGCAAGCCGCAGGTGCCGGGCACGGGCAATCACATCCCGGGCCACGAAGACAAAAAGTTCCTGCGCGACTTTTACCTTGCCGCGGACCCGAACTACTCGGCGCGTGCCACTGTACCGGTCGTGTGGGACAACAAGCTTGGCACGATTGTGAACAATGAATCGTCCGAGATCATTCGCTTCATCGACACTTGCTTTGACGAGTTTCTCCCGCCAGCCGTGCGTGGCATCGAGTTCTACCCCGAGTCGCTGCGCAAGGAGATCGACGCGGTGAACGACTTTGTGTATCCAACGATCAACAACGGCGTGTACAAATCTGGCTTCGCCACCACCACGGAGGCGTACGAGGAGAATGTGTACCCCCTGTTTGACGCCCTGCAGCGCGTGGACAACATGCTCAACGGGCGCGACTACCTGGTCGGCTCGCAGCTGACGGAGGCGGACATCCGCCTGTACACCACGATCGTGCGCTTCGACCCCGTGTACCACTACCACTTCAAGTGCAACCTCGAGATGATCCGTGGCGGCCGCTACCCGAACCTGCATCGCTGGCTCCGCAACCTCTACTGGAACAATGCCGCGTTCAAAGACACGACGGACTTCCCGGCAATCAAGGCGCACTACTACGCCAGCCACGCCAACATCAACCCCACGGGCATCGTGCCGGCGGGCCCGCGGCCCAACATCCTGCCGCTTGACGCGTGATTACTGCACATAGCTACCAAACTGCAGTGCCATAGCGATCAGCGAGCCCGAGGCGACCACCAGGGGGCTGATGGCGCCCGCAGTCGGTGCCGCTGTCTTGAACACGAGCATCTCGGACACAAAGTGCGCGAGCGCAATGACAAACGTGCCCATACACAACACGTAGGCACTGCATCGTTAGCAGGGCGCCACGGCCGCCACGACGCACCTCTTGTCATGGATGTTGAGCGCCGCGTACACGCGGATCATGGCGGACGTCAGGTTCCACACGCCAAACATGCGCGCCGTGAGCGGCGTCACTGGCGGTCAGCTCCGCTGCCGTCCTCGGGGCACGTACCAAGGGAGCGGCCCTTGGGCGACGAATACACCTTGGCGCTGAACGACGCGTCCAGGAAGTTTTGCACGCCATTCAGCACGGCGAGCGAAGAGACGAGCAGCAGCCACTTGGGCAGAATCCCCTCAAGCACTGCACGGTGAGTGCTTGCTCGTCGGTGGCCTGAACGTACCCATGGCTGGTTCGCAAGCTCCGTGTACGGAGGTAGGGGGTAAATTGCCCGATTTCTAGCAAATCACTCGACGCCGCCGCCTCCACCTGCCGACCATCGCCCATCGAGACCATGGGGGAGGTCGAGCCGCGGGCATACTATGCAGCACAGCTGCAGGAGCCCGAAGGCCTGGAGCCGTTCCATCTGAACGGCACACAGGACATGCTCGAAGCATTTGACCTCATGCCGCTGTACGACCGCGCGGTGCGCCCATACCTCAAGCCAGAGACGGCCGGCGGCTCAAGTGCTGGCGAGCCGCCAAAGCGCGCAGTGCTCCCGAAAACCTATGTACACTATGTGGAAGACCTTCCCGGTGCGTCGAGGCGCACTTGCGAGCTGTGAAACTGACCCTTTAGGCAAGGTGCGCCCGCCGAAGCGGTCGAGCGCCACGCGGCATCAGCGGGAGCTGAGCCAGCTCATGATGAAGCCCGAATATACCTACACGCCCATCGTGCCGTTCGACGACGAGACACTGCAGAGCGCGTTCCGCGTCGAGCCGTCTACGGGGCCGACACCGGGCATTGACTTGAGCCTGCTCGAGGCCGACGAGCAGGAGCCGGCAGAGGGCAAGAAGCGGCACACTTCCGGGGAGCAGACCGGACCCGGGGCACCGCCACGCAAGCGCGTGGTGCTGATCTCGAAGAAGAAACAGGGGAGGCAGTCCCCCTCGTGATGCGGTATCATGACTACGAAAACACCTTGGCACGGCTGAGCTCGCCCTCCCCGCCTTTGTACTGCTCCGCCTTGGCACGCCGGCGCTCGTGCTGCACCATGCGGTCCGCGTACCGCTGGCCCTTCTGGCGGCGAGTCGCACGGCGGATCGCCGCGGGCGTGATGTACTCGGCGTTGTCAAAGACCGTCGGGCCGCCGAAGCTGCCCTCAAAGATGCGGATGGGCGTCAGCACGAAGCGCGGGCCGATCTCGACGAGCGTCGGCTCCTGCGTCTTCTCGCCACGGCCCTTGCGTGGCGCATCCTGCCCGCTCGCAGCGCGTGCCTCCTCGGCGGCGGCCGCGCCAGGGTCCTTTTCCACAATCTGGTAGTTGCGGAACCAGATCTTGTTGTCCAGCACACTAAACGAGAGCACGTGGTCCACGAACGGCTTCGCGCGTCGCGCCGTCTGCGGCACAGCGAACATGTGGGTAAGCAGCTCCCGCATCAGCCGCCAGTGCGGCGCCTGCTCAAAGCCCTGGTCAAAGCTCAGGATGTGCCGGGAGCCCTTGAGGCAGTTACCCGTCATCTTGAGCTCGTCCATCGTGTGAATGTTCTGCACCTGCAGCTTGGCCGAGGGCCCGTTCGGCGTCTTGGACATCCACAGGTATAGGTCCTCGTGCCGCCGCGCCTCGAAGAACATGCAGTTGTTGCAGTTGTTCAGCTCCGCGAGCTCGTTCAGCATCCCCAGATCCGACTTGGAGTCCAGCTTGGAGTCTGTCCTGTAAGCATACGTCTCGCTCCCGCTCTGCGCGTACGTACCCTTCTTGGAGTGCGGCAGGAGCGCCTCGAGGTCATTCACCAGGTGGCGCATCCGCATCGTGATGCCGCGCGACGGCAGCACCAGCACTCGCTGCTTGTTCCGGCGCACCTTGCCGTCCTGCGCACCGTCTTTGGTATCCTCTGGGGCACGCTTCTTGCCGGAGGCCGCCTCGCGCTTCAGCGCTGCGTTGTACACCGTCGACATCCTTGGCCGACCAAGCCCAAAGCCTACGTGAGTAATAGTGCGCCGCGCACTGGAGGGAAAAAAATCGCCGTCCGCGCACGTGATGCATGCCGCCCTGGCCAAGGCCATCGTGGCCAGCCCGGTGGGGTCTGCCTGTTGGTCGTGGACATCATGCCGGGTGGTGCTCGCAACTGGGCGCGTGCCCTGATGGGCGGAACATTTGTTATCGGCCTTGGCTATTTCCTGATGAAGAGTGCGTGTTGGCTGGAGCTGTGCGAGGCTGACCCGATAGCGACGGTGCCCAACGAGGACCAGCTCTACAAGGTAGGCGAGCATGGCAGTGCGCCGTGTGCTGACCGCGCAGGAACTGCCGCCAGATCTGAAGAAGCAGGTGGATGAACACCGCCGCGCACGCGAGGCGGCAGAAAAGACCAACTCGGGCAAATCACTCGCTCAACAGGTACGTGGAACCGCTGCACCCAGCGGGACTAACACTGTGGCAGTTGGCACAGCAGCAAGATTCAGCAGGTGTCAAGTGGGCGAAATGAACAGACACGGGGATGATAGTGAGACAGACGCACTCCTTCAAGGACGCTGTGCTTAGCACACCGGCCTCCGTGGAGAGTCGCACACGAACAACAGGCGGTTGGCCACGGGCGCTGGGCCCCATAGCGGCCATGGTATGCACCCAACAGTACTATAGCTCTAACGTATCGCCATTTCGCATCCTGGAGCACACTGACAAATCACACACTGGACCCATGTGCTGTGGCGTCCACACAAAGGTATCCAAGACCGGTCAAGAGATCGCGCGCTGAAGTAGCTTTCTTTTCAAAGGTTATGACCTGTGGGGCATGAGAGGCTGTGGCAGCTGCGATCACATCGTAGCTGTCCACGCCGGCATCGGCTGCTGAGCTGCAGCCAAACTGGACGTGGTCATCTCGGGGACCATGTACATCCAGACGTGCGCAGAAGTGCACACAGTCTTTTTAAGAACGGGGCTTCTCCCTCTTCTCCTTGAACAGGGCGAGGAGACCCACACCCGAGACCTTCACGACCTTGAAACGCACACCGGGGATATCACCCTTCGCCTTACCCTTGCGGCCGAAACCAGAGATAAGCACCTCGTCGTTCTCGTCCACGTAGTTAAGGCAACCGTCGTAGGGCACGAAGGCAGACACCTTCTTGCCGTTCTTGATCAGCTGCACACGCACACACTTGCGGATGGCCGAGTTGGGCTGCTTGGCCTCGACACCGATCTTCTCCAGCACGATACCCTTGGCGTGCGAAGAACCACCGGTGGGCGAGGTCTTGTAGAAGTTGCCCAGGTTACGCTTGTTGTAGTGAGCGTCGGCCCAGCGGTTGTCCCGGCGGGACTGGACCTGCTTGCGCGCTGTATAGAGACCCCTAGGCTTAGCCATGGCGGATAAGGCGTAGTAGAGACTCGAGCCGGCAGCGCGAGCCTTTTTTCGGGCGCGGGCGGCACGTGCACGTGATACACTGAAACTACATTTCATCACGTGATACCACGTCGGCGGGTGCACGTCGTCCAGCGTCGCTGGGCAAAGTTCTCCCTCACTTTCTTTGGACAGTCGAGACCATGCCGAAGATCTTCAAGGTAGGTTGCGAGCGTGCGCGTTGGCGAGCGGTGTGCTAACTCTGGTGCAGCCTGGGAAGGTTGCGTACGTACTGACTGCGCCGTCGTGGACGCGCCGCTGACCTGGTTTACAGTGTTGTGCTGCAGGGCCGGCATGCTGGCAAGAAGGTGTGTACGAGGGGGCCCGGCGGCTCGGCAGCAGCGGCGTCAGGGCGTGGCGCTGGCTGTGTGCTGTAGTGCCGGGTGTGGCTTGGGAGAGGACGGCGGCTGACCGACGCAGGTGGTCGTGATCAAGCAGCAGGACGAGGGCACGAAGGAGCACGGCTTCCCCTACGTCGTCGCGGCCGGCATTGAGCGCTACCCGCTCAAGGTGACCAAGGGTATGGGTGCCAAGAAGCTCGCTCGGCGCAGCCGGGTCAAGCCCTTCATCAAGGTACGTGTGGCGGAGTGTGGTTATCGGGCAGTGATGCTGACTGGACCAGGTGATCAACTACAACCACCTGTTCCCGACCCGCTACGCGCTTGAGCTCGAGGGTCTTAAGGGTGTTGTGAGCAACGACACCTTCAAGGAGGTGGAGCAGCGCAAGGAGGCGAAGAAGGCGATCAAGAAGCTCTTTGAGGAGCGCTACCAGAGCGGCAAGAACCGGTGGTTCTTCACCCCTCTGCGTGTACGTATTACGGCGTCTTGCACCGCGCAGTGCGCTGACCATGCCAGTTCTAAGCTGTATGCCACGATTGCGGCCATGTGCCACGGATCTCCTTTCGTCTGCCGCGGGGCGTCATGTATAGCTCGGCCAGCTCGTCTGGCGTCGCGACAGGCACCAAAAGAAAAGCATGCTATTGACTGAGAGCACCGGGCCGGCGGACAGTAGACGCCGAAGTGCGCTGCCGAGCGCTGTCGTGCCGTGCCTTTGCATTTAGCTCGCTAGCACTTTATAGGTGTGCAGAGCGGCCCACCCTGGGCGCGCGTGCCACGTGGCTCCCTACCTTCCTGCGGCCATGTCCCAGATCTACCAGGCGACGTGCACGGCGCCGGTGAATATTGCCGTCGTCAAGTACTGGGGAAAGCGCGACTCGGAGCTGATCCTGCCGACGAATGACAGTCTGAGCGTGACGCTGGACCAGGACCATCTGCGTACCATCACCACGGCACGCGCCGACCGGGCGTTCGGCTCCGTGGACGATGGGACGCGTCAGGACCGCCTGTGGCTCAATGGCGTCGAGGACGAGATCAAGGAGGGCGGGCGGCTGAGCTCGTGCATCTCTGAGCTGCGCCGCCTGCGCGCGGAGCGCGAGGCGGCCGATCCGTCGCTGCCCAAGGTGCGTGGAGCGCATCGCGCCGGGGTAACTAACACTGCAGCTCTCCTCGTACAGCCTGCGTCTGTGCTCGGAGAACAACTTCCCGACCGCGGCTGGGCTCGCGTCGTCGGCCTCTGGGTTTGCGGCGATCGCGGCCTCGGTCGCGGAGCTGTACGGCCTGCGCGAGGTGCTGTCGCAGTCGGCGCTGTCCCGGATTGCCCGGCGCGGCAGCGGCTCGGCGTGCCGCTCGCTCTTCGGCGGGTTCGTCGCGTGGCAGTCGGGCCAGCACGCGGACGGGAGCGACTCGCTGGCGCTCGAGGTGGCGCCGCGCGAGCACTGGCCGGACCTGCAGGTGCTCATCTGCGTGGTGAACGACGCCAAGAAGGGCACCTCGTCCACGGCCGGGATGCAGCGCACGGTGCAGACGTCGCCGCTGCTGCAGCATCGCATCAAGCATGTGGTGCCCGAGCGCATGGAGCGCATGCGCGCGGCGATCGCCGCGCGCGACTTCAGCGCCTTCACCGACCTGACCACGGCGGACTCGAACAACTTCCATGCCTGCTGCCTGGACACAGCCCCCCCGATTTTCTACATGAACGACACCTCGCGTGCAATTGTGATGCTCATCGAGGAGCTCAACCGCGCGCGCCGCGCCGAGGGGCTGGACCCGCTCGCCGCGTACACGTTCGATGCCGGCCCGAACGCCGTGCTGTACGTGCGGGAGCGCGATGCGGCCACGCTGGTGGGCGTCGTGCGCCACTACTTTGCGAACGCTGACTTTGACGACACGTTCAACGTGCTTGGTCAGGGTGCCGGCGCATCACACCGTGGGCTGCAGGCGCCCGCAGCCCTGCCCGAGCTCCCGACCTCGTTCAACGCGGGCGTGATCCCGGAGCAGGAGCCCGGCAGCGTGCGCCGCCTGATCCACACCCGCGTCGGCGACGGGCCCCGCGTGCTGGAGCACGGCGCCGGGCCGAACTCGCTGCTGCAGGCAGACGGGACGCCGCTCCGCCTGCAGCGGCACAAGCGCGCGTAGGGCTACGCAGCGCTCGGCAGGAGCCGGTACTGCACTAGGACTGCTGGTTAGCTTCGTAGCACACGCCTCTCCGACATACCCTGCTCGATCGCGGACCGGAGCGCGTCGTTGTCAATGCCGTGCGTCCGCGGGATGCGGCCACCCGCTGCGTCCTGCGACGCACCGTTGGGCGCATCCTGCGCACTAGGAAGCACTGCCGTGTGCTCCTCGCGCTCGGTGCAGTCCACGAGCGGATGGCGCACGGCGTGCTGGATCCAGGGCCCCTGCCAGAGCTTTTGCATCACGCCACGGAGCGTCATGCCGGCGGTGCCGGGGATTGTGCTGGCGCTCACCGAGTTGGCCAGCGGCCCCTTGACGTCACCGGAGCGGCCCGGCGGCGGGTCCGAGATCATCACGAACGTGTACATCGTCGGGGTCTGCAGATGCGACAGGGTATACGTGGAGGTGGAGAAGCTGTGGAACGTCTCCCGTTGCCCTCCGAGCTTACGCATCATGTTCCGCAGGGAGTAGACGACGCCGTAGATGAGCTTGGCCTCTTCGTCGAACGGTAGGAAGCGCGAGTCTGCGCTGTTGGCCGCGGCGGCGGAGGCCGCCGCCGCTGCCGGGTCCTGCTTGGCTGGCGCCGAGCCGGTGGGCGCCACGCTGCGGCTCACGCCGGGCAGCGACTCGCCTGCGGCGCGCAGCGGGACGCCAAGCGGGGCGTCGCCCTTGACGCCTGCTTCCGGAATGCCGGCGCCGGCGCCGGCGCCCACCCGCTGGAGCGTCGCGTTAAGAGACGAGGTGAACGAGGAGCCGGTCGCGCTCGCGGCGCCCGGCTGGTACTGGTGCGACCAGTCCTGGTGGTAGATCGCCTGGCAGTGTCGGTCAAACACCCAGAGCGAGTGCACCTGCGCGGGTCAGTGAAGCTGCGGCTTGCGCCGCGCAACGCACCCGCAGGCTCATGGTGGGGATGCAAGCGCACGTGGAGGTGGCGCCTCGCTGCGATGCGGGTGCGTTGGGGTCACGTGCCGTGGGGTGCGGTGCAGGGTTTGAGCGCGGCGCGACGCACGGTTTGGCAAGTGACGATGCTGGCATTCGTGAGTCGGTCGGTGCTGGCCGCCGTGGTGCTTGCGCTGCCGGCCTGTGCATGGTACCTGCCGGGTAGCGCGCCGCGCTCATACACGCAGGGCGAGAGCGTGCCGCTGCAGGTGAATGCGCTGCAGCCGATGGGCGGCGGGGCGCCGCAGCACGGCCTGGTCGGCTACGACTACTACGACGAGCGGTTCGGCTTCTGCGAGCCGCGCGGCGGCGCCAAGGCGCAGAGCGAGAGCCTCGGTAGTGTGCTGTTTGGCGACCGTATCTACAGCAGTGCCGTGGAGCTCGAGATGCTCAAGAACAAGGCCTGTGTCCCGGTGTGCACCCGGCAGGTGAAGCCGGAGCAGGCCAAGTTCATCAACGAGCGCATCCGCGAGCGCTACGCGCTCAACTGGATGGTCGACGGCCTCCCAGTCGCCGAGCGGCACGTGGTGCACGGGAACGTGACGCTCCCGCCGGCCTCGGTCGGCTTCCCGCTCGGCCGCACGCTGGACCCCCGGGGGCATATGCTCGAGACGCCTGCGGTGCACAACCACTACGAGCTGAATGTGTCGTACCACAAGCGCGGGGAGAACGAGTTCCGCGTCGTGGGGGTGAGCGTGGTGCCGTACTCGCTCAACTCGCTGCCCGGCGGCGACCTGCGTGCGACGCCGCGCTGCGACGTCCGGGAGCCGATGCAGCTCAGCCCGGCGCGGGACACGGGCGTGGCGTACACGTACAGCGTAACGTGGACGCCCAGCGACACGCCCTGGGCCACCCGCTGGGACGCGTACCTGAACGTGGCGGACCCGAAGATCCACTGGTTCTCGCTGCTGAACTCGGTCGCCGTGGTGGTGCTGCTGATCACCATGGTGGGCGTGATTATGGTGCGCACGGTGAACAAGGACATTATGCGGTACAACGCGATCGATCTCACCGAGGACATCCAGGAGGACTACGGCTGGAAGCTGGTGCACGGCGAGGTGTTCCGTGCGCCGCCGGCGCCGATGCTGCTGAGCATCATGGCCGGCACCGGCGCGCAGCTCGCGGCGATGGCGACCGCCACGCTCGTGTTCGCGCTGCTGGGCTTCCTGAACCCGTCGAACCGCGGCTCCCTGGCGACCATGATGATTGTGTCTTGGACGCTGTTTGGCTGCGTGTCGGGCTTTGTGAGCAGCAAGGTGTACGCGAGCTTTGACGGGGAGCAGTGGCGGCGCAACATGGTGCTGACCGCGGTGCTGTTCCCCACGGTGATCTTTGCCGTGATCAACCTCCTGAACTTTTTCCTGCTGCTCAACAAGAGCGCCGGCGCCGTGCCGTTTGGCACGCTGCTCGCGCTGGTGGCGCTCTGGTTCCTGATCAACGTGCCGCTCACGCTGGTCGGGTCCTTCTTCGGGCTGCAGAGCGGCGGGTTCGCACACCCCGTGCGGGTGAACCAGATCCCGCGGCAGATCCCGCCCACGTACTGGTACCTGCGCCCGTGGCCCTCGGCGCTGATCGCGGGCATTTTGCCGTTCGGCGCCGCATGGCTCGAGCTGTTCTTTATCATCAACTCGCTCTTTGGCAACCGCGTGTACTACGCGTTTGGCTTCCTCTCCCTGACGTTTGTGGTCACCGCGGCGACCAGCGCAACAGTGTCGATCCTGTTCTGCTACTTCCACCTGTGCGCCGAGGACTACCGGTGGCACTGGCGCTCCTTCCTCACGGGCGGCGCCTCGGCGTTCTGGCTCTTTGCCTACGGGATCTTCTTCTGGTTCACCCGGCTCAACCTGCCGGGTCTCTCGAGCAAGATCCTGTTCCTGGGCTACCTGAGCGTGCTGAGCGTGCTCGACTTCCTCCTCTTCGGCTTCATTGGCTTCATCGCATGCTACATGTGCATCTGCCGCATCTACCGGCATATTCGTGTAGACTAAGTAGATATCCCAGCGGCGGCCGTGAGCATGTGCACGTGACCACCACCGGCGTCGCTGTGCTGGACGCGGCGTTGCAGGAAGCTTCTTATGGCGCCAAAGGTGGACGCAAGCGACCCGCAGGTGGCGCGGTTGCTGGAGTTGTTTGCGAGCATCTCGCTCACGGGCCAGCGTGCCGCGGACACGGTCAAGAACCCCAGGTACGCGCGCGCGCTGGAGCATGTGATCACGTCGCAGCGGCTCGGCGAGGCGCAGCTCGATGCCAAGCAGAGCTCGTTCGTCGTGGTGGCCGCCTCGAGCGGGTGCGAGCTGCCGGACGACAAGCTCGAGTACGTGGTGCGTCGGATCGTCGCGCGCGACCTGCGGTCGACGGACCAGATCAACACGGCGTGCCGCTACCTGGCTGGCGTCAGCGGCGCCGTGGATGACCAGGCGTTCGACAAGGAGTGCGGCGTCGGTGTCGTGGTGACGCCCGAGCAGTGCCGCGAGACGGTCGCGCGGCACATGGGCGCCCGGTCTGAGGAGCTCGACGCGGCGGGCGGCTGGCCCAAGATGTCCGCGGTGATGGCCGACGCCCGCGGCGACCCGGCGATGCGCTGGGCCAACATGGTGGACATCAAGACCGCGGTCGAGTCGGCCCTGACGGAGCGGTATGGCCCCCGCTCTGCGCAGGCGCCCAAGAAGAAGGGCGGCGACGCCGGCGGCGGGAAGAAGGCGAAGCAGGGGAACGCGGCACAGGACACCAACGTGCGCCCGATGGCCATGTTCGAGGAGGGCTTCCTCGCGTCGCTGCACAAGCCCGGCGGCAACCCGCAGATCAACGAGAAGCTGCGCCAGGAGCACCTGGCCGCGACGAACGGCTCGGTCATGACCCGGTTCCCGCCGGAGCCGAACGGGTTCCTGCACATTGGCCACTCGAAGGCGATCGCGGTCAACTTTGGGTACGCCAAGTTCCACGGCGGGCTGTGCTACCTGCGGTACGACGACACGAACCCCGAGGCGGAGGAAGAGCAGTACTTCCGGAGCATCCTCGAGACGGTGCGCTGGCTCGGGTTCGAGCCGTTCAAGGTGACCTACTCGTCGGACTACTTTGACCGGCTCTACCAGCTGGCCGAGGAGCTCATCCGGCGCGGCAAGGCGTACGTGGACCACTCCACCCCCGAGGAGATCAAGGAGGGGCGCGGCGGCGCCGACAAGGGGCCGCGCAAGGAGAGCAAGTGGCGTGCGCGGCCCGTGGAGGAGTCGCTCCAGGCCTTCCGCGAGATGCGGGACGGCAAGTACAAGCCGGGGGAGGCGACGCTGCGGATGAAGCAGGATATCCTGGGGAGCGGGAACCCGCAGATGTGGGACCTGATCGCCTACCGCGTGCTGGACGCGCCGCACCACCGCACCGGCACCCAGTGGCGCATCTACCCCACCTACGACTTCACTCACTGCCTGGTCGACAGCTTCGAGAACATCTCGCACTCGCTGTGCACCACCGAGTTCATCCTCGCGCGCGAGTCGTACGAGTGGCTCTGCGACGCCCTCGAGGTGTACAAGCCGCGGCAGTACGAGTACGGGCGGCTCTCGATCGAGGGCACCGTCATGTCCAAGCGCAAGATGCTCAAGCTGGTGAACGGCGGCTATGTGGAGGGCTGGGACGACCCACGCATGTACACGCTGATTGGGCTGCGGCGGCGCGGCGTGCCGCCGGGCGCCATTCTGGCATTTGTCAATGCGCTGGGCGTCACGACGCACAACTCGACGATCCAGACCAACCGGTTCGACCAGACGGTGCGCCAGTACCTGGAGCACAACACGCCGCGGCTCATGATGCTCGTGGACCCGGTGCGGGTGACGCTGGAGAACGTGCCCGAGGACTTCCTGCTCGAGATCGAGAAGCCGCTGCACCCCAAGGTGCCGGCGATGGGCACCGCCAAGCTGCCGTTCACCCGCACGCTCTACATTGACCGCTCCGACTTCCGCACACAGGACTCGAAGGAGTACTTCCGCCTCGCGCCGGGCAAGAGCGTCGGCCTGTACCAGGTGCCGAACCCGATCACCTGCACCTCGTTCCGCACCGACGAGAGCGGGAAGGTGACCGAGCTCGTGTGCCGCTACGAGCCGAGCGTGGAGGCGAACCCGCCGCAGACCTACATCCAGTGGGTCGCCGAGCACACGGCGAGCGGGAGCCCGGTGGCCGTGGACCAGGTGCGCCTGTTCCACCCGCTGTTTACGTGCGAGAACCCCGCGGCGGAGGACAACTTCCTCGAGCACATCAACCCGCGCAGCGTCGAGACGTTCAGCAACGCGCTCATCGAGCCCGCGTTCTACCACGTGGCCCGCGCGGCGCTCCGCGGCGCCCGCGAGGATGTGCGCCAGCGCACCGCGCAGGCCGAGGAGCAGGCGCGGCATGCGCTCGGCCAGGAGCGGCTCGAGCACGACGCGGCCAAGGAGGCGATCCACACGAGCCCCGAGGAGACGATCGGCAAGGAGTGCGTGCGCTTCCAGGCGATGCGGGTGGGCTACTTTGCTGTGGACAAGGAGAGCGCCATGGAGCTGTTCGGCGACCGCGTGGCGGACGGCAAGGACCGCATCGTGCTGAACCGGATCGTCTCGCTCAAGGAGGATGCCGGGAAGCAGTCGTCGGACCCCGCGGCGGCGTCCAAGTCCAAGATGACCCGCAAGCAGAATGCCTAGGCCCGGCGCACGGCCCCGTAGGTAGCGTGCTAGTAGCGAGCTCAGACGCTCACGTGACTGCGTCTATCGCTGTGTATCGCCTCGGTGGCGGCGTGGCATCAGCCCCAGGTGCCCCTGGCGAGACAGCGCTATTGAGCGGCGCACATGCCGCCGCCGTCGTTCTCGAGCCAAGCCAACGTGGCTGCGCCGTCCATCTCGCGCGCCACGCAGGCGCTCGTGAAGGACGTGACCAGCCAGGCGCAGAAGGCGCTTTTATCAGACCCCCAGCGGCTCGACGCGGCCCTGGGCGCGGTGCGTGCGCTGATCGCTGATCCGGCGCTGGAGCTGCCGGACAGCGATGCGGACCTGCTCCGCCAGGAGGCGCGCGATGTGCGGCGCTCGGCGGTGTGCCTCGCCGTTGCGGAGAAGGTAAATACGCGCTTGCTGAAAATTGCCGACGAAATGGACCTCCAGTCCCCGCAGCAGCTGAGCGCGCTGCTGAGGCTCATCGAGGCGCTCGCCCCGCTGCTGGACCCCACCGTCGTGGTGTTCAGCTGGTGGGAGCTTCTCCTATACCCCGCGCTCAAGCAGCCGGCCCTTCCACGTGAGGACGCGGCCCGCGCCCGATACCTGGTCGTGTACCTCATGATGGCCGCCTCGCCCAGCGCGTACCCCGAGCCGCCCGCGGGCCCCACGGACGCGGAGCCCGCGCCGGGCGCGGGCGCCGACGGCCCTGCGCCACCGCCCGTGGAGCGCGCCGCACCGTCCGTGCCGGTGGACCTCTTCTACCGCTTCTCCACCCGTGTTCTGGAGCTGTACGTGCACGAGTCGGGCGCCCGTCCGCCCGAGCCCGATGACGCCTCAAATGCGGACGACGTGGGCGGGGCGGACGGCTCGAGCCCCGACGAGACGTGCCGGCAAAACCTCGAGCTCACGCTTACCCTGTACGGGTCGCGGTGCCCGACGTACTTTTTCCACCACATTGCCGAGGCGCTGGCGGAGCCGTATGCCCAGGAGCCGCTCCTCCCGCTGCTCGTCGACTTCCTGCGGCATCACACGATCCACACGTACCGCATCACCAGCACGTCCCTGCCGAGCCAGCTGATCACCGTGCTGCTGACCACCGAAAGCGGCCTGGCCGCCTCGCTCGGGTCCACGTGCCTCGTGATGCTCCTGCCGCACATGCCGCTCTGGTTCATCCGCGGCGGCGCCGGCGGCCTCCCGGCGCTCTTCCGCGTGTACTCCCGCATGGTCTGCTGGCGGGACGCGCCAGACGCCAGCGACATGCAGTCGCCGAACGCTCGGCTGCTCTTCACGTTTATGTACGGCCTGTTCCCGTGCAACATGGTGCACTTCCTCCGCTCGCCCATCCGGTACCTGCGGGAAAACCAGTACCAGTGCCCGGAGCAGCCCAACTGGGAGGACCTCGTGGACGGCAGCGCGATCGAAACACGCAGTCGCGCCGTGATGCGCAGTCACCTGCTGCACCCTGGGCTCATGGAGTTTGACGCACGCACCGAGGTGCTCGACACCAAGCGCTGGCTGCAGCACGACGCATCGGACCTGACGGCGAGCTGCATCGGCCTCTCGCTCGAGAGCCGCGGCGACGCGGGCTCTGAGGCGCTCGCGGGCGATCAGTCGAGCGACCAGACGATGCTCGAGGCCGCCGTCCTGGAGCGCATCGCTCCGCAGGAGGCGCGGAGCCCCGGCGGGCCGCCGAGCGCGGCCGACTCGCCCGACGGGGCGAGCGCCGGAGCGTCGCCATCGGCGTCCGCACGCGGCGAGATGCGGCAGCGGGTGCAGGCGCTGCAGCGGAGCAATGCCGTGCTGCGTAATCAGCTCAGTTTTGAGCTCTACCTCAAGGAACAGCACCTGCAGCACATCGGCAAGCTGCACCGGGACCGGATCGCGGACGCGGCGATCGAGGCGGAGCAGCAAAACCAGTACAACACGGTGCGCACACTGCGGGCACAGCTGCAGGCCGCGCAGGCGCTGCAGGAGCGGCAGCGTGCCGAGCTGCAGGCGACGAGCAATCGGCACATCCAGTGGGAGCGGGAGCTGAACGCGAAGCTCAACATGTACCGCGAGGAGCGCCGGGCATGGACTACCGAGTCGGTGCAGCTGCAGACGCGGCTGCGCGAGAGCCAGGACACGGTGCAGGTGCAGGCGCAGCAGCTGGCCGAGACCAGCGCGCGGCTCTCGGAGCTGGAGCGAGAAATGAGCGTGGCGCAGCCCAAGCTCAGCCGCCTGGAGGAATACGGCGGCAAGGTGCGCCAGATGAGCCAGTGCCTCTCGGACTGGGAGAAGGACCTGTCCAAGTACGAGCGGCAGCGCGAGGAGATGCAGAGGCTGCTCTCCTGGTGGAGTGAGATGGAGCTCATGGTGCGCAACAGCGAGGCGGATGCGAATGCGGCGCGCCGCGCCGCAGAGCGCGACAGTCTGCAGGTGGACCGGCTGCAGCAGCAGCTTGCTGCGTTTGCCGAGACCCGGGAGCGGGCCGGCCGCCGCGAGGCGGCCGAGGCGGCGCTGGCGCCGCCTGCGGCGCCGCCCGCGGGGAACAGCGGTGCGGATGCCGGGCTCGCCGCTCGGAACCGGGCGCTGGAGCTGGAGCTGCTCGACGCGCGCGCGCGCATCGAGGAGCTCGAGGCGGACAAGCGGCTGCGGGAGCTGCACCACGGGCCGCCCGGCGGGGAGGCCGAGGAGCGCGCGGCGCTCGCGCCGCTCAACGCGGCCATGTCGACGCCGGCGCTGATGCACACGCCGGCGTCGCAGGCCGGCACGGACGCGGCGGTGCCGCCGCTCTCGCTGGACGGCGATGCGCCTGCGGAACAGGCGGCCCTGTAGCGAAATGCGATATGCGTTAGAGAGTGGAGCGGCGCCGGCGCCGCGGCTAGGCGGTGCGTTCCGTCTGTGCGCCAAGGATGGCGCCCCAGCGGCTCATGAGCTCGCCCGCGCGCTGGCGGAAGTGGAACTCGTCGTCGCGCGGGATCTCGGGGAGCTGGTGGATGCGCTTCATCACCTTGCCAATCTTGGTCACCTTGAGCTGCTCGGGCGTCATCTCGTTGTACGCCTCGACGGTCTGGAACGTGGCGTGCTGCGTGTCCATGTCGCCCGCGGCGATGACGCCCTCCTTGTTGAGGAAGGCGCGCTGCAGCTTGTGGCGCCACTCGCGCACGCGCTTGGTCGCCGGGTCGAGCTCCTCCTCCTGCTCCTCGTGCTTCTGCGCCTCGGGCTCCTCGGCCTTGGGCTCCGCCTTGGCCTTCTTGGCCGCCGGCGGCTTGCGCGCGGCGCCCGCGGAGCGACGCTTGCGCGGCGGCGCCTCCTCCTCCTCCTCGTCGGCGTCCTGCTCGGCGGCGCCGCCGCTCTCGAGGAATGCCTCGTGCTCTTGCACGATGCGGTTCTTCTCCGCGTTCCAGGCGTGCGGGTCGCGCGCGATCTGATACGCCTTGCGCAGGTCGGCCGACTTCTTCTGCCGGTCGCCCAGGAACGCGTCCACCGCCTCGGGGGTGAGCAGCGAGAGCTCCCGCGCGGTCGCCCAGTGGTAGTCCGCCGCGGGGAAGAAGCGCACGGTGAAGGGCTTGGATGCCGGCTTCTCGGCGCGCACCTCGCGCGGCACATCGGCGTCATCCACGAGGATGCCCGGCCAGGCGGGGAACCCCTTGATCTTGGCCAAGATCACATCGCCTGCACGGAACTGGTGCTCGCGCTCCGCCTTGTCGCCCTTGCTCATCGTGGCACGATCCTGTGCACCGCGTCGCGGCGTGGCCCACGCTGCGGCACGGGTCACGTGAGCGGCGCATGCCCGCGGGCGTGGAGACGGGCGTCGCTCACTGCTCCGCAGCGACGTGTGCATTGGGGATTAGCTTGCTGTGGCGCACCACGCAACGGCACACAGCACAGCATACCGTGGTGACTCGGGCTTCTGGCGAATCGCGCGAGGGCACGTAATTCTCCGTTGGAGGCTGCGTCGCGGCGATGAGCAACCGGGTGGTCTCGCTGACCTTCCGCCACATTATCGACGATGTCATTGCCAATGTGCGCCAGGACTTTGAGGACATGGGCATCGAGCGCGAGGTGCTCGAGGAGCTCCAGCGCTCCTGGGAGGCCAAGCTCGTTGCCACCCAGGTGACCGAGTTCGAGGGCGCGCATGGGCCGGCCAGCCTGCTGCATGGGCTCACGCCGTACACCACCACGCCGGGCGTGTCCCCCCAGGTGGGCACCTCGCGCCCGCCGCAGGCGCCCAAGCAGGAGCCCGGCGCCGGCGAGGAGGGTGCGCCTGCCGGCGCGCCGTCCGCGCCCGACGCGGGCACCGACGCCGACGACAGCAAAGCCGGCGCCAAGCGCAAGCGCTCTCCGGGCGACGAGGGCGCGAGCGACGAAATCGGCAGTGACCTGGACGACTCGGACGAGGAGGAGGCCGAGGGGAATGAGGACATGATGTTGTGCCTGTACGATAAGGTACGTATGCGCAGCGCGCCCTCACGCGATCTCGCATGGACGCGATCGTGCGGTGGGCGTCCACGGGTGGCACACGCTCACCCGGCAGGTCCAGCGTGTCAAAAACAAGTGGAAGTGCGTTCTGCGCGACGGCGTGGCGTCGATCGGCGGACGCGACTACCTGTTCTCCAAGTGCAACGGGTGTGTAGCCCCGGTGCCTGGCGGCGACTGACCATGGCAGCGAGTTTGAGTGGTAGCGTAGTCACGTGCCGCGAGCGGCCGGCTGCCGTCCCCCCGCGCGGAGCGCAAGATGTAGTGAGCCTAATTTGTTCCCGAGATGCGAGCGGCGGGTGGCGTGATCCAAGGGCGGGCAGCCGAGCTGATGCAGGTAGCTCTGCAGTTTACCACACTGGAGAACGCCAAGTCTGCGGCGCTGCTCCTGGTGGTGCTGCACTACGCGCGCTCCGCGCTGCGCGCGCTGCGGGCCAACGGAGTCTCGGGGATCGCCCGGCTCGTGTATGAGCGGCTGAGCCGGTTCGTGGTCACCGTGGCGCTGCTTGTGCCGGCGAACCGGCGGCGGATGAACCGCGAGATGGCGCAGGCGTTGCGGCAGCTGGAGGAGTCTCTCGTGAGCCGCACGACGGTGCCGACGATCCGCGAGGTGCCCACGTACGGGCGGACGCCCTCCTGGGTCGATACGCAGATGGCATCGCTCGAGCGCCTGGACCCCGCGCACGAGGGCGACGGGGACGCGGATGGAAGGGCCGTGTGGCGCGCGGGCCGCGTCTCGGGCGCCGTATACCACGGTGGCGAGGAGCTGAGCGAGATCATCGCTAATTCGGTGCGGCGTTTCCTGCTGACCAACCCGCTGCACCCCGAGGTGTTTCCGGGCCTGCGCAAGATGGAGGCCGAGGTGGTCGAGATGGTGCTGCGCATGTACAACGCTCCGCCGGATGGGGCGGGCACCACCACCTCAGGCGGCACCGAGTCCATCTTGATGGCCTGCAAGACGATGCGGGACTGGGGCCGTGCGGAGCGCGGAATCAAGCACCCCGAGATCGTGATCCCGACGAGCGCGCACGTGGCGTTCGATAAGGCTGGCCACTACTTTGGCATCACGGTGCGCCGCGTGCCGGTGGACCGGCTCACCCGCAAGGTGCGCATCCAGAGTGTGGAGCGGGCCATCACGCCCAACACGGTGATGGTGGTGGGCAGTGCGCCCAACTTCCCCGACGGGATCATCGACGACATTGTGGCGCTCGCGGGGCTGGCGCGGCGGCACCGGATCGGGTGCCATGTGGACGCGTGCCTGGGCTCGTTCCTCGTGCCGTACCTGGAGCGCGCGGGGTACGTGTCGGAGCCGTTCGACTTCCGCGTCGACGGCGTCACGTCCATTTCCTGCGACACGCACAAGTACGGCTTCGCGCCCAAGGGCTCGAGCGTCGTCATGTACCGGAGCGCGGAGCTGCGCCGGTACCAGTACTATGTGAACGTCGGCTGGGTCGGCGGCGTGTACGCGAGCCCGACGATCGCCGGCTCACGGCCCGGTGCGCTGATCGCCGGCACCTGGGCGACCATGGTGCACATAGGCCAAGACGGATACACGGAGTCGTGCCGTGCGATCGTGGGCGCGGCCAAGGCGATCGAGCAGCGGGTTCGCGACGAGATCCCGGAGCTGACGGTGCTGGGCAAGCCGCTGGTGAGCGTGGTGGCCATTGCGAGCGCCGGCTCGATTAACATTTACGATGTGGGGGACCAGATGAGCAAGCGTGGCTGGCACCTCAATGCGCTCGCGGGCGACGTGCCGGCGTTCCACATCGCCTGCACGCGGCTCACGGTGCCGGTCGTGGACCTGTTCATCTCGGACCTCAAGGGCGCTGTGGAGAAGTCACGCAGCCGCCCGGCCAAGCCCGGCCAGATGGCCGCGGTGTACGGGCTCGGCACCACGAGTGGCTTTGGACCACACGTTATTGGCCAGCTCGCCACGCACTTTGTCGACACGCTCTACAAGGTCGAGTAACGGCGCCAATAAACACGGCGGCGTCGGCGGCCTATCAGATACGGCCTGGCCAGCTGCAGGCAGTCTACAGAGGCGGTGGTCCATTCCACTATTTTGGCACGCCACCCGCGAAGTGCTCAGATGCGGCGCGGGTGGCGGGTGCCGGCCTGCCTACCGGCAGACAGTGTGCTGACCCCATCCTTGCCTATTTATACATCACTGCACTGCGTTGTTAGTCTGGGCAAACATACTCTTCCCACTTACAGAATAGCGTCTGCACATCGCTGATGGCAAAGCCCAGCCCACAGTGCGGGCACTTGCGCTGCCGCGTCTGGATCCGCGCCCGCACGCACGGCTCGCAGAAGGTGTGCAGGCACTTGAGGATGATCCGGTCGCGGTAGCGCTCCTTGCATGCCGAGCAGCGGAGCAGCGACTGCTGCGTCAGTGTCTCCCGCGCCACCGTGCATACGTACGTTGAGGTACTCGAGATGCGTCTCCATGCTGGTGCCGCCCCCGCGCTTGCGCTCCGGCGTGCCCGCGGCGCCCGCCGCGGTGGCGTCCGCAAGCTTGCGCCGCAGCTTGTTCGCCTCCCGGTCGAGCGCCGCGGCGCGCTCCTCGGCACGGCGCCGGGCGCCCTCCTCCTCGGCGAGGCGCGCGGTGCGCGAGGCGGCCGCCGCCTCGGCCGCGCTCCGCGCGCTTGCCGCGTCCTGGTGCTTGCGGCGCAGCACCGCGCGGTCCCGGTCCGCCTCGGCGAGCTTGGAGGTGTGCGTCTGGAGTGCGCTGCGCAGCGTCGAGATCTCCTTCTCGGCGAGCCCGAGCTGCGCGCCGAGCGACCGCTCCGTCTCCGCGTAGCGCTCCATCACCTTGCTCTGCCGCTCCGCGCTGTGGGCGAGCGCACGCTTCTCGGCGTCCACCGTGTCCTTGGCCCGCATCGCGGCAAAGTACTTGTTGTCCGCCTTGGCCTTTTCCGTGGTGAGCCGCAGCACCTTGTCCTCGAGCCGCGAGAGGTTGATCACCTTGGCGTTGGCCTGCTTCTCGAGCGCGTCGTACGCCGCGCTCAGCCGGTCCACCTCGTCGCAGAGCGCCGCGGTGGACGCGTTCGCACTGGTCAGCTGCAGCCGCGTCGTGTGTAGCTCCTGCTGCACCGCCTCCCAGCGCGCGCGCGCCGCGTCGCTGTCCTCGGGCGCCTCGCCGCCCGCGGCGAGCAGCGCGCGGAGCCGCGCCGCCTCGGCGCGCACCGCCTCGGCGTCCGCGGGGCGCTCCGCCGCGCCGCGCAGCGCCGCGAGCTCCTCGCGCAGCGTCGTGTTTTCCTGCCGCAGCGCGTGCAGCGCCGCGTCGGGATCCTCGGCGGGCGCCGCACCGTCCTCGGCGGCGAGCTGCGCCACGGTGGCCTCGTCGCCGCGCTGTGCGGCGAGGTGCATGCGCAGGCGACGCACCTGCCCCTTGAGCGACTCGATGCGCTCCTCCTTGGGCGCCACGAGCGCCTTGAGCTCGTCCAGCTGCGCGAACCGGACGCCCTCGCGTGCGCGCCGCTCGAGCAGCTCCGCGTTCAGCTCGTCCCGCTGCCCGCGCAGCCGGGTCACGTCCGCGTCGCGTGCCTTGAGCAGACGGGTGAGCTCCTCGCTGTGCGTGCTCGCCTGCTTGGCGGTCTGGTGCTGGAAGTCGGCGCGGAACTCGCGCAGCTCGGCGTTCTCCGCCTCGAGCGCGGCGCCCGCGGTGCGCAGCCGCTCCGCCTCCTGCTGCAGGAACACGAGCTCCGCGCCGAGCGCCTGGTACGTGCTGTGCGCCATGACGCGGTCCTCCGGCACGTGCTGCAGCGCGGCGCGCGCCTCGTCGGCCGCCTGCGTCGCGCGGAGCAGCTCGGCGCGCAGCTCGCCGATCTCGGCGAGCCGCCCCTCGGCAAGCGCGTTGGCCTCCTCGGCGGCGTCTCGCGCCGCGGCGGCCACCTCCTGCGGCGCGCCGTCCGGCGCGCTGCGCCCGTCCGGAGCGGCGGCGCCGTCGGTGGACTCGGCCGCGGCGCGCCGGCGCTCGGCCGCCTCGCGCTCCGCGTTCGCGGCGGCCACCTGGGCCTCCTGCGCCTCGCGCTGCGCCTCACCGAGCGGGTTCTCGACAGCACGCACCGCGGTGCTCTGCAGCCGGTCCATCCGCCGCTCGGCAGCGCGCAGCCGCTCCGTGGTCGCCTCGGCGCCCGCCTGTGCGCGTGTGAGCGCATCCTGCGTGGCGGCGAGCTGCTGCCGGAGCGTGCTGGCCTCGGTGGCCAGCACCTCGCAGCGGGCCTGCACGTCGGTGAGCTCGGGCGCCGCCCGCCCGCCCTGCGCCTCGGCGAGCTGCGCGATGCGGACGAGCACGTCGCGGACCAGCGCGGTGCGCTCCTCGATCTGCGCGACCTGGTCCCCCGCGCGCTGGTCCAGCGCCACCGGGAGCGCGCTGGCCAGCGCGGCGTGCAGGCCGTCGCCGAGCACCTGGTCGTCGACGCGGAGCAGAGCAAGCTGCTCCCGGAGCATGTCCCAGAACCGGTTCACCGCAAGCACGCTGCCCTGCATGCCCGCCACGTCACGCTCCAGCTGGCGCACCGCCGCCTGGGTGCGCGCCGTGTCGCGCTGCGCCTCGCGCAGGCTGCGGTAGATGGCCTCTTTTCGGAACGCCTGGATCGTCAGTGTCGCCGCGCCCCCGCCGGCACACGCACCTCGAGCCGCTGGTACTCGGGCGGCCCCTCCTCGTCCGCGTCCACATGCGCACGCTTCTGCGGCGCATCCTGCGCGCTGTGCGGCGGTAGCGACGCGCCGTCCGCCTCGTCCAGCGCCCGCTTCCGGTCCATCGCCTCGGCTGGCGACGACGCGGCGCTCGCAGCGTGCCTGTGGCGCGCGCCGTCACGTGACCACACCCACTCCGGGCGTGCGTGCCGGCGGGTCGAGCGTCATGGCTACGAGGGGCGTCGGCATTCTGCGCGCCGTGCGCGCGTGCGCCACGCCGCACCGCGTGGGCGCGGTGAGGACGCTGGCGGGTGCCGCGGCGCGCATGCGTGCAGTGTCGGTCGCGCCCGCCGCGTCCGTCGAGACCGCGGAGCACTGGGACGCGATGCTCGCTGGCGTGCAGCCGCTGTTTGCCGAGCGGGACGCCTGGTCCACGCGCATCGAGCAGGCGCGGCGCGTGCTCGCCGAGCCGCGCGCGCGCGCGCGTGTCGCAGTCGTGGGAACCGCGGGCAGCGGTGCCGACGAGGTGGTGCGTGCGCTGGAGGCAGAGCGGCTGGACGGGGTGGATCTGGAACTGGTCCCGCTCCTGGACGCGGAGCCAGCGCCCGAGGTGCTTACCGCGCTGTACGCGTGCGACGCCGTGTACCTCGTCACGGACATGGCCGCGCTGCGCAGCCCGACGGATGCGGACGCGGCCGTGCCGCGTCTCGCTGCGCAGCTCGCCGACAAGCCGGGCACCTCGCTCCTGGTCAACCTGCCGTACCAGCGCACCACGGACCCCAGCGCGCCCGGGGCGCACCCCGACTTTGACGCGGTGCGCGCCGCGGTGCAGCGTGCGCTCGGCGCCCCGGTGCTCGAGCAGCTTGCCCGGAGCGCGCCGCCGACGATGGGCGACGCCGGCGCCGTGGCGCCGGGCATCCGGATCGTCTCGTCCGCGCTTGCGTGCGAGGCGCTCGCCCGGCTCAGCGACGCCGATGCGCACACCTCCGAGTTTGCCAGCATGTACGCCGCGTCGCGCTTCACGCCCCTCGTCCACGCGCTGTGCAATGTGGCGCAGCAGACGGCCGACGAGGCGCACGTGCCGCTGGCCAAGTGCGTTGTGCGCAATGCGCACGACGAGGCCGCGGCGCGCATCGGCGCGGAGAATGACCTAATCCGCGCCGTCGTGGGCCACGCGGAGGTGCTCGAGGCAGGCGCCGAGCACGACCTCGCCAGACACGCCGCGCAGGTGTACCCAGCGGAGCCTGAGGCGGCGGCGGCGGCGCCCCGGACCGCTGTGCGCCGCGGCGACGCCAGCACGGATCTGCGCGCCGCCGTCGCGGACAGCCGGCACCTCGTGGAGCGCACGTTTGCCGGCCGCTTTGCCTGGTGGAAGCTGCTTTGGCGCGTCGACGAGCTGCGCACTACGCTCGCCTACGCCGTCGGGCGCAGCTTCGGCACGAACGAGGAGACCCAGCTCGCCTACGAGGCCGGCCGCCTCCTGGGCGTCGCCGCCGCGCAGCAGCAGCGCGCGCTTGGCGCGCTAGACGACATTGGCGCGCGGGAGCGCCGGCTCGGCGCCTCGGCCGCGCGCTTTGACGCCGCCACGCTGCGGAACGCGCTGGCCAGCTTTGACCAGGCGCAGCTCGCCCCGGTGCTCACCTCGACGTGCCTCTCCTGGCCGATCGCCAACCGGCGGCAGCAGCTGCTCTCGGAGCGCGGGCCCATCGACCAAGCGACGCGCCAGGCGCAGCGGCTCGTGCTCAGCACGCACGTGCTGCTGGGCGGCACCTACGCGGTGACGGGCTACGCTGCGTTTTTCCGGCCGGCGCACCTCGCGGCGACCGTGCAGGCGGCGCCCGCAGTGCCGCCGCTCGCGCCCAACGTGCCGCCGCTCGCCCAGGTGCCCGCCACGGCATGGACGCCGTGGATCACCGAGTCGCCGCCAGTGGCGTGGCTCGCCGAGCTAATCTCCATGTCGCCGTCGACTGCGGGTGCAGTGGCCCTGTTTGCCACCGTCCTGTGCGCCTGGCGCATGCAGGGCGCATGGGCGCGCATTAAGCGCCACTTTTGGCGCCAGTGGGAGCACACGGTGCATGCACTTGACCGCGACCTGCGCACGGAGCTCGACACCGTGCTGCGGACCAAGGTGTTTGGCGCCCCACTGTACACCGCCCGGGCGCTCCGCGACGCTGCGGGGATCCGCCGCGCGGCGCTCGAGCGGCAGGAGGAGCAGCTGCGCGTGATGGGCCGCCAGCTGCGCAGCGAGCCGCCAGCGGCGCTGGGCGCGGCGCCCGACGCGGCGGCCACGCTGGCCGAGGGCTCGGACCGCCGCGCCCCGTCGAGCGCATAGACCGCGCGCCGCCAGCGGCGTTGAAATAGCCGGCACAGCGCACGTGTGTGCGCCCGCTCCATAGGCCGGTACACCATGGATTTTCGTGCACTGGGTCATCTATACTACATGGCATCCATGGGCAGGCGGAGCGCAACGCGGGCGGGCGGCGCCGCCCGGCGGCGCGCACGACGCCCCGCACTAGCCCGTAGCAGTGCATGTGGCGCACGCTGGATACACTGCGCCGCAGTGCGCCGCACTGTGCGTAGCATGCCGCGGCGTGCCGCGGCGTGGCGCACTGCGCCCTTTTTACGCCGGGAAGGGATTCGCCTTGCGCTCGTGAACTGCCGGTTAGCCCGCATCGCATCGCCGCTGCCACGCACTGTTGTAGTGGAGCAGACGCTCGATCAGGTCCACATGCGTGAGCACCATGCGCCGGCAGCAGTACCGGTGCAGCTGGAGCTCGGTGAGCGCCTCACCCTCGGTGCGGCCCTCGATGAGCAGCGCGAGGTACGCGTCCCACTTGTCGCCGATCACCTTGCCACACGTAAAGCAGCGCACCGGGATGATCTGCGGGTGTCAGCTCCAGGCGCGTGTGCCAGCGCCACGCACCATCACGCCCCTCCTCGTCTCGACGAGGCACGTCGCAGACGACGGGCTGGAAAAAAGACAGTGCCGGCTGGGAAATAATCACACCCCGCGTCCTGGGATGTACACCGACGCCGTCTTCGCACGCTGGCAACCTAACCGACTTCCACGCACGATGAGTGGGTGTAGGTGGTGTGCGCGGCGGTGTGCAGCGTGGCTGACGCGGGGCAGTTCGTCTTTTGTCGCTGGTACGGCCATTCCTCTCGGTGCTGCCGGAGGTGTCGTCGCCGGAGCGCAAGGGTGCGTAGCGGCACACCCGCCTCGTGGTGCTGACCCCAACAGTGCCGTTCCAGTCCCGCGTGATGTGGACGGCGATTGTGCTGGCCATCTTCCTGGTGTCTTCGCAGATCCCGCTGTATGGTATCATGTCGAGTGACAGCTCCGACCCGCTGTTCTGGATGCGTGTGATCCTCGCGTCGAACCGCGGTACGCTCATGGAGCTTGGCATTTCGCCCATCGTCACGTCCGGCATGATCATCCAGCTGCTCGCGAGCGCAAACCTGCTGCAGGTGGACTTTAGCCTGAAGGAGGACCGCGCGCTGTTTGGCGCCGCGCAGAAGCGTACGTGCACCGGTGCCCCGCATTCGCTCACCGGCAGTGTTTGCCCTGATTATCTCGCTCGGCCAGGCCACCGTGTATGTGCTCACCGGCCTGTACGGCCCGCCGAGCGAGCTCGGCGCGGGCGTGTGTCTGCTGCTCATTCTGCAGCTTGTTGTCGCGGCGCTGATCGTGATCCTGCTCGACGAGCTGCTGCAGAAGGGCTATGGTCTCGGCTCCGGTGTCTCGCTGTTCATCGCGACCAACATCTGTGAGTCGATTGTCTGGAAGGCCTTTTCGCCCACCACGGTGAACACGGGCCGTGGCCCCGAGTTCGAGGGCGCCGTGGTGGCGCTCTTCCACCTGCTCTTCACCTGGAACAACAAGGCACGTGCGCTCAAGGAGGCGCTCTACCGCGACCGCCTGCCAAACGTGTCCAACCTGGTTGCCACGCTCGCCGTGTTCCTCGCGGTGATTTACCTGCAGGGCTTCCGCATCGAGATCCCCGTCAAGTCGAACCGCTTCCGCGGGCAGCGCGGCACCTACCCGGTCAAGCTCTTCTACACGAGCAACATGCCCATCATGCTCGAGAGCGCGCTCACCTCGAACCTGTTCATCATCAGCCAGATGCTCTCGACGCGCTTCCCGGACAACCTCCTGGTGCGCCTGCTGGGTGTCTGGGAGCAGTCCGAGGACAGCCCGCAGCTCGAGGCGGTCAGCGGCATCGCGTACTACCTCTCGCCGCCAACCAGCATCCACGACCTCGCGCGCGATCCTGTGCATGGTCTGGTGTATATCGCCTTCACGCTCACCGCCTGCGCCATCTTCTCCAAGACCTGGATCGAGGTGTCGGGCAGCGGCCCGCGGGAAGTGGCCAAGCAGCTCAAGGACAACCAGATGGTCATGGCCGGCCACCGCGAGGGCGGCATGTACCGCGAGTTGAAGCGCGTCATCCCGACCGCGGCCGCATTCGGTGGCGCCATGATCGGTGCGCTCTCGGTGATTGCCGACCTGTCCGGCGCCATCGGCTCCGGCACAGGGATTCTCCTGGCGGTCACCATCATCTATGCCTACTTCGAGATGGGCATCAAGGAGTCTGCCGGCATGGACACCTCGGGCATGGATATCTAGACGCGCATACGGCCTGCCGCCTGCAAGCCGGCTCGGCCTTCCGTAGCACGTCACCTGCATGGCCTCCTGGGTTATCAGGCCGATGACTAAATCCGGCCCTGATTCGGTGTTTAGCGCACGTGGTCAACCGCGCGGGGTTTGCCACCGATTAGGCTTTTTTGGTGCAGCCAGTGAATTACTGTTCCGCCACACTCGTCCATCCCAGTCCCTATCTCTCTCCAGTGTCGTTGCGGTGCCTGCCATGCAGATGAATCGCAATAGTATGAATACTTCGAATAAGTACGTACAGAATGCGGTGGATGTGGCCGCGCAGATGCTGACGCTTGCAGTCACTCGGTCGACATGGCGTCTGCGGACGCGTCCCAGATGAGTGCACCTGTCACCTTCGACAACGCGTGGCTCCGCCAGTCGACCACCCTGGGTGCAGTGGTCAAGTGGTGGGCCTGACATCACTCGTGCAGAAATGCCTGGCTCTGAGCCAGGTCGGCGCTCGTCTGTGAGAGGGACAGCGCCGCTCACCCGCACGGCCCATGAGCCGTCGGCCTCCAATACCCGCGCCACCGCGCGTACCGACGTGCGGGGCGATAGGGCCCAGCATGGGACCGCTATCCCCGTGCACTCCTGGCCGGGCACGGACCGGCGCATGCTCCCGCCGTCGCCGCCGCCGTCGCCGCCGCTGCCAGAAATGATCGAGGACGCCCCGGCGTCCGAGGACTCATTCCCCAGCGCACCCGACTCGCTCATTGCCGACTCGGTGAGGCAGGCCCTCCCGCTCGCCGAGCGTGGCGACCAGGCGCTGCGTGCGCGCCACTGCTCGCCACAGGTCGACTCTGCGCTACACTATGCGGCTCACTTCGAGGTGCCGGCCACGCCAGAAATGAGCCCGGCCAACGGTGTGCACCACCACCCCACCGCGAGCGCCCAGGCGTTTATTGCCAAGGTGTTCCCACAGTGGGACGCAGGCCTCGGCCTCGAGGTGGAGGACCCGGCCGTGGAGCTCGTGTGCCCTGGCTGGACCGGCGCGGTTGTCTCCAAGAACGCAGGCGACAACAAAGACCGCACTCTTTACGTTCACATGTCCACCACCACGGATCGCTCACAGCTGCGCGAGCACATGCTGGCCATCCTCGACATGGCCTCCGACCGTGTCGCCGCCGGCCGTGTCGTGTTCTGCCTCGAGCGCAGTCTCCCCGACCTGCGCTCTCTCCTACATGGTCTCTGTTACGTGGGCGGACAGGCCACTGGCGCCCCTGGCCAGCGTGATCCGTGGATCGGCCTGTGTCCTGTTACGTCTCTTCTTCTTGTCACTGTAAATCTGTAGCTGTACACACAAGGTGCTCTTGTCGATGGTCCCTATCCCTACTTTTCAGAGCCTAGCGCGTCCGGCAGCCATATGCCTCCGCCACCCACCGGTGGCCAGACTGGGCTGCATCTAGTTTGCCATCCGGCACACGTGATTGGATACACCGGACACATCTATTGGGCAAAATGACTAAGCGGACGCATCGCCCCAAGTCGTGCCGGTAAGGAGCCCCACTCGGCCTACTGCTACCGTCTGCTTTGATTGAAGGATGGCTGCGCAGTCGCGGCTGCTGGGCGACGTGCGCGACCGTCTGGTGTCACAGACGGCGCAGCTGGCCGGGATGTATGGTCGTAACTACCAGACTATACAGAAGGTGCTTCAGCTTGGGTACTTTGCCGGCCTGGCGCTTGGCGTCGTCTTCATGCTGAAGCCGCGCAAGTCGCGGCGTGGGTCCAGCCATGCGCTCGCCAAGAGTGGCAAGGGCGCCGCCGCGAAGAAGGGCAAGGAGGAGGACCAGCCGAAGCGAGTTGAGGTGGATGCCGTCTTCTTCCGCCGGCTGCGTGCGCTGCTCCGCATCATTTTCCCCACCTGGCACTGCAAGGAGTCGCTGCTCATGGTGCTCTTCTCCATTGCACTCGTGACGCGCACGATGCTCTCGCTTAAGGTTGCCGACCTGGACGGTAGCATTGTGTCGTCTCTTGTGCGTGGCAACAAGCGCAGCTTCTTCCTCAACATTGCGCTCTGGATGGGCATTGCCGTGCCGGCCGTGCTGACCAACAGTATGCTCGAGTACCTCAACTCGGCGCTGTCCCTTGCGTTCCGCTCGCGCCTGACCAAGTACACGCAGGCGAAATACCTCAAGGACCTCACCTTCTACAAGCTGAGCAACCTCGACGACCGTGTGCGCAATGCGGACCAGCTTATTACGGTCGACATTGCCAAGTTCAGTCGCGCGTTTGCGGCGCTGTATGGCAACATTGCGCTGCCGATCCTCGATGTGTTCCTGTACAACTACAAGCTGAGCAAGACGGTCGGTGCCGAGACGCTAATCCTCACCACGACCATCATCCGTCTCACTGCGGTGCTGCTCCAGAAGCTCACGCCGCCGTTCGGCCAGTACGCCGCGACGGAGCAGCAGCTCGAGGGTGAATACCGCTTCTCTCACACGCGTCTCATTGAAAACGCCGAAGAGGTGGCCTTCTACCGCGGGCAGGGGCAGGAGAAGCATCTGATCGACCGCGCCTACTTTTCGCTGATCAAGCATGTGAACCGCATCCTGCGGATCCGTATTGGCCACGGTATGATGGAGGAGGGCATCATCAAGTGGCTCTGGGGTGCGATCGGCCTCGTGATCTGCTCCGCGCCCGTGTTCCTGCCTGGCCCGGCCGCTGCGATTGCGGCAGGTGGCGGCGGCGGGCGTGCCAACGACATGGGCTCTCGCACCGAGCTGTTCGTGACCAACCGCCGCCTGCTGCTCTCGTCCTCGGACGCCATGGGCCGTATTATGTACAGCTACAAGGAGCTTTCTGAGCTCGCTGGGTACACGGCTCGTGTGGCGGAGCTGATCGAGGTGATGGACGAGGTGAGGCAGGGCCACACGCAGAAGAAGGTGGTCTCGTCCACCTCGATCGAGGACAAGGAGTCCATCTTCAAGAGCCGCGGTGTGATGCGCACCGACTCGGCGGACATTGACTTCAAGAACGTGCCGATTGTGAGCCCCAATGGCGACGTGCTGCTCAAGGGCCTCAGCTTCCACGTGAAGCCGGGCCAGGACCTGCTGATCATCGGCCCGAACGGGTGCGGCAAGAGCAGCATGTTCCGTATTCTCGGTGGGCTCTGGCCCGTGTACGGCGGCGAGGTGCACAAGCCGGGCAACCTCGAGTTCACCTACATTCCGCAGCGCCCCTACCTGTCCCTTGGCACGCTGCGTGACCAGGTGATCTACCCCGACACGGTGTCCGAGATGCATGCCAAGGGCAAGACTGACGAGGACCTGATGGACATTCTCAAGATTGTTCAAATCCAAAACATTGTGGAGCGTGAGGGCGGTTGGGACGTGCAGCGCGAGTGGCGCGACGCTCTCAGCGGTGGTGACAAGCAGCGCATTGCCATGGCGCGTCTGTTCTACCACAAGCCCAAGTACGCCATTCTGGATGAGTGCACTTCGGCCGTGACGCTTGAGATCGAAAAAACCATGTACGAGCACGCCAAGGAGCTCGGGATCACCATGATGACCGTCTCGCACCGTTCCTCGCTGTGGAAGTACCACAAGTACGTGCTGCAGTACGACGGCCAGGGCGGCTACGTGTTTACCGAGCTCGACGCGGATAAGCGCCTGCAGCTGCAGGAAGAGAAGCAGCAGCTGGAGCAGAAGCTCCTGCAATTGCCCAAGTGGCAGGAGCGCCTTGAGGAGCTCAAGGAGATGGTCGCACAGCGGAAGGCGTCCGGCCACTCGCTTGCGCCCAAGCCGGAGTCGACCAAGCCGGCGCCCTCCAAGGTGGTGCCCGACCAGGAGCAGCCCGCTGCGCCGAAGAAGGACAAACCGGCGCCCCAGGCGCAGCCGGCCCCCCAGGCGCAGCCGCCCCCCCAGGCGCAGCCGGTTCCCCAGGCGCAGCCGGCGCCCCCGCAGCCGCCCAGCAAGACGGCGCCGGAGCCGAGTCACATGGCGAACCACGAGGGTGCTGCCCCGGCTGTCACGCTTGATGCTCTCCGGCGCCAGCAGCAGCAGCCGCCGAACAGTCAGTAGACTAGCGTAGTTGTGCAGCCGTATGGCCTGTGAGACAACTGGTGTTGAGTCTCGAAAGCGCAGTGATCCTACTGGCGCCTACAGAGAGCGGGCTAAGCTAGGCCAGGGGACACATTGGGTGTCGGTTTAGTTGTGAGAGAGCGCCGACTGCAGCGCAGTGAACACCTCGACCTTGATCTCGGCCTCGGCCTTCTCCTCCGGAGAGCCGGAGCCACCAGCCACGCGCTGGGCCTCCGAGAGGCCCTGGCGCACAGCCTCGGGAGAGAACTGATCAAGCGTGTAAGCCTCGACAGCGTTCACAGTGAGGCGGTTGTTCGGGTGGATGGTGGCGAAGCCGCCGGACACAAACCACTTCTTGCTGCCGGCAGAGTCAATCACCTCGAGCAGGCCCGGCCGGAGCTCCTCGACCGAGGGAACGTGCGAGGCCAGGATACCGAGGTCACCCGAGCTGGCCGACACGTTCACCTGCGTCACCTCCTGATCATCAACGAGGGTCTGATCGTCGGTCAGCATCGGAGTTACCAAGTCCGGTTACGTACCGAGTGCGGGACCACAAAGCTCAGGCGGAGCTTGTCGCCCACGGCCTCCGCGTAACCACGGCGGGCACCGGCCAGCTGCGTCATAGCCGGGCGGAGGCTCGAGGAGCGGAGCGTGCGCGAAGCCAGAGCAAACACCATCGTGTCTTGGTGAAGATTCAGCAGCGAGCTTGCTTGGCTGGTGTACGGGGCGCCGCCGGCCAGCGCATCTCTCGGCCGAGTGCCCGGGACACGCCGTGCGCACTTTCCACGTGCCACGTCGCGACGCCTAAGCCAGCGCCGGGCGCCCAGACCTCCACACCGCCGAGCCATGCACGGAGCCCATCGGACAGGATGAGCTTCAGCTGTCAGCAGTGCGGTCAGCCGCTCGTATTACATGAGGGCCTAGATAAGGCCAGAGATGGGGATCTAGAAGCTACGCGTGAGCTTCTTTCCCGCTCATTTCCCGCTAGCCGTGAGCCAGAGGACCTTGGTGATGCCGTGCTAGTCGAGCGAATGGGCCAGTTGCACGTGCCGCCGGACACGAGAGACGCGCTCCTACTGCATGTGCGGCGGGACAGCGAGCGGAGACAAGAAGGCCCAGATCACGCTCCAGCGCCGCCCGATGACAAGCGCGCAGAGCTGTTCGAGGCACTGTCGTCTGCGCCAGGGAGCGGGGATGATGTCGTGGACCATCCCCTGTGTCGTCCGTGCACCCTGTCCCTGCTGGATGCCATGTCGCGCAGCCTTTCTGATGTTCGCAAGGAACACGATACCCTTATTGACCTGGAAAAGCAGCTCGCGCGGCTCGACGAGTACATGAACCCGAACAGCGCCTCGGAAGAGAGTGTGGCGCGTTGGAAGCGGATGCAGAACGGGCTGGCGCATGAGCTCCGCGAGGTTCGTCGCCGCATAGGAAAACCAGTGCTGACGGCGCCAGCTCGAAGAGGAAAATGCGAGGCTAGAGGAGGAGCTCCGCGGCGCCGATAAGGAGCAGGCCAAGCTAGACGACGAAATGCGGGCGCTCCAGGCGCAAGAGTCGGAGCTCGACGCTGAGGAAGAGGCGTACGTTTTCCTCTGTCTAACGCCAAGCTGACATGCAGCTTCTGGAAAGAATGCAATGTGCGCACACGGGAACTGGATGAGCTCCGGGCCGAGAACAGCTCGAATGAAGCCAAGATTCGGAACGACGAAGTGATTCTGGCGCGTCTGCGCCAAACCAATGTATACAGCGATGTGTTCGCCATTGGTCATGACTCGCACGGCTGTGCCACGATCAATGGCCTTCGCCTGGGCCGGATCAGTACCATGGAAGTGGACCCGACAAGCCACCGGCGCAGGGTGGAGCAGGTCGAGTGGCCCGAGATCAATGCTGCCTGGGGTCAGACGGCGCTACTAATCACTGTGCTAGCCCGTAAGCTTGGCGTAACATTCACCAGGTGGGTTTCACGGATTCAAACGAAGAATGGTCATGTACTTACGCTGTCAGCTACCAAGTGGTGCCGCGGGGCTCCTCGAGCGTTGTGCAGTCGGCCGGCTCCGACAAGACCACATATGAGCTGTACGTATGGCATGGCTTCACCTCGAGGCTCACACGTCCGCAGGTATGGAACAAGCGACCGGCAGATCGGCCGCCTGCTCCATTCTCGGCGATTCGACCAGGCAATGGTTGGCATTCTAGCGTGCGTACAGCAGCTTGTCGACCATGCCAGCCAGCGGGACTCCACGCTACGGCTACCCTACGTGATCAGCAAGGATCGGATCGGCGACGCCAGTATCCGGCTTCAATTCAACCAGCCAGACGCGTGGACGCGCGCGAACCGCTACCTCCTAGTTACGCTGCGGGCGCTGCTCACCTGGACGCTGGAGCACGCCTCCGAGCCATAGCTGCACTCCACCTATGTAGTATTCCGCTTAGCAGCGCGGCGGAGGCTGGTCACGTGCCGTCCGTCAAAGGCTCGTTCAGTTTGCGAAGATCCGAGTCGACGACGGTCACCCGGCGAGACGGCGGGTTGGTGAATCAGACTAGACAGCAACCATGCCGATTACCCAGACGGGGCACCCGGGGCAGGACCACTCGCGTGATCCGTGCCCCTGGGTGATTCTGAACGACTTTGGTGGTGCGTTCGCCATGGGGTGCATCGGTGGTACCATTTGGCACGGTATCAAGGGTGCACGGAACTCGCCGCGTGGCGAGCGCCTCCCGGGCTCGCTTGCCGCGATCAAAGCCCGTGCGCCTGTGCTCGGTGGCAACTTTGGTGTTTGGGGTGGCTTGTTCACCACATTTGACTGTACGATCAAGTCGGTGCGCCAGAAGGAGGACCCTTGGAACGCCATTGTAGCTGGCTTCTTTACCGGCTCCAGCTTGGCCATTCGCGGTGCGTATGCATGTGCGAGGTACACTGTTACTTACACGATGCAGGTGGTCCCAAGACGGCTGCAGGTGCCGGTGTTATGTGTGGTATTCTTCTGGGTGTCTTTGAGGGTGTCGGTGTGCTTATGCAGCGCCTTATGGCGGAGAACAACAAGCCTGTGGCGCCTATCATCCCCGAAACCCCGCCGGCCGCCGGCAACAACAACACTGCGAGCCTCTCCTAACGAAAGCCATGTTATGCACAGCTGCGTGCAATTTATCATGGCGCCCGTGATTCATATATCCGCCATGCAGGACGACCGAAATGTATGCGCTATTCCTCGACCTGAGCATAGCTCGTCCAATGGGCGGCGCCCACCCGGGTCGCTCGCCCTGACATGCTGGTAGCAAGCTCTGTCAGGCACTCCGGCAAGATGCACTCGCCCTCCTCCTGCCGCAGTGAGCCGACCCTCGGCCGGTCCTGCGCGAATCCCAATTCTCCGTGCTCGTCTGTCGGTGTTAGCACGGCTTTTTTCCGCGGCCACGTACTTGACCCGAAGCCCCACAAGGAGCCATCGTCCAACAAGAGCAGTGTGTGCGCCGCGCCGCATGCAACCTGAATGACTTGTCGGTCGAGCTGCTCCTCCCCCAGCATGATGGGCGTGGGTGACAGTGGCATCTCTACTCCGTTCACGATTAGCCAGCCCCAAAAGTAGGCATCGCCGTCCACCGTGAGCGCGACGCTGTGGCGGCTGCCGCATTCGACCGCAGCAATGCGCGTGGTGAATCCTTGCCGTGCAGAAAAGTATCCCACCTTGACAGCATCTCGCGTTTCGGGAAGTCTTTGGAGTGCCGGTGCGCCAAGCTGACCATAGCGACCGTCTCCGCAAGCGTATATGGGACACTTTGGATCTTCGGTAACCATGACAAAATGGGCACCGCCTCCAGCCACGGCATGCACCGGCGGTATCTGTTCGTCCTTCGCCTGTAGCTGCACACCATCAGCAGTCCTGGAACATGTCAGAGACGGAAAAAGCCAAGGCTCCCCAGATGTTGATATGGCGAGCACCTGCCCGATCACATTCGTGGCAGCATCGAGCCATTCGGGACCATGCCGGACAGAGCCAGGTGCATCTGCCGGATGAATGCGGCCATCGATGCCGAGGTAGCCATCTATTCTGTCGCACCCAAGCAATCGTTTGGCCTGTAGCTGCACAGTCTCTGTGGTCTGCAGCGGCTCCTTGTTAGTGTGCTCGTCGCTCGAGCTCAGGCCAAGTCCCTGGGCAGTAAACTTGTTGGAAGCCGTATGCCACACGACCTGAGACGCCGTTACAGCAGCAAGGGTATCATGTGGTCCCCCGGAATGGATGCGCTGGGCCCGGCATGTTTCTGTCTCGGTGAGCAAGAGGCCAAGCTGCCCATAGAGGTTGGAGCCCCAGCCGTAAATGGCTGTTGGCATAAACAGTGTCGAATCGGGCGCAAGGTGCACCTCCACCCGATCCGACACTTGCTTCCGACGCACCTTTCTTCGTGGCCTGCTAGTGATACCTTCCATGTTCCGGGCGGGCACCCCAGCGTCGCGCTCACTCCTGCGACTGCGTGTGTGGTCGCTCCAAGCGGCATCTGCGCGTACATTTTCTTCTCGGGCTACGTCCGTTCTGGATGAGCTCGAGTCACGCGGTCTGGTTCAGGCGATCACGTCCCGTGCGCTTCGGCAGCATGTGAACACGACCGACGCCAGCGGCCAGCTAGTCCCACGTACCGTGTACTCTGGTGTGGACCCCAGTGCGGCTAGCCTGCACGTCGGCAATTTACTCCCGCTGCTGTCACTCCTGCATTTTGCTCTCCGTGGTCACACGGCGCTGGTGCTCGTTGGTGGAGCTACCGGAGCTATCGGTGATCCATCAGGACGCTCGAGCGAACGGTCAGCACTTGCCAAGGAGCAGCTAGAGGCAAATGTTGCTTCGATCAGTGCGCAGGTGCGCCAATTTTTCCAAAATGCGCAAGCATATCTTCACCGGCGGAATGTCGAGCCGCCTGCGACGCAGCGTCCGGTCGGCCTGGACAAGCCTGCAGGTGAACGCATGATGGACGGCTGGCTGGACGTGCGCATTGTCAACAACCTAGACTGGACACGGGATATCACGATGCTCGAGTTCCTGGCGACGGTCGGCCGTCATGCCCGGGTCAGTGACATGCTTGCCCGTGACAGTGTTAAAAACCGCCTTGCCCCGGCTGAGGATGCAGCAGATTCGAGCTCCCCTGTGGGCCTCTCTTTTACAGAGCTTTCTTATCAGCTGCTGCAGGCATTCGACTTTAGTGTGCTGCACGGCGCCCCGTGGAATTGCTCCATCCAGCTGGGCGGTTCTGACCAAATGGGCAACATAAATGCGGGGATTGACCTGATTCGGCGACAGCGCGCCGCCCAGTCGGACGCAAGTGCACCGACGATGCGCGAGGACCCGGCGTATGGCCTGACTCTGCCGCTGCTACTCACCTCGACAGGCGCCAAGTTTGGCAAGTCGGCCGGGAATGCCGTCTGGACATCACCGGACCTCTTGTCTGACTACGAGTACTACCAGTTCTTTGTGCGCAGCGCCGATGCGGACGTTGAGCGGTATCTGCGTACGCTGACGCTGCTCCCGCACGAGGAGATCCAGCGGATCATTGAGCAGCATGCCGAGGCGCCAGCGAAGCGCTTCGCTCAGACGCGTCTGGCCGAAGAGATGACTGAGCTTGTACGTGGCCGCGATGCTGTTCAGCGGGCCAAGACAGCAACCAGTGTGCTGTTTGGCACCGACATCGAAGCCCTCACGCTGGACGACGTGCTTTTTGCATTTGCGAATGACACGCGGCTCGTGCACCTGCCGCGTGAGGCGTGGGTCGGAGCAGATATCCTTGCGCTTGCAGCGCAAACAAAGCTGGTCAAGTCCAAAGGTACGCCAGGTGTTGCTTGTTCTAACACTGACCCCCCAGGCGAAGCACGGCGGCTTGTCCAACAGGGTGGCGGCCTATACCTCAACAATGTCAAGGTCACTGACACTGGTGCCAAGCTGAGCCAAGGCTCGCTGCTGCATGGCTCCTTTATTGTGCTGCGGGCCGGCAAGACAAACCATAAGATCGTAGTTCTCGATTAAATCTACAAGTATCGTCACCGATTGGGGAATCGTTCAGGCAGACCAGGTGCAGTAATCCGGGGGTCCAGTATAAGGTGTTCGTCATGTGCCCCTGGTGTAGCATTGTCTCCGCTTGAAGCACGCTCATCTAGCACGCCTGGCGTGGGTAGTAGAGGAACAAAGGTCAGTGGCAACGTCGCTCCGCTGAGACGGGCATCATTATTCTTTGGTATAGCCGCAGTGGCGCTGCGCATGGCCTGGATCACCTGTTCGCGTTCCTCGACAGGAACCAGGTGCCAATTCTGCAGCAGTGTCTGCGCCAGGGTCTGCAACTGCTGGACCTGCCAAGCCTCGCTGCCGGCACTTGACTCCCAGGGCACCTGTGCTGGGGACACGGACAACGGTTGGGTCTCCTGAGCCTCTGGAGGATGCTCCTGCGCAGAGGCTCGCACCTTTCCAGCAGCCTCACGGCGAATCATCTTGCGCGCATCGTAGATTGTCTTTATGGTGGACAGGTTGCCAGGAAAGTCGCGGTGAATCCGCTCCAGGATATGCTGTGGCTTGACTCCCTCTTGAGTCAGCTCACGGACGGTCTCCATCTCTTCTGGATTCAGACGACGTAGCACGGCGTGTGCACTGAGCTCGCCGGTGGACAGCTCGTGGTTATGCAACAGATTGCGTACTTCCAACACCCACTTGTCTGTGCCTGCCGGCTTTTTGCCCCGCACCTCGTACGGGCAGCCTGTCTCGTCCGAGACGTCATTCCCACAGTGGCGCGGGGCGCGCGTCCGGCGCTTATCGCCGCCAAGGTCACACCCGAGGCGGACCCAGGCGTCCTTCACAGAGGACTTACGGATAATGACGGCAAACCCCTCGCGTCGTCCAATGTCCTTTACGTACTGGATGAGCGAGGCGCGCGTGGGGAACGTGCGCGCATACTGCGAGCCTGGATCGCCCACGCTCGTGCCCCCGTTGCCGTCCATGGCCCAGCCTGGCCCACAGCGACACAGCTGCGGTGCACGTCAGACGACGAACAAGAAGAGAGCTAAGTACGACGAGCTGGCGCCACCGCTCGCCAAATGTGGAGATGATGTTTGGCTTATAACTACAGTATGGCAAAATTTTGCGATCACGCGGCTATCGTCTAGTGGTTTAGGATCTCACCTTCCCATGCGTGGCGCGCGGCGTATTGCGCGGAAGTAGGTGAGGACGCGAGTTCGAACCTCGCTGGTCGCACAATTTTTGCCGGGAAATTATTTTTGGCCCCGCAGCCACAGCACTGACCAGGTAGCCCACTTGGTGGCAATTATGCCCTGCTAGCAGACGGAGCAGACGGCTATAAGTGTGCACGCCGAGGCCAGCGCGCGCGGATTACAGCCGCCACCTCGGCGCCCTCTTCGTCGGTGAGCTCGCCGCGGCGGCCGAGGATGGGCGAGTCTTGTGTCTTGTTCCACTTGTCGAGCACGCCGTTCCCGCCCACAGTCGGTGCCGGGACGATGTGAAAGTGGACCTGCAAGGTGAGCGGCACCACGTCTCTGAGCTACGCACATGGTCAATCGTCTGAGCATACTCCTGGTTCGCCGCGACCTGGAGTCCCTCGGACTTGAATGCTGCACGTGAGTGGGAAACCGAGAACGACACCACGTACCAGCCTCCATCGCGCGGGCAGCACAGACGACGCCGTCCATAATAGCAGCGGCTGTCCGCTTGTTTAGCTCGGAAATCTTGCGGACGTGTGCCTTGGGCACGACAAGTATGTGTCCTGGCGAGTAAGCAAGCGCGCTTCAAGTCGCATGACGAACCAGCCCGGATCGGCAGCACGTCGAGAAACGCAGCGTACTCGGCGGTCTCTGCAATAATGTAGGCATCCTTCCGGTGCGCGGCGATGTCGCAAAAGATGCAGTCTCCTGGACCAGGCGGCCTGCCCCGCCCCAGGAGGCGGTCCAGCAGGTACGAAGTCATAGTGGACGCTAGAGATGCGGGGCGGCGGCGATCGGGGCGGAGGACCTCCACATGCACGGACGTTGGATTCTCGCAACCAACGCGCCGAGGCCGTGTCGATGGAGTCGAGGCAGGCGGAAAACGCGGAGGCGGACGCGGCCAAAGCCAATGCGGAAGTGAATGCACGGCGAAACCCTAAGAGTGAATCGTACGGGTTTGCACTATACATTTTCGCGTCTGTGCTCTGGGTCGTTTGGGTTCTCTGGGCTGCGAGCCCTGAGTGGCTCTTGATCCAACTCGGGATCGAATGGTTTCCGCACCGGTACGTGGGCAAGGAGCATACATCGGCTGACCACGGATAGCGACTGGGCATACTTGCTGATATCGTGGAGCCTGGTCTTGGTGCTCATGACCTACATTGTGTTTATGTCGCTCAACGTGTTCATGACGCCGCCACTCGACTCGTTGGACGTGGTGACAGGTATGTGCTTTGCCGTGAAGCATCGCTTACCCAGACCCCCACGCCATTCTATACCCCGTCAAGCTGGCGCACGCCGCCGAGGATCGGCACCCGCTCAGCGGACTGTCGATCCCCGAGACCGGGCAGCCAGGTGCGCCGCTTTGCGACGATATTTACGACATGTCGCCAGGCCTCGTGTCCCGTGCACTGTACCTACAGGACCAGGGCAAGTCATACCAATAGAGGCATAGCATGGGATATGTGTGTGCTACATATTGCGCAAGAATTACTGCACCTCGGCGTCAAGCGCGGGGTCAGGCAGTTCCATGTGCTCGATCCCCAGGCCGTCTACGCCGTTCGGCGTGGCACGCGCCGGGGGACTCGTGGGCATAACAGGGCTCGTAGAGAGCAGCGAGCTGCGGCTCGCAGTGCCGAGGCCCGTCCAGTACAGGATATCGGACGGGGTGCGGAGCAGGGCAGGAGGGACGGGGCCGAAGCGAGCCGTGGACGGCAGCTCGGCTGACCGGCAAGCGCGCGGCGGCGGCATCTCGATCGACGCCAGCTCAGCGCGGGCGTCAGCGAGGGCCGTGGGCATGCTCGCCCTCCGCGGCTTCTCCTCAGCGAGGCGGACAATCGCGGTGAGCAACGACACCTGCTTGCTCCGCGCCTCGTACGCCTCCTCGTACCATGCGACTCGGTCGAGCTCGGTCACCACTGCCGCGAGGTCCTCGCGGAGCGTCGCGGCCATGTACTGGGTGTCCTCGAGCGTCCGCCTGAGCGTGTACGCTTCAAGCCGCTCACCGTCGAGCGCGGCGAGCACCAGGGCGTGCTCGACGGGGTCCGGGCGCTGCTCGGCCGCCTGCTCGAGCTCGGCGCAGTACGCCCGGAGTCGCAAAAGCTCAGCATGTGCAGCGTCCGCATCAGCGAGGAGCTGGTCCCGCTCGGCGGCACGTGCCTCGAGCTCTTCGAGGAGCGCATCCACATGTGCGCCGTGTGAGCGCCCAGCGTGGCTCGCGGCGTGCAGCGCATCGGCGAGGCGGCCGCGCACCTCGGCAAGCGTCCGGGCGTGTTCCCGCCGGGCGGACACAAGCGTCGCGCCGGCTGCCCGGGCGACCGCGCGGGCATTGCGCTCGGCAAGCAGCGCCTGCTCCTCGTCATCCTCGGCAGCCGCCTGCGTCCGCTCCGCGAGGCGAGCACGCAGGGCGTCGTTCTCCTTGGTGAGCGCCGCACACCGAGCAGCGTTCTCGTCGGCAACCTGCTGCATGTGGCGCAGGTCCATGCGAGCGGCCGCCTTGCTGCCCTCGAGCGTGCGCTGCTGGGCGTCGTGCTGCGCCTGCGTCTCGGCAAACTTGACGGAGCGCTCCTTGTACCGGGCGAGGGTCGCCTCGTGCTTCTCGATCGTCGCCTGGAGCTTGAGCTCCCGCTGCCGGCTCAGGTGCAGCTGCGTACGCAGGTCGTCGCGCTCGTGCTGCACCTCGTGCTTTTCGTGGAGCAGGTCCTCGGCGCGCTTCTCACTGCGCTTCAGCACGTCCTCAAGGGACCTGTGCCGATGGCTCACGTTCACCTCCCTGTTGTTCTCGTCCAGGGCACGGCCGAGGCTCTGCCGGGGCGTGTTTTTCATCGCTGCACGCGTAAGTGACCGCTTGCGAGGCGCAGCGAGAACGCACCAGACATGGGCGTCCTGGCCACCGCACGCGGAACACGCGAGCCTTCGAGCGGCCCAAGCGTCGTCCGGGGCGTTCGGGGCGCAGACGGCGAGCCGGCGTCGCTCGCACGCGCGCGCGCCGCCGGCGTCATGGCTCTAGGCGTGATGGATCCTGCACCGTGGGTCAGCGCCGTGCCCGCCCGGACCTAGGTGTACGTACGGCGCTCGGCGCCCTGCGCAGGCGCCTGCATGTTTCCGCCAGCCGCAAAGTACACTAGCCGTGTTCCCACAACACGGCGGCGCGCACGCGTGGGCGGTCACGTGAGTACCTGGGTATCGGACTGGCGGTCTGTGCGACGCTATGAACCAAAGTGCGCGTCGCGCCGCAGGATGGAGCCGACCAGGCGGCTCGGCGCCGCTGGGGCGGGCGCGGGCGCGGAGGTCTCCTGCGCGTATGATGTGCGGCGCTGCGAGCTGCGCCGGCGGTCAATGCCGCCGCGCCCGCCGCGCGCATCGCGCCAGAGGGGCTCGTTGCCAAACTCCTCCAGAAGCCGCTCCCGCCGGGCGCGTTGCTCGTCGGTCATGGATGCGGGGTCCACCTTGTGCGCGTGGAAGAGGATGCGGGTGCTGGCGTCCTCGTCGGACGTGGGCGACGCCGCACGGGGCGCCACCACCTGCTCGGAGCGCCGGCGCAGACGCTGCTCGATGCGGGCGCCGCTGTCGTCATCGTCCGACGAGGCCGCGTCGACGACGCGGCGGGCGGGCTCAGGCTGCGACTGCGGCTCCTCCCGCTGCCGTCGGCTGTAGGTAAGCAGCTCGGAGCGCAGCTGGTAGCCCGAGATGCGCTGCGGCCGCTCCGTGTCCGAGTCTGCATCGCTCGAGTCGGCCGGCTCCGCGAGGAACGTGTACTTGGTGGCGTCCTCGTCGTTCGTGTGGGTCTCGGTGTACTGGCGCACGAACGCGACCGAGTCTTCGCGCGCCGCGAGGTCGTCCATGCCGTCGCCCTCCACGTGGCGGCGCTTGCTCTTGGCGAAGCGCGGCGCCTGCAGCCGACGGCGCAGCTCTTCCTCGTCCGCGTCGTCGTCCAGCAGGTCCGCCAGGCCGTCGTCGTCGCGTCCGCGTCGCCGGTTGCGCAGCACGCCGTGCGCGGCGCGCTCGTGGAGCGCCTGGATTGCCGCGTCGTCCTGCTCGCGGTCCTGCTGGTACCGCCGGCGGGCCAGCTCGTCCTTCTCCTCCTCGTCCACGTCGCGCTCGTCGTCCAGCAGACTCTCGAGGTCCGCGTCGTCCTCCGAGTCAGACGCGTCACTCGCCTGCGACTCGCGGTCACTAAAGATGCCAGCAAGACCGCCGTGCTCGCCACGCTCCGCGTCCTCCTCGTCGGACTCTTCGGCCTCGCCGTAGACGAACGCAGACTTGCGCTGACGCGGCCGCTCCTGCTTCTCGGGCCGGCCATCGAGAATGTCGGACCACGTGCGAGCCGGGGCGCCATCCTCGGCCGCGTCCTCGGCCGCGTCCTCGCCATCGTCGTCGCCGGCCTCCTCGCCATCGAAAGGCGCGTCGGCAGCGTCTGGCAAGTCGACTCCCTCTGGTACACCCCGATCCGACTCGCCGGCCTCGTCCTCGGAGGCGGCGGGCGACTCCTCCGGGACGCCCAGCGGCCCGTCGAAGTTGGCTGCCGGCTCATTCGCCGGCTCGTCCCCCTCGGCCGCCTGGTCGCCGTCAGGACGCGGCGCCTGCGACATCCATGCGCTGTCCTGCCGCAGCTGCGACGCTGCTGGCTTGGTCTGCGTAAAAAAGCCCTCCTGGTTGATGTAGAGCATGCCATCGTCCACGGGCTGCTGCGCTTCGCGAAGCGCCTCCTCACCGCGCTCGGCCAGCGACGGGTCCACTGACGGCAGCAGCGACGGCAGCAGCTGGTCCGCCTCCTGCTGCTGCGCCTTGCGCAGCGCCGCAAAGGCGTCGCGGCTCTGCGTGCGGGGCGGCGGCATGGCCTCCTGGCTCCGCGTGCGCGTGAACGGCGCCGAGTCTGCCGGCGCGTCGAGCAGCTGTGTCGTGCCGCCCACCGGGCCGGCCCGCCGCCGATTCGCAAACAAGTCAAACGACGCGCCACGCGGCGTCTGTTCCTGCGTGCTCTCAAAGAACTGGGCGAGCACCGAGCTGTTGGACTCGCTCCGGTCCGACGGCTGCGTCGGGCCCAACACGGAGGCGCTCCGCGGCCCGGTCGTCTCAGACGTGTCCGACTGCGTCGGTCCGAAGAACTGGCCGAGATCCACCTCCGGGTGGCCCCGCGGCGAGTCGGTTGGCAGTTCCTGCAGCGTGCGGGACCGGCTCGCCTCGCCACGTAGTGGCATATCGAGTGTGTGGGAGGGCGTCGCGCTGGGCAGCGGCACATTCTCCTTCTCGCTGCCCTGCTGGCTCGCCGGCGACGTGGCCGAGAGCGGCGAGGCGGGAGCTGGCGGGGTGCCGCCCAGCGACGCAAGTGGGCGCGGCGACCCGAGCGACCGAGCAAACTCATCGTCGCTGCCATCCTCGGCGTCGTCGCGGTCCGCAATGTCGCGGTCCAAGCCGCGGTCGCTGCCCAGCTCGGCACTCTGGTCTGCCTCGCTCTCCGCGTCGCTGCCGCGCTCCTCGGCGCCGTCGGGGCTTTGGCGCTCCGCACTGTCGTGCTTTGCCTCGCGCGGCTCGCGCCGGCGGTGCACGGCCTCTTTCCGCGCGGCGATCGCCGCGTTCTGCTCGTACGACTTGCGGAGCAGTGTGGCGTTCAGCTGTGCCTGGTCCATCACGACCGGCGGCGCAAACCGCCGCGGCTTGGACGTGGGGCTCGACGCCGGCTCGCGCCGGGTCGGCGACGACGCGTCGCCGCCGCGGGCCGGCGATGAGAACGCAACGTGGCCGGCAGCGCGCTCCGACGCGGGCGCAAACGTGTGTGCGGCCGCATCCATCTGTGCGGCGGGCACCGCCTCCGAGTCGCGGGCGGGTGTGTTGGGCGAGCGATAGTCGGCCGCCGTGGCACGCGTCTTGCGCGGTGTGCGCACGACGCGGGGCGGCGGTGAGGTGCCGAGCCGCAGGCGGCCGGGACGCGTCCACGGCGCACGCCCGCCGGGCGACGACACGATCTCCAGGTCGCTGTCGCTGTCGTCCGGCAGAGGCGCTGGCGTGCTCCGGAGCACGCTGCGCTTCCGCTCCGCCGCGGACGGCGCGGCGCGCGGCGGCGAGCTGGCGGTGCCGTGGCTCGGCGTGGACGTTTCGATGGGGTCAGAGCTGTTCATCAGACGCCGCGGCTCCTTCTCCGCGTCGCCGCTGTGCTCGATCGTGCTGAGCAGCTCCGAGAGGTGGTACCGCTTCGGCTCGGCGCGTGGAAGCGCCGTGCGCTGCTCGCGCCGGTACTGTGCCGAGACGCGGTGCATCTCGCGCTCTTCCTTCTTGGAGAGCCGCGAGGCGGCTGGCGCTTGGCCGACCGCCTCGAGGTCCACGCTCGAGTCGCTCTCGCTGTCGGACAAGAGGGCGGCCGACGGGCGCTGCGCACCGCCGCGCCCGCCCGCCGGAGACCGCGACGCACGGGACGGCGAGCGCGCCGCGGATGGAGAGCGCATGGAGCGGATCGACGGCGAGCGGGCCGGGGAGCGGGCGGACGCGGATCGGGCAGACGGCGAGTACGCGGGGGAGCGGGTCTCGGGCTCCTCCGCCTGGAGCTCGTCCACGCGCTCGGTGCGCTGCCGGGCGAGCGCCCGGAGGCGCTCCATGCGGCTCTGGCGCGCCGCTGCCTGCGGCCGCTCGGGCGTGCTGGATGCGGACTGTGCGCCGTCTGAGCCGCTCTCCCGGCCGCCGCGGCGGTGCGGCGACTGCTCGAGGGGGAGGGGCGCACGCCCGCGCATCTTGCTGGCGAGGCGCGAGTGTGTGCGCGGCGGCGTCGCCGCTGCCGAGTGGGCGGCAGCGTCCGAGTCCTCCTCGGACTCGACGTCCGTCTGGAGCTCGGCGGACTGCGGCGACGCGCGCGCATCGCCCTTGCCGGCGTCGAGAATGTCCGTGTCGCCCGGCGCGGAGGCGACGCTGGTATCGTAGCTCGTGTCGGCGCCGAACGCCGCCGGCGCCGCATGCTTGCCGGGCGGCAGCGCTGGCGAGGAGCCCATGCGGAACGACGGGGAGCTCGACGAGGCGGTCGTGTCGTCCGCGCCGGCACTCGGCTGGTCCTCTGCACGCGCCGCGCGAGCGCGGCTGCCGTACACAATCGCCGGCGGCATGCCGCTCGTTCCCGGGCTGAGTGGCGGCTGGTGGCGGGTGTTGCTGGACTGCACGCGTCTGCAGCGCGTCGCGCGCGCGGCGCGCGTCTTACGTAAAAGTGCCGGGGTGGAGGTGCCGTCCAGTCACTATGGTACACGAGTCTGTGGAGGCATGCCGATTCGCTCAGATCTCCGGGGGATGACCGGCCTGGCCGGGGCCGCGCCCGTTGGCGTCGGCAGCGCGGTACCGCTGCGCAAAGCCGGCCATGCCCTCCTCGAGCGGTGCGTAGCTCCGGTCGCTGCCCTCGCGCTCGTCGAGGCCCGCCCAGGACCGGTTTTCGAGATGCGCCTTTGAGGCGCTCTGCAGCACGCGGGTGAGCTGCCCCGACGCGGGATCGCGCACCGCGACCTCGTGCGGCTCGAGCGAGACGCGCTCGAGCGCGCGGCTGAGGGGGTCCGCGGGCGCGGCGCCCGCGGGGCCGTCGCCGTACCGCGTGCGGGAGACGTACGCGCCGGTGGCAAACGAGTAGTGTGGCCGGTCCTCGTCCGCCGCTGCCTCGTCCGCCGCCTCCTCGTCCGCCGCGCGCGCGCTGTGCTGGGCGCGGCGCAGCGCCTCGTCGAGTGCCAGCACATAGTGACCCGTCCAGGCGACCTCGCGCCCCGAGTGCGCCTCGACAGCGAGCAGCATCTCCCAGGGAGTGACGACCGGCCGCACAAACTCGCGGGAGTCGATCAGCGAGTTCTCGGGGCAGGCAACCAGCACAAACACGTCCACCTCCTGGAAGTTGGCGAGCTTGGCCGGGTTCAGCTTCCCGACGCTCATCGTGTAAACCTTGCGCTGCGAGATGCGCGAGGTGAGGATCCGCCGCAGGTGCTTGAGCAGCGGCAGGTAGTTGTGCACGCCGAGCGAGCCGACCACGAGGCCGACCACGGAGGCGTCGCGCGCCTTTTGGATGAGCGCGTAGCGCCGCATTAGCAGGCGGTTCGTCTGCCCGGTCTCGACTCTGGCCCGCTGCGCCTTCGGGTCGTACGACGCCAGGCGGTACGTCGGGCCAAGCGCCAGGAGCAGATGCGTCAGCGCCCGTGACTCGCCGCCCAGGTACAGCGTCGCCGTGTCGGCCAGGGCGGTGTGCGCCGGGAGCGTGACGCGGCGCCCCGTGCCGATGAGCGACGGCGTCGTGCCCGGCGTGGGGTTATGCGCGCCGCTTGGCGCTTCCGCAGCCTTTGCGCACGATGCGCACTTGTGCGTGCACGTGTGCTGCCCGCCGTGTGGAGCGCGATGCTCGCCGCCACACGAGTCCTCATCCTTGTGCGCCGCGGCGGCCGCCCGAGCCTCCATCTGCTCCGCGTACGCGTGCGCCGTGTCGACACGCGCAGTGACGATGCGCACGTTCGGCAGCGGCCACTCGGAGAGCAGGTGCCGGTACACCTCGTCGACCGCGTGCTCGTACGCCACGTCGTACGTAAGCAGGACGGCGGCTGGCGGCTGCTCGGTGAGCTCGAGCTCGCGCGCGGCGGCCAGGAGGCCGTGTGCCGCCTGGTGCGCGTCGATCGGAGCCTTGGGGAAGACGTAAAGTGCTGGGAGCTTGGCCGTCGGGCTCAGGCACGCATGCCCGTAGTGCACGACGACCTCGGCCTGCACGTGGTGCGCCGCCACCTCGTCCACGCAGCAGGCGCCGTAGCTGGTATCGGCCAGGATGTACAGGCGCGGCACCGCATCGCCAGCGAGCTGCCTAAGTGCGCTGTTGAGCGCGTGGTATACCGGGACCGAGTCGACGAGGGCCTCGTCGGGGAACTGGAGCGCCACCCGCTCGAGGGGCGGCTCGATCCGCTGCGTGGTGCCCGGCTTGTACACGAGCGCCTCGGCGGTAGCGCGCACATCGTACAGCTGCTCCACCGGCACGCCCGAGTGCGCCGCGGTGCCCGCGATCGCCTCGGGATCGAGCGGCACCGTGTGCTCGATCACCGCGGCGTCCGCCGAGGAGAGCGGCACGGCCATACAAAAAGGTGGAGGTGAAGGGCCGCGACTGAATTTTGTGCATTTTGTGTCGGGCGCTAGTATTAGTGGCTACGGCGCCTCCACCTGCGGTGCGCCAGTGCGGCTAATGTACTGGGCGAGGCGGAGGAAGTACTGCTCCGCGATGCTGGAGAAGTAGAACTCGTGCTCCGAGTTGTGCGCCGAGACGAGGTTGTGCGCGATCTCGTGCGCGATGGAAAAGTACACCGACACGAGCGGCGCCGCGAGGCGGCCGGCGCAGACATCCGCGTCGTGCCAGGCGAGGTAGTAGCGAAGGTTCAAGAAGATGCTCCCGCCGCGGTTGAAGGCAATGCTCGGGCCGCGCGTGTCGCAGAACACGCTCAGGCTTTGCAGGTGCATGCCGAAGATCTCGCCCACCGGGCGGTATACGTGCAAAATGAGCCGGCGCAGCGCTGCGTCGTTCACCGCGAGTGTCTTGGCAGGGTCCAGCTCGGCGCTCACGTACACCTTCATCCCAGCGACCTCGCCGGCAAGACGCAGGTCCGCGCTCACACCAGAAACGTCGCAGTAGGACGAGGCCGCTTCGCGCACCTCTTCCGGCTGCGCCTGCGACTGGATCACGCTCGACGCGTCTGGCCGGGACGCATTGATCGCCTGCCGCACCTGGGCCTGGATGTGCTCCGTGGACGCCATGCCGCCCGGCGCACCGCCACCCGGCGCACCACCGCCCGGCGCACCACCGACGGGCGCCGCCGGCGGACCGGCGGCGCCGCCAGACTGCCCGCCGAGCCCAAACTTGCCGCCGGCCTTGATCGACGAAGAGCCGCTCGCAAGCGACGAGAGCTTGCCGCCTGAGAAGCGGTTCTTCCACTGCTGCAGGAGGCCGCCCCCCGGGCGCAGCGCCACGGGCGGCGGCGGCGCGCCTGGCATGTCCGGCGCATTGGTGCGCGCCGCCATCGGGTCGACGGGCGCGAGGCCGCCCGGGAACGCCTCGGGCGGCGGCAGCCCAGTGTCCATGGGAGCGCCGCCCGTCAGGGCGCCGGCTCCCGCGCCGTCGGCGGCGCCGGCGCCTTTCCCGGCCCGTGGGTAGTCGCCCTGCACGAGCGACTCGGTGGCGTGCTCCAGCTGGTGGTCTTGGAAGGAGGCGAGGAGCGTCTCGAGGTACGCCGGGTCTGCGTCGGGGAACATGTCCTGCAGCTGCTGCCGCCACGTGCCGAGCTGCGCCGAGGCCGCCGCCTGGCGCTCCTTCTCGAGATGCGCCTGCTGTGTACGGCGCTCGGCCTCGGCCTTGGCCTCCTGCTCCGCCTCGGCGGCGCGCCGCGCTGCCTCGCGGCGCTCGCCCTCGATCAGCTCGCGGCGCTGGCGCTCCTCCTCCTGGCTCGCCTGCCGCTGCTGCGCGAGGATCTTGTCCACGTTGAACCCCTTGCGCTTGAGGCTGCGCAGCGGGGTGGAAAGCACGGTCATGTACAGCAGCACCTCGGGCAGCCGCTGCCGGGTGAGCAGGTGCTTGCTGAGCGCCTGGGCGACCTCGAACCAGTCCACCTCGAGGTCCGCCGCCACATGCAGCGTGAGGCGCCCGCCCTTGAGCGTGGCCATTGCCGAGCAGCGCTGCACATCGCGCCACTCGCGCCCGGCATAGCGCAGACGCCGGGTGAGCTGGAGACCGCCGCCGCCCACCTCGACCACGGCAAGCGCCTGCTGGAGCCAGTCAAAGTCGTGCTGCACCTCGCGGCTCGCCGACGCACGCTTCTCAAAGAGGAACAGCGGGGTACGCTCCAGCACCGTCGCGTAGACGCTGCGGGCGCGCGGCGTCTCGGGATTGCTCGGGCCGGCCACTGCGAAGGCCTCGTGGACGAGCGTGCTGAGCCGTGCGGCGCCGAGCGGCTCATACAGGTGCTCCTCCAGCACGTCGTCGTGCGGCGCCACGTACAGGTGCTCGGCAAAGAGCATGTGCGCGTTGGCGTCATCCACAATGACCACCTCGGCGGGCCGCTTGAGTGCGTACGCCTGCGAGGTCGCCTCCGACGCCCCGGTGTCTTCCCGCTGGTACCGGATGCCGAGCAGGAAGGGTGCCCGCTTGACCAAGTACAGCGTGTCCCGCGAGAGCTCGTCAAGGTGCATCCCGATGCGCCGCAGCACGTCCAGATACGTCTCTGTGCTGTTGCACAGCTCGTAGAAACGCGCCGGGTCCTGCACCAGCTTTCGCGTCACCTCCTCCACGCTCGGCTCGTCCGTGACGCCGCAGCTGCGCAGGAACAGGTTCGCTGCCACGCCATAGTCCACGTAGTGGAAGATCTCGCGGAACGGCGCACTGCCCTCCCGGTTGGTCGGCGGAAAGTAGCACTCCTGCGGCGCCGCGAGCTCCATGCGCCCCGGCTCCTTGCCTGTGACGGGCACGATGCGCTCCTTGCCGAGCTGCGCGTACTGCGCCCCGGTGAACTCGCGCGTGGTCGCAAGGAAGCCAAACACGCGCCGGGCGGCCTCAACATCCCGCGGCGGGTTGGCCAGCAGCCGCTCCACAAGCTGTGCACTCGTCGGGTGCATGCGTAGCTGGAGCTTGAGCGCCTCGCCCGCGGCGAGGTCGGCGACGGGCCAGCCCATCACCGCGGCGCCCGCGTCCGTAAACACGTCCGTGGGCGGGAGCAGTGCCGGCTCGCCGGCGTCCGCGGCGCGCCGCGGCACAAACGCGTAACGCGCCGCGGTCTTGAGCGTGTACTCGCCGGCGTACACCTCCTGGAAGTGGCGCAGCAGGTAGGCAAACGCGCGCTCGCGGAGCGCCGCGTCCGGCTGCGCAGCGGACGCGAGCGCGAGCAGGTCCGGCAGCGGCGGGTGCCGCCGCAGGCCGAGCGCAAAGATGAAGCGCGCCTCGTCGGAGCTTGCGCGCCACGGACGCCCCGGCCAGGCGAGCGTCGGCAGCTGAAGGGCACGGAGCGCCTCGGTCGGCTCGTACAGCTGCGTCGCCTTGTACCGGTGCGGCGGCTTGCCGGGCGCCGGCGTCTCGTCCGCGCGCGGGAAGATGGCCGTGTTGGTCAGCCGCTCGATCTCGTGGCGGCTGAGCAGGTCCCGGTGCTTGGTCAGGTACGCCACCAGGTCCACGTGGGACCAGTCGCCCGCGGCGATCAGCCGGTCAAAGATGAGCTGGATCTCGACGTGCCGGCGCACGTGCAGGGCAGCAAGCAGCTTCTCGAGATTGCCCTTCACCTGGAGCGTCGGCAGCGCCACGACTGGCAGGTCTCCAAACAGCGAGACGCTCGCAAAGTAGGCGTCGCCCGGGCGGCGCATCCCCATCCGCGTGGGGATGCACGGCAGTGGCGCAAGCGTCTCGGCAATGTGCGTGCGCTGCGCACTGGGTAGGTTGCTCCACGCCCAGGCGAGCGTGCCGAGCACCCGCTCGGCGTTCGCCGCGGACTGGCACAGGCCATGCGCCTGCCTCACCTCGATGGCCGGCGACCGGTCGAGCTGCACCATGTAGTCGAGCCACGCGCTTACGCTGAGCTCCTGCCAGTCAAACACCTCCTCGAGATCCCGCAGCGAGAGCTGCCGCGACACCTCGTGCACCAGGCAGCTGGGCGGCAGCGGCACGTGCGCCGGCACCTTTTGCACGTTGAGCACCTCGCGCACCGCGGACAGCGGCTGGTACCGCGTCTCCTGTGGCAGGGCCGCGTTCTGCGGCGCGATGCGTGCCGAGTCCTCGGCGGTAATCGCCACGACCGCGTTGTGCACGAGCCGCGCGCGGAGCGACGGCTCGTACGACGGGTGCCGGGCGACGAGCACCCACCAGCCAAGGCACGCGACCATCTCGTCCACGCTCAGCGCGCGGCTGCCAAGCTCGCCAAACACGTCGTCGAGCGTCACCTCCTGCACCAGCTCACGAGCACGCAGCTGCTCGACAAACAGCTCAGCCTGCTCCACATGTGCCGGCGGGAGCACTGCGAGCTCCTTGATGAAGCCGGCGAGCATGTCGCTCGGGAAGCGCACCGCGTCGGACGGCTTCAGCCCCTGCGTGGACAACAGCGAAATGCACGGCCGCGTGCAGCAGGCAAAGAAGCGCTCCTCGAGCGTCGCGGACACCCGCGGCGAGGGCGAGGAGGTGCGGAAGCTGAAGAAGCGCATCGCGTGCAGCGCTGCGTCCAGCAGGCGCTGCCGTCCCGCGTCGCGCGCCGCTGCGTCGGCGGCATCCAGCTGCGCCCAGCGGGCGCCGAGTTGCCCGAGCTCGTGCTCGTAGACGGTGCGAGCCACGTAGCCGCCCACCGCGAGCATCTCGAGGTTCCACCGAGCACAGTACCGGTCGATAAAGTCGACCGACTCGCGCTCCACGGTCGGGATGAACCGCGCCGCCATGTGCCCGCTAAAGCTCGTGGTCTGGTGCGTGCGGAACCCGATGAACACGCGGCCCTGGTCATCGAGGCGCGGCATGAGCCCGTGGAAGAGGCGGCGCGCGTGGCGGTCAAGCACCGCCGCGGGTGCCGCCCCGTCTGCGTTGTCCTGTGCAGCGTCTCCCACAGTCGCGTCGTACTCGTCCTTGCCCATATACACCATATGGAACGGCGTGGTCTTGGGCAGCGCCTTCTTTGTGCTGCGCTCGATCTCACGGGAAAAGCCCGCGTCGGAATACACCCGCACGTTGGCCGTGACCACGCGAAGGTGCAGGCTCGAGTGCACCGTCTCGAGTAGCTGCGCCGGCGCGTACAGGGAGGCGTCCGCGACGGATGGCGCCGCGCTGGCGGCGCGCGCGCCGCCGAACGCGCTCGCAAGCATCGAGGTGAGTCCTGCGCCGGCGCGGAACGCCGAAGCGAGGGCGGACCGGGCACTCGGCCGCTCCGCCTCGGCGGCAGCGGCGGCCTCGAGGAGCACGAGGCGGGCGACCTCGACGTCCACCTGGAGCGAGGTCGCGTGGAGCGACTCGGTGCGCAGCAGCTTGGACGGCGAGTACCCGTTCAGGTGGCGCGAGGGCGTGATGGGCTGCGGTGGGCCGACGTGCTTCTCGAGGCGGCACAGCAGCTTGTCGTCCAGGTAGAGCGCCACCCGGCGAACGCCAGCGGTGAACGTGAGCGAGGTGGCGAGGAACTGGCTCAGCGCGAGGGGCGACTCGGGGAACGGCACAGGCTCCCGCAGCGACATGAGGAAGGTCGTCCAGGGCGCGCCGGTGCTGGACGTCTCTGCGCTCGGCGCCGGTGCGCGCCGGGTGAAGAGCGCGTCGCCCTTCCAGAAGAAGCCCATGAGCTCGTCGCCAGACGCGACGATGGGCTCCTCGCACACGCTGAACAGCGAATAGAAGCCCACGCCAAAGGCGCCGATCCGCTCAGGGTCCGGGTTGCCCTCGGCGATGCGGCGGAGCCGGTTCCAGTCGGCGGAGCTAAACGGCTTACCATTGTTCCGGAACGTCCACTGCGTGAGTGGCCCCTTGGTGTTGGGCACGGCGCTTGGTGGCGCCCGTGCGCCGCCGTCCAGGCGCGCATGTGGCACGGTCGCCTGTGTGGCAAAGCGCAGCTCACACTCAGTGGCGCCGGCGTCGTCTGCGTTTTGGAGCAGCTCACGGAACACGGTGAACTCGGCGGAGTAGCGCGCGAGGATCTTGTCGATCAGCGCGCGCTGGTTCACCGTGATCGCCTCCTCAGGCCGCCCCTCTTGGAGGAGCGCCTGCCGGGCGAGCTCGTTCATCCCTTGAGCCATCCCGGTGGCGGACGCGTGGAGGTGATCCGTGTGTGACACAAGACCAGGTGTCCCATGTGGAGGCTGACGCGGCCAATCCGGAAGCTGATGCGGACATGGCTGACGCAGTCTAATCAGGCGGCGCCCGGTGGCGCGGCTTGCTACAGGCTGGCCTGGACGCCGGTAAACGGCGCCACAATGTACTGGCTCAGGCGGCCACGGTGAGCCGGAAGCTGACTGGCTGACGCGGACGGGGGTGACGCGGCCCACTCCACAGGGCGGCGGACGCGCACGCGGGCGACGCAGCCCCCTCCACAGGGCGGCGGCTGCGCGGCGCCACCCACTCTAGGGCTGGGGCGGACGTGCTGGACAGCGCTACGGTATCCTATGCTCAGCCGACAATCTCCTCGAGCAGGATCGAGTTAATGTTGCGGTCCACGGTCCGCCGCGCGAGATCCGGCCGGTCCATCAGCTCGAGCGAGACGCGCAGGATCTCCCAGAGGTTGTTGCTCTGCGCATTCTGCTGCTCCTGGAGCGCCGTCTCGTCGTCCTGCGAGACCTGCTGGAGCGTGAGCGCCGTGTAGGCGTGCTCGGCCGCATCCTGGTACATCTTGAGGTTCAGGCAGGAGATGGCCATGTTAAAGTGGCAGCGTGCAAAGCCCGGGCGCAGGTTGAGCGCCTGGTGGTAGTAGGTGAGCGCCTCGTCGCTGCGCCCCGAGTTGCTCAGCGTGGCGCCGATCCGGTTGTACAGCAGCCAGTCGTCCGGACGTGCGGCGAGCGCGGCCGAGAAGCAGTCCACGGCCTTGTCGTACTCGTTGTTCGAGTTGAATAGCACGCCGAGCGCCACCTGCACGTCGGCATCCACGCCGGCTTCGGCGTCTCCGCCTTGCTGCATCCCCGCGCGGGCCATGGCCATGAGCTGCTGCGCGATGCGTGCATCCTGCTCGGCGTTGGGCTTGAGCGTGAGCCGGTGCACCACGTCCTGGTATCGGTCGTTGGCGGCAATCCACCGCTCGATCGAAGCGAGCGCCTCGGTGCGATCGCCCTCGTTCGTGTAGCTCACCGCGAGCGCGAGCCAGGCGTCCTGCAGCCGCGGGTTAATGTCCAGTGCGCGCCGCAGCGCGGCGATTGCCTGCGTCTCCCGCTCGTTCTCCTGCTGCCGCACACCGAGGCTGTACCAGGCGTCCGCGTTCTCGGGGTCCGCCTGCACCGCCGCCTCGCGCTCCAGCACGGACTCGTCGAGCGTGCTCGGTGCATGCGTGCCGCCGTGCATCGCGTGCTGGTGCGTCGTCTGCAGGTAGGGGTTGTATTCGTGGAAGCGGTACGCAGGCGCCTCGAATGGGAACGGCTCCTCCACGCGGGACCGGCGCATCCCAGCCTCGGACGCGTCCCAGGCGTCCCAGTCCTGCTGCATCTTGGCCCACTCGCGCTCCTGCGGCCCACTAGGCCCCTGCCGCTGCATCCCGCGGGGTGCCGTGCTGAAAAAGTCGTCCCGCCCGACAAAGTTGCCGTCGTCCTGCAGCGGCGAGGCGATCTCCTCCTCCCAGCCGCCGCGCGTCGCGCCTTCCACGCCGCCGCCGAGGCCCGTCCAGCGCTCAAACTCGCGCGCATACGGGTCCTCGGTGCCCTGCGCGCGGTCGCGCGAGAGCGACTCCTGGTACATCTGGTTGTCTTCCCGCATCCGCTGCTCCACGTCGCCGCGGTCACCAAGATAGGTGTCCTCGACCCGGCGCTTGTCCGCCTCCCGGGCGGCGTCCTCTTCGGCGTAGAACTGCTCCATCTCGCGCATCGCATCGGCGCCGACCGGCTGCCCGATCTGCACGGCGCCGTTCCGCTGGGCGAGCCGGTTTAGCACGTCGGGCGGCACGCTACGCTGCGCGCCCGACTGCGCGTCGGCTGCGGGCGCCTCACGGGCCTTGCCCTTGGCATCCGCGGCGGGCGCGCCGTGCTCCACAATGTTGGCGCCCTGCACCTCGGCCTGCCGGTCGCGCAGCTTGCGCATGAGCGAGAGAAACTCGCTCTTTTGGAACTTGGAGTCCGAGTCATGCTCCACAGACGAGAGCAGCCGCGCCGCGGTGCGCGCCAGCTCGTCCGAGTCCATCTGGTCCACCTGTTCGCTGGTGAGCGTCTCGGCGGGCGCCACGTCCGCCGGGGCCATCTCCTGGTTCAGCCGGTCCCACTGGGTAAACGCCGAGTCCCAGTCCGACTGGCTCGCGTGCTCGAGCGCCTCGGCCTGCTGCGGTGCCATGGACGCGTGCTGCATGCCCAGTGGGTGGTGCATGGGCGCCCGCATCATGCCCTGCCACGCATGCATCGGCGGCGTGGCCGTGTTGTACTGCGGCCCGACGTGTGCGCCGTGTCGCGGCGAGGCGGCCGCCCGGCTCGACGACTCGGCCGTGCGCGGCGCCTGGCCCATAAAGTCGCGCGCCCACGCCGGGGTGCCCGAAGCCATCGCTGGCGGCTTGTGACTCATCGCCGGCGGCGCTCCGCCCTGCTGGATGCGCCGGAAGGACGCCTCCATGTCGGCATGTGGCATGGGCGCCTGGACGTTCGGAAGCGCCTCGCGCAGGTGCGCCACGCCAAAGGGCGCCTCGTTGTGCATCGGCGAGAAGAACCCCGGGTCCTCCTGCGGCGCGCCCGGCCGTGACCGGAACGCACCGTGGGGCCCAGCGACAGGCGCGCCGGCGTCTGGGCGCTGCGTATCAAACTGTGCGCCGCGGTCCTCTCCAAACCGCTTCCCCAGCTGCTGAAGCGGGTTCACTGGCCCGCATGCCGCGCCTCCTCCCACGAGGTCTGGCAGCGACATTGCGTCGTGCTACGTTGTGGTTACTGGTAGTGGCAAAACCTAGATGCGTTGTTGCACTGCGGAGACCGTCGGCCGAGCACGTGGCGCAGCCTGTGGAGTCATATCCCTGCAGGGCAGCCTGCAGCAAAATTAGCGCATGACTAGGCTCCAGTGCGTCGCATAGGCTGGCCGCTCGCTGCCGAGGCCATAGTCATAGCGGTCCTACGTAGTGCTACTGCGCCGGCACAAACGCAAACTTGCGCACGAGGCCGTCGGCGCCGGCCGTCGCGATCGTCTGCGCATCGGCCCAGACGGCGCCCGTGACGCCGCCGGCGTGCGCGTTCTTGAACGACACGTTCTTCATCGGGCGCTCGACGGACCACACGTACACGTGCGTGTCGAGCGAGGAGCTCGCCGCGTGCGTGCCGTCTGGTGACCACTGGATCGTGTTGATCCGCGCCAGGTGGAACACCCACTGGTGCAGCTTGAGCTGCCGCTGTGCCACGTCGTACACAAAGATCTTGCCGGTGCTTTCGCCCGCGGCGAGCAGCGCGCCGTCGGGGCTGAACGCAAGCGCGGTAATGGGGCTGCGCCCGTTCTCCAGCTGGCCGCTCAGCTTGAGCGACTGCGAGCTGGCGTCGTGCTCGTACAGCCGCACGCGGTTGTCGTCGCCGCCAAGCGCAACAAGCTTTCCGTCCGCCGTCGCACTCACCGCGGTCGGCGTCCACTCGCCACCACCGAGCGCCGGCACGTCCAGGTGCTTGGGCGCCGCCGCGGCGTCTGCAAACATGTCGAGCCCCTGCTCCGTAGCCACGAACGCCTCGCCGCTCTGCGCCACAAACAGACTCCGCACGTGCCCGTTGGTCGCCGCGGACTGCGGCGCATAGTTTCCACCCTCGACACGGCGCAGCGCATTGTCCAGCGACACGAGCAGCAGCGCGCTGCCCGGCCCGCGGCCAAGCGCCACGATGCCAGGCTTGGCCGCCACAGGAGACACGACCACCTGGGCCTTGCCGTCGGCGGGGTACTCGTACAGGTTACCGTCGTACGAGCCTGCCACCAGCTGCTGGTCCGCCGCGACGAGCGAAGCGATACCCTTCCCAGCGCCAAACAGCGGCGTGGGCGCCTCCAGCTTGGGCGCCGCCGTGTCCACCGCAAACACGTTCAGCCGGCCAGACAGGCTCACACTCGCGATCCGCTGCGCGGCCGTCCAGACGACGCCCACCTGCTGTGCGGCGACCTTGTCCGACTCAGTCCCGCTCGCATCCCACGAGGTGACCAGCGCACGGCTCTCGGCGTCCCACACCTTGACCTGACCGTCGGCGCCACAGGAGACCAGGTGCTTCGAGTCCGGCGCAAAGCTCAGCGCAAACACAGTGCCCTGGTGAGCCTGCGAGCCGTCGAGGCACTCGCCACGCACGTCACCCGTCGTGCCATCGTACAGCACGAGCTTGCCGTCGGAGCCCGCCGAGGCAAACACGGCGCCGCTCGGCGCATACGCCACGTCCTGCACGAACCGCGAGTGCGACGTGATCGTCTTGCCGTACTTGTACGGCACACCGTTAAGAAACACGACACTGGCGTCGTCGCTCGCGGTGACCGCCTTGAACGGCCGCTGCTGACGCACAGCGACGGCGTTGATCGGCTTGCTGTGCCCGCTGATCTCGCCCACACTGGAGCCCGAGTCAAAGAAGAACGCACGCCCGTACGACTCGCGGCCCTCGCCCACGGCGATGATCCGCTTACTCTCGCCGTCCCAGACAAGGTCGTTCACCCGCCCAGACAGCGCCTGCACCTGGGTCTTGAGCATCTGCTCGCCGCCGGCCAGGTCCCAAATCCGCACGGACCCCGACGTGTCGGCGCTCGCCGCGTAGAAGCCGCTCGGCGAGATACGCGCCACCGTCACCGGATGCGCATGCTGCACGTACACTTCGGTAGCTCCGGGGTTCTATAGGTCAGCCACGCCCGTCCAGAGAGCCACCCACCTCGAGGTCACGGATGACCACACAACGCCCTTGTGCGTACACCACCTTGTCCCCCTTGGGACTCGCACTCAGTTTGGTGCTCTGCGCACGCGCCGTGGTCGGATTCGCAGCAAACGTAGCCGAGGGCGTAAGCGACATGGTGGCCAGCGTCCACTGCTCGAGGTTCACCGCCCTACCCGGTGGACAGTGCGTAATTGACACACGTGACCGTGCATGGCACTACGCCGGCTTGGGACGTGCGGAGATCCGCTGCGTGTACGACATAGCCGCAATGCCTGGTCAGGAAGCGTCCTTGCTGGACGTGCTGAAGCGGTGCCAGAACGACGACCCATGGGCGGAGCCGTCGCTGCACCCCTTCCGCGTGGACGGCGTGCAGATCGGGTTTCTGCCCGCCTTGGTGTTTGACGCCGTGTCCGAGTATCTCCGTGTGGACCAGGACGGCGCCAAGGCCCTGCAGGTGCAGGACAGCGACGGTGGACGCCTCCCTGGGATAACGTTCCGAGCCGAGTGTAGCTCACGCGAGGCGCGCACCGAGCAGATGGGCCGCCTTGCGCTCTGGCTGCGCCATAGCGGCAAGTTTCCCGATCCGCTCGACGGTACGTTCCAGGCGGCCCGCATGCAGCTGACAGGCAGGCTGGCGCGACGAACAATACGCCGTGTACGGCCCGGACCCATCTGGCAAACGACGCTCGGTTGTCTCGTTCTCCCTGGAGCGCTCGGTCTGTGCGCTGTTTGGCCTAGCTACATTTGGCGTGCATCTCACGGTGCGTCCCAAAACCATGCGGCCAAGGCTTACCCCGTAGGCGTACACGCCGGACGGACGGATCTGGGTCCCCAAGCGGTCCAAGACCAAGCAAACGTGCGTCTTCCGGCGCCGGGACAACAGCTGACTCGTCACAGGTGGCCTGGCTACTATGACAACTCGGTACGACGCATCCAGGCATGTCGCTCGCTAACCAGCCAGGTCGCCGGCGGCATCACCGCTGGGGACGGACCTATGGAGTCCATGATCCGCGAATGCGGCGAAGAGGCCGGCCTCCCGGCAGACTTGGTCGCCAAGTATATCAAGGTACGCAGGCCGAACCCAAGCGCCCGGCTCACCAGCAGCAAACCGGGGTTGTGACCTACTTTTACAAAACGCCGCTAGGATGGCGCCAACCCGAAGTGCAGTGCGTATCCTGAGGCCCCGGCATGTACTGACGGCAGGTTCACTTACGATCTGGCGCTGCCATCTGACGAGGTCCAGCTCAGCCCCGGCGATGGCGAGGCCGAGTCTTTCGAGCTACTCGACGCTGAGACCATCAAGCAGCGCATGCGCGCTGGCCAGTTCAAGGCCAACTGCTGCCTGGGTATGTGGCGCCAGTCCCGGACGCAACTGACAAGGCCCAGTCCTGCTTGACTTTTTCGCACGGCACGGCATCCTGACGTATGAAAACGAGCGAGACTACGTTGAAATCGTCTCGCTGCTTCACATGCCGCTCTCACTCCCATGTCCATAGTGTCAGAATAGAAGGCGGTCGGCACCGCCGTTTTGATTCATGACCAGAGACACTCTGTCAAATAAGTACACGAAGGCATCCTCAGCACGAGGAGCATAAAGACAGCGTCTTGGGTATGCGCCTCAATAACACGTGTGCAACACGGTGCACTGTGTTTAGATGTTCAGCTTCGTGCGGCGCCAGTGGCGGCGGAGAGCGTTGTACTGGATCTTGTTGTCCGTCTTAAGGCGGAACCAGTTCGGGATCGGGCGGTTCCGGCGCTGCGCCTTGGAAAGGGCCAGCTTGGTGCGGAAGGACTTCTTCGAAGGCTGTACGGCGTCAGTATACGGCCCATCCATGCCGGCACTACGCACCATCTCTCCAACGGTGACCTGTGGTGAGAGAGAACACTTCGCAGCAGGCGAAAGGCGAGGGCGCGTGTGCCCGTCACGTGTAGAACTATAGTCACGTGATGTCCGTGCACCTCGTGCCACGCGAGCCGGCGTGTGGGGTAGATGTGGTGGCTCCTGCGCCGGTGGAGGCCGGTTTCACGAGTTCGATCATGGCCGAGTCCGTGAGGCTGCAGGCCGTGCCGCCCACGAGCGTGTTCAAGCCCGACATTTTCAAGGGTAAGGTGGCGTTTGTCACCGGGGGTGGCTCGGGCATTTGCTATGCGCTCACTGAGGAGCTGATGCGTTTCGGCGCCAAGGCTGCCATTGTGGGGCGCAAGGCGGACCGGCTGCAGCAGGCTGCGGCGAGCCTGGAGCGTGCGACGGGCTCCGAGGCGCTTGCAGCGCCTGCGGACGTGCGCAAGTACGACACACTGCAGAATGCGGTGAAGCAGACCGTGGACCGCTTTGGCAAGATCGACTTTGTCATCTGTGGTGCGGCCGGCAACTTCATGTCGCCCATCCAGGGCCTGTCTGCGAATGCGTTCCGGACCGTGGTCGACATTGACCTGATGGGCACGTTTAATACGGTGCGCACTACCATGGAGCACGTGAAGCAGAGCCACGGCGTGTACCTGCACATCTCGGCCACGCTGCACTACTCGGGCCTGCCCTGGCAGGCGGCTCCCTCGGCGGCCAAGGCCGGCGTGGACGCTCTTTCGAACGCGGTCGCTGTGGAGCTCGGTCCCTTTGGCGTGCGCAGCAACTGCATTGCACCCGGCCTGATCAGTGGCACGGAGGGCGCCGACCGACTCGTTCCCGGCGGCCAGGAGGACCTGGTCAATGGCATGATCCCCATGCAGCGCGTGGGTCGGAAAACGGACATTGCCAACGCGGCCGTGTTCCTCTTCAGTGACGCAGCCAACTGGATCACTGGGCAGATCATCGCAGTCGACGGTGGCCACATGCACTTCCGCGGCCCGTGGCTGCCCTACCCCGACAGCTCGCTTGATCCGCGCAGCTTCAAGGACCTGTTCCCGGGTTCTAAGCTATAGTCATCCTGTCTCTGAATGCATTTTGCCACCAGTAGCAAAATACGCCGTAAGCGTCTCGACTAGCTCCGCCTTGCGCCCGTTCTTGTTCAAGCCGTAATGGTCGCAGGCGGCCTTGAGCTCGTTCACCGGTAACTGCACGTTAGCCAGGTTGCCGCATCACAGCTCAGCGTACCTTGGCGATCATGCCGTCATCGCACATGGATTTGAGCATCGCCTCACGCTCAGGGTCCAGTTTAACAGGCGCACGAGCTCCCTGCGGCACGTCCCGCGTGCGCGGATCCGAGGAGGTGGCGTCGTTCAGCGACTGGATCAGCGCCCCGCTCCGCTGCAAGGTTAGTACATGAGGCCTCGTGTCCTTTGCGCACCTGATCAATCAGCCGGTAGTCTGGAATCACCGTATCATGGTACGACGGCAACGGCGTGCCAAAGGCCACGGCTTTGAGCGTGCTGTAGTGGTAATGGAGGGCCGGGTTCGCAAATGCATCAGGGTTGAATGGCGCAGTGCGTACAAACGAGTCCACCATCTTCTCTGCAGCTTCCACCTGGTCGTCAGACGCATGCGGATATGTGTGCTGGGGCCTGTCACGAATGTCGTCGGCATAAGGCAGCGGTATCATGTTCATGCCTGGCGGCACAAGCTGGTTGCCTTCCTCGTCAAGCTCCTCAGCCTGCGGCAGAATAGCCACAAACGCAGGAACGCCATTCTCCCGTGGCAGGTACAGGGCCAAGGCATACTTGTTCTTACGCAGCATCGACTGCAGCAGAGCAGCAAACGTGCACTTGCTGCCGGGGTGGTCCAGGTCCGATGGATACAGGAAGTACGAGTGACGAATGTTCTCCCAAAAGTGCAGCGTTGACCTGTCCTTGAAGCCGATCAACTTGATCCCCGGGATGCATCCGAACCGCCGCAACTCGCCCAGCTCCTCGTCAGAGAGATAGACCCGAGAGTGTGGACTGTCTTCGTCTGACACTTGGTACGCATTCGTCACCTGCGCGTTGGACAGCTGGGTCTCGGTTCCCAGGCGGTACAGCTGCTGGACGACCATGACCTCGTGAAGGTCGTCGGGGTCCTCTTTCCCGTAGGACGTCACCCGAACGGGCATGTCCTTGGTCACCTCGGATACGAGCGAGTAGCTGCCGTGTGAGTTTAACGCGACCCTGCCTGAACGCACCCTTTCACCTGAATTCTCCAGTGCTGCGGCTGCGCCTTGGGTGGATGTTCGCCCTCCTGGCGGCCAGCACGCATCACAGCGCCAAGGTCCATAGTGAGGTCGAAAATGACCCGCTTGGGCATCTCGCGTCCGCCGAGCTGCTGCTCCAGTTCGGCGAACTTGGAGGCCGAGTCCCATGTCTTGCGCTTCGATATGTTCTGATCCTGAAGGACGCGCAGCCGCCATGGCCTCAGCTTGTCGTCCGCCACACCATCGTCGTATTCGCCAATGATTTCGGCGTAGAACGCGTTCAGCACAAATGTGTGCCTACTCGAGCTCATAAAAAAGGGCTCAAGATCAATCCCGCGGCGGTAAAAGTCCTGCAGGGTAAGCCGAGCCAAGCGGTGCCCAACGCACCTTCATCTTGGCGATGCACGCCTTCTGGGCGAGCTTTTGCTCGCTCCCGGGATGCGGGTTGTCCTGGTTCGTAACGAAGAACGCACGGCGGCTGCCGGCCTTTGTTCTGATTAGGTTAGCACTTGGACCGTGATGGAGCTTCACGCACGAGACAGAGAGAAGGTGCAGCGCGTTGGTCAGTGCGTCCTCGACCTTCATCTGACTAGGCTTGGGCGCGCACTTTTCGTTGAGCACTGCAGGGTCCTTTTCCGCCTCTGAGAAGGGTTAAACACGGGCACACCAATGTCATCTTCCATACCTGCGACGAGCTCGCGCAACGTGTACGTATCTGGCACATCCACCTGCTGGATACGCCGGTACTCGATCGAGTGGGGCCTGTACCCGCTCTTACTCGTTGTCACCATCTTGGACTCCGCCTTTGCGCGTCAGCCATTTCAATCTCATTGGATGGCACGCACCGTGTTCCAGAGCATCACACCGACATGATCGTGCGGCGAGCTCACAAGCTTGATTTCCATCAAGCGCGCCGCGGCCCGGAGCGCGGTCACCAATGGCACCTCGCCCGTGCCTGGATCGCGCTCGTGCATCGACACACCACAGTCGATTACAAACAAGACGATGTCCTTGTGGTACTGGTTTTCCCAGGGCACCGCGGCATGCTCATTACCACCCTCCTCCGCCGCTGAGGCGTCCATGATGATGGGGCCCGGACAATGAATGTGGAGGTGCGCGTCCACTAAAATCATCACTCGCGAACCACGCGCGACGCGTCGCCCTAATTCCCCGACTGCACTACATATCGACTACCATCCGTAATGGATGCCGACGTAGTCATGGAGCCGACTGCACCTGTGCAGGCGGCACCTGAGGTGGTGAGCGCGCCTGCGGAAAACACCGAGGTGCCTGCGAGTGAGCCGGTGCCGGAGCAGGGCGCCGAGCAAGCCGCCGAGCCGAGCGCTGAGCAGGGCGGTGAGCAAAGCGCGTCTGGTGGTGCCCGGCGCGCTCCTCGCCCCAGCCAGGGGCCGCCGCAGAAGGGCACGTCTCTCTTCCCGACGGCGCGTGTAGCCAAGATCATCAAGGTGCGCACACAGCGCGTGCGACGCGCGACTGACCGTACAGGCCGACAATGCCGTGGATATTTGCAGCAAGGAGGCAACCTTCCTAATCAGCATGGCATCGGTGCGTAGGTGTGGGACCCGGCTCTGCTAACGGAGCAGGAACTGTTGGTCAAGCACATGGTGAATGAGAGCTATACGAATGCGCGTCTCGACAAGCGGAAGAATCTGCGCTACGACGACCTGAGTACGTTGTGGACCCCGTGGTATGCGCTGACGACCTCAGTGAAGGCGGTGCACCAGAACGAGCACCTCGACTTCCTGCGTGACGTGGTTCCCAAGACGGTGCCACTCGCACTCGCGCTTCAGCAGCGGGATGAGCGGCCGCAGAACCCCGAGCTCCAGCGTGTGATGGAGGCGGAGGCGTCTCGGCACGCTCAGGAAGACGAGCGTGAGGAGACGCCGGTCGGCACGGGCAAGCCGCGGGCGGTGCGCAAGTCGCACAGCAAGTCTCGCGCCGAGCCGCGGCCTGAGCCGGAGCCCACGAAGCAGCTGAGCGCCGAAGAACGGGATGCACAACGTGCTGCTCGCCGGCAATCGCGCAGCGGGCTGGCAGAGACAGAGGCGCCCGCTGGCGACGACGCCGCCGACGACACCGGCGCCGACGCCGGCGCGGAGAGCGAACTGGTACGGGAGGAAGAAGGCGCAGAGGACGACGCACCTGAGGAGGCGCATGGAGGAGACGACGACGCACAGATGGACGAGAAGCCCGCAGATGAGCCAGCTGACGCATAAGCGTGCCGCGAGCCCGCAAAGATAGTCGCACTCTACAGAATGGGATCTATTTCGCACCTGTGCGCACAGTTTGCAAGACATACGCATCTGCAGCGTTCGCTTGTAGCCGTAGAGTGTGGACTTGCGCCTGCTTGTGCCATGTCAAACAGGTCCTGAGCAGCGCAGGGGCAGAAAAAAACGACAACTACAGGGTTCGAACCTGTGCGGGCGGAGCCCATGAGATTGCACCGGTCGGTTCAAGTCTCACCCATTAACCACTCTGGCAAGTTGCCGGGCATCACCTTGTAGGCGCACTTCAGCTGCTATAAACGCGTTAGCCTAAATGAGCGACTGCGCCTCGAGCATCAGCACGACCGAGTGCGTAATCTCGGCGATACTCTGCTTGGACGTGTCCACGACGAGGTCGGCATCGCGCGGGGGCTCGTACACGTCGTCGACGCCGGTGAAGCCCTTGATCTCGCCGCGGCGTGCCTTGGCGTAGGTGCCGCGACGGTCCGTGCGCTCACAGTGCTCCAGGGGCGTGGCGACGTGCACAAGGAAGAAGTTGCCCGAGCCGCTGTTCTTCGTGATCGTCTCGCGCGCTGCGGCACGCGAGCGCTCGTACGGTGCAATGGGCGCGGCAACCACCGCCGCGCCCGCACGCGCGAGCTCGCCGGCAACAAAGGCAATGCGCTGGATGTTCCGGTCGCGGTCCTCGGGGGTGAAACCGAGCTCCGACGAGAGCTCGGCGCGCACCGTCTCGCCAAGCAGCAGCGAAACGCTGCGCCCGCCCTGCTCGTAGAACTTGACCTGCAGCGCACGTGCGATCTGGTCCTTGCCAGAGTTGTACAGGCCCGTGAGCAGGATGGTGAAGCCCTGCTGCGTCTTGGGCGGGTAGCTCTCACGCAGCGTCTGCACCACACTGTCGTAGCTAAACCACTCAGGGATGTGCGCACCCGTCTTGAGGCGCTTGCGCAGCTCCGTGCCGCTGATGTTCAGCGTACGGGTGCCCTCCGGCACCTCGTCCACGGGCTGGTACTCGTCCGTGTCGGGCAGGTACGTCATCATCTGGAACGGCACCATCTCGATCCCGAGCTCGTCGGTGTGTGCGCGGACGAGGTCCTGGGCATCGTAGGGGCCGTAGAAGTCCTGGCCCTGGCTGTTCTTGCCGGGGCCGGCGTGGTCACGTCCGACGATGAAGTGCGACACGCCAAAGTTCTTGCGGATGATAGCATGCCACAGAGCCTCGCGGGGACCGGCCATGCGCATCGCGAGCGGCAGGAGCGCCAGGGTGGCCATACCCTTCGGGTAGCGCGGCATCAGGCTCTGGTACACACGCACACGGGTGTAGTGGTCGACATCGCCCGGCTTGGTCACGCCCACAACGGGGTGGATGAGCACGTTGGCCTGCAGCTTGCGAGCCGCGCGCACCGTCAGCTCACGGTGCGCACGGTGCATCGGGTTGCGGGTCTGGAAGGCGACCACGCGGCGCCAGGCGACTTTTTCAAAGTGGTGCCGGAGCTCCGCGGGGGTGTAGCGCAGCTCCACGTAGTCGTAGTACTGCGGCTTGGCAATGGCCTGCACCGGGCCACCCAGGTACACGTCCCGCACCTGCTGGTGCAGGTATGCCACAGACGGGTGCGCCGGGTCGTTGGCGCCGAACACGAGCTCGGCCTCGCGCGCACGGTCCACCTCGTACTGGTCCGAGACGGTAAGGATGGCGATGGCCACGTCGTCACGCGGGTCGCGCAGGGCCACACGACTGCCAGCGGGCAGCGAGGCGGCCTGCTCCTTGGACACGTCCAGGGTGATGGGCATGGGGAACAGGGTGCCATCCGCAAGGCGCATGCGCTCGAGGCAGCCGGCGTAGTCGGCCTTGTTCATGAAGCCCTCGAGCGGCGAGAAGCCGCCCGTAATGATGAGCTCCAGGTCGCAGAGCTGGCGCTGCACGGTGAGCTACGCACGGATGCGGGGAACACGAACCTCATTCAGGATAATGTCCGGCAGCGAGTCGGCCTCCTGGCGGAGCTTCTCGGCCGCCGGAGCATCGCGTGCGAGCAGGTCTTTGAGCACGCCGCCGTGCGGGGGATTGACCATGGCGACGCAGAAGAATAAGAAGCTCTGCCGCCGCGGCCAAGGTGCCCGTGCGCCCGTATGGCGTGCGCCTCGCATTCTTATCACGTGACGAGACACGAGCGGCTGAGATGCACGGTGGGCGCCAAGAAGGCGGCGAAATTCAGCCGCGGGCTGATCAAGCATCTAGCGACGCACGGGCAGGGCTCGGTGGGAAAATGCTTGCGCTACAGAGGCTCGGAAGGAGTCTACTTGGAGCCCTCGGTGGAGATCTCGACACCCTTGGTGGCGCCAAGAGCGCTCTTGATGCTGCCGTAGATGGCGAACTGGAGCGCGGTGAGGGTACCCACCATGACCAGACGGGTGCCGAGACCGGTGAAGAGACCCACGAAGCCGAGGTCCTTGGACATCTTGACGAGACGGCCCGTGGTGGTCTCGCCGGGGGCGGCCTTGGTCTTGTTGATCTTGGAGAGCAGGGTGTCGGCGGGCTGCGAGATGGTGGCCGCGGCGAAACCGGCAATAAGACCCGAGCCCAGGTTGTAGGCGGTGGCCTCGCTCGGGCTGAGCTGGGCCTTGGTCTTGCCGGCGAAGCGGAGGGCCTGCTCGAGCACGACCTCCATGGTGGAGAACTTGGCCATGTTGTACGGCACCTGCTTGAACAGGATGGGGCCGAAGCCGGCGTAGAAGGCCAGGATACCCTCCTCGCGCAGGATGCGCGAGAAGCCGCTCATCAGACCGCTGGCAAAGGTCGGCTGCGAGACCAGACGGATACGAGTGGCCTCGAGAGGGCAGAGCGCAATGTCGGCGAAGAACTCGGCGGCGGCCGAGGCACCGAGGTACACCGCCATGCGGTTCTGCTTGGCGGTCTCCATGCCGAGGTAGTCCACGAAGATCTTCTTGAAGAGCTCGTAGCCACCGAACTTGAAGCCACCCTGCAGGAAGTAGCCGGCAGCAGTCGGGCCGAAACCGGTGAGCAGCGCACCAGCGCCCTCAGTCTGGACAATCTGGCGGAAGCTGCCGAACATGCCCTTGTTGTACACCTCGGGCGAGAGCTGGATACGGGTCTTGACAACATCGATCGGCGTCATGGCACCGTGCGTCACGGAGCAGCAGATGGCACCGGCGAGCGTGAAACGCGCGTACAGGTCCACACCCGTCGGGCCAGACTCAGCCGGCGCGTGGATCGGGTAGGCGTTGCCGACAAACTTGTTCATGTACGAGCCCATGCTAGCGACTGTCCACGCAACAGAGTGGTGAAGGTGAAGCTTGTGTATGCGCAGCTATCGCGCCCTCTTCTTTTTCCGACACGTGCGCCTACATGCCGTGTATGCACATTTTTCGGGTCCGCGGACCGCCCTATGACGTGTCGCCGGGACTGGCCGGGCTGCATTAGAAACTAACGTTTACAAATAAAGCCTAAAGTGGCCGCTGTGGAGGCGCGTGCTGCAGGGGTGCGAGACGCGAGACGCCAGGGCAGCAGCCGCTCGGCTGTAGGCTGGGAGGGGGCGCAGCGGCCGGCGGCCGCTCGCCGCGCTGCGCCGCGCCGGGCACAGCGCGCGGGTGCGTGCGTGATGCAGGCTACTCATCGGGCATGCGGATCGGCAGCGTGCTTATCCCGTCCTTCTCGACAAGCGAGTGGAAGGTGGACAGGAGCCGGCTCGCGTACGCCATGTCGTCGTGCGTGAGCAGATGGCGCAGTGCGATGGACGACGCGCTGTTCTGGACGCGGGTGACCAGCTGCGCGATGCGAAGCACGAGCTCCGAGTCCGTGGCCTCGTCGCGCCCGGACAGCACGAGCAGCAGCTCGGGGTTCCGGGCGAGCGCCTGCTCCACCACCCGGTTGCGTTCCTCGCGCGGGAGCAGGACGCGGCCCGGAGCGCCGGCGCCGGTAGACGCGTCCGCGGTCGACTGGCGGTTCGCCGGCCGCGAGATGCCCGGGAAGCACCGCCCGTTGGACAGCGCCTCGAGGCGCAGGCACAGCAGACCGAGCTGCCGGATTTGGTCGACCTCCACCAGCTGCCGCGTGGGCTCGTACACCTGCAGGGCGCCGGGCTCCCGCGGGATGCCGCGCGCCTGCTGGTAGCGCCCGCTGAGCTGCTTGGGGAACACGAGAGAGAGGTTCTCGGGGATCTCGATCCCCTTGAGTCGCCGCTCGCCGACCGAGATGATCCCGAGACCGAGGCGGCGGAGCAGCACGAGGTCTCGGGGCGCGCTCGCATGCAGCGGCGTGGATGCGTCGCCGCCGCCGGAGCCCGAGTCTTCGCCGTCGTCGTACGTAGCGAGCAGGCGGCTGAGCTCCTGCACGGCGTCGTAGCTGACCATGATCTGGCCGCCGTCCGCGGCCGCGCTGATCCGCGCCGCCCGGTTCACCATGGGGCCAAAGTAGTCCATGCGTGCATTCACCGGGTCCACCTCGCACACGGGCCAGCCGTAGTGCACGCCCATGCGCACCGCCAGCCCACGGTAGAGCAGTGTGCCGTCCTCGTCGTAGACCGTGTGGCCGTCGGGACTGTCGAGGATCTCCTGCGGCCAGTCGATGCTCAGCAGCCGCAGCTGCACGGTGAAGCACCAGAGCAGCGCAGCGGCCAGCGACTGGAACGTGACCATGAACGCGTCGCCCTCCGTCTTCACCTCGTACCCGCCAATCGCGCGCAGCTGCCGACGGAGCAGGTGGTTGTGCAGCCGCATGGCCGACTGCATCCCGGGGTTCGACTCCCAGAGCAGCGTCGAGTGCTTGATGTCGGTGAACACGAGCGCCACCTGGCCGATGGGCGGCAGCACCTCGCGGTCCAGCCGGGCGAGCGTGCTGTCGTTGTCCGAGCGCCCGCCACGGCGCACCGGCGCCCGGGTGGTGGTCTCGAAGCCGCGCTGCAGCGCCTGCGTGTCGGAGAGCCGGGGGTCCGGCCCCTCATGGAAGAGGGCCGAGACGGCCACCACCATCACCGCGGTCGGCGCCTCGGCGCCAAAGCCCAGCGCAATGTCACGCAGCTTCTGTGCGGCGAGCTTCGGGTTCTTGCGGTCCATCCGCGCCACGTCCACCGCCATCTGCGGCGACACGTGGCGCCAGAGCGACGGGCTCGCCAGGATCACAAACTCGTCCGCGTCCGTGAGCGGGACGCTGGCCACCGTCGGGCACGAGTTCGCCACGGGCGAGTGGTCGAAGCGGCCAAACACGCGCGCCGTCTCAAGCACGTCGTTGAGCATCCCTCGGAGCGAGACCCAGCCCTCGGCGGCGCGCACCCGGTGGAACTCCTCGGGGCGCAGCGGGTCGTGCCGCACGCCGAGCACGCGCGCGGCGCCGTCCGTGCGGGAGATGACCGCGAGCGCGTCGCCGACGTTGGCAATGTGCAGCGTGCGGTCCTGCAGGAAGGCGACGAGCGCCTCGGCGCTGCCCCGCAGCAGCTGCTCGACCGGCATGTCAGCGGCGCGCGGACTGCCCGCGGCGGCGCCGCCCTTGGGCGGCGCCTTGCCCGAGACGCTCATCAGCCGCTCCGCGTAGGTGCGGTCCAGATTCAGGAACGCGCGGCGCAGCGCGGTCGGCACGGCGTCCGGCTCGCTGTCGGTCCGGTCCAGCTCCGCCTGGAGGAAGTCGGCGCAGTTGTCCACGAGGAAGCGCGCGGTGCGCACGCCGGCCTCGACCTCGGCGCCGTGCGCCTCAAACAGGCCAAACAGGGCCTCCTGCTCCCGCTTCCGGTACTTGGGCACCACCAGGTCGAAGAGCTGGAGCGTGCGCCGCCGCCCAAGCGTGTCGGCGATGCCGTAGGGCATCGCGTTGATGTGCGCAAGCGTGGTGCGCACCCGGCGGAACTCGCTCTCGTCCGGCAGCGGCTGGTGCGTCATGGTCACCTCCATCAGGCCGAGCAGCTGCAGGTGGCGCAGCCGGTTGAAGTCGGACGCGTTCCGCCCGCGGCCGTGCATCTCGGTGATCTTGGGCTTGATCTCGAACCGCTGGTTCCCGGACAGGTTGAGGAAGCGCAGCTCGGGGTTCGAGTTCCAGTTCCAGTCGTAGTGCCAGTTGGCAATGTTGTACTTGAGCATGTTGTTCCCCACGTCGATGCTCTCGAGCCGCTTCAGCAGGCCCAGCTCCGCCGGCAGCGACTGCAGCCGGTTCCCGTTCAGATAGAGCACGCGCAGCTCCACAAGGTGCTCCAGGTCGTCGCTCGGCACGGTGCCGAGCTTGTTCCCGCTTAGGTACAGCTCCCGCAGCTCGCCGAGCGGCGCCAACGCGCCGTCGGGCACCTCGTAGATGTCGTTCATGCTCAGGTTCAGCACCTCGAGCTCCTTGAACAACGTGAGAATCGAAAAGATCTCGTCCGTGAGCCGGTTGTCCGCCATCCGCAGCGACATGAGGCAGGAGCACAGCGGCCACGTCGCGCTGGTGGTCCCCGCCCTGGACGCTGCGCCGTTCACCTCGCTGTCGTCCGCGCTGTCCGGGCGGCCGACCCTGCTGCCGCTGCCCACCGTGCTCTCGCGCCGCGAGTCGGCGGCGCCGGGCGGCACCGGGAACGAGTCCAGCACGTTGCTGCTCACATTAATCGAGTAGAGCTCGGCGCAGTGCCAGAGAGACAGCGGCAGCGTGCGCAGGTTGTTGTTCTGCGCGTCGAGCCGGCGCAGGTGGCGGAGCGCACCGAGCGAGTCGGGCAGCCGGTGCAGCATGTTGCCCGCGACCGAGAGGTGCTCCAGCTGCATGAGCACATCGATGTTCTCAGGCAGCGCCACGAACTGGTTCCCGTCCAGCACAAGCCGGGTTAGCGAGGTGAGCGCGGGGAAAAGCGACTCGCTCAGCGTCGCAAGGTTCGCCTGCGACAGGTCGAGCATCGTGAGCCGGCATGCGGCCGGCGTGTCCAGCTGAGCGCGGCTCAGCGGGTTGCGCCGCAGGTCGAGCACCGAGAGGTGCGCGCCGAGCGAGGCGTCCACGGTGGTGAGCCCATTGTCCGAGGCTAGCAGGCACTCGAGCTTGGCCATCGAGGGGAGCGACTCGAGCGAATGCAGCATGTTGTTCCGCACATCGAGCGTGTGCAGCGCCGGGAGCGTCGCGAGCTCGGCGGGCAGCGCGCCGAGCGCGTTACCGCGCAGAATGAGCCGCTCCAGCCGCTCCAGCCGCCGGATGCTCGCCGGGAGCCCGTCGATCGCGTTGAACGAGAGGTCCACGTCCACGAGCGTCGGCACCTCGCAGAGTGCCTCGGGGAACGCCTCGAGCCGGTTGTTCGACAGGTTGATGAACTGGAGCGACTGCAGCGAGGGCGTGTATGCAGGCAGCGCAAAGATCCGGTTGTTCACCAACTTGAGCGACTTGAGCTGCGGGAGCGCGTCGAGCGCGATGTGGTCCAGCTCCCAGATCCGGTTCGACGACACGTCCAGGTGCGTGAGGGACTTGATCTCCCGCACGCTCTGCGGAACGCGCTTGAGCGCAAGCGACGAGAGCCGCAGCATGCGCAGGTTGACACACCGCTGCACGAGGTCGAGCGGCAGGTCGGACATCGGGTTCATCGACAGGTCCAGGCTCACGATCCAGTCCGCGTGCTTGTACACAAACACCGGCACCATCTCGAGGCGCATCCCCTGCAGGTTGAGGTGCTGGTATGTCTGCTGCTGCTCGCCGAGCATGGCCGAGGTGAGCGCCGGGACGCCGTCCGGCCGCCAGACGAAGCGCAGCACGAACGACAGATCCTGCCGCCCGAGCTCGTCCAGATTGTCGCGCTCCGTGTATCCCGCCTGGAGCAGGCGGCGCGTCTGGATCCGCGTCGGGCACTCGGTCGGCAGCAGCGGCCGCTCAGAGCCCTTTTCGCACACGAACAGTCGGTACGCCTGGGTGTCTGCGCCCGTTTCGTGCCGGCTGAGCGCCTGGAGCAGCTCGGCGGAGGTGGCATCCAGGGAGCAGGCCACGATGAAGAAGCCGCCGTCGGGGCGGTACACGCGCATCATGTGCGTGGGCCGCTGCTCGCCGTCCGCGACGCCGTCCGGGCCCGGCAGCACCGAGTACATGTCCATGTCTGGCGTGCGTGCCGGCACTGGCTGCCGGCTCGCCCTGTTGCGGTGGAAGCCGAGCCGCCCCGTCGCGGCGTTTGCCGCGGCGCTGCCGACGGCGAAGAGCGCGGTCCGCGTGGAGGACGATAGCGCGCCAGCGGGCGCCGGCGCCGGCGCCGGCGCCGCAGTCGCCGCGGCGTCCGCCTTCTCGAGCGGGAGCGCCTCGCTGCTCGTGCTTGGGCCAGTGCTGGCGCCGTCCTGGGCGCTGCGGCGCCATCCCGGCCGCTGGCTCGACGTGGACAGTTCCGGCGCAAGCAGCGTATCGCGGACGAAGCCCTTGTGCCAGGGGCCAAACAGGCCCTTCCCCCACCGCCCGGAGTCTGCCGGCAGGTTCTCGGTAGAGGCGTGCTTGCTGGGCACGTTCGCCTCGTCGAGCACCTGCACGTTGCTGAGCGAGCTGATGCTCGGGTTGCGCGAACGGGCTTCGACCGCCACGGGCACCGCGGGTGTGGGCGTCGTGGACTGCGAGCGCTCGATCTCCTCGAGGTGCGCCTCGGCGTCCATGTCGGAGCTGTCACGCGTCCCATTGGTGGGCAGCACGGCCCAGCTGTCGGGCGCCATCCAGGAGGAGCCCGCCTCTTGCATGCCGGGCACCCCCTGCTGAGAGTGGGTGGACACGGACGGCGAGATGCTGCCCTGCCGCGGTGCCGCGCGGGTCATCGGCGACGGCGGCGTGGATTCTCCTGTCCCGGGGGCCTCGGCGGCGCCTGAGATAAAGACCGGCGGCGCCGGCGCCGTGGCGGACGGCGGGCGTGAGAGCCCATCGGACCGGTCGCCCGCCGCGCTGTCGGACGACGGCCGCCGGCGCGACGTCGACGGGGACGCGGAGCGGATGCGTAAGTTTGCCGCCACATCGGGCGCCACAATATCGTCGATGTGTTCCAGGTTGGTATCCAGGGAGATCCCCTGCTGGGCCGCCTCGGGCGTGGGCGCTGCATCGCTGCTGGGTGTGGGATCGAGTGCGAGCGCCGCGGACGCGTCCGCCGACGAGCGCCACGGGTGTGGCGAGAACCAGCGGTAGCACGAGGAGCGCGTCTGCGGCGACTCGGTGGGAGGCTGGCGCCGGCGGCCAAAAAAGCGTCGGCGCGGCGAGGCGCGCTCGTTTTCGCGCTCCTCCTGCGAGCGCGTCGAGCCCGTGCGCAGCAGGCGGAACGCGCGGCGCGCACCGCTGGTGGACGACTGCGAGGCGCCGTCAGCGGCCGGGGAGCCGGGGCGCGACTGCGACTGGCTCAGCCATGGGGTAATGGACTCGACGTCGTCGGCAGCGCGGGACTGCACGACGCTCTGGTCAATGATGCCGCCGTGCTCCAGCTCGTCGGAGCGGCGCGGCTCGCTCGCAACAGAGGGCTCAGGGCCCGGCATGCGTGCGATCCACTGTCGCCTGTCACGCGCACGGCCGTCGCCAGTGCCAGTCGACTCCACGCCACTGGTAGTACCTGGGCACAGCTGCACGCTTACATAGGAGCTGTCGTAGTGACGCAGGGGTGCGTGGAGGCCGGCGCAATATACGCGCCCACGATTGGTTGGCAGCTGCAAAGCTGAATGTTTTGGTGCTGCAAGATTCTACGGCACGGCGATGCCTGTCTGTGCGTCCACAGGGGTCGCTGGCTGCACCGCCGGCAGGCACGGCGCAGCGAGAGCCACCACCGTGTAGGACGCAGCGGAGCGCATGTCCGACTCGGTCGGCGAAGGAAACCCGCCGCAACTCAAGTACGTCGGCCTAGCACTTGCGGTGGGCAGCGGTGTGTTTATCGGCTCCTCGTTCGTGTTTAAGAAAAAGGGCCTCCTGGCCGCGCAGCGCAAGTATGAGACGCGGCCGGGCGAGTCGTACGCATACCTGAAGAACGTCATGTGGTGGACGGGCATGACCATCATGGTGCTCGGCGAGGTGCTCAACTTTGTCGCCTACGCCTTCGCGGACGCCGTGCTCGTCACGCCCATGGGGGCGCTCTCTGTGGTGGTGTGCGCCGTGCTCTCGTCCATCTTTCTGAAGGAGAAGCTCACCCTGTTTGGCAAGATCGGATGCTTCCTCTGCGTCGTGGGCTCGGTGATCATTGCGATCAATGCGCCCGAGCAGAAGATCGGCGGCGACATCCGGCGGTACCAGCACTTTTTCATCGCGCCGGGCTTCCTCACCTGGGTCGGTATCTGCATTGTCGTGTCGCTCGTCCTTGTGTTTGTCGTGGCGCCCAAGTACGGCAAGCGCTCGATGCTGGTGTACATCGCCGTGTGCAGCCTGATCGGCGGGCTCAGCGTGAGTGTCACCTCCGGCCTCGGCAGTGCGGTTGTGCTCTCGATCCGTGGGCATAACCAGTTTACCTACTGGTTCACCTACTTCCTGTTCGCGTTTATTGTCGTCACCCTCATTGTCGAGATCGTGTATCTGAACAAGGCGCTCGAGCTGTTCAACACCGCCGCGGTGACCCCGACGTACTACGTCCTGTTTACCGCGGCGACCATCATCACCTCGGTCATCCTCTCGCAGGGCCTCCAGGCGTCGCCGGTCGCCATCGTCACCGTCGTCTTTGGCTTCCTCACCATCTGTGCCGGGATTGCGCTCCTGCAGCTCAGCAAGATGGACCCGCAGGAGCTCAAGAGCCAGCCGGGCCTCGACCACAAGTCCTCCGTCCTGCTCCGTGCCGCGCAGCTCGAGGAGCGCAACGGCGAGCCCGAGGAGGATCCCGAGACCGCCATCTCGCAGATCGAGGACCCCGGCATGGACACGATCCGCGGGGGCCTGGGCGTCGTCGGCAGCCTTATGCGCGCGCGCAGCTCGCGCCGGCAGAGCTCCCGCCGCCGCCCCGTCGCCGACGCGTCCAGCTCGGGCGTGCCGCTCACCACCAACATTGACAGCAGCGTGCCACGCTACGAGCTGTACGACCGGCCCATGTCCTTCTCGCCCGAGGCCACCAGCCCGCAGGAAGACAACAACCGCCAGCGCAAGGCCTCGGTCAAGTTCACCGCAGACGCCACCGAGCCGCACGGCCACCACGCCACAAGCCCGCGCAAGGCCGGCTCTGCGTCCAACCCGCGCTCGCCTCTGCGGCAGCGCGACAGCCCGCTCATTTCCATCCTCGAGTCGCAGCCGGAGGACGCCAAGCGCGCATCCTCGCCCACGCTCGCCGCCGAGCAGGACGACGACTCGAGCACCAAGCGCCGGCTCTCGGGACTCGGACTTACGGACGGGGTCAATGTGCTGGGCGAATTTGACGCAGACGTGGGGGACATGAGCGCCGCCGACCACGCCCCGACGTACGAAGAGGTGTACCCCCCGATCTGGGACGACTACGACGACGCCTCGGGCGCGGATAACGTCGCGGTCGCCTCGCCCACGGGCATCGTCGAGCACTACTACGTCATCGACGGGGACAACAAGTTCGTCCGCCGGGCCAGCAGCACACGGCGACCATCCGTGCGCACGCGCGGCCCCCCAGAGCCGGGCGCCGAGGTGCGCCGCCCGACCCGAACCCTGTCGCGCCCGCGGGAGTGGAGCGGCCAGTTTTTCGGCCGTCTCCGGAGCATCGGTGGCGGCAACGCCGAGCCGGCGCACCCGGCCAACAGCGCGCGGGGCAAGGAGCAGGAGCAGCAGGAACTGCTCAGCCCTCGGTGACTGCATGCGGCAGGTGCGCCTGCCGCGTAGCTCAACGCATGCACCGTACACACCATCATCCCTCCATGTACATATAATAGGGAGCACGCATGTATTTTCAATGGTAATATTGCATCTCAGTGCACAGCCCGTATTTAGTGCTTCTGCTCCAGGGCGCCCTTGGACGCCTCGCGCATCTTAGCTACCGCCTCGCGCGCTTCCTCACCGATCTTGACGCCCTCCGCCTGACCGCGGTTGAGCGCCTGCTCGGCCTCCTTGCGCACGCTGCCGCCCAGCTTGTTCGCATCAGCCTCCGCATCGCCGACCAGCTTTTCCGTGTTTTCCGCCAGAGATGCTCCGCGTCCGTACTTGTAGTTCAAGAGCCGCACCGTCTGTGCGCCCTGCGCAACCGAGTTGACAAAGTGGCAGGCAAACAGGAGCATATTGCGCGGCTGCACGCGCCACGCAAAGCGCATGAACACGATCCTACACGCGTCAGCTCCCGCCATCCAATCGCCCATTTACGCACGAGTACAGACACAGCGTCGGCGTCATGGCGCCCGAGATCAGCGCCGGGTCCTTTTGCAGGTCCGAGAGCGCTGCGAGCGGCAGGCTCCAGTTGGCCACGGGACCCCAGAAGTGCGTCGACTAGCAGGTCAGCAGCGTCTCCCCAGCGCCGTACGTACGAAGAAGTACTCCCTCGCCGCGGGAGAGCGAAGCCACGCGACGAACGACGAGGCCATCTTCGCTGATGCAGTCTGTAGCTGCAAGCGCCTCGCCAGCCATGGCGCCGCCCGGGACTCGCTGACTAAACATTGGCGCATCAGGGCAGCCACCGCCCTGAAAGTAACATGGGTGCGGAGAGCAAATGCAGCTCTTGTATGACTCGTATGTCTACCTACATATACTCTAAGCACGCGCCGAGCTCGGGCCGGCACGCAGCACCTCGGGCCGCACATCCTTCTCGTACTTGACAAAGGCCTCGGAGAACATGCCCGCGAGCTTCTTGAGCTCGGCATCGAAGGCGGCCTTGTCGGCCCAGGACTTGCTCGGGTCGAGCAGCTCGCTGGGCACGTTGGCCACCGACTTGGGCACCTGGAAGTCGAACACACCCGGCGCAAAGGTCTCGTACTCGGCGTTCACGAGCGAGCCGTCGTGGATCGCATCCAGGATGGCACGGGTGTACTTGAGCGGGCAGCGACGGCCCACACCAAACTTGCCGCCGGTCCAGCCCGTGTTCACCAGCCAGGCCTTGCAGTTGACGTGGGACATGCGCTCAGCGAGCATGGACGCGTAACGCTGGGGCTTGAGCACGATGAACGGCTGGCCGTAGCAGGTGGAGAAGGTCGGCGACGGCTCCATCACACCGTCCTCGGTACCCGGGGTCTTGGAGGTGTAGCCGGCGATGAAGTGGTACTGGGCCTGCTCCGAAGTGAGCTTGCTCACCGGCGGCAGCACACCGTAGGCGTCGCAGGTGAGCATGATCACGTTCGACGGCTGGTGGTCCGTAATGCAAGGGATCTTGGCGTGCGGGATGTACTCAATCGGGTACGCGCAGCGCGTGTTCTCGGTGATGCTCGCATCGTCGTAGTCAGGCTCACGCGTCTTCTTGTCGTAGCAGACATTCTCGAGGACGGAGCCGAAGCGGATCGCGTCGTAGATCTCCGGCTCCTTCTCGGCCTTCAGGCCAATGCACTTGGCGTAGCAGCCGCCCTCAATGTTGAACACGCCGTGGTCGGACCACACGTGCTCGTCGTCGCCGATCAGCTCGCGGTGAACGTCTGCCGAGAGCGTCGTCTTGCCGGTACCCGAGAGACCGAAGAAGATCGACACGTCGCCCTTGGGGCCCTGGTTCGCCGAAGAGTGCAGCGAGAGCTGACCGAACTTGATCGGCTGCAGGTAGTGCATCACGGAGAAGATACCCTTCTTCATCTCACCGGCGTACTCGGTACCGAGGATGATCATCTCACGGCGCTTGAAGTTGATCGCAACCGAAGACGACGAGGTCATGCCCATCGTGAAACGGTTGGCCGGGAACTGGCCCGCGTTGTAGACCACAAAGTCGGGCTCGCCAAAGTTCTCCAGCTCCTCAGGCGTCGGGCGGATGAGCATGTTGTGCATGAACAGCGCGTGGTAGGCACGGGCGCAAATCACGCGCACCTTGATGCGGTATTTGGGCTCCCAGCCCGCGAAGCCATCGAACACGTAGATGTCGTCGCGCGTGTTGAGGTAGTCAATCGCACGCTCGCGGTTGATCTCGAACGTATGCTCGTCCAGCCTGATGTTCACGGGACCCCACCAGATATCGTCGCGCGAGGTCTCCTCGTCGACAATGCGCTTGTCCTTGGGGCTACGGCCCGTCTTCCGGCCCGAGAAGTTGATCAGTGCACCGTTGGAGGCAATCACGGCACCCTCCTTGCGGATGGCCTCCTCGTACAGCTCCGCAACAGAGCAGTTGCGCTTCAGCGACAGACGGTTCATGTCGAAGCCTGCCTCGGAGAACTGCTTAAGCTCGTCCTGGAACTGCTCGCCAGGAAGCTCATCGTGGTGGTTGCCCGGGGACGTCATGATTACTTCTCAATGGTGGGTCCATACGGACAGGTGCCCCGGCCTTTATACCTTAACCCGGCTGCGCAATGACCGCCTGCCCCGCGCCGGAGCTGCGGGCGATATGCCGGGGACCGGCCCCGTCCGGGGTTCCCACAGGCTAATGGCGCTAGAGATGCACGGTACGCGACCTGATTCGCTGCAGTGGCTGTCGCTAGTATATGGGGCTAACCGCCTGCATCCCCAGCAGTTCCCGAAATTACCCGAGCGCAATAGCCACCGCCACGTGGTAGGTCGCCATAATTTTTTTTCTCGCAGCGCCGCCAGTGCCCCTGTCGTCGGTTATGCGCCTGCTGACCCATAATCTGCTCGCGTGTCATGCCAAGGGCTGCGGTTCCTCGTCCAACAACTTCCCGCTCGAGCTCCGCAATGTGCAGCTGGAGCTGATTGAGGCAGAGTGGAACGAGGCCTTCCTGCGCGGCTTTTTGCCCAAGCTCGACTGGCCGGCGCTTGTGCACGCGGCGCAGCAGCTCGGGCAAGCCGGTCTGCCGCCGAACGCGCCAGACTTGCAGGCCTCGGAGGAGACGCTGCGCGCGCTCCACCACATCCTGCTGGAGCTGCACATTGCCGAGGGCGAGATGGTGTGCCCGAACTGCTCGCACGTGTATCCGATCCGCAGCGGAATCCCCAACATGGTGCGGAGGCGGCGCGCGCCGGCAGAATGCTGACCTGGCACAGCTGCTCGCGGAACACGAGATCCCAAAATGACCTTGGTATCCTGCATACCGACTAGATACCCACAGCGCCTCTACCAGGACTCATCACCGGATGCTATCGTACACGTGTCCATTGCCTTGACGCTTGATGTGCATACAGCATGCCTTATGAAAGAATAGGAAGGAACTGCTGGTCAGTACGCTGGCCGCCCTCCGCCGCTACGCACATTCCCCACGACAAATCCCGGTAGGTCGAATGCATCGCGCTTAATCGTGAAGCACCATGTACACGGTATCGGCTTGCCCGTCGGGGTTAGCAGCACACATGTGGTCATGACCGACTGCGTCGTGTTCTCGAACGCATGATTTGCAAACTTTTCCCTGCATTGTCAGTTATGCCTCAAATTCGGGCGCACGCACCAGTAATCCAGCACCGAGTTCTTGTCCATCAGCTGGTAGATATACTTGCCCAGCAGGTCCTCCTTGGACCACTGGGTGAGCATGCAGAACTCGGTGCCCACGAGACTGATCTCGCAGGTGCGCCGCCAGACCACGGTCGGCGTGCCCGAAAAGGTCACGAGCTTTTCAAACTCGAGAATAGTTCGCTGGAACGCACGCTCCACAAAAATTTCATCCTCCTCGCTGAGCGGCATTTGCAGCGCAATCAGCGACGGTCGGAAAATCGCCAGTGCGCGCACAATACGCAAGACATCCGCCTTGTCGAATTTCTGCGTGGCATACTTGAGCAAAATGTGGTATCCTTCCGTGTAACGGAATGGCCGCGTGTCGTCACGGTACACCTTCGCGACGCGATTCCGCCATGCGTCCGCCTCGCTCGTGCCTTGCAGCATGCGCTCGTTGCTGCCGCTCGCTCTGCGGGCGTGCTCCGCGTCGCCCTGGGACAGGAGCGGAGCCGGCGTGCCGCTCGTGCGCGCCTCACCAGAGGACGCCTGGGAGATTGCGCTTGGTGAGACGACCGACTCGGGCTCGTAGGCCGAGTTCGCCAGCGTCGTATTCCCCGGCCGCCGTTCCTGCATGCCGGCGGGTGTGCTGGACGCCATTTGCAGCGGCATGGGTGGGGGGCCCGTGTAAAACGGATCCCTCTTCGAATCGTACACGTTCTGCGATGGGTGCTGTACATTGAGGCTGTTGAGCGAGCCGAGCGTATTGAAGTCGCCTGCGCCGCCCACTGGCTGTGCATTGTTCAGCTTGGTATACATGTCCATGAGGTCCATGGTCTGTGATGGCGCCAAATCCGGCGAGTCGGAGCTGAACGAGCGACCACTATCCGCGTCGTGTACCATGGAGGAAAGAATCGAATACTCCAGCGACGGCACATCGAACCCAGTGCTCGCGGTGCGGTCGATGGAAAACGGTGCCTGGGGCGCCTCACCACCGGAGAAATTAGCATGGGCCGGTGGCGTCTGGTCGAATATGGATGTCGGCGGAGAATACTTCTGCGCCTGTGCAGGTAGTGTAAGGCCTTCTGGAGCTACTGCGCCTTGGAGTAGGTGCGCAGGAGCCGTGGTATCCTTGAACTGGTTCGGCACCGCCCTTGTAGCGTATTCGTCTTCCTCCAGCAGGTACTTGGCCTTCTTGCGGAAGCCGTCCACACACTGATCCGCGAGACCCTTGCGAATACACCGTTGGCAGGGCCGCGAGTCATCGCACGTCAGGTGCGCCTTTTGGCAGTGGTAGCACGCGCGGCTCGCCTTCTTACGTTTCGTAGAACGCTCCTGGTTCTTGGGCCCAGACGAGTCCTTTGCGCCATCACCGCGAGCGACTGCGCCGCTGGCAGATTTATCCTCCGGCGCGCGCTCCCCGGCTGGCTGGACCACCGAGGACAGTGTACGCATACTAGGAGACTGACCAGGACCTGCTCTGCGTCTTTACCGCGCAAAGTCTTGGCAGCAGGCCCCCGGAAGGCGTAAAGGGGTGGGGAACAGAAGCACTTGCTGCACCCGCAAACACGCATGCATATTTTGAGTCGGGGATTTATAAGCGTACTACCGTCTATGGCTGCGCTCCATGGCGCACCACTAAAATCCGCACGCCTGTGCGAGAGGGACGACGTGCGAGGGAGACGACGTACAATGGCGCGCCCCAGTAAAGAGCCGCGCACGCCAGGGTAGCTTGATACTTGCTCGCCACCTGCGGCCAGGGCTAGCATTCCAGCGTGTAGACCGCAGTATTGTAACGCCGCACTGAGCGAAACCGTCCCTGGGCATGACCATCAACGGCCGGTCCTGGAAACTTTGCAGGCACTACCGCGGACGCCAGTGGCCTGGATAACGCTGGAGTGCAGCGATGCACCCGTGAACTTAGTGGTGCGCGTCTTGCTTCTGGGCCTTGCTATACTGCTCCCAGCCGACGTAAAGGATAAACGCCGTAGTGCCGAGCGTGAAGCCCGGAAACATGCGGCGCGCGTAGAAGCGCTGCGTAAAGATAGGGTGCTTGCGCCACATCTCGCGCTTCTCCCACGGGTCGCGGAACATGCTCGACATCGTGCCCAAGGCCGTGAATGTCCAGCGCTAAGGTGACCGACAAGGGCCGCGCGGGCGACTGGCCAGACGCATACTTCCCAACACCACGTGACCGCGGCGCTCACCCACCGCTCAGATACACCTGTTGGTCAACACGAGCCACGTCTGAGTAGGAATTGCGGCGCCGGTGGCGCGTAAAGTTCGTGGCTTGGTTGCAACGCAAAGTGTAGCGCGCATTCTGAAGGATGCCAGGCATAGTGTACAGTACGGTATGTGGAGCGTGTTTCGACGCGTGTCTGACCCCCCACAGAAGCGACAACGCGTCAGTGGCGTCAAGGCCGAGGAGTCGTCCGACGACGACCTGCCCCTGAGCGCCACCAAGGGCGAGGGCAGCGACGACTCGGATGTGCCCATGGCGAGCCAGGAGCGCGGGAACGGCGTGAAGAAGGAGGAGGAGGAGGAGGAGGATAGCGATGAGCCGCTTGGGACGCAACAGCGCGACGATGACGAGGACGACGAGGAGAGCGATGCGGACGAAAACGAGGAGGCAGCGCCAGGCAAGCGCAAGCGCGGCGGCGGCGGCGGACGCCAGTCGCAGCGTGACCTCGAGGGCTCCGGCGAGCAGAAGTGGACGACGCTGATTCACAAGGGACCCAAGTTCCCAGAGCTTTACCAGCCGCTCCCCAAGCATGTGTCGCTCAAATACGACGGGCAGCCCGTGCCGCTACCGCCCGAGTCGGAGGAGGTGGCCATGTTCTACGCGGTGAAGCTCGAGTCGCAGCACGTGGCGAACCCGACGTTCAACAAGAACTTCTTCGAGGACTTCCAGGACACGCTCAAGAAGCACCCGCCTCTGGACGGCACCAAGATCAAGAAGTTCGAGAAGCTCGACTTCCGCGACATGTTCAACTACTGGAAGTCGCTCAAGGAGGCCGAGGCAGAGCGGAAGAAGAGCCTGGCGCCCAGCGCGCGCAAGCGTGAGCTAGAGGAGCGCAAGGCGATCGACCGCGAGTATAAGACGTGCATTGTCGACGGCATCGAGCAGAAGGCCGGCAACGTCACGGTGGAGCCGCCGGGTCTGTTCTTGGGGCGCGGCGCGCACCCCAAGACGGGGCGCGTCAAGAAGCGCATCATGCCTGAGCAGATCACGATCAACCACAGTGCCGACCACCCGGCGCCTGCGCCACCCCCCGGCCACAAGTGGGGCGAGGTCGTGGAGAAGAAGGACGTGACTTGGCTCGCACTGTGGCGGGAGAACATCAACAACAGCTTCAAGTACGTATTTCTGGACGCCTCTTCGCTCTTCAAGACCGAGAGCGACCGGGAGAAATTTGAAAAGGCACGCAGGCTGGACGAGTGCGTGGAGCAGGTGCGGAAGGACGTGCTCAAGAACCTCTCGTCCAAGAACCGCGTGGACCGCATGGTCGCGACGATCGTCTGGATGATCGACAACTTCTCGCTGCGTGCCGGCAACGAGAAGGGCGAGGACGAGGCGGAGACATACGGCGTCTGCTCGCTACGGTGCGGCCATGCGACGCTAGTGCCACCGAATCAGCTGCAGCTGTCGTTCCTCGGGAAGGACTCGATGAAGTTCGAGGAGACGCTCACGGTGAGCAACCCGGAGGTGTACCGGAACATCACCATGTTCCTCAAGACGGACGGCAGCAAGGTCGATGGGCAATACGTGCGCAAGGGCCCCGAGGACCCGATCTTTGCCGCGCCCAAGGCCAAGAGCAGCAAGATGACGTCGCTCTCGCCGGACGTGGTGAACCAGTTCCTCGGCAAGTACATGAAGGGCCTGAGCGCCAAGGTGTTCCGTACATACAACGCCTCAGCGACGTTCCAGGGTCTCCTGGACAAGACCGAGGAGTGGCTCAAGTCGCGGCCCAAGGCGCAGGAGCGGGAGATCACCCCTGAGAACCTGCGGATCGCGTACAACGAGGCGAACCGGCAGGTAGCGATCTTGTGCAACCACCAGAAGACGGTGAACCAGGTGGCGCTGAACAAGTCGCTGGACAAGACCCGCGACAAGATCTTTGCGCTGCACTACCAGATCTTCAAGGAGCGGCAGAAGCTGCTTACGCACCACAAGGCGGCCGACCTGCGGCAGGAGTACACGGCCAAGGACCACGACTTTGCGAAGAAGTGGAACCTGATCCTCCAGGAGCCCGCGCTGGACAAGTCGCGCATTAAGGAGCACGAGGAGACGCTCATTGCGGACAAGAAGGCCCGGCTGCGCACCGCGTTTGAGCGGTACCAGTCCGAGGTCAAGTACCAGGCGGAGCTCAAGAAGGAGAAGGGTAAGCCGAAGAAGGAGAAGGACGAGGGTGAGGAGGGCGTCCGTGCGCGCATCACCAGCAAGGAGCAGCTGGCGCAGGAGCTCAAGGCGCAGGACGAGCACCTGGCGCTACTGGAGCGGGAGCGCAAGTCGAACCGGAGCGAGGCGACGAGCTGCAACGTGCCGTCGGTCGCGCGGCGGATCCTGAGCAAGTACGAGGCAATCAAGAAGCAGGAGGCCGAGATGGCGAACAAAAACAACACCAGCGACGTGTCGCTGGGCACGAGCAAGATCAACTACATCGACCCGCGGATCACAGTGGCATGGCTCAAAAAGTGGGACGCGCGGCTGGCGCGCAACATGCCGCAGAAGAAGCCTGCGCCCAAGGTGAAGAAGGAGGACAGCGGAGCCGTCAAGTCGGAGAAGCACGACTCGCCGCAGGCGCTTACCACGGCCGAGAGCGAGAAGATGGAGCTCAACCTGCGGGTGATGAACGTGGGCCAGTTCTTCCCGATGACACTGCAGAAAAAGTTCAAGTGGGCCGCATTCGACGACGACGGCTCCGACATCTCGCCCGACTGGACGTTTGTCAAGGACGCCCAGCGCAAAATGCGCACGTTTGAGAGTGCCGAGCGCAAGTGAGCGCCGGCGCACGGTGGCTGCTTATATAGACAGAGAGCTGGCGGACAGCCACTGGATGGCAAGATGGCCGAGTGGTCTAAGGCGCAACGTTAAGGTTTCCTTAATTCACAAGCTTACTGAGCTTCCGTTGTCTTCGGGCGTGGGTTCGAATCCCACTCTTGTCACAATTTTTTTTTGGGTTGTGCGCCTGGGTATGTTATGGGTATGTACGTTATGGAGCAGGCTCGTCGAGCGGCTCGAGCTGCGCGGACGCCTGGAACCAGCCGAGGTTCAGCGGCACCGTGTCGGGCGGCACGGCGCTCCCCGGTGGCGGCAGCATGCTCTTGACGGCACGGTAGACATAGGGGACGTGGGTCAGGTTCCGGAGCTCCCCGTCCTGGGTGCCGGTCTGTGTGCGCCGGGTGCGCGTCGGTTGCTCGCCGCCGGAGGAGTCGGAGCCGTCGTCGACAGGCCAGGCGCGCTGCGGCCCGCGCTCGTCCTCGCTGTTGCTCTCGTCGGAGGAGGCGACGATGCTCACCCGGCGGCGCTTGCGACGGGAATGGCGGTCGGCCGCTGGGTGGCTGATCGGCTCGCTGTCGTTGCTGCTCTCGTCGTCAGATGCGCCGAGGGGCCGGCGCGGCGCAGAGGGCGCGCTCGGCAGCGCGGGAATCTTTTCCACCTCGTTGTTGTAGATGAGCAGGTCCAGCAGGGCGACCACGTGCTCGGGCTCCAGCTCCGTGTCGGTGAGCTTGGCGGAGCGCAGGTACTGGTGCACGTTGGCCGCGGTCGGCAGCTGCACCGTGTGGGATGCCGGGTAGAGCGAGGAGGAGCGGCCGTCCTTGGGCCAGGTCTTGGACTGGATGTACCGCAGGCAGGCCATCGACAGCTCGTGGATAAAGCCCGTGTCGAGCTCGTTGTCCGTGTACCACGGCCCACCAGAGAGCTCGATCGACGGCACCAGGTCGTACAGCATGTAAATCTTGCGCGTGGGGAACTTGACCGACTTGACCGCCTTGACCAGCTGCTTCTGCTCCAGCAGCTTGAGACAGCGGGTCATGATCGTCTGGTGTAGGTTGGTGCGCGCCTTGATCACCTTGGTCCAGATGCCGTCGTTCTTGGCCTCCTTGATGTGGTTGTAGATGATCAGCTCGTTCGCGTCCATGCTGCCGAGCAGGCTCGCCTCGTCGCGCGAGATCGCCACATACTGGATGCCGCTCGGCCCCTTTTGCGCGTTGAACAGGCTCTTTTTCAGCAGGCTGTTGATCGCCAGCAGCTGCTCCTCAATCGGCACGTCGCCCATGCGCGTTGCCAGGTCATCTCCCGTGAGTGTGTGCTCAGGCGCCGCGTGCACGGTCGAGTAGATCCGGCGCTCCAGGGCGCTCAGCCCGTCAGCCTCAGCGCGGCGTGGCGGCATGGCGGTGGGCAGCAGACCTGGAAAATGGGCAAATTTTGTGCTTGCGACGCTGTGGAGGCCTGGCATTACGTACTCGGCGTGCCGTACTTCGGCCTCCACCTGCCTACACTCGACCGAGATGGCGGACGCGGCTGGCACGGCGGCAGAGTCCGCCGCGCCGGCGCTGCACCACACGCTCTCGCTCGACAGCACCTCGGTGCTCTCGCTCGCGGTGGACCAGGAGCGTGGCCTGCTGTTTGCCGGCACGCAGTCCGGCTCCATTGTCGTGTGTGACCTGCACACCCAGCAGAAGCGCGCGCTGCTGCTCGGCCATACCCGCAGTGTGCTGGCGCTCGCCCTCGCGCATGCGGACGGCTGGCTGTTCAGCAGCTCGAGCGACCGCACAGTGCGGGTGTGGGACGCGCATGTGCTGCGCCCCGTGGCGCTGATCCACCCGGCGTCGGAAAATGTGGGCGATATTCTCTCACTCGCCTGGTGCGCTCCGCTGCGCACGCTATACCTGGGATGTCAAAACACCACAATCCAGTGGGTGCGCCTCACGCCGGATGTGTGGAGCAGCGGCCCTGGCGCGGCATCGGTAGTGCGCGGTGCGCCGCCGCACAAGTTCTTTGACACTGGCAGCGCCGACCGCACACGATCAGCCAGCTGGGCGGCGGCGCACCACTGGGCGCTGGATGCGCCCGCATCCGCGGTGCGCAAGGAGGAGTTCGAAGCCGTGCCGGAGCTCGCCGTGGACCGGGCATGCGTCGTGCCGACCGCGCACTACGGCTACGTGTACAGCCTGCACATGCTCACGGATACTGCGCCAACGCTCGTCCTGGCGAGTGGCTCGGGCGACGAGGCCGTGCATCTCTGGGCGCTGCACGAGGACGGGCGTCCCGTGCTGGCCAGCACGCTGACCTCGCCGGCTGGCGCGGGAGACGCAGTGCTCGCGTTGGCCAGCTGGCAACGCACGCTGTTCGCCGGGAAGCAGGGGGGCGCCATCGAGGTCTGGGACGTGGACTCGCAGAGCCTGATCCGCACCCTCTCTGCGCACGCGGACGACGTGCTCACGCTAGAGGCGGTGCATGGGAGCGCGAGCGACGTGGGGCGCCCGGCGGAGCTGTTCTCCGCAGGCGCCGACGGCGCCGTGTGCCGCTGGGACCGCTATTTTCGCCGCGAGGAGCACTGGGTGGCGCATGGCGCCATCGTGCAGTGCTGCGCCCTGTACCTCGCGGCGCACGCGACGGAGCACGAGCGCAGGTACTCGACACGCGCCGGCGTGCCGCTGCTCCTCACCGGGTCGAGCGACGCCACGGTGCGCTGCTGGGTGACAGCGCTGAAAGCGCCGGTGCCCGGCGGCGCCACCGAGGGCCCCAGCGCCTCCACACCGGGTGTGCCCGGGTACCCGCTGCTGAGCCACCTGGCCCAGTTTGTGCAGTACAAGAGCATCTCGCCGGGGCGCACCACGGCGGCCGGCAGCGCGCACATGGAGGACTGCCGGCAGGCGGCGCACTTCCTCAAGCGCACGCTGCAGGAGCTCGGCGCGAGCGAGCTGCAGCTGCTGCCCGACGAGTCCGGCGGCAGCCCGCTGGTGCTCGGCACATTTGCTGCGGCGCAGCGCCCGGCGCGGCGGCGGTGCCTGTTCTACGGCCATTATGACTGCATGCCCGCCACGGGCGCGTGGTCGAGCGAGCCGTTCACGCTCACCGGGCGAGACGGCTACTTGTACGCACGTGGCGTAAGCGACAACAAGGGGCCGGTCCTGGCTGTGGCTTATGCGGCGAGCGAGCTGCTCCGGGCGCGGACGCTGGACGTGGACATGGTGCTGCTCGTCGAGGGCGAGCAGGAGATCGGGTCCAAGGGGTTCCCGCAGACGCTGCACCGGCACAAGCATGCGCTCGGCGCCATCGACGTGGTGCTGCTGTGCAACTCATACTGGCTCGGCGAGGAGCGCCCGTGTCTCACGGTGGGCCTGCGTGGCGTGGTGCATGCCGCGGTGAGCATCACGGCGCGCCGCGCGGACGTGCACTCGGGCGTGGAGGGCGGCGCGGACCGGGAGCCGATGATGGACATGGTCAAGCTGCTCGCCACGCTCACGGGCGACGTGCAGAACCGCATCACGCTCCCGGGCTTCTACGAGCGTGTGCGCCCCGTCGGCGAGGATGAGCGGCGGTACTACGAGTCGCTCGCGCGCCTGCCGGGGACACCTGCCGCGGGCGCAGAGCGGCTCATGGCCCGCTGGCGCATGCCGTCGCTTACCGTGCACAAGGTCACGCACAGCGCGCCGGGCGACGCGACGCTAATCCCGCACCGGGTGGAGGCGAGCCTCAGCGTGCGGATCGTGCCGGACCAGGCCCTGGAGGAGGTGGAGCGGCAGCTGCGGGAGGGCATTGAGCAGAGCTTTGCTGCGCTCGGGTCCAGCAGCGAGGTGCGTGTCGACATTTACCATCGCGCCGACTGGTGGCGGGCGTCGCTCGAGTCGCCCTATTGGCATGCGCTCGCACACGCTGTGGAGGCCGAGTGGGGCATCACACCCATGCTCATTTTGGAGGGCGGCGTACGTACAGCGCGGCCGCATCGTCTACTGACCGCAGTCTATCCCCGCGATCGCCGTGCTGGAGAAGGAGCTCGGCACCAAGGCAGTGCACCTGCCGATGGGCCAGTCGTCGGACCATGCGCATCTACCGAACGAGCGCATCCGTCTGACCAACCTCGAGGTGCGTCACCCACGTGGCGGCCGTGCTGACCGGCAGAAAGGACAGGCCGTCGTGCGGCGCTTCCTCAGCGAGATTGGCGCCGCGGGGCCGCCAGCGCTCCGGTCCGGCTGAGGCGCTCTACACGGGCTCGTAGCCGCCACGCGGGCTCGCTGCATGCGACACGGAGCGGAACACGTGCAGCGCTGCATCGCGCGCAATGTACGGCGACTCGCGCCAAAAGTCGCGGTGCGGCACCATGTCCCAGCCGGTGGCGCCATACTGCGTATAGTTGTTCCACATGCCCACAACCATGTAGGCAATGAACGCCACCACCGCCACGGTAAAGAACACCGAGAAGAAGCCAATCCCGAGCTTTTTGCGCGCGGGCGCGCCCGGCCGCGGCACATTGCTCTGCTGCGAGCACGCCAGGGCGGTCACCCAGCGCAGCTGCAGGATGCCGGCGCTCATGTCGTACTCGGACACGATCGGCATGCCGTCGCCGGCGCGCGGATCGCACTCGAAGCGCACCTTGGTCCTCTGTGACCGCCCCGCCCACGGCTTGCCCTCGAGCTCGAGGAGGAACGTCTCCTTACCGGCCCGCACGTCGTGCTCGTACTCGGACACCTTCCCAGAGATAGCGCCGCCAGGCCCGGTGGCCGCCGAGCTGATCACCTGCTCGACACGCGCGGTGCCAGCGCGCCGGTTGCTCCGCCGCGTGCACACGAGCGTGCCTGGCGCACACTGCTCGTCGCGCGGCAGCGTGCGGTTCGCTGGCAGCGATCGGCACAGGTCGAGTGTCACCTCGGTCTCGGTGGTGCTCGGCGGTGTCTCGTCCAGGCGGCTGATGAAGATCGGCTGGCGCACCTTGGAGAGGTCCACGCGGTAGCTGTTTTCCGGCGAAGGGCGGATATCAGCGCAGTCGTACGCGGCGGCCACCGCAGCGGCGCTCGCCACGCACAAGGCGACAATGGCCCAGAGCCGCGTCATGGTGGAGGTCAGATCGAAATCGGGTCGCAGGGCGCAGGTGGCCGATCGGGGGTGCCATGGCAGCCTGCTGTGGTATCTACAGATCGTACTACAGTGCCGTCCGCGGGCCGAGGGCGCGCACTACCGCACTAGAGTGCCTTCCGCGGGCCGGGGGCGCGCACTACTGCTCCGGTGCGCGGAAAAAGGTGATCTCCTGCTGCTTAAAGTAGCGCCGGTTCTCCTCGTCAATGAGCACCAGGTTCAGGTAGTACCGTGTGCTGAACTTTTTGTTCACATCGCGGAACGTGGGCGTGAGGTCGAACCCGCCGAGGAAGAGGCGAATCGGGATGATCTCGCCACGCACCGGGGCGCCGTCCATGATCTCGAACTTGGTGATGGTCTCGCTCTCGTTGTACTGGTTCGGCGCCGAGCCCGTGCTTTCCCGCCGGATGATGGACAGCTCCATGTGCTTGATCTTGATGCGCACGAGGAGGAAGTGGATCTTGCCCACAATCACATCCTTCAGGTGGTACTTGGACTTGTTGTACTCAAACTCAATGTGCAGGCAGTCCTCGATGCCGACCTCCATCTTGATGGCATTGTTCGAGTCCGGCGGGAGCCGGAACGAGTGCACCCAGATATCGCGCTCCTTGATCGCGTCCGACAGCCGCCGGTTGAGCGTGACGCGCAAAAAGTAGCGCAGCTTGACATTGATGCCGTTGTAGTTCTCGTACGGCTTCTCCACGTTCTTGAACTCGAAAGGCAGCGTCTCGGTTGCGTGCACCTCGCCCGGTGCAGCAATGTCCTGCCCAAGCGAGAGGAACTCGTAGTGGTTTCCGCGGTCGTAGAACAGCTCGATACACCCGATGAACTCGATCCGGATCCCGTCGTGCTGCAGCCGCTTGCCGCTCCGCGGATGCAGCACCACGTTGCCCCGCACGCTCTCGCCGTCGTAGTACACGGGGCACTGGTCGCGTGCCTGGTTCTCCAGCTTCACGTCCACGTGCTTCCGCTCATGCTCGTCCTCGAGGCGGATCTCAATGTCCACCGGCGACGCAAACCCGAACAGCGACATGGCGGCGGCGCCTGCGGCCCAGCGCGTGGAGTGACGCGAACGGGCGCACACGTAAATCCCAGTGACATTTACATCCCAGAGCAACGCTACTATGGATATACGGCGGCCGGCTGGCTGGCCGCGGTCCGAGCACCGGCTTATGCGGCCACGTCGCCGCCCTCAGAGGCCGCTGCCGCCTCGCGCGCCTGTGCGCGGCGTTGGCGGTGCAGCCGCAACGTAAACATATTCACAAGCACATGCCCGATCCCGTGCCGCGACTCCCACAGTGGAAGCACGCCGACCACCAGAGCGCTCCAGCAGAGCCACACAAAGCCCAGGTACACCCATGCGCCGAGCCCCTTGGGTGTCCAGACGCGTGCGCACTGCGCCACCACGGGGATCACGATCACGAGGCACAGCGACGCGGATACGGCGATGATCTGCACCACGTGCAGCACGTGCCCGAGTTTGGCGGGGTCCAAACCGGCGGCGCGGACCAGCTCGATGTTGCCGGGGCCCGCGAAGAACTCGTAGTCGTCGCTGGACACAACGGCCTTTTCCGTGTCGGCCTCAAGCTTGTCTGCTGCCTTGGCGGGCTGCTCGCCCGCCACAGGCTGCGGCTCGGCGAGCTCCGAACCGGGCTCCGAAGCAGGCTCCGCGGCGCGCGCCTTGGCCTCCTGGGCGGCCGCAGCCTCACGGAGCGCGACAATCTTCTGCTCGGGCACCTTAAAGGCGCGCGTGCCGCCAAAGTCGTAATTCTGCGGCCAGATGACGCTCACCACGACGGTGATGATCAGCGACACAAGGAGCGACACAAGGTTCCCGGCCACGTTGGGGTGTGGGTAGCCGGTGGTGTCGACGGTCACCTTGCCATACAGGCCGTGCGCTGTGACCATCCAGGTCATCACACCGAGGCCGAGGCCCGTGATCATCCCGATCACACACCCGATCGGGTTCGTCTTGCTCCATACCAGCGAGCCGAAAATCGGGAACACGGCCGGGGCGATGATGATGCCCATCATGAGGTACAGCCAGCCGAGGCTGATCCCGGCCTCGTTCCAAATCACACCAAACGCGGCCATGATGATCGCCCAGACCAGCACCGTCGCGTGCGAGACGAGCTGGATGTGGCGTCCATCGGCCTTGGGCGCGATGTACACCTTGTACACGTCGTAGGTGAACACGGACGACACGGCGATCTGCTGCGCCGATGCCGCCGAGGTCACCGCCAGGAACAGCAGGATCAGCACCGCCACGGCGCCGCTCTTGCCGCAGATTGCCACGGCCGCAGACGGCGCCGCGAGGCCGGCGGTCACCTGGTCGTCCGTCAGCTGCGGCATGCCCTCGTGGCCCGAGAGTGCCCGGGCGGCGAGGCCCATGGTCGTGGCAAAGAGGAATGGGATCGGGAACCAGGCACTGCCGCCCAGCAGGAAGCCGCGTGCCGCCGTTTTCGGCTGCGAGGCGACCGAGCGCTGGTGGTACGACTGGTCGCAGAATACGGTGGCCAGGTTGCCGCAGATGTTGGTGATGCCAAACACGAGGCCCTCGCGGGAGCGCATCGTGAGGTACGAGCCGCCGGCATTGCCCTCGACGGGAGAGCTCTTCGCCGCGTCAGCCAGCATGCTGGCCATGTGCGTGAGGCTGCCGATCTTGCCGTGACCCGTCCAGACGTTGAAGAAAAAGTACATGATGATGACCAGCAGCGCCACCGTGTGCGTGTAGTCGGCGATGAACGTCGCTCGCAAACCGCCCGTCACCGTGTACACGGCGACGCTGATCGGGATGAGGAACAGGCTCGCGGTCGTGTTCATCCCCGTCAGCTCGTCCACCACGGCAGCGCCGCCGAGCACCAGCTGCGACGACACCAGCAGGTTTGTCGCAAGCGAGAAGCACATGAAGATGGCGTGGACCGCCTTGCCGTGCCGGATGCGGATCACCTCGAGGAACGTGTTGCAGTACGGTGCGCAGCTCTTGAGCCGGCACGCCATAATCGCGCACAACAGGATCTGGATCATGGCGCCGCCAGCATACCAGTAGGCGCCGGAAACACCGTACTTGAACGTCATCGTGCTGCTCTGCAGCAGGGTCGCTGCCCACGTCCAGGCAGACACGATACCCGAGGCGATAAGCCCTGGCTTCACCGAGTGGCTCGCGCTGATGAACTCGTCGTTCGACTTAACCGAGTGATCGGTGAACTGCTCCTGGATCCAAGTGATAAGCAGCATGAACCCAGCAAACGCGAACCCGAGGCCGACAACGACGGCCCAGCCGGCGCCCTCGGGCAGCAATTTCACCTGCGATGCGCTACTAGACATGACGGAGCGTGTGGAAGGAGCGTCGTCTTGGCGCCTAGCCCTTTTACTGTTCCGACTATTCCATACCCTGAATCTATAGATAAGCCTGGGTGTGTCTACTATCTTGCATATATGCACGATAAACCAGTGCACGTGAACCTACGTCAGGGCCCCACCTCCACATCCTCGACCGCCATGACCGGTGAGCCGTTCGAGGTTCGGGTGGCCGCCGTGCTGCACGAGCGCGAGTCGCACATCCCAGCGGAGCTGCGCCTGCCCGAGCCGCTCCTACGCTCGCTGCCGGCAAACGTGACGCAGGTGCCGCACACGTGCGGCCTGCTCACGGAGCACGAGCTCGACATCACTGATCGGTACGATGCGTGCGGCCTGCGTGATGCGATTGCCCGGCGGGAGCTGAGCTGTGTCGAGGTGGCCTCAGCGTTTGGCAAGCGCGCGCTCATTGCGCACCAGGTGACCAATTGCCTTGTTGACTGGTTCCTGCCCGAGGCCCTGGAACGCGCCCGCTGGCTCGACGAGCGCATGGCCGAGACGGGCCGGCCCGTCGGGCCGCTGCACGGCGTGCCGGTCAGCTTCAAGGACCACATTCCTATCAAGGGACATGTGGTGTCGGCTGGGTTCCTGAGCACGCGTGCTATTGCGTCGGCCAACGCCCTGGTGGTGGAGAAGCTACTCGAGGCGGGTGCCGTCGTCTATGTCAAGACGCACATGCCGCAGGCGGTCATGCACATGGAGTGCGAGTCGTACCTCGGCGCGACGTGCAACCCGTACAACACGGCGCTCAGCTCGGGCGGCACCACCGGGGGCGAGGCGGCCCTGATCGCCATGGGCGGCTCTGTGCTCGGGGTCGGCAGCGACATTGGCGGGAGCATCCGGAGCCCCGCCGGGTCCTGCGGCATCGCCGGCTTCAAGCCCACCCCAAGGCTGCTCTCCCTGCTGGGCACCCTAGCGCCCACGCCGGGAAACAACAGCCTGGTGAACGCCATCGGGCCGCTTGGACGCTCCGTGCGCGACTGCGAGCTGCTCGTCGCGACGCTGATGCATTCGGACCAGGCGCAGCGCGACATTTCTCTGGTGCCGCTCGGTTGGGCCGTGCCGCGGATCGAGCTCAACGCAGCGCGCCCACTGCGCATTGGTGTGATCACACACGACGGCGTGATGCAGCCCGACGGCGTCGTGCAGCAGGTGATGCACTTTGCGCAGGAGCGGCTGCGCCACGTGCCGGGCATCGAGCTCGTGCCGTACACACCGCTCGATGCGCACAAGGCGGCCGAGATGGCTTCCTCGCTGCGTGCTCCGGACGGCGGCAGCATGATTCGCGAGATGTGCGCCAAGACGGGCGAGCCGCTCACCGAGGTGATGGCGTGGCGTCTCAGCCTCGACACGGTCAAGCAGCGCAGCATCCGGGAGCTGTGGGAGATGCAGGCGGAGCTCGCCACATACCGACAGGCGTTCTACGACCACTGGCGCTCGCTTGGCCTCGACTGTGCGCTTGGGCCCTTTTCGGTGGTGCCCGCAGCGGCGCACCGGTCGACGACCTACTTTTTTGCATACACGTGCCTCTGGAACGTGCACGACTTCCCCGCGCTTGTGCTGCCGACGGCGCTCACGGCCAGCGCATGCACCGACGCCGGCACGTACAGCGAGCTGCCCATGTGCGTGCAGCTTGCAGCGCGCTCGTTTGACGACGCCCGCCTGTTTGGCCTCGCCGCGGCTCTGGAGCCTATGCTTGCTCGACGCTGAACGATCTTCAAACAGTGTCCAAATCAAAACCCTATCAAAACCGTATATTTATATAACTAGGCAGCAGCCCTGCGCCGCTGGCCACGCAGCGCCGCGAAAATACCACGTGCAATGAGCGCTATGCCGTGGCGCGATTCCCAGATGGGCAGGATGCCGACGCCGATGATGCTGAAGCAGAGCCACACGAACCCGATGTAGATCCAAGCGCCGAGGCCCTTGGCGTTCCAGGTGCGCGCGCTTGTGGCCACCGCGGGGACCACAATGATAAGGATAAACGCCGTGACCAGGGCAATGATCTGGATCCGGCGCACCAAGGCGTCGATCGTCGCTGGGTCGAGCCCGGCGGCGCGGACGTACTCGATGTTGGCGGGGCCGGCGTCTTGGAGCCCGCTGTAGCCCTTCTCCACCTCGAGCGCATCCGGCGCGGCGCCGTCGCCCTGCATCGAGTCCGGGTCCGGCTCGGCGCCGTCGTTCACCTCGACCGAGTCCATCTTGCCCGCCGCCTCTTTCTCCGAGACGAGATGGACCGGCGCGTTGTACGCGCGCGTCTCGGCAAAATCGTAGTTTTGCGGCCAGATGAGGCTGAGCACCACGGTGACGATGGTCGAGATGCAGAGCGAGACAAGGTTACCCGCCAGGTTCGGGTATTCCATGCCCGTGGTGTCGACGGTGATTTTGCTGTAGAGGCACTGCGTGGTGACCATCCAGGCCATGATGCCGAGGCCTAGTCCTGAGAGCATGCCAGCCACGCAGGCCCAGCCATTGGTCTTGCTCCATACGAGCGAGCCAAAGATGGGGAACACGGCCGGCGCCACAATGATGCCCATCATGAGGAACAGCCAGCCGAGGCTGATGTTCGCCGCGTTCCAGATCACGCCGAACGCCGCCATGATAAGTGCCCAGGCAACCACAGTGAGGTGGGTGACAATGTGGATGTGCCGCGGGCTCGCGTTGGGCACCAGGTACGTCTTGTACACGTCGAACGTGAACACGGACGACACGGCGATCTGCTGTGCGGACGACGCCGAGGTCACCGCAAGGAACAGCAGGATGAGCATCGCCACTGCACCGCTCTTGCCGCAGAGCGCCACAGCGGCCGCCGGCGCGGTAAGGCCGGCAGTCACCTGCTCGGTGGTGAGCGTGGCCATGGCCGGGTCCTTGTGCATCAGTGCACGGGCTGCCAGGCCCATGCTGGTGGCAAACACAAATGGGATTGGGAACCACGCCGCACCACCCAAGAAAAAGCCACGCGATGCGGTCTTGGGCTGTGAGGCGATTGAGCGCTGGTGGTACGACTGGTCCGTGAACACGGTGGCGAACGCAGCGCAAATGTTGATCACGCCGTACACCAGCCCGTGGCGCGAGCGGAAGGTGAGCAGCGAGCCGCCTGCGTTGCTGTCAATGGGCGACTCGCTCGTTGTCTGGTTCAGCATCTCCACCATATGGGTGAGGCTGCCGATCTTGCCGTGGCCCGTCCAGACGTTGAAGAAGAAGTAGATGATGATCACGAACAAGCCCACCGTATGCAGGTAGTCACCGATGAATGTCGCACGCAGCCCGCCGGTCACCGTGTATACCGCCACACTGATGGGGATCAGGAACAGACTGGCGTACGTATTCATGCCGGTAAGCTCGTTGACCACGGCAGCGCCGCCCAGCACGAGCTGCGACGAGACCAGCAGGTTCGTCGCGAGCGAGAAGAACACAAACACCAGGTGCACCACGCGCCCGAAGCGGATGCGGACCACCTCGAGGAATGTGGAGCAGTATGGTGCACATGTCTTCATCTTGCAGGCGATAATGGCACAGAGCAGAATCTGCTGCGACGCCGTGCTGCTGTACCAGTAGGCACCCGAGACACCGTACGTGTATGTGACCGAGGTGCTCTGCAGCAGCGTGGCAGCCCATGTCCACGCGGACACGATGCCGGCGCCGATGAGCCCGGGCTTCACCGAGTGGCTAGCATTGTTGAACTCCACGTTGGACCGCAGCGAATGTCGCGTAAATTTTTCTTGAAGAAATGCAAGGACCATCATGATCCCGGCGAACGCGAAGCCTAGGCCAACGACGACGGCCCAGCCGGCCCCCTGGGGCAGAACCTGCGCTGGCGAGGCCCCAGACATGTTTGGCAGGGCTGGGGGCTGGGCGTGCCACCCAGTCCGGTTTTAACCGAAGTCCAGACCACCCCACCGGTTTAAATTTTGAGCCTCAAGTTCCGGACAGGGTCGTGCGGGAAAATTATATTAGCTGCACCCTAGTATGTAATCATCTAGTTATGGCGTGCAATCTGCCGCCAGGCGCCGCTCCTCGGTAGTAATTCGGTAAAGTCGAGTCATGCGCCAGGGCAGGTGGAGTCCGAAATAGGGGCAGATCCGCGGTGTCCTGCAGCTCCCGACCCGGCTCGCCTGAGCAGCCGGAAGATTCCGATCCACTGCACGGGCAAACCGTAGCTCTCATCCGTGACGTCCGCGGTAATGTTACAGTAAGCGCTACGGGTTAAAAGACGCGCCGCGCCGTTGCGCAGAATTTTCATAGACACTCGGCGTGCGCCGCACAAAACGCACAGGGCGGCATGTGGCTGACCCGCGTGGCTTAGCGGCCGCGCCCACGGAAACCACCACCGCGGAAGCCGCCGCGGCCACCGCGAGGCGCGCCACGCGCACCAAAGCCGCCGCCGCGGCCACCGCCACGCCCACCGAAGCCGCCGCGGCCACCGCCACGCCCACCGCGCGCCGGAGGGCCGCCACGGCCAGCGCCACGCTTCTTGGGGCCTGCCGGGGTCAGAAACAAGGTAAGTCCACGCTGTACGTACCCTTGGTAGCCGCCTTGGGCTTCGGGAGGAAGCGCTCAATGGGCAGAAGGCGGTCGCTCGAGATATACACCTTATCCTCGGCCTTGAACGAGGTGGCGACGACACCGGGGTCTGTCTTGACGGTGAAGTACACCTCGTTGATCGGACCGAGGATCTCGTCGACCTTGCCGACCTGGGACTTGTTCTCGAGGCTGCGCGGTTAGTCTCGCGCCTGTGTTGCTGAGCACATACAAGATCGGCGCGTTAAAGTACGGGACGTGCTTCGGGTCTGAGCTCGCACACAGCATGTCGCCCTCGACCGCATGCTTAAACGAGCCAAACGGCAGCACCTGCGCAGGCGGGCCCGCGGCAAAGCTGCCGCCGCGCCCACCGCGCGCGCTGAATCCGCCGCGGCCACCACCACGGCCACCTCGGAAGGACATGGTGCTCTGCGACTATCGCCCACCGGGAGCGAAAGACGAAAATGTGCGGCACGTGACTAAGTCGCGGTGCTGTCTAGGAGGTGGAGGTCTGCGAAGGAATCGGATCTATGCATGGCCGTTGGCGGCTTTGGGCGCCACCTTGGCGGCCAGGTCGGCACGCAGCGCGGCGCCAACGTCGATGTACTCCTGAAGCACATCGGGGTTGAGCAGCGTCGACTGGTTGATCGTGTCGAGTGAGGCGCCGTTGACCACTGCGCGGTTAGTTCGCTAGGCAACACGATTCGATACCTACGCTTCTTCACAGGCACCTCGACGCGCTTGCCGTTCAGCGTCTTGGGCACGCCGTGGATGCGGCGGATGTATGCGGGGACGTGGCGTGCGCTAAGCTGCGAGCGCACGTGCTTTCGGACCGCGTCGACGAGCTGCTCCCAGGCGGCGTCGTCCATGCTGTCGTCCACAAGCAGGAAAAGAACGACCACCTCGTCGTCGTGCGCCGGCGTCTTGAGCGCCACGACGAGAGACTCGTGGATCTGGGCGAGCAGGGAGCCCTTGGCGGTGGCGACCTTGTTCTCCAGTACCTCGTAGATCTCAGCGCTGCCGAAGCGGATCCCGCTCGGGTTCAGGATCCCGTCGGAGCGGCCAAGCATGACCAGGCCGCCGTGCTCTGTCTTGGTCACCAGGTCGCCGTGATACCACACGCCCGGGATCTGCGAGTAGTAGCTTTCGTAGTACCGCTCGTTCGGCTGATGCCAGAAGCCGACCGGCTGCACCGGGAAGGGCTTCTTGCACACCAGGTCGCCCTCCTCGCCCGGCGGGAGGCTGCGGCCCTGCCCGTCGAACACGTCCACGGCCATGCCCAGGCCGCGGCACTGCAGCTCACCCGCACGCACGGGAAGCGACACGTTCATCGTGGCAAACAGAGAGCAGAGGTCCGTGCCGCCCGTGATGCTGCCGACCAGCACCGGGTGCCCCACGAGGCGCTCCGCAAACGGGTACAGCTCCGCACGCAGCGGAGAGCCCGTCGAGAGGATCATGCGCACCCGCAGGCGGTCATGCAGGTCCTCGGCGTAGTACTCGCGGCGCTGCAGCAGCGACAGATAGGCGGCCGAGGTGCCGAACACGGTGATGCTCAGCTCCGCGGCACGCTCCCATAGCACGCTCACGGGGTAGGCGGGCGAGCCGTCGTACAGGACCACGGGGCATCCAGCGAGCAGGGCGCCCACGAGCCAGTTCCACATCATCCAGCCGGTGGACGTGTGCTGGAAGAACACGTCGTCGCGGGTGAGCCCGCCGTGCAGCAGGTGCTCCTTGCCGAACTGGAGCAGCATGCCGCCGGCCCGGTGGGTGATCGCTTTGGGCTTGCCGGTGGTGCCGGAGGAGAAGAGCACCCAGAGCGGGTGGTTGAAATCAAGCTGCTCGAACTCGGTGGGCTTGCCGTCCGCCTCGGCGCCTGCCTGGAGGAAGTCGGTCCAGAGCCAGCGCCGCGGCTTGGCGCCGTAACCGTCCACGCCGTTCTTGCGCTGGTCACGCTCCGGATGCGAGCCCGCGTACGGCGCCACGACCACGTGCTCCAGGCGGTGCTCCACCTCGCGGCGGATGCGCTTGGAGCGCGCCTGCTCGTCGTCGCCCTCGGCCTCCTTCGCCTCGGCGTCCTCCATGGCCAGGAGCCCCTCCACAGCGGCGTCGAGCTTGCCCACGTGGTCGTGCAGCTTGCCGTTGTACATGACCGCATTGATGCTGAACAGGACGCGGGGGCGCACCGCCATGAGCCGCTCCAGGACGCCCGAGGTGCCAAAATCGGGGGCCACACTGGTCCACACGGCGCCAACCGCGCTGGTGGCCAGGAAGGCGATCATGTTCTCGATCGAGTTCGAGGAGTAGCTCGCCACTGTGTCGCCCACGCCCACGCCCAGGCTCCGCAGCGCATGCACGGCGCGCCCAACGAGGCGCCGCAGCTCCGCGTAGCTGATCTTGTGCGTGTCGCTGGCCAGCTCGGTGCAGTGGATAAGCGCCGTGTCCTCGTCGCGGCCGTGCCGGAGCACGTTCTCAGCAAAGTTGAGCCGCGCGCCGCTGAACCAGTGCACCGGCGGGAACATCTTGGGGTCCTGGGGCAGCACCTCGTTCGCAGGCGCGCTGGCCACCACGCCCAGCTCGTCCCAGACCGCCTGCCAGAAGTCGGACAGGGACGCGATGCTCCACTGGTACAGGTCCTCGTAGTTGGCCAGCTGGAGCGAGTGCTCCTTGTTCACCCTCTCGCGGAACGCGTCAAGCCGCGTCTTGCCCTCGGGTGGCGTCCACACCACACGCCCCTGGATCCGGTCGCTCGCCTCGCTCATAGCCGTTCTGCTGCTCGGCGCCTTCGCTGAGCGCCGCTCCACAGTCGCCTGATCTTCCCAAGCGCCGCGCACGTGACCCGTGGGCACTGCCCCCTCCGCCATCGTCACGGCCCGTCACCAATAGACACGGTGGCGGTGCGCAGCAGCGCTGTACCTGAGCCGAGCACGCGTGCGTTGCCGTCCATGAGTGCGCATACTGCGCCAGACGATGCACAGGGTGACGCGTCGCTCTCGCGCAACGATGCATTCTACCAGAGCACCGCGCCGGCGCCGCCACCACCTCGGCCTCGTCCGCCGTCGCAGACACGCAGTGCCGCGCAGCTAGCCCGCGCGCCGTCCCAGCCGCGGCGGCGTGCGTCACAGCAGCATGCAAAGAAGCCGTCGTTTGGCCATATCTCTGACACGGAGCGGCAGCGCATCTGCGCGGACCGGCAGCTCGAGATCCGCCTGTATGTGAATGAGCGCTTCAAGCTCGGCGAGGGGCGCAACGCGCGCGTGTATCTCTCGGCGTACCGGTGGCCCGACGGCAGCGACGCGGAGACGGGCGGCTGGCGCCTGTGTGCGACGAAGCGGTTCGAGTGCGATCACGAGTCACAGACCGCGGGCCTCGAGGAGGTGTATGCGCTGCGCCGTCTTGGGCCGCATCCGCATATCGTGCGGCTGATCGGCGTGCTTGACGAGGTCGGCATCCCCAGCAACGTGCCGCTGAACCGAGCCTCCAGCGGCCAGTCCGCGCCTGACCTGCTCTCGCCGCACATGAGCGGCCTCCATCTCGACCGGGCGACCGAGATTGCGAACCCGAGCCGGATCCTGATGCTGATGGAGTACATGCCATACTCGCTCGACGAGTTTGTGCGACGAAACCCCCACGCTGTCACGCTCGCGCAGTGGATCGCCTGGGCGCGGCAGATCGCGAGCGCCGTGCAGTGGCTGCACAGCCGCGGCTGCGTCCACGGCGACATGAAGAAGCAAAACGTGCTGCTGGACCACTCGCTGAACGCCAAGCTGTGCGACTTTACCTCGGTGCTGTTCCGTAATGCTCCCGTGCCGGCCACGGACTGCTTTTCGCTCGGCACGCCCACTTTCCGGGCCCCCGAGCTGTATCAGTACAACCACTGGCACCCGCCCGAGGGCGGCGACGGCGAAGGGCACCCTGCCCTCTCGTTCACCCTGGACATCTTCAGCCTCGGAGTGCTGCTCTACTCGCTCGCCTCGGGCGTGGAGCCGTCGGAGCTGGCCAGCAGCGTGCTGGCGATCCGCCAGCGGCAGTTTGACTTCTTCCGCAGCGAGGAGAACGACCGGGTGGAGCGCATGTCGGTGCGCATGGGGTCCGCGACGCCCGAGGACCGCGCGGCGAGCCGGCACCGGCACTCCGACTCAAACTCGAGCAACGCGTCGGGCTCGTCGAGCACCTCGCAACACGACGCGTGGTTCGCCGAGGTGACCGCGCCGCTGCTCGACCCATCGCCGGAGCCGCAGGGCATCCTCGCCACCCCGCGCAACCGCGACAAGGTGATGCTCCGGACCCAGTCGCTGCGCGAAAACTCGCGGCAGGACCCGTCGTCCCGCGCCGCACTCAACCGCGCCCTCTCGCTGAGCATTTCGCCAGCACGCACGTCGCAGAATCCGCGGTGTCCGCCGCGGCTGTTGTCAGGCGAGGTGGTGCGCCACCAGCTCTTCGATCGCGGCGGCTCCGCGCACTCGCCTGTCGCGCGCGGCTCGCCACTCGCTGCACCTGCTCACGATACGCCCCACAAGTCTACTTCTGACGAAAGCATTGACGCAGAAAATGATGTACGACCGTACGAAGACGGTATGCCCGCGCTCATCCTGCCGGGTGGCGGACGCCTGCCCGACAAGCTGCGCGACCTGATCAACCAGATGGTTGACCCCAATCCCGAGGAGCGCCCGTCCGCCGCCGAGGTGGTCGAGGCCCTCGCCGCACACAGCGTGCCGGATTCCCCACCCGTATAGGCCCCGCATAGGCCCCGTAGTCACGGATGTTGTCACGTGATGCACAAGGCGACTTTCTCGTTCTCGCAGCCCTAGCTCCACGGCCGACGATGTACTTGCTGGGGGCGTACCTGCCGGACCACAAGCTGGTGCGGGTGCGTAGGCCTGGGCGGTGCTTGCAGGGCTGACCTAGGCAGATTGCGCTCACCAACTTTTATGGCATTTCGTACGAGACGGCACGGCAGATCTGTGCCCGGCTGCAAGTGCCGGAGCGGGCGACGGTCTCGTCGCTGACCGAGGCGCAGGTGACCGAGCTGTCCGCGTACCTGTCGTCGCCCGGATCAATCCCTGCGCGCCCGCCGTCGCCGACGCGCGCGACGCTCGCGCCGCAGGGCGGCAAGGATGCCGCGGCCAAGCGTCCGGCGCCGGCGCAGCTGCCTCCGTCGCAGCGGCCGCAGGCGTCGAGCGACCCGCTGCGTTCGATTGTGATCGAGGGCGACCTGCGCCGCGAGATGCTGAGCAACATTGCGCGCCACCGCACGATTGGCTCCTATGTGGGCCGCCGGCACGCCGGTGGCTTCCCCGTGCGCGGTCAGCGCACCCAGCGGAATGCGCTCACCGCCCGGCGGCTGAACCGCCTGGAGCGGCGACAGTACTCTACCACGCCGGCGGATGGCCGCCTAACCGAGGCGCTGCGCCCGCTCGCCCACGCCCGCTTTCAGTAGTGGTAGTCGGGTAGTCGCATGAGAAAAACTACGTCCACGTACTATTCACAGAGGAGGGGACGACTAGGTGACTGATGCGGGGTATGCAGCCCAGTGCCGTAACTCAGAACAAGTCCTGCACCGGTTAGTCCATCTCACGCATAGGTGGCTGGCGGCCAGCCCGCCGTTGGGCGGGGGCCGAGCTACGCACCTCGAGCGTGAGCTGCTTAGCCACGTCCGTGTTGTTAACCATCTCGAGGAACTCGTTGTAGTCGAGCTTGCCGTCGTTATTTTTGTCGGCTTCCATGATGGTCTTGTCGACAATCTGCTGCAGTTGCTGGTCCTTGAGATTGCCGCCGACCATCATTTTGAGCACCAGGAACAGTTCGCCGTTCGAGATGTAGCCATCCCGATCCATGTCGTACACCTTGAATGCGACTGCAAAGTCAGCTCTGCGGCGCGCCTCCCCGACATACACTGGAGCTTTTCGTCGCGGCTGCCGTGGCTACTAAACGCACTGAGCCCCTGCACGAACTCTTGGAAGTCGACTGAGCCGCCGCCGCTGCACACGTCAGCGAAAACCCGCCCGCATTTCACACAACATACTCCTCATCAAAGATCGAGATCAGGCGGTGCGCCAGCGGGTTGTTCGCAATGGCCGGGATCTGCAGGAACTCGTCACGGTCAATCGATCCCGATCCGTCGCGGTCGAGCTTCATGAACCGCTTCTTGAGCCGCTGGATCTCTTGGGCCGAAACTAGCGCCTGTCAGCCGCGCGAGCACCCACACCACGCACGTACAGTTGGAATTTTGCTCAATGTCGCTGAGCAGCTGCGATCCTTGCTGTCCCATGGTGCAGCGTGCGCAGCCGTTGGCCCCTTCTGGCAGCCTGTTGCTCTCCGCGCAGCGGGCGGCGCACACGAGTCACGTGACCGATCGGTCGCCGCCGCGCGCTGACGCCAGCGCTGGCGAGCGTCTGTGCCAAAGCGCTACGACCAGCATGAATGCGAACGACGTGGCGCGGCTGAAGAAGGGCGAGGTGGACCTTGGCGTGCGTAAGGCGGGAGGGAGTCGTGTGCTGACCGCGCAGACGTCCATCATGGCCGTTGCATACAAGGGCGGCGTGATCCTGGGCGCCGATTCGCGGACGACCATGGGCCCCTACATTGTGGGTAGCGGCGGCGTGCGGCACGCAGGCTGACCTGCAGGCGAACCGGGTGACGGACAAGCTCACGCATCTCTCGGACCGCATCTACTGCTGCCGCTCGGGCTCCGCTGCGGATACGCAGGCCCTGGCAGACATCATCACCTACCACCTGCAGCTGTACAGCGTGATGCAGGAGACGCAGCCGCCCACTTCGGTGGCGGCGAACCTGTTCCAGGAGCTGATATACCAGAACAAGGACCGCCTCAGTGCGGGGATCATCGTTGCCGGCTGGGACAAGCAGCACGGTGGCCGGGTGTACAATGTGCCGCTTGGCGGCGGTGTGTTCCAGCAGCCCTGGGCGATTAGCGGCTCGGGGTCCACGTATATCTACGGGTACTGCGACTCGACGTGGCGGGAGGACATGTCGCGCGAAGAGACGCTCGAGTTTGTCAAGAATGGTACGTACGCCTATGACGCAGGGTGCCTGCTGACCGTGCAGCGCTCAGTCTCGCCATGTTCCGCGACGGCTCCTCGGGCGGCACCATCCGCATGGTGGACATTTCCGAGGGCGGTGTGGAGCGCCACTTTATCCCAGGCGACAAGCTTCCGGAGCTCGCCGCCAAAATCGTGTAACAGCATAGCCGTTGCGTGACGAGATTAGAAATATGCATTCAGATCGTAGGCTTCGCCGGGCGCCGGCTTGTTCCGCCGAGGCGCACCGCGCCGCGACGGCGCTGCTTGCGCCTTGGTCTGGCGGCGGGGAGCGGGACGCTTCGGCTCTTCCTCCATCTCTTCGTCCTCGTCCTCGTCATCGACGTTGTCCTCCTCGTCCTCGATATCCTCGTCCTCCTCGTCCTCGCCCTCCTCGTCCTCGCCCTCCTCGTCCTCGCCCTCCTCGTCCTCGCCCTCCTCGTCCTCGCCCTCCTCGTCCTCGCCCTCCTCGTCCTCGCCCTCCTCGTCCTCGCCCTCTTCGTCCTCGCCCTCCTCGTCCTCGCCCTCTTCGTCCTCCTCGGCCTCGTCCATCGGCTCCTGGACCGGCGCAAACACAAGCTTCCCAGTAAAGATGGCGCCGCCGGGGATTAGGCGCACCTCGCGGGACGCCCAGCGCTGCCGCCACGCCTTGCGGGGCAGCACCACTGGGTCAAGCGGCTGCACGGCCTTCTCCGCCTCGGTCCAGCGCTTCTTGTCAGCCTGGGAGCCCTTGGCGGCCGTCTTGGCGTTCGCCGGCGGCTTTGTGTAGTAGCCCAGGGAGCCGTGCGACCAGTCGCGGAGGAGCAGGCGGGCGGCACCCCACGTGTCGGGCACCGCGTGCCGCTTGAGCCGGCCGCAGGAGCGGGCAAGTCCGGCGAGGAACTGCTCCGTGTCGGCCTCAGCCTTCTCCTCGCTGAGCCGCCGCTGCTCCCGGACGACCTCCTCAATGGGCGCGTCGTCTGCGAGCGTCGCTTCGGACGGCACAAACGATCCATATGCCGGCGTTCCGTAGGCGAGCATCAGGTCCTCGGGGTGCGCGATGCGCTGGAGCAGGGTGCGGACCAGAGCGACGGGGTCGTGCGAGCGCTGCACATTGCCCTGATTCCGCACCAGGGTCCAGGCACGCTTGATGCGCTGCTTTTCTTCAAATGCATCCTCGTCATCACTGTCCCCCTCCTCGTCCCCGTCGTCGTCCTCCTCGTCCTCTTCGCCGGTCGGCACAATCGACGATGTGGCGGAAACGAGCATCGGCGAGTCGTACACGGTGGCATCTGGCAGTGCGTGCTGCAGCGCCGTGGCCACGCTCGTCTTGCCGGTATTCTGCAGGCCGGCCACCAGGGCGGCGTTCGAGCGGACCTTGGAGCGCAGGTGCGCGGCAAGCGCCTCGACGCCGGCCGGCTGTCCATCCTCCGGCAGGGCGACCGGGAAGGCGCGGATGCCTGCGGCGGCGAGGTCGTACAGCCAGCCCGTAAGCACCTCGGCGGGGACAAGGTCCGCCTTGTTCACGACGTACACGAGCTCGAGACCACGGCGCTTGCCAGCCTCCTGCTCAAGCCACGGGTTCCGGAAGCTCGCCGGATCGCGCGCGTCGACAACGTAGAGCAGGGCCTTGACATCGCCCGGCCCCTCCAAGAGCGCATCGAGCGGCTCTCCGTAGAGCATCACCTCGATCTCTGGCTCTGCGTCTGACATGGGCTCATCGTCCTGGGCGTCCGCGTCATCGGCGCCAGCTTCCTCCGCGGGCTCCTCATCGCCAGCCACCTCGATATCCTCACCGCGCATACGCGCCTCCCTCGCCGCGAGCTTCTGCTCCTCGGCAATGCGGCGCTGCTGCTCGATGTCATTGAGCAGCTCCTCCTTGTAGGGAAAGAGGTTGGGTATGCCAGGGTCCTGGCGCTGCCGGGACTTCCACTGCGGATTCCGCTTCGCCTCGCGGCGCTGCTTGCGCCGGTGCTCCGTCACCTTCTTGTTGATCTTGGCACGCTGCTTGAGCGTCTGCCTCTTGGACGTCTTCTTCCTCACGCGGACCATCCTGGGCACTGGCGACGATGCAAGTCGCCGCCGCACTTTCTCAAATTTTTTCTCGCCTGCCACGTGCTCCTGCCGCTCGTCCGTGCGCAGCGGCGGCGCCTTTTCTCCAAGGTATCCATGCCGCATCTGCTGCCCGGTGCCGGCGAGGACCGCGTCCTGGTGCTACCCGGGCGCGGCGCCGCGGGCACATTTGTGATCTCGAGCACGCTGCGGGAGGGAGGCGAGCGCGACTCGCCGCCGCACTGGACACTCCGCGTGCTGCTGGAGCCGGGCGACGAGGGACTGGCCCAGTGGTGGCTCGGCAGCTGGGACGCTGCCCAGCTTGCCGAGCTAGAGGTGCGCAGCGCAAGCGAGGGTGGCAGCTTGGTCTCTAACTGCACAGAAAAGCTTGGACGAGAAGAGCTCACTCTCTGCGTTTGTGGCCGCGTCCTGGATACCCGAGCGGCTGGCCATCTCGCTGGTCGAGGACGCCGGCTCCGACGAGGAGGACATTGTGCTTTCGCCCCACAAGCGGCGACATGCCGAGACACAGGATGCGCCGCGGCAGCCCGAGGCAGGGCTATGCGTGCTACTGGTACGCACAGTGAGCGTAGCAAGCTCAATTAACCATCCTACAGATTGGTGCACCGCCCAGGCAGCTCCGTCTGCAGCTACCCCGGGCTCCACGCACAGATGCGCTCCAGCACGCATCTCGGATCGTCGCACAGGTACGTGGCGCGGCGCACCGGTTGTTTTCTCACCAGCAGCTGGCACCCGCGGCGCACCAGCAAGCAGAAAGCGATGCAGCACGCGCCGCGGAAGCCGAGGCGGCGCTCCTCGAGACACAGCGGCGCCTCGACCAGGAGCGCACCAAGTACCGTGAGGTGCGTCGCGGCCAGCATTCCCACGACTGACACGGGCAGCTGCTCTCCGCGGACCCCAAGCTCCGCGCACGCTACTCGAGCACGTCGATCGCCAACCCCGGACGGATCCGGCGGCAGAGCGACCTGGGCGGCTTCGAAGGCGACGCATGACTCATGCGCCGTTTGTCTCACGCAGTCGGGCAAGCTCCTCCTGCGCCGCGTCGCGCGCCTTGCGCAGCGACTCCATCTCCGTCTCGAGCTCGTCCTCGCGGAAGATGCGCGTCTCGACGAGCGACTCGAGCTCGGCGATCTCCTTCCGGAAATGCGCCTCCTGCTCCTGCCGCTCCCGGGTGAGCGCATCCACCTGCGCCTGCAGCGCGGTGAGCCGCCCGCCAGTGGCGGCTGCATCGCGCTCGCCCAGCTCGGCCGCGAGCCGCTCAACCTCGCTGCGCAGCCGACCGGACTCACTCTCGAGGCCGTCCCGCTCACCGCGGCTCACCGCGTCGGCACGCAGCGTCTCGAGCTCTGCACGCTCGCGCTCCAGCGCCGCCTTGCTCTGCTCGAGCGCCTCGGCAAGCTCCCTGGCCTGCGCGCCCGCGCGCTCCTCAGCCTCGCTCCGCCGCGCCAGGTCCTCGCGCAGTGCGGTGAGCTCCGCCCGCAGCTGGTCCTCCGAGTCCGCACGGCTCGCCGCGCCCTGCGCGGCGTCCGCCTGCCGCTGCTCGAGTGCGGCGCGCACCTCGGCCAGCTCGTTCTCGAGCGCGAGCACCTTGTCCGACTGGTGCGCGAGCTGCTCCCGCAGGCTCGCATTGTCGATCTCGGCGGCTCCGGTGCTGTGTTCGCCGGCGCCGGCGGCGCGCGCATCGCGGCTCTCGAGCTCCTGAATGTGCCCGCGCAGCTCCTGCTGCTCCTTGTCGGCGAGCGCAAGCTGCTGCTCAAACATGCTGGTAGGTCAGTGGGGAAGTCGCATGGGCGACACGCACCTGATTGTCTCGCGGCCGGCGCCCTTGAGCTCGTCAATGTGGCGCTTGAGCTCCTCGCGCTCGCTGGCCCACTCGGCCGTCATCTGCTCGAGCTTGCCCTGGAGCTGCCTGCACTCCTGCCTGCACTCCTGTGTTGGCTCGGCGGGCGGCGCGGCGGCCAGCGCCGCCTCGAGCTCGGTGACGCGGGCCATGGCCTGCTGTACCTCGGCCTCGAGCGCCGAGGCGGTCCGAGCGTGCTCTTCGCGCTGCTGCGCGGCGCCGCGCTCCTGCTCGTGGAGCGCCTCGAGCTCGGCGCGCAGTGCACGCTCGCGCTTCTCGACCTCGCACCGGCGGCGCACCTCGTCGCCGACTTCGAGGCGCTTGGCCTCCTCCAGCTCGCGCTCCCGCTCATGCAGCAGCGCGCGCATCTCGGCACGCTCACGTTCCCACGCGCCGCGTGTGGGCGAGTGCTGCCGGGACTCGGCGAGTTCGGCACGCACGGAAACGAGCTCGGCCCGCTGCTGCTCGTACTCGGAGATGGCGACAAACTCAGGCTCGTCCGACGCCGGCGTGGCCCGCGGCCGCTCGGCGGGCGTGTCTGGGAGCGGTGCAAGGCCGAGCACACTGGCCCGCCGCGACGAGAGCTGCATCTGCTCCAGGAGCATGGCGCGCTTCAGCGCGGACGGCGAGCGGTCCTCGTGCACCGGCGCGCCGGCAAAGATGTCGGCGCTTGTTCCCGCGCGGCGCGCCGCGGCATGCAGCGTGGCTTCGCCCTGGAGCGACGGGGTGTCCAGCGCACTGCGGCGACCCGCCTTGAGCGGCGAGGGTGTCCTGTTCTGGGACTTGGACAGGCCCGCCGGCGCCCCGGCGGCAGCGTCCACGTTGAGGTCGTGCGCCTGGAGCATGCCGCGTGTGGGCGGGCGCATGGTGCCGAGGCTGTGGCGCGGCGTGCTGCGCGTGCGCGCCGTCTCGGCGCGCGACGCACTCGCCGGCATAAGGTGCGGCACGCCGCTCGTCCGGGGGCGAGAAGCACGCGGTGTGCGTGATGGCGAGGCGGTGTCCGGCGCATCAGCGAGGCGGCTCGCTGAGCGCGGCGCGCGGCCCAGGACGGAGGAAGAGCGCGCAGTGGCGTCGGCGCGGACCACCTTGGCCGCAGGGCCAAACACGCCGTTCCGCGGCGTCGTAGCGAAGTACTGAACACTGCTTGGTGAGCACGGCACATACGCCGCTGTACGCACCCGTCGACGGTGCCGTCATTCTTGCCGCGGCCGGCGCAGTCGCCAACGAGCTCGATTCCGGCAAACACGCCGGGGCGCGAGTGCACCTCGCCCAGGTAGCGGAGCACGCCGACCAGGTCGCTGCCCTCGAGGCGTACGAGGTCGCCGATCTCGACCGCACGGGGCGGCGCCCAGAACGGTGACGGGGATGCGCACGCATTGCGGAGCGCAGACACGCGCCCCAGCGACGCGCGCGGAGCGCTGCGTGGCGCTGGTCTCGCCTCCGCACTCATGGTAGCGCTCGGTGGCGACAGTGCGCGGCGCAGATCAACACCTCATCGACCAGGTGTGCACGTGACCGACGCGCGCAGCGTTGGCAGTGTTTATGTGCCACGCACCCGCTGGCTCCACACGGCCGGACGTGCAGGCGAAGAACGCGGTGCTAGCGGCGAGCCGACCGAGGATGGCGAGTGCAGCGCCTGAGCCGAGTGCCGGCAGCGGCGACGATGAGCTGCAGCACTGGAAGGACAAGGTCGCGCAGATGCACGAGGCCCTGCGCGACGCCGAGACGGGGCTGCAAGAGTTTATGGAGAGCAGCAAGGAGCTCGAGGCGGAGCTCGAGGCGGACATTGCGCAGAGCTCGCGGCGGATCGAGGAGCTGCAGAGCACCAACGAGCAGCTGCGCGGCGATGTAGACGAGTGGAAGGTGTGTGCGCAGCGTGCCTGAAACGATGCTGACCGTGCACAGGGCAAGTACCAGCGCTCGGTCGCCGAGCACAATGCAACACTCGCCGACGTGCACAAGGAGCTAAGCAAGCTGCGCGAGTCGCACGATACGTACAAGACCAAGCTGCGGGACATGGAGCTGGACAATGACGAGCTGGAGAATACGGAGCGCATGATTAACTCGTCGCTGGCCGATATGGAGGGCCGGTATAATCGGGCGGTGGAACGCACCGCGCTGCTCGAGTCGGAGCTGGAGGACAAGCGGCGGCTCGAGGAGGAGAACCAGCGGCTGAAGGACGAGCTCCGGGACGTGCGTGAGGAGCTCGCCGTCGTGCAGCAGCGGCAGCCGGCGGCGGCCGAGGGCCCGCCGCCTGCCGCGTCCGGCGATCCGGACGAGCTGAAGCTGAGCGACCTCGTGGTGCGCCGCTCGCCGCGCAAGTCGGCCGGTGGCGGTGCAGCGGCGCCGTCTCCGGCGCCGCGGCCCGCGCGCACGGCTCCGCGCCGCTCGGGGCTCCACCCGCCGCCGGCGCGGCGGCCGGCGGCCGGCGCCCAGGCGCTCGAGGCGATCCGGGCCAACATGCGGCAGCTGCAGGAGCGCATCCAGAACGTACAGGCGGCGTCGCTCGACCCGCCCGGCGCACACGCGGAACGGAGCAGTGCGCTGCCGCGGCCACGGTCGCGGCTCTCGTCGAGCTTTGGCGTCGGCGCGCCCTGGTCGCCCTCGCGCTCCGTCACGCCGCTCGCAGGGCGGCCAGAGACGCCCGTGCGCTCCGCCAGCACACTCGGCGACCGGCGCAAGTCGGGCAGCTTCATCCCCGTGCCGAGTGGCGGGCTCTCGCGCTCCAACTCGACGATGCGCGCGCTGCACGAGCGCGAAGGAGCGACGCACGCGGCGGCGCCCAATGGGAGCGCACTCCCCTACGAGTTTATGGAGCACGACCCGTCCCAGCACACGCCCGTCTCGGCCACCCGGCGGGCCAGTCTGCTGGCCACCCGGCGACGCAGCGTGGGCCCGGGCGCCTCGCCCGTAAAGCACGCCGACGGGCAGTCGCCCGGGAAGCCCGCAACGCGCACATCGCCCAGCAAGGCGGGCCGCCCGCCGAGCGCCATCGGGCGGCCGCCCAGCTCCGCCGGCCGGCTCTCGCCGAGCAAGGCGCCCGCCGAGCGCCCGCCGAGCGCGGTGGGCCGCCCCGAGTCTGCGGCGCAGTCGCGCCTGCCGGGCTCGCCGAGCAAGCCGTTTACCTCGCCCAGCCGGCCGCCGGGGTCCCGGCTGCCGATGCGGCGCGCATAATGCACGGCGCCCCAGTGTACAGATTAGAAAATAAAAGGTGGCGTCACATAGCTGTCATGGTGCAATCCTACATTTTGCATTCCCGGCCGGGTCGCTACCGTAGGATGTTCACGCGGCCTAACGCGAGTGCCGCCAGTTCTCGTGTGGCGGCGCGACAAACGTCGGCAGAATATCAGAGTCGTTGCCCGCGCCACGGTGCTCCAGCACAGGTGGCGGCGGCATGTCGTAAGCGACCGCGCCAAGGCCCTGCGCATCGCCGTGCTCGGCACGGGCGGGCAGGTACGCGGCCGCGTTGGTCACGTACGGCTCGGAGCCCACGCCCTCGGGCGGCGAGGTCGGCAGGCTCGTGGAGTCGGGCGGCTGCGCCGCACGCGCCGCGTACGGCGGCGCGGCGCCGCCGTACATGTGGTACGTCGAGGTGCTCGGCGACGAGATGGCCGAGTGGCTCGCCCCGGCGCCGGCTGGCACCGTGTACGGCTCGTTGTCGTGCACCACCACGGCGAAGCTCCCGGTTTGCTGTGGCGAGTAGACCGACTGCGGGTATCGGCTGCTGCCGACCACCTCCTCAGTCACGGGCCGGGGCACCGGCGGCGACGTGTGCGAGCTGTGCTCGCCCGGCGCCGAGGCGTAGCCGGCGGCGGCCGCGGCGGCCGCCGCGGCCGCGGCGCCCTGCTGCGGCACCACGGGCGCGCGCGGCGGCATGTGGATGGGCAGCGAGCTCTGCATCGGGTATTGGCTGCCCAAGTCATACATGAGATGGGGCTCCACATACGCCTCGGTGGCCGTGGTCGGCACCACGGTCGACTGCCGGTGGCGGCGCGGCGCGTGGTGCGCATGCGCCGGCGTCGGCTTGGCCTCCCATTCGGGCGCCGACGCGGCGGCCGCGTCGGACAGCCGCGGCGCGTCGAGCGGGGCAAGATTGTGTGGCGGCGGCACGGCGGCAGGCGGCGGCGGAGGCGGCGGCACCGCCGCGGCGGGCGGCGGCGGCGCGCGCGCCGCCATGGTGGCAGCCGCCATCGACTGGGTCTCGGCGGCGGCGGCAGCGGCGGCGGCGGCCGCCTGCTGCTGCTGGGACGCATAGTAGCCATGCACCGGCACGCTCGGCGCATACTCGTCGCGGTACGTGGGGCCGGTCGGCATCGGCGCGCCCTGGAGCGCCACGGTGTGGCTGGACGCGGCGCTCGGCGGCGGCGTCGCAGGCCGGGCGGCCGTCGGCTGCCAGGGCCGGGTGAGCGGCTCGCCGGTGATGAACGGGTGCATCTTGGCCTGCTGCGGCGTCCAGCGCTCGTACGGATTAATGTTCAGCAGGCCCGAGACAAAGTCGATGAACGCCGTGCGGTTGGCCATCTCCTTCTCCATGTCCGCCGCCCGCCCGCTGCGGCGCGAGAGCGGGACGAGACGGATGATCTCGGGCAGGGTGGACCCGGGGAAGTACTGCTTGCTGGACTGCTCCTGGACGTGGTGCTCGTGAGAGTACTGCTCGAGCGACTTGAGCCGGTACGTGCGCCGGCCGTAGGCGTCCGTGTGCACGTTGAAGAACTCGTTGGTCTGCCGCCCCTGCTCGAGCATAAACTGCGGCGGGAGGCCGAGCATGTCCACGATGCGGCACACCTGGTTGTATTCCGAGGTGCCCGGGAAGATGGGCAGCCCGAGGAACAGCTCCACGGCGATGCAGCCCAGCGACCACATGTCGATTGCGGACGAGTAGGGCAGGCCGAGGAGCACCTCGGGGGAGCGGTAGAAGCGCGACTGGATGTACGTGTACACGGTCTGCTGCTCGTGGCATGCGGAGCCGAAGTCGACGAGCTTGATGCTCGGCGCCTGGAGCGTGCGGAGCAGGATGTTCTCCGGCTTCAGGTCGCAGTGGATGAGGCGCGCCTCCTTCAGCACGCTGAGCGCGTCGAGCAGCTGGGTGGTGAAGACCCGCACGAGGCTGGTGCTGAGCCCCCGGAACGAGTTCTGCTTGATGAGCTCGTACAGATTGGACGAGAGCAGCTCAAACACGAGGCAGAGGTGCTTGGCGTGGATGAACGTGTCCTGGAGGCGGAGGATGTTGTGTGTGTCGCGCGGGTCCCAGTGCTGGTTGAGCGTCTCGAGGATGGTGACCTCCATCATGCTCTGGTTGAAGTAGGCGGTCTTGTTCTTGATCACCTTGACCGCGACGATCTCATGGGTGGTCATGTTCTGGCACTTGACCACCTGCCCGAACGTGCCCTGCCCAAGCACGTCCAGGATCAGGTACCGGTGCCCCTCCTCGCTGCCGAGGCAGTCGTTCACATACAGGATATAGTCGCTCTCCTCGTTGTCCCGCCCGTCGTTGTACACCGGCTTGCTCGGCTTGGTGAGCACCCGCCGCGGGTTGAACGAGAGCTCGTAGTTGAACGCCGGGTTGACCAGGTGGTATGTGTGGTGCAGATACGCGGTGAGCGCCTTGAGCGGGCTCACGAGCCCGCCCGCAGGGTCGGCGCGGCGCTGCGTGGCGAGCATGTGACTGCTGTCCTTCATCGGGCGCAGATCGTCGAGCGATCGCACCTGCCAGAAGCCCTCAAACTGCGGCTGCCCGGGCCGCCGCACCGGCACGGGGCTGTCGGTGCGGGTGACATGGATCGATGTGCCCGCACCGCCCGCGGTGCTCGTGTTGCCCAGCTCCGAGGAGTTGTCCGACGACGCCGAGAGCCGCGCCGGCGAGGCGCTCGACGAGGACACGGAGGACTCGCTGCGCGAGTCGGGGCGTGTGTACAGCTCGTCGCCGCGCCGGCGCCCGGCCTCCATGCGCAGCGTGGCGTCCTGCGTGCCGGTGCGTGAGATGCTGCGGCTCGCCACGCCCTCGGTGGGGTCCGACGCCGCGTCGCCGTCCAGGTCGCTGCTTGCCGGATCGGTGAGCGAGTCGCGCGAGGCGTCCACCGCGGCCGCCTGGTCGTACATGGCGGCCGCGCCGGGCGCGGCCGCCTTGTGCCGCGCCATGCCAGTGCCCCGCTCCACGTCGGTCATGGCTGTGGTCGCCACCGTGGACTCGGAGCTGCCGCCGGACCACATGGGCGAGTCCGGCGAGGCCGAGTCGTTTGCCCCCACTGTCGTACTGCGCTGCCGCGCACCACTGGCCATCGCGGAGCTTCGCGTGGCGTTGTGCGGTGCGTCGCCAAGCTGGCCAAGCCTTAGCGTGCGGCACCCGGCCGTACCGCGCCACAAACGCCCGCGCACGTGCTTAGTCAGGCTGTACCCCTACGGCGTGGAGGGCGCGGCGCGCCGAATCTAGGCTAGGATAATGTACTTTTGCAGGTGCTCGGGGATGGCGTCCACGAGGCCCTTGCTCTCGAGCCACTTGCGGCTGAAGAGGCGCGCCTGGTAGCGGTACGCGCCGTCGGCCATGATGGTCGCCACGCGGCTGCCGCGCCCGAGCTGCTTCGCCATGCGGTACGCGGCCACCACGTTGAGCGCCGAGCTGGCACCGAGATACAGGCCGTCCTCGTCGAGCAGGCGGTAGAGCATCGCGATGCTTGCCTCGTCCTCGATGTGCAGGCTGTTGTCGATCAGCTCAATGTCCTGCTTCATGTTCTCCGTGATGCGGCCCTGCCCGATGCCCTCGGTGATCGACCCGGACCCGACGCGCTCCAGCTTGCCGCTCTGCACGTACTGGTACAGCACCGAGCCCGGCGGGTCGGCGAGCCAGCACTGCACGCGGCCGTTCGAGACCTGCTTCAGGTACCGCGTGGTGCCCGCGAGCGTGCCGCCTGTGCCGGTGGAGCAGGTGAACCCGTCCAGCTGGTGCCCGCTCTGCTCCCAGATCTCGGGCCCGGTGGTCAGCACGTGTGCGTCGCGGTTCGCCACGTTGTCGAACTGGTTCGTCCAGACCGCGTTGGGCGTGCGCTCCGCGTGGCGCCGCGCCTGGTGGTTGTAGTTGTCCGGGTTGTCGAACGGCACCGCCGGCACCGGGTGCACCTCGGCGCCGAGCATGCGCAGCAGGTCGATCTTCTCCTGCGACTGCGTGTTGGGCATGTAGATCACGCACTTGTACCCCTTGGCGCGGCACACGTGCGCCAGGCCGATGCCCGTGTTGCCCGCGGTGCCCTCGACCACGGTGCCGCCCGCGGAAATCTGGCCTGCCCGGTCAGCCTGCGTTTGCCACACGCGCTGCGCACCCTTCTTCTCCGCGTCCAGCACAATGTACAGCGCAGCGCGGTCCTTCACGCTACCGCCCGGCTCCATAAACTCGGCCTTGCCCAGGATCTCGCAGCCCGTCTCGTCGCTCAGCGAGTTGATGCGCACCAGCGGCGTCTTGCCGACGGCGCCGGTGAAGCCCGAGACCGGCGCGTCCCGGCGCACCGCCGAGTGCGAAAGCGAGCGAAGCGGCGCGGCGCACGCCAGCGGCGCACGCACGGCGCAGGAGGCGCGCGGCAACGAGCGAAGCAGGGACGTCATGGAGAAAGTACCGGCAGGAGGCGGGCGTATCCCGGTCGCACGGGCGCATACGGAGCACGTGATGCGCCGGTGGAGGTCCGTGGGAGCACTACGTCGGCGTCTACGGCTTGGCCCAGAGCTGCATGGTCAGCTGTGCGCGGTGCACACGGGTACGTACGTCGATGAAGTCGTTCACCGTCATGCCGACCAGACGGTCGTGGTCCGTGAGCAGCGAGAGGATGCGCTCCTGCTCGCCGGCGTCGTAGAAGCCCTGCAGGTGGCGCTGCAGCTTGCTGGCGATCAGCGGCACGGCCTCCTCGCGGCGGCGCGCATGGCCCACGGGCTGCACGGTCAGTCTCAGCGCAGGCGGGTGCACAACGTACGTAGTCGATGGCCACCTCGTCGATCACGGTGCCATCGTTCAGCTCCAGCGAGACCGCGTTGCCGATGGAGCGCTTCTCCGGCTCGAGGTACTCGGTGGTGTAGCGCGGCTCCTCCTCCACCAGCGTCTTCTCACGCAGCGCGTCGATGCGCGGGTCCGCCGCGGCCTCGTCCGTGTAGTCGGCGGGGTCGAGGCTGCCCTTGATCAGCGGCACGGCCACCATGTACTGGATGCAGTGGTCGCGGTCCGCGTAGTTGTTCAGCTTGCCCTGCTTGCTGATGATGCGGATCGCCGCCTCCTGCGTGCGGATCTTGATCGACTTGATGTCGTCGCTCGTCTTGCCCATCTCACGCAGGCGCTGGTGCAGTGCCACGGCGGCCTCCACAGCGGTCTGCGCGTGGAACTCGGCGGGCACCAGCTTGAACAGCACGTTCTCCATCACGTACGACGTGTACGGGCGCTGGAACTCGAACGCCTTGCCCTTGAACAGCACGTCGTAGAAGCCCCATGTCTTGGCGGTGAGCACCGAGTTGTAGCCGCCCTCGCCACGCTGCACAAGCAGCGCCAAGTTCACCGCACGCGCGCACGCGTCGCCGGCTGCCCAGGACTTGCGCGAGCCGGCGTTCGGCGCGTGCCGGTAGGTGCGCAGCGACTGGCCGTCGACGAACGCCTGCGAGATGGTGTCCATCGTCTGCTCGCGCGTCATGCCGAGCAGCTTGGACACCACCGCGGCGCTGGCCACCTTGACCAGCACGACGTGGTCCAGGCCCACGCGGTTGAAGCTGTTCTCAATCGCAATGTTGCCCTGGATCTCGTGCGCCTTGATCGCCGCGGTGAGCACGTCCTGCACCGTGAGCGGCGCCTGCCCGTTGGCCACGCGCGTGCGCGAGAGCCAGTCGGCCACACCGAGGATGGCGCCCAGGTTGTCCGACGGGTGGCCCCACTCGGCCGCCAGCCAGGTGTCGTTGAAGTCGAGCCAGCGGATCAGGGCGCCGTTGTTGAATGCGGCACGGATCGGGTCCAGCACGTAGTTGGTGCCCGGCACCTTGGCCCCGTTCGGCACCACCGTGCCCTCGACCACCGGGCCGCACACGGCCCGCGCCGCGGGGAACCGCAGCGCCTCGATGGCGCAGCCGAGCGAGTCCAGCAGACACAGGCGCGCCGTGTTGTACGCGGTCTGCGACTGGATGTCGTAGTCGTGCACGTAGTCGGCAATGTTCTGTATCACTTGGTCGGGCGGTGGGCGCACGTTCTGCTCGCCCTTACCAACGCCGGCGGCCACGGCCATCGTGCGGGTGCCAGTCACAGATGCAGTACGCAGAGAAGGGGTGCGGGACGCGGCGACGTTCGCTCCGAGTGCAGTGGTGCGGGAGACAAGCGAACGGTTCGAGGGGAGTGCGCGCCAGGCCCGGATCGGTGCGGTGGTGGGACGCAGCATGTGGAATGGGAGAAACAGATCCGAGCCCGCACAGTGCCGGTTCCATCCGCCCGGGATTCCATGCGGGTGTGCCACGTGACTGACATTCGGGGGTATCGATTAAGACCGGCATGCTACAGATTGGCCAGGGCGCCGCCCGCTTACGTGACGGGCTCGTCTGGCCGCCGCAGCGTGATGGGCTCGGCCACCGCGTCGGGCGCGACTAGGCGGCGCTTCTGGCCCGGCTCCTCGTTGCCCTTCTGCTGCTGCTTCGCACGCTGCGCGGCAAGCTTTTTCCGCTCGCGCCGCGCGCGGTTCTTGGACGTCTTTTCCTCGTCCTCGAGCTCCTGCAGGCGCTTGCGCTTCTCAAAGTCGGTCTGTGCATGGTGCTGCGCGCGGTGAGTGGGGGCGTTGCCGCGGGGATGCTGGGCGCCGACGTACCTGCTGTGCCTTGTCCTCCATGATGCGCACGCGCTCGTACTCGTTTCGCCGTGCCTGCTTGTACACGTGGAACTCGCCGCTGCCGGCGCCGGAGCTGCTGCCCGTGACGTTCTTGACCATCTCGGGCGGCTCGCGGATGGTTTTTTCGCGCGGCGGCGACGGCAGGCGCACGGGCCGCGACGGGTCGCGAAACAGCTTGTCGAGCGCCTGCGCCTGCCGCTCTGCGGCGGATGGGTTGTGTTTCTTGACGCGCGGCTGCTCGCGCTCGCGATCCTGCGGCCCTGGCATCCTGGCCGCGATGGTCAGAAGCGGCCGGAACCTGCGTGCGGCGCGCGGAGCGCACACCTCCACATGCGCTCACGTGCCGCGCCGCCGACGCGTTGCGCCTTGCCAAGTGTCGACAACGCATAGCAAGGATGGTGTGTTGGGGCGGGGCGTCTCCAGGCCGCTGACCACGCAGCCGAGTGGAAGGGATATCCGCGCGCGCAACGAGCGCTTTGCGCAGCGCGCTCGCGACACGCAGGGGCTCCGCGGTGCGCGCGACGGCCGCCGGGGCCTGGTGCACTCGTCCGAGGACCGGGAGGAAAAGAGCGCGAACGCCTGGACGCGGTACACGGCGCTCACGCTGCTGCTGATCCTGCTTGGCGCCCGTACGTCTGCCGCTGGGGCGGCGCCCTCGCTGACCGCGCAGTGGTGCTGGAGCTTGTCTCGCTGTTTGTGCGCAAGTAAACCTGCGCTGGGGATAGGATATCTATGCTACATGTCTAGAACGGAAGCATCGCAGCATCGCGCGACTGGGACCTGCCGCTCTGCGTGCGCCCGCTGCCGATCTGCACATTGCGCAGCTCGTGCAGCGCCGTGTCAAAGGCATGCTCGACGCTGATGCGGCCCCGGACCACGTCGCCAAAGAGATTCGACATGGTGCCGGTGCGCGTATGCGGCGACGATGGTGCCGGTGCTCCGCGAGACGTGCCTGTGCCCGTAGCGGGGCTTGCCTGGCGTGCGCCCGGCGCCGTGCCGGGCGTGCGCCGCGCCGTGGTGGGGAGCGCCGGCAGGCTGTCGCCCCAGTTGATTGGGCGGACCCAGTGGGAGGCTGCGCCCGAGTTTGGGGCGAGTCCCCGCATCAGGTCGTCCAGCAGGTGGCCCGACGTATGCTCCTGCGACGAGTCGTGCTTCTGCTCTGCGCCGTCGTCGCCCGCCGGCGGCGTGCTCGCACCGCGGGCATCCGTAGCGTCAAACAGCGTTTCGCTGCGCGATTCGCCGCCGCGGCGCCGGCGCGCCGAGTGTGGTGCGCTCGGTGCGCTCGGTGCGCTCTCCGCGCCTGCAAGCCGCGGGCGCTCCTGCGAGCCGCGTGCCTCGAGCGACGGCCGCTTCTGCGACGCGCCAAACGTCCAGACATTTGGCCGCCACGCCGGCTCCGAGGACCCGCTGCGGTCTGCGCGCAGAGGCTTGGGCGCCTCGCTCGCCCGCGGCGTCCCGCGCCGCGTGCCGTGCTCCTGGCTATACTCGCGCAGGCGCAGCAGGTCGTCGAGTCCCGACTCGCCGGGGTCGTAGTCGCGGTGGCCGGGCCCGAGCGCCATGGAGCCTGCGTGCCGCGTGCCAGTAAAGAAGCGCAGCTCGTCTTCGTCCACACTGGTGAACTGCACGCCGCGTGGCTCGGTGGATGGCGGCGCCGCGGCGGCGGGCTCGTCGCTGAGCTCGATCAGCATCTCGTCCGCAGGGCTCTGCGCCTCGCCGCGGAACGCCCCGTCCGCGGAGCGCTGGCGCACCTGGATCTCGGCATTGGGCGGGCGCCAGCGGCAGGACTCCACGGGGATATACAGACACTCGCGCATTTGCGGCGCGTCGCCGGGCCAGAGCCGATTGCTTCGGCGCACAACACTGGTGTCGGCGCCGTAGCGTAGGGCGACGGACGACACGGTGTCATCCGGCGTCACGGGGTGCACGAGCACGTCGACACTGTGCTCGTGCGGGCGCGCACGGGCGGCGGACTCGTGCTGGTGCTGCATCGCGTATGCGACGCTGCCGACGTCCGCCGTGCGCCGGTGCGATGACGTGGAAGCTGCGCGGGGAGGCGGCGCCCCCCGCTGCTCCGCGGCCGGCGCGTCGCGCAGACCGAGCCAGTTTTCGAGCCGCTCGAGGGGGTTGCTCGCATACGCGCGTGCTTTCTTCTCCTCGCCGGCGTCTGGCGCCGGGCGGTGCGCTGCGGGTGTGGCGGGCGCAGCACTGGGGCCGGCGGCCTGCGAGTCCATGTCCAGCATCCAGACGGGCTCGCCGGGCGCCACAGAAGAGTTACCGACGCCGCGGCGGCGCGGCCTCGCGTGCTGCGCCGCGGCATCAGGCGCCCAGGGCGACGACGGCATCGCGCTCGGCGGGGCGGAACAATTCGAGGCAGCGGCGCACGCGCCGTGGGAATACAATGGTGCACCCGATCGGGGCGGCGATCGGGCTGCGCGCGGCGCCGCGGGCGCCGGCCTTGAAATGGCTAGTGATGTGTGTCTTACGCCTGCCCATGCTACAGATGATATGCGCTTGAAGAGAAAGACCGACGTGTGCTCATGATTGGCCGGCCCGCGCACAGGATGTGTGCGCGCGCGAAACGTTACAAGAAGACTGGATTGGATTCCGTATCGCAAGAACAGGTCGTCGCCAGCCGCGCCTAGGAGTCGGAGCCCTGCGGCTGGGACTGCGGCCGGGAGACGCTGGGCGACGAGGGCTGGGAGGTGGCCAGGCCCACCCTGGACAGTGTGGTGCGGTCGGAGCGGAGCAGGAGCTGCTCAAACAGGCCGGACGCGGACTCCTCGGAGCGCATGTGCAGCATGTACACCACGCCGGTCAGGGAGCCGTTGTCCGAGAGCTCCACGGCCAGGCCCGTCTTGCCCACCCGCTCTACCGCGTCGGCGATGACGATGGTGGAGATGATAAGCTTGCGGTCGTTCTCCACCACAAGCTGGTTCGAGCCGCTCGGCTGGAGGTGGTACAGCCGCAGACGGGCGTTCCCGATCGACTTCCACTGCGCGTAGGACTGCTTGAGGAACACCTTGCAGCGCATCTGCGCGCAGAGGGTAAACGACGGCCGCCGGTTGCCCTCGGCCGTGTTGGCCCGCACCGTGGGCACGCGCTCCATGTCCTGGTTGAGCCACTCGGGGGACGCCTGGCGCCCGCCCTCCTCGAGCATCTGGGACGGCAGCTTGGCGCCCATCCCGAGGTTCCGCAGCCGCGGCTGGCTCACCGAGCGCCGCGGGCCGCGGCTGGGCCCGGCGCTCACCCCCGAGTCGGACGGCCGCCGCTGCTGCACCTCGGCCACCGGTGCCGTGTCCTTGGGCGGCAGCGGCATGGTCGCCTGCTGCACCGGGCGGCGCGGTGCGTCGAGCACCGCCGAGAGCGGCGACGGCCCGGGCCCGGCGCCCGCGGGCGGGCGCATCACGGCGCCCGCCGGTTGCCCCGGCGCCGGCGGGAAGCCGGGCGCCGCCGACTCGGCGGCCTCCTCGCCGCTCGGCCGGGTCCGCGAGCCGATGCGGCGGAAGATGGCGTCCTTGATCGGCGACGACTTGGGCGACTGCATCGTCGGCGAGAAGGCGCCCATGCGCTCGGGCGACTCGAGCACGCCGCGCCCGGCAGGCCGCTTCGGGAACGAGTCAAACGAGGTGACCGACTCGTTCCGCTGCAGCGGGCCGGCGGACGGCGGCTCCGAGCCCGCCTCGTCCGCGTCCTTGTTCGGCAGCAGCAGCGGCGGCAGCGTCGGCCGCGTCGGCGAGCCGGGCGTCCGGAAGGTGCCCGAGCCCGGCGTGCTCGGCGCGGTGACCGCCTCGGTGGGCGACTTGGCCGCCGCGGCGTCCGCTGGCGGGCGGATCGCAAACGCGCCGGCGGGCGGCGCACGCACAAACCCAGACAGGCGCATGCCGTCGCCGGGCGCCGCCGGGGCACCCACCGCCGGCGCTGGCTGCGCGGATGCCGCCGACTGCGCATCTGGCGCCGTCCGCGACGCCGGAGCGCCGTTGGGCTTGATGTGCGGCGGCGGGGCTTGGTTCGCGGCGCCGATCGCCGGCGCCGGCTGCGGGCCCGGCTGCGGCGCTGGCTGCGGGCCCGGCTGCGGCGCTGGCTGCGGGCCCGGCTGCTGGCCCGGCTGCGGGCGCGCTCCGCCGGCAAACACGGTGCAGGCAGAGAGCTCCCGGAGCCAGGTCTGCTTCTGCTCCTCACTGGACAGGTACACGGTCATCTCCGCACGGCGCATCACCGAGATGAGGATTGCATGCTCCTCCGGCTCGCCGACGCTGCTCGACTCGAGGAAGCGCCCTGCGAGCGGCGGGAAGAGCAGCCGGATGTCCTTCTTGACGCCGTCCACGTGGGAGGTGCTCGACGCGTCGAGGTCCTCGCCCACCAGGATGATGTCGGTGAGCAGCACGAGGCGCGCCTGCTCGACGGTGGGCCCCGGGCTGTCCCGCGTTGGCACCACCTTCATCCGCGCACGGTCCGCCACCCGCAGCGTGCGCTGAAAGGGCAGCGAGGGCGGGGCGATCTGCAGCCGGCAGGACTTGGGCTGCAGCGAGAAGATGTCGAGCGTCTGGGACGAGTCCACGCGGCGCTGCAGCTCGTTGAGCGACTGGCCCTCGAGCGGCGGATCGAGCGGCGGCGGCGCTGTCTGCTTCGGCTGCATCCGCAGCGCGCGGAGCAGGCTGCGTCCGCGCTGGTTCGTGATCGGGGCGCCCACCTGCGGCGTGGCGTCCTTGCTCGGCTGCGGCGGCGCGGGCGACTCGGCGGGCGGGGCGCCGGGGCCGGACGCCTGTGCCGGGGCCGGCGGCCGCAGAGCTTGGCCGGGCTGCGGTGCCTGGCCGCCGGGCTGCGGCGCCTGGCCGGGCTGCGGCGCCTGGCCGGGCTGCGCGGGCTGCGGCGCCTGCGGCGCGACGGGCGGCTGTGCGTTCTGCGCCGGCGGTTGGAGCGGCGCCGGCGCCGGCGCCGGCGCCTGCTGCAGGCTCTGCGTGGTCGGCGCCGGGCGCACCGCCTGTGGCACAGGCGGGCGCGGCTGGGCGCTGGGCGGCGGGCGCTCGGCGCTGCTGCGCTGCGCCGCGGCGTTCACCTCGGCGATGGCCGGCGCGGCGCGGTCGGCGTCGGCCGGGCGCCCCGAGGCGAGCGGCGCGGTGGCGAGCGCCGGTGCGGGCGCCTCGGGCCCGTTGCGCGGCGGCGCCTCGCGTGGCTTGCCGACGGGAGTACGGAGCGTGGCCTCGGCCTCGGACGCAGACGTGGAGGGGGAGCGTCCCCGCGCGTCCATGTCGAGGTTGGACACGCCGCTGCTGGTGGTGCTGGCCTCGGAGTCCATGCGCGGCGGAGAGACGCGCAGCACCGAGGTGGCCTCGCGCTGCTGGATGATCTCGAGGAGCGAGTCGAGCTTTTCGTTGGCCGCCTTGAGCAGCTGATGGTCAGAGCGCCCCGGCTGGGTGCCGCGGAGCAGGCGGGAGTAGAGCCGCTTGTAGAAGCGCACGCGGTGGAGCGGGAGCAGAAAGAGCGCGTCCAGCGACCAGCGCTCCGCGAAGGGACGAGAGCCGGGCAGCGCAGTCGGAGGGCTCGGCTGGCGCGGGTATTCAGCAGCGAGCTGCGAAAGGATCCGCTGCAGCTGCGCGTTGCTCTTGATGGGCGCCCAGCTGTCAAAGTCGCGCATGTACGCATGGCAGTAGCGCGAGTACGGACCGTAGAGGGATTCCGTCCAGCGGATGAGCAGGTTGCCGAGCCCCTTGGGGGTGGCGGGGTTAGGACCGATGTCGTTCAGTGAGCGGAGAAAGGTGCTGTTGGTGCGGTATACGGCCTCGAGCGCACGGAACATGGCATCGAGCTCGGGCGGGGGAAAGTTGGTCGGACTCCAGGCGGCAGCCACGCGGCGGATCACGGTGCTGAGCTCAGCCACATACACCGACTCGGTGGTGATGAGCTCGCTCAGCGGGTTGTTCCGCCTCTGGTCGCCGCTTTGGCTGGGTGGCGGCGCCGGGCCGCCTGCATGCTGGGCGGGGACCGGGCGCGCGCTGGCGTCCAGACCATCTCCTCGCCCGCCAGCTTCTGACATGGTCTGGTCTCGTGGCGCACAGGAGTGGGTCGTCACACGCGCTCCCAGACGCCGAAGGTATGATGAGGAAGTTGTCAGGCGCCAGCTCGTCTAGTGCGCCATTGAGCGACGCGCCTGCCAATGCTACCGTCCTTGCCCACGTGTGTCCCTGATTCGTGGGATTTTACATCAACCATGCAGGGTACATAAATTACCTAAGCCTGCAGTGCCTCGCAGTGCGTCGCGCCGTGCGCGTTTGCACGCGTGCATACGCGAGATTTGTCCGATTTTGCCGGCTCCGCGTCGCTGACGCCGCGATGCAGCGGAGGGAAGCGGAGGCACCCGGGGTTAAGCACCGGCGCCCAGCAGGCCAAGCAGCTGCTCAGCCTCCCAGGCGCCGCCCCAGTAGCGCACCTGGCAGCGCACGCCGCCGCTCTCGTGGATGCGCTTCGCCAGCCCACGGTGTCGCCGCACAAACGCCACGTCCTGCTCCCGCAGCTGCTGCACGGGGCAGAAGTCGTTGGCGCCGTCGCCCACGTAGACCACCCGCGTGTAGTCGCGCTCCCGGTGCCGTGCGAGGAATGCATCGAGCTCCTGTCCTGCCTGGTGAGCGTGCGCGTGTGCAGCGCATACGTACCCTTGCACATGTTCGCGCTGCAGCCGACCGTGCACCCGTGCTGCGGCCCGTCCTTGGGCACACGACGGCGGAGCCGCAGCAGGCCGCTCGGTTCAAACTGGGCGGGGTTAGTCACCACCTCGGTGAATACGTCGCGCAGGCCGCGGCACCCCAGGATCGTGCTGAGGTACACCTCGTTCGAGTTCGAGAGCAGGAAGAAGTCGGTCTGTGGCGCCTTTTGTGCGTGCAGCTCGCGCACGCCGCGGATCATCGCGGGGTGCTGCACGGTCAGAGTCGCGCATGCGAGCGCGGCGCACGTACCAAGGGCATTTGCCGCAGCGCATCAAGGAGCTCCTCCTTGGTGTGGCCCTGCTTGTGCAGCTCCACGAGCAGGTGCGCGCTGCCCTGTCAGTCGGCACGGCCCAGCAGGCCCCACACTCGCTACGCACCACATGTCCGTAAACTGCATCGAGTCCTTGAGCCGAATAAACTCCTTGCGCAGCTCGGGCGACAGCAGCTCATGGATCCACCGGTCCGAGTCCTGCTCGGCCAGGGACCAGTCAAAGTCAAACACGACAAGCTGCGAGCGCGCCGGCGGCAGCGGAGCAAAGTCCAGCGGCGGGTCCTCGAGCACGATGGAGCTCGCGGCGAGCGCGCGCTGGTCCACAGCCATCATCACAGCTGCCGTTCGCTGCGGAGGAAACCTGCTCGCACGCCGTGGGGAGCGCCAGCGCGTGCTTAGTCAGCGCATCTCTGCCGGGCGCTTCGCAAGCGCGGCACGGCTCCCCAGCAGCGGCAGCAGCGCTCGCTCCCTGGCTGCGTGAACGCTGCCGGAACGCGCAAGATGGGCCTGGACCTGGACGCGTGCATCGCCAAGCTGCTGAACAAGCAGCTCCTGGTTGACACGGTGCTTCGGGAGATCTGCGAGAAGACCAAGGAGCTCCTGATGCAGGAGAGCAATGTGGTGCACATAAGCGCGCCGGTCACCGTGGTGGGCGACATCCACGGCCAGTTCCACGACCTGATCGAGATCTTCCGCATCGGCGGGCACGCGCCCAGCACCAACTACCTGTTCCTCGGCGACTATGTGGACCGAGGCCTGTTTTCTGTCGAGACCATCTCGCTGCTCACCTGTCTCAAGCTCAGGTACCCAGACCGTGTGCAGCTGATCCGCGGCAACCACGAGAGCCGCGCTGTGACGCAGACGTACGGCTTCTATGCCGAGTGCGCGCGCAAGTACCCCAACACCAACATCTGGTCCTGCTTTACGGACCTGTTTGACTACCTGAGTCTCTCGGTGGTGATCGACGACCAGATCTTCTGTGTCCACGGCGGGCTCTCGCCCTCGATCCACTACATCGACCAGGTGAAAATTATCGACCGGTTCCGCGAGGTGCCGCACGAGGGGCCCATGGCCGACCTCGTCTGGTCCGACCCCGATCCGGACAAGGAGGAGTTTGCCATCTCGCCCCGGGGTGCCGGATACACGTTTGGCGCCTCGGTGGTGAAGCACTTTCTCGAGGCAAACCAGATGTCGCACATCCTCCGTGCGCACCAGCTGTGCATGGAGGGCTACAGTGTCCTGTACGACGATCGTCTCAGCACCGTGTGGTCGGCGCCCAACTACTGCTACCGCTGTGGCAACCTGGCGTCCATCCTCGAGGTGGGCCCCGGTGGCACCAAGCACTTCAACACGTTTGAGGCCGCTCCAGAGAACGAGCACGACGGACCGCTCCAGGCGAACCAGCCGCGCAGCGAGGCGGTAGAGTACTTTTTGTGATACCCAAGGATACCCACACGGTAGACCGCAGGTAGTGGCTACATACCTATGCATCCTCGCCATCCGCGCCGAGCTGGATCCCAGTCTCGTCTTGGACTTGGCCCCAGGCGGCCAGTGCGTGGCCAGGTGCCGAGCCTGCGGCGTCTCGGTGCCCCGGCGCCGAGCCCGCGGCGTCTCCGACCGAGCTCCCGTCGAGCAGCCGCCACACCACAGCCCGTGCGGCGGCGAGCGGTGAGCCGGCAGAGCCGCACGCCGCCGTCGCGTCCGGCACGCCCCCCGGCAGTTGCGGCGCCACACCGGCCCACACCCGCGACTGCGTCCAGAGGTCCGGCCGGATGCCCCAGGCGTCGTACAGACGCAGCACCAGGTACGCACCAGCGAGGTCGCCGTGCTTCATCAGCGCCTGCAGCGCCTCGTTGAGCAGCGCCGTGCCGCGCGAGCGAAAGAAGCTCGCCGTCTCACGCTGTGCACGGCCAGGCGCCGGGTCCTCGAGCGCAGCGCGCCTCATCTGGGCACACAGCCCGAGGGCCTGCCGGGGCGTGGCGAGCCGCGACAATATTGTGGCACTCGCATCTGCCACGTGGACATCGGCAAATGGCGCTCCGTGCTCGGTGGCGCATGCCGCGTGGAGTGTAAAGACAGGGACGAGCGTCGATACGTGCAGGCGCACGGCGCGAGCTGCGCCGGGCGGTGCACCCGCTGCGCCGCCACGCGCCGCCACGCGCGCCGCGCCGCTGCGCTCCCGGACGTGCGCCGGTCCGTGCTCGGTCCGCAGCGCCTCGCAGACCAGCCGGGCCGCCGCCCGCGTCCGCCCACGGCCCGCCTCAAAGCTCGCCAAGAAGTTGAGCATCGACACACCGGGCGCCACGCCGTCGCGTCGAAGTAGGGACAGGACGCTGTGCACCGCGGCGCTCTTGTACGGCGCATCGTCACTCGGTCGCACACGCCGCTGAAGCGCCCGCTTGTCGGCGGGAGTCGCATGTGCAAAAAAGTCGGCGATCCCCGCGCCCGTCGAGTAGGCGTGCATGAGCGTCAGGTACGGCGAGGCGGTCGCCCGAGGCGGTGTCAGCGGCACGTCCGGCCGCTGCAATGCACTGGCCGCCACCCGGAAGCGGTCCAGCCACGTGCGAGCCGCCACCGTGTCACCGGCAAGTGTGCGGGAGCGCACAAGGGCATTCCATACGGTCGTGCTGCTGCTCCAGACGTCGTGCAGCGGCACGTCGTGCGGAAGCGCGGCACGGGTGCCGCCCACGGTCCGCCGGCGCCGCTGCTCCCGCTGCGCCGCCAGGGACGCCGCCGCTTCTGGAAGGGCATGCCGGTGCAGCTGGGCGAGCCGCGTGCAGGTGAGCTGTGCCTGTGCACCGTGCGCCTCAGCGTAGCGAGCGAGAAACGCCTCTCCCCGCTCAGGGTGGCGCACCTTGCCGTAGCTGGAGAGGAGGACGGCCAGCACACTAGCGGCCGGCTTGGAGGCCTGTGGGGCGGCCGCCACGCTCGACACGCTGCTGACAAAGTGCTCTGCAATGGTGTCGAGCACCGCAAGGAGCGTGTCCTCAGGCAGAGAGCCGGCCATTGTTGCGACTAGCTTGGACAGCGCCCCGTTCGGGATCACCACGCCCTGCTCCACGCACCGGTCGTACAGTGACGCCAGGGCAAGCACAGGGTGCAGCTCAGCGCTCGCCGCATTGGCACCTGCCAGCGCCTGAAACCCACGCTCGAGCGCTCCGGCAACCTGCGCGCGCTCGGCGTCCGTGGAGCATTCCGTCCACATGTCACAGATGCGCCCAAGCGCAAAGTGTGCGCGGCGAACGCGGCCGGCGGCGAGGTCCTCAAGCGCGAGCGCCTGGAGCGTGTCGGCGCACTGCGTCACTGCTCCATGCGCATGATCGAGGGTGACACGCGACGATGCCGCCGCCGGTACGCGCCCGACAAGCGCCGCGAGCACCACGGCCGTCTCGACGGTGCGCCAGACCGCGCCGGGCGCGCCGCGCGCCGGGACGGCGCGCGGCGCGGCGCGGCCAACATCGACCACCACGCCGACGAGCGGCTCGATGCGCCGCGCGGTCCACGCGCCCGTAGCTAGGCGCCCGCCTGCCCGGGACAACATGCCGAGGTCGTCGGTGCCAAGCGACGATGGCTACGGCTGTCTTCCTGGTCACGTGCCGCAGGCCAACTTTTTTGCGACGCTCGGTGGCGTCGTTGATTAGGTGCCGATGGCCAAGGAGCTCGACTTTCTGGCGTCGGACGACGAGAGCGGCGCGGACGCCGGCGTGCCCGCCCCGCGGGCTCCGACGCGTGCGCCGGCGGGCGGCGCGCGCCCGGCGCCGCCCGCGGGTGACGAGGAGGAGGACGACGCGGCGTTCATCGCCGCGGCGTCGCAGCGTCACAATGTCAGGGCCGGTGTAGATGTGGCCAAGAAGGCGTCGAAGAGCAAGCAGAACAAATCCGTTGGCGGCGCCGTGAGCGGCGGCGGCAGCTTCCAGAGCATGGGTACGTGCGGCGCGACGAGACACGGCTGCTGACCGGCAGGACTGCACCCCCAGCTGCTGCGCTCCCTGTTGGTGCGTGGGTTTACGCAGCCGACGCCGATCCAGCGGCGTGCGATCCCCGCGATCATGGCGCAGCCGCCGCAGGACGTGGTCGGCATGGCACGCACGGGCTCGGGCAAGACGCTCGCGTACCTTGTGCCGCTGATCCAGAGGCTCAACGGGCGGCACTCGACCACGTTCGGCACCAAGGCCGTGATCCTGTGCCCGTCGCGCGAGCTGGCACTGCAGATCGTCAAGGTCGGCAAGGACATTGCGCGTGGCTGGCGCTCGGACGACGAGGCGCGCAGCGAGGCGATCCGCTGGGCGCTCATCGTCGGTGGTGAGGGGATGGACGAGCAGTTCGCACTGATGACGAGCAACCCCGACGTGGTGATCGCGACGCCCGGCCGTCTGCTGCACCTGGCGGTGGAGATGAACCTGGACTTGCGCTCGGTCGAGTACGTCGTGTTCGACGAGGCGGACCGGCTCTTCGAGATGGGCTTTGCCGAGCAGCTGGAGGAGCTGCTCCGCCGCCTGCCTCCGACGCGGCAGACGCTCCTGTTCAGCGCGACGCTGCCCAAGTCGCTGGTCGAGTTTGCGCGCGCTGGGCTCGAGTCGAACCCGAAGCTGATCCGGCTCGACGCGGACAGCAAGATCAGTCCCGAGCTGCGCATGGGCTTCTTCAGCGTGAAGCCGTCCGAGAAGGAGGCTGCCCTCCTCCTGCTGCTGCGGCATGTGATCGGCGTGCCAACGGGCACTCCGGCGGCCGCCGAGCGCGACGACGCGGGCGCCAGCGGCAACCGCAAGTCAAAGAAGGGGCAGCAGCGCGCACATCCCGCCGACGAGCTGCGGCCATACCAGACGATCGTGTTTTGCGCCACCAAGCACCACGTCGAATACCTGCTGCTGCTCCTCACCTCGGTGGGCTACTCGTGCTCGCACATCTACTCCTCCCTGGACCAGGCGGCGCGGTCCAGCCAGATGAGCCAGTTCCGCTCCGGCCGCACCTCGGTGCTCGTGGTGACCGACCTGGCGGCCCGCGGTATCGACCTGCCGGTGCTCGAGCACGTCATCAACTACGACTTCCCCCCGCAGCCGCGCGTGTTTGTGCACCGTGTGGGCCGCACGGCCCGCGCTGGACGCCGCGGCTGGGCCTGGAGCCTCTGCTCGCCCGCGGAGCTGCCGTATCTCTGCGACCTGCAGCTGTTCCTCGCCCGCCCGCTCGTCTCCTCGCACCGGCTGCAGCCCGAGGAGGGGAAGCCGCTCGACATGCACGGCACACTCGTGCTCGGCACCTTCCCGCGCACCGCGCTGGACCAGGAGCTCGAGTCCGTCGTGCACATGATGCACATCTCCTCGACCACCGCCACGTCGTTCGAGTCGATGCAGGGCGTCGTCCGGCGCGCACACAACATGTACGTGCGCTCGCAGCCCAAGCCGAGCCAGGAGAGCTACCGGCGGGCCAAGGAGATGGCCAAGGACGCAGAGCGCGGCGCCATGGTCGGCGCGCAGCTGAGCTGGGCGCTTGCCGGCGGCCCGCTTGAGGACGCGGGCGTGCACGACGTGCTGCGGCGCCCCTCTGTGTACGGGCTCGGCGACGGGCAGGGCTCCGGTGTGAGCCTCGCGCCTGACGACAAGCTTGCCGCGGCGCGCTCCTCGCTGCTGGCCAAGGTGAACTCGTTCACCCCTGGCGAGACGGTGTTTGAGCTCGGCGCACGCGGCCAGCACGCGCCGCTGGCGCAGCTGATGGCCGAGCGCCGGCGCACGATGGACGGCAAGCAGCGGCGGGCGCGGCTGATTGAGGAGGCCAAGCGCGGGAACCAGCAGGACGACGCCGCGGCGCTCGCCGCGGCGACCGCGGGGCCGGCGCCCGCTCCAGAGGCAGACGAGGAGACGATCGGCGCCGTGTTTGACACGGGCAAGAAGACGGGCGCGGCCGTGGGCGCGTCCTCGTACCGGGACCCGAACTTTTACCTGAGCTACCAGCAGGAGGGCGCCAACGACGACCAGGGGTACTCGCTCAACAGCGGCAACTTTGCAGAGCAGGCCAAGGGCGTGGCTCTCGACCTCGGCGGCGACGACGTGGGTCCCGGCGTAAACTCGCAGCGACCAAACCAGCACCGCTGGGACAGCAAGAAGAAAAAGTTTGTCAAGGGCGACGGCACGGGCGCGGACAACCAGCGCATGATCCGCACCGAGAGCGGGCTCAAGATGCCCGCGAGCTTCCGCTCGGGCCGGTACGACCAGTGGCGCAAGGAGCAGCACGTCGACATGCCGCGCGTCGGCGAGCAGGAGAAGAACCTGCCGGCGTCTGTGCGCCGCGTCGCCTCCTCGCTGGGCGACCGCGGGCGCAACTTCCGCCACAAGCAGAACAAGGCGCCCAAGCCGCTCGACCCGAAGCAGAAGGACTACGCCAAGAAGCTCAAGGCGCGCAAGCGCAAGGCCGAGGGCGGCGCTGGTGCGCCAGCGCGCAACGAGCTCAAGAGTGCGCAGCAGATCCAGCGCGAGCGCCAGGTGAAGGAACAGCGCAAGGCGAAGAACGCGCGGCCGTCCAAGAGGCAGCGGCGGTGAGCACGCGCCGTGGCGCGCTCCTGCCTAGTCACACTGCAGTGCGTGTGTTGGATGCCATACCTATTTAGTGGACATACCCCGGTCTTGGCTCTCGGCACGGTCCCGTCGTGGGCCGCGGACTTGGATGTCAAAAAAATTAACTCCACTTTCCACCTGTCGACTGACCCTTGCATGCAAGGAAATGGACCTGTGTTGATCCGCCTATGATTTGCAAAGTTGGGCTTACACGTGCGCTCGGCGCACACGACAGTGGCAATTGACGGCAAGTGTCTGTGCACGACCCAGGCCCTGCACGGACTTAAAGAGGGCCGCGATGTCGTGTGCCCCTCTCAAGACCCGGCAGAATGAAAGCTGTACTCGTCCTGGTCGCATCGTTCCTTGCGACATGCGCAGCATCCACTGAAAGCGTCAACACGGTTGCAGGCTCGCCCGTGTATACGGGCCGCCTGGCGTTCCCGACGGGCGCGTTCCCGGGCATGTACTATCAGCCCAAGCACCAGGAGCAGGAGCCGCGCCCCAAAGTGGAGCGGCAGGACGGCGGCTTCTTCCCTGACAGCCTGAACAACCCGTGGCAGCTGCCCACGGCCATTCCTTCCAACGAGGTGGTGATGCCCAACAACCCTGGCGGTGATAAGGAGCAGGCCAAGAAGATCATCGACCACATCTTCAACATCGGCAACCAGCTGTTCAAGGTCGACAAGGAGTCTTCGCCGACCTGCAACCTGTGCCGTACGGGCGTGGCGGCGTTTGCCGAGCTGGCACAGGTGGACGCGGACCTGGTGCCGGACGTGATGGTGAGCGTCTGCAAGGCGTTCGGCCTGGCCAAGATCTTCCAGTTTGAGCAGGAGTGTGAGCGCACCCTTGGCCGCAACACGTACGGCAGCACGCTCGCCCAGGTGCTCAAATACGGCAACTTTACGGGGCACAACCCCGACGGCATTGCTGCATGCTCCTCGACGCCCGTCAAGTTCTGCAACATCCCGCAAAAGGGCGTGAGCGAGTCGTTCCTGAACAACTGGTTCGGCGGCAACCGCGAGCCGTCCAGGGAGGCGGTCGCCCGCTGGGAGAAGGGCCAGCGCTCGATCAGCGGGGACAAGAAGATGCTGCGTGTGCCGCATATCTCGGACATCCACCTCGACGGCCGATACATGGTCGGCGGCGAGGCCGACTGCAGCATCGGCGAGACGGTTCAGTGCTGCCGGCGCAACAGCTACAACTACGGCAAGTACCACAAGCCGTTTGTGAACGGGACACTCTCGCCGGAGCAGCTCAAGAAGCCCGCTGGCTACTGGGGCGAGCTGCTGTGTGACACCCCGTGGTCCCTGCTGGCCAACTCGATGGAGGCCCTCAAGGCCGTTGGCGGCAAGGACGGCTACGACTTTGCGCTGTTCACCGGCGACCTCACGTCGCACGATGACCTGTACCGCTACTCGCACGACCTGGTCGAGTACACGGCGCAGGCTGTGTTTGATCTCTTCAAGTACACATTTGGCGACACGCCGCTGCTGTCTACGCTCGGCAACCACGACTCTTCGCCGGAGAACACGTTTGCCCCGCACAGCCTGCCCGGTGGCCGTGGCAACAAGTACTCCTGGGACACGGAGTACATGGCCAAGCTGTGGCAGTCCAAGGGCTGGCTCAACAGCGACGCTGCCAAGCAGGTGCGCAAGCACTACGGCGGCTACTCGATGAGCCCGCGCAGGGGCCTCCGTGTGATTTCGATCAACACGGACTTTTGGTTCTTTGCCAACTTCCTCAACTTCATTCACACCGAGAACCCGGACTACAGCGGCATGCTCCGCTTCCTCACCGACGAGCTGTTCCAGGCGGAGAAGGACGGCGAGCGCGTCTGGATCATCGGCCACGTCATCAGCGGCTGGGACGGCAAGAACCCGATGTTCAAGCCGACGGAGCTGTTCTACCACATTGTGAGCCGCTTCGCGCCGCACACAATCGCCGCCATCTTTTTCGGTCATACCCACGAGGACCACTTCCAGGTGTTCTACCGCGCCACCGACCCCAGCAGCACCAAGGTGAAACGCAACACGATGAACGCGGTCACGACCTCGTTCATTGCCCCGAGCATTACGACATACCAGGATCTGAACCCACGCTTCCGTGTGATGAAGGTCGACCCCGACACCTACGATGTGTACGACTTTGACCAGTACTACACCCCGGTGACCGAGTTCGACAAGCTCAAGGGCCGCCACGTGCACCACGGCCCCGTCTGGCGTCATCAGTACAGCGCTCGCTCGGCCTACTCGAACTTTAGCGCGAGCGCGCACAAGAACACGTACGATGCGCCGGTGCGGCTGGACAATGGCTGGTGGCCGAAGAACGCGCCGATCAACGGCTCCTTCTGGGCTGCGCTCACGGACGAGATCGAGGCGCGCCCAGAGCTGGCAGCCACGTTCTCGATCTATAAAGGCGGCCAGAGCCCCAAGACCAAGGTGTGCAAGACCAAGGACTGTGCGCAGCACAATGTCTGCTACATGCGCAGTGGCACCATGGCGCAGGGGTCCAAGTGTGGTGGCAACTATGGCTCCGCGGCTCGTCCAGGCTCAATCTAAGCTATCCGTGCTCGAGGCGAAGTTTCCTTTTCTTGGCAGCCAGCTTGTTCTAGCGTCATGTATAGCGACATGTAGATCTACGGGACATGATCGAGTGAAACATTTTTACAGGGATCAAGCGCGGGAGTTTGCGGGCCACCCTACAGTCCGTGCACCGTGGACGACTAGAAGCGGAGCTGTCACACCTTGCGTCGGTCAGCCCGCGTCTAAAGTCCGCACTTGACGAACCCGCGGGGCAGCCCCTGACAGCGGCGCCCGAGCCTAAATTAGATATCTTCCCTTGCATGCCTAGATGGCACGTGCGGCTTTGTGCAAGATGATTGGACAGAATCTTCGTTTAGATTAACGCACGTGTCTGGGTCACGCGACGCCAGGAAGAGGCGAGACGCGTGCGGCGCTCGCTTAAAAGGGACGGGAGCAAAGCGGGTCACACGACAGTCCGTCCTACCATGAAGCTCGCGATCGCTGTGACGGCTTCGCTGCTGGCGTCGTGCGCCGCGGCGGCCGAGAGCATCAACACCGTCGCCGGCTCGCCCGTGTACACGGGCCGCCTGGCCTTCCCGACCAATGTGTTCAAGGGCATGTACTACCAGCCCAAGCACCAGGAGCAGGAGCCGCGCCCCAAGGTGGAGCGGCAGGACGGCGGCTTCTTCCCTGACAGCCTGAACAACCCGTGGCAGCTGCCCACGGCCATTCCTTCCAACGAGGTGGTGATGCCGAACAACCCTGGCGGCGACAAAGAGCAGGCCAAGAAGATCATCGACCACATCTTTAACATCGGCAACCAGCTGTTCAAGGTCGACAAGGAGTCCTCGCCAACCTGCAACCTGTGCCGTACGGGTCTGGCCGCCTTCGCCGAGCTGGCGCAGGTCGATGCGGACCTGGTGCCGGACGTGATGGTGAGCGTCTGCAAGGCGTTCGGCCTGGCCAAGATCTTCCAGTTTGAGCAGGAGTGTGAGCGCACCCTTGGCCGCAACACGTACGGCAGCACGCTCGCCCAGGTGCTCAAGTACGGTAACTTTACCGGCCACGCGCCGGATGCCATCACGGTGTGCTCGTCGACCGCAGTCAAGCTGTGCAACATCCCGCAGGAGGGCGTGAGCGAGTCGTTCCTGAACAACTGGTTCGGCGGCAACCGCGAGCCGTCCAAGGAGGTGGTCGCCCGCTGGGAGAAGGGCCAGCAGAAGATCAACGGCAACAAGAACTTTCTGCGCGTCGCTCACGTCTCGGACCTGCACATCGACGGCCGCTACATGGTCGGTGGTGAGGCGAACTGCAACTATGGCGAGACGGTTCAGTGCTGCCGGCAGAACAGCTACAACTCTTTGCTGTACCACAAGCCATTTGTCCACGGCAGCATCCCGCCGGACCAGCTGAGCAAGCCCGCGGGCTACTGGGGCGAGCTGAAGTGCGACACGCCCTGGGCGCTGATGGGCAACGCGATGGACGCGCTCAAGGCTGTCGGCGGCAAGGATGGCTACGACCTGGCGATGTTCACCGGCGATCTCGTTGCACACGACGACCTGTACCGCTACTCGCGCGATTTCGTCGAGTACTCGGCACAGGGCCTGTACGACATTCTCAAGTACGCCATTGGCGATGCGCCGCTGCTGCCCACGCTCGGCAACCACGACTCGTCGCCGGAGAACACGTTCGCCCCGCACAGTCTGCCCGGCGGCCGTGGCAACCAGTACTCCTGGGACACGGAATACATGTCCAAGCTGTGGCAGTCGAAGGGGTGGATGCGTGGCGACGCGGCGCAGCAGGTGCGCAAGCACTACGGCGGCTACTCGATGAGCCCGCGCAAGGGCCTCCGTGTGATTTCGATCAACACCGACTTCTGGTACTACACCAACTTTTTCAACTATATCCACTCGGAGAACCCGGACTACAGCGGCATGCTCCGCTTCCTCACCGACGAGCTGTTCCGGGCGGAGAAGGACGGCGAGCGCGTCTGGATCATCGGCCACGTCATCACCGGCTGGGACGGTAGCGAGTCGATCTTCAAGCCGACGGAGCTGTTCTACCACATTGTGAGCCGTTTCGCGCCGCACACGATCGCCGCCATCTTCTTCGGCCACACGCACGAGGACCACTTCCAGGTGTTTTACCGTGCCACCGACTCGAGCACCACCAAGGTGAAGCGCAACACGATGAACGCCGTGGCGACTTCGTTCATTGCCCCCAGTATCACGACGTACCAGAACCTCAACCCGACGTTCCGCGTGATGAAGGTCGACCCCGATACCTACGACGTGTACGACTTTGACCAGTACTACACCCCGGTGACCGAGTTCGACAAGCTCAAGGGCCGCCACGTGCACCACGGCCCCGTCTGGCGCCACCTGTACAGTGCTCGCTCGGCCTACTCCAACTTTAGTGCCAGCGCGCACAAGAACACGTACGACGCGCCGGTGAAGCTGGACAATGGCTGGTGGCCGAAGAACGCGCCGATCAACGGCTCCTTCTGGGGCGCACTCACGGACGAGATCGAGGCGCGCCCTGAGCTGGCCGCTACCTTTTCGCTGTACCAGAGCCGGCAGAGCCCCAAGACCAAGGTGTGCAAGACCAAGGACTGCGCCAAGCACAACGTGTGCTACATGCGCAGCGGCTCCAAGGCGCAGGGCACCAAGTGCGGCGGAAACTATGGCTCTGTCGCCCGTTCGTGATTTCGCCTATACATGCTCGCGGTGAAATACCTCGCACCTGCCGGTACACTTTCATAGCCCGGACATGCGGCTCTTGTGCGCTTATGCAGAATAGACACTCTTTAGAGGGAGCAAGACAATGTTCATACGTCCGTGCACGCTTGGCAAGTGGAGGCATGGTGTCAAGCCTGTTTTCACGTGTGTTCAGATCCACTCGACTCGAACGACTCAAACGACCAAGGAGACGAGCGCTATCAGTCGGAAAATTCAATTCCGAACCACATGAAGCCAACTAGCCTTGCATGCAGAGAGAGACACGTGCGGTCTTGTGAGTAGTGATTGCGCGAAATCCTCTTGCAGATCTATGCGGGGCCGGTGCTTACGCTTGCTGGGACGGTTACGCTGCTGGCAACGAGTGTCGCTGCGGTCGAGGGCATCAATACGGTGGCCGGCACGCCCATGTACACGGGCCGCCTGGCCTTTCCCACGGCCGCGTTCAAGGGCATGTACTACCAGCCCAAGCACCAGGAGCAGGAACCGCGGCCCAAGATGGAGAAGCAGGAGGGCGGCTTTTATCCCGACAGCCTGAACAACCCGTGGCACCTCCCCGAGAAAATCCCGGAGAATGAGGTGGTGATGCCCAACAACCCAGGTGGTGACAAAGAGCAGGCCAAGATGATCATCGACCATCTCTTCAACATCGGATACCAGCTGGCCAACCTCAACAAGAAGTCGTCGGCGACCTGCAACCTCTGCCGTACGGCCGTCTCTTCGTTCGCCGAACTGGTCAGGTCGATGCAGACTTGGTGCCCGACGTGCTGGTGTGCATGTGCAAGTCATTTGGCCTGGCCAAGATCTTTTGATTTGAACACCAGTGTGAACGCACATGTGGCCGCAACAATTACGGCAGCACGCCAGCACAAATGTTCAAGTACGGCAACTTTACCCGGTCCAACCCGGACGGCATCAACCTGTGTTCCTCGATGCCGGCCAAGCTGTGCGACTACCCCAATGAGGGGCTCGACGAGTCGTTCCTAAACAACTAGTTTGGCGGCAACCGGGAGCCGTCCAAGGAGACCGTCACCCGTTGGGAGAAGGGACCCGTTGGGAGAAGGGTTACAAGTCGCTCAGCGCCGACAAGAAGTTCCTGCGCGTGCTGCACGTGTCTGATCTGCACGTCGACGGCCGGTACATGGTCGGCGGCGAGGCGAACTGCAACTTTGGCGAGACAATCGAGTGCTGCCGCCGGAACAGATACAACTCGACGCTGTACCACAAGGCGCTTGTAAACGGCACAGTTCCGCGGGAGCAGATTGGCAAGCCCGCGGGCTACTGGGGCGAGCTGAAGTGCGATACGCCCTGGGCACTGCTGGGAAGTGCGGTGGATGCGATTCGGAACGTTGGCGGAAAGGAAGGCTACGATCTTGGCTTGTTCACGGGTGATCAGACGGTGCACGACGACCTGTTCCGCTACTCGCATGACCTCGTCAAGTACTCGGAAGAGGCAGTGAGTGACATCCTCAAGTACGCGCTTGACGATGCGCCGCTTATGGCCACACCCGGTAACCACGACTCGTCGCCGGAGAACACGTTTGCCCCGCACAACCTGCCCGCCGGCCGCGGCCAGCAGCACTCGTGGGATGCTGAGCACGTCTCGTCGCTGTGGCGGTCTAAGGGCTGGATCGACAACGAGGCCGCCCAGGATGCACGTAAGCATTAAGGTACCTCATCAATGAGTCCGCGCAAGGGCCTCCGGGTGATCTCGCTCAACACCGACTTTTGGTTCTTTGTTAATTTCTTCAACTACATTCACTCGGAGAACCCTGGCTTTAGTGGCATGCTGCGCTTCCTTACGGACGAGCTATTCCGCGCAGAGAAGAATGGCGAGCGTGTCCGGATCATTGGCCACGTCGAGACTGGCTGGGACGGCAAGAACTCGATGTACAAGCCGACGGAGCTGTTCTACCACATCGTTAGCCGCTTCGCCCCGCATACGATTGCCGCCATTTTCCTCGGCCACGCGCACGAGGACCACTTTGAAGTGTTCTACCGCGCTACGCACCCGAGCACCACCAAGGTGAAGCGCAACACAATGAACGCTGTTGCCCCGGCGTTCATCGTGCCGAGTGTCACGACGTACCAGAAGAACGTGAACCCGTCGTTCCGCGTAATGAAGGTCGACCCCGATACCTACGACGTGTACGACTTTGACCAGTACTACACCCCGGTGACCGAGTTCGACAAGCTCAAGGGCCGCCACGTGCACCACGGCCCCGCCTGGCGCCACCTGTACAGCGCTCGTTCGGCCTACTCGAACTTTAGCGGGTGTGCGCACAAGGACACGTACGACGCTCCCGTGAGGCTCGAGAATGGCTGGTGGCCGAAAAATGTGCCGATCAACGGCCCCTTCTGGGATGCGCTCACCGATGAGATCGAGGCGCGCACCGACCTGGCGACCACCTTCTCTATCTACAAAGGTCGCCAGAGCCCCAAGACCAAGGTCTGCGACAGCATGGACTGCGCCAAGCACGTTGCGTGCTACATGCGCAGTGGCTCTAAGGCGCAGGGCTCCAAGTGTGGTGGCAACTACGGCACCGTCGCTCGTTCGTGATTCGTACATTTGGTTTGGCGCAGGGTCAAGTAGTTCTTGTGGGACTTTGGTCATGCATTCTTTTCCAGTAGTCTGTCTGCCCCAACCGCGGCGGCTTCCGGGCTGCCTCTGCACCTTACCAGGTGGGCCGCGGGGATTAGGTGGGGTCTCACAGCTGCGTAGATGACATCCGTCTGGACTCGTCGACCATGCGAATAGCCTGTCTGTGCGACGCGCTGCGTAGTTCAACAACCTTGCATGCCTAGAAGGACACGTGAGAACGCAGGCGAGATGATTGGCTGCGCCCCATCCATAGAGCTGTGGAGGCAGAACCTGCTCAAAAATTATGCGGGAGCTACATCATGCGACGTCCAAGAATGGGTTTCCTGCTCTACACGCAGCGCTGAACCAAGCACACTGGTCCACACGACAGCCCACTCCGCTATGAAGGTCACGCTGGCTGTGACGGCCGCGCTCCTGGCGACGTGCACCGCAGCAGCCGAGAGCATCAACACCCTGGCTGGCTCGCCCGTGTACACGGGCCGCCTGGCCTTCCCCACGGCCGCGTTCAAGGGCATGTACTACCAGCCCAAGCACCAGGAGCAGGAGCCGCGCCCCAAGGTGGAGCGACAGGGCGGTGGCTTCTTCCCTGACAGCCTGAACAACCCGTGGCAGCTGCCGACGTCTGCGCCTGACAATGAGGTGGTGATGCCGAACAATCCCGGCGGCGACAAGGCGCAGGCGAAAAGGATTATTGACAACATCTTTAACATCGGCAACCAGCTCTTTAAGGTGGACAAGAAGACCTCGGCGACGTGCAACCTGTGCCGCACGGGCGTCGCGGCGTTCGCTGAGCTGGTCCAGGTGGACGCGGACCTGGTGCCCGGTGTCCTTGTGAGCGTCTGCAAGGCGTTCGGTCTGGCTAAGCTGTTTCATATCGAGCAGGAGTGCGAGCGTACATTTGGGCGGAACACGTATGGCAGTACGCTCGCTCAGGTACTCAAGTATGGCAACTTTACGGGGGACAACCCGGATGGCTACGCCGCTTGCTCGTCGACACCCGTCAAGCTCTGCGACCCGCCGACAGAGGGTCTGAGCGAGTCGTTCCTGAACAGCTGGTTCGGCGGCAACCGCGAGCCGTCCAAGGAGGCTATCGCCCGCTGGGAGAAGGGCCAGCGCTCGATCAGCGCGGACAAAAAGTTCCTTCGCGTGGCGCATGTGTCGGACCTGCACGTTGACGGCCGCTACATGGTCGGCGGCGAGGCGAACTGCAACTTTGGTGAGACGGTCGCATGCTGCCGGATCAACAGCTACAACTCCAGCCTATACGACAAGCAGTTTGTCCACGGTCGCATTCCACCGGACCAGCTGAGCAAGCCCGCGGGCTACTGGGGCGAGCTGCCGTGCGACACGCCCTGGGCGCTGATGGGCAACGCGATGGATGCGCTCAAGGCGGTCGGCGGCAAGGAGGGCTATGACCTGGCGTTATTTACCGGAGACCTCGTTGCACACGACGACCTGTACCGCTACTCGCGCGATTTCGTCGAGTACTCGGCACAGGGCCTCTTCGACATTCTCAAGTACGCGATCGGCGATGCGCCGCTTATGCCCACGCTCGGGAACCATGACTCGTCGCCGGAGAACACGTTCGCCCCGCACAACCTGCCAGGCGGCCGTGGCCACCAATACTCTTGGGAAACGGACTATCTCTCCTCGTTGTGGCAGTCGAAGGGGTGGATGCACGGTGACGCTGCGCAGCAGGTGCGCACGCACTATGGTGGCTTCTCGATGAGCCCACGCAAGGGCCTCCGAGTGATTTCGCTCAACAGCGACTTTTGGTACTGGGCCAACTTTTTCAACTACATCCATACCGAGAACCCTGACAACAGCGGCATGCTCCGCTTCCTCACCGACGAGCTGTTCCGCGCAGAGAGGGACGGAGAACGTGTGTGGATTATCGGCCACATCCTCACCGGCTGGCAGGGCAGCGAGGGGATGTTCAAGCCGACAGAGCTGTTCTACCACATTGTGAGTCGCTTCGCTCCACACACGATTGCGGCTATTTTCTTTGGCCACACACACCAGGATCACTTCCAGGTGTTTTACCGCGCCACGCACGCGAACACTGCTAGGGTCGATCGGAGCACGATGAACGCCGTGACCACGTCGTTCATCGCACCGAGCGTCACGACGTCCAAGAACCTGAACCCGTCGTTCCGCGTAATGAAGGTCGACCCCGACACCTACGATGTGTACGACTTTGACCAGTACTACACGCCCGCGAGCGAGTTCGACAAGCTCAGGGGGCGCCACGTGCACCACGGTCCCGTCTGGCGCCACCTGTACAGCGCTCGGTCGGCCTACTCCAACTTTAGTGCCAGCGCGCACAAGAACACGTACGACGCGCCGGTGCGGCTGGACAATGGCTGGTGGCCGAAGAACGCGCCGATCAACGGCTCCTTTTGGGCTGCGCTCACGGACGAGATCGAGGCGCGCCCTGAGCTGGCCGCTACCTTCTCTCTTTACCAGAGCCGGCAGAGCCCCAAAACCAAGGTGTGCGACAGCAAGGACTGCGCCAAGCACAACGTGTGCTACATGCGCAGCGGCTCCAAGGCGCAGGGCACCAAGTGCGGCGGAAACTATGGCTCTGTCGTTTAGTAGACACGATACGGACGAAGTATGACACAGGCGAAATCGCCCCGACGGGTTGGGCGACGTGCGCGTGCGCCAAGGGAGTGGAGGTGGATGATTCGCACGCACGGCGACTCGGCGCACGTGCCGCCACAGGGCGCCTGATTGGGCCGCGCCGTTTGATCGACGAACATATAGGCGCGTCAATTTTGCGCATTCATGCACGCCCCCACTTGCCTGTCGCGTGCGCATCTAGCAGAGGGGCCCGCGGCGGCGACGCAAAACATATATGGACGAGGAGGTGCGGGGAGCGGCACACGAGCTCGAGCCCCTCACCCGCGGCGACGAGTTTGACGCAGCCCCGCAGCCGCCACAGCAAGCCTCCTACGTCTGGACCATGGTGAAAGTCGGAGCGATTGCCGCGGCGCTCGTGTTTGCCGTGGGCGCCTGCTGGCCCGCCCAGGCCGCCTCCACGAGCGGCTCCACGGTGAAGGGCGGCAAGGCCGTGTTTACTGCGGAGAAGGCGTTCCCCACGAGCGAGTTCCCGTCGATGTACTATATGCCCAAGAGCCAGGAGGGCGAGCCGCAGCCGGTGATCACCCGGGTGGGCGGCGGCAAGTACGCCGCGTCGCTGAACGACCCGAAGAAGCTGCCGAGCGTGCCACCCTCGAGCGAGGGCGTGCTGCCCAAGGCGTCGCAGGGCGCGCCCGGCGGCCACCTGAGCGACGACCAGTTCCAGCAGCTTGCGGTGCGCAATGTGAGCAACATCATCAACAAGAACAGCACGAGCAAGTGCGACCGGTGCCTCCAGGCGCTGCAGCTCGGGCAGCACGCGGCGCGGGCCAAGCCGGAGCTGGTGCCCGAGGTGCTGGTGAAGCTGTGCAAGAAGTACAAGTACAAGGACTCGCCGTCCGTGGACGTCGCCTGTGAGGGCGAGTACCGCACCTCGGTGTGGGGCGGCCCGTACACGCAGGTGCTCAGCTACGCCAACATGTCGAGCAAGGCACTCGACGGGCAGTACATCTGCGCCAAGATGCTCGACGCATGCCCGTACCCCGAGGAGGAGAAGCTCTCACACGAGTTCCTGCAGCACTGGTTCCACGGCCAGGTGGAGGAGCCGGCCAAGGTGACGCAGCGCAGCAAGGTGGGCCCGAAGCAGAAGAACATGCTGCGTGTGCTGCACACGTCCGACATCCACGTGGACGCGCGCTACTCGGTGGGCGCCGAGGCGAACTGCACGAGTGGCCAGTGCTGCCGCACGGACAGCTTCAACAAGAAGCTCTGGAGCAAGACGCAGTTCGCGCCCGACTCGCTGCCGCGCAAGAACATCTCGCAGCCGGCCAACTACTGGGGCATGTACAAGTGCGACTCGCCCTGGTCGCTGGTGGCCGCCGCGATGGAGGGCGTGTCGCACGTGGCGGGCAAGGCCGGCTTCGACTGGGCGATCTACACGGGTGACCTGGCGACGCACGACGCGGACTGGCACATCTCGCGCGACCTGGTGACCTACTCGGAGCAGGCGCTGTACGACATCCTGCACCGCCACTTGCGCAACACGACCATGATGGTGGCGCTCGGGAACCACGACTCCTCGCCCGCGGACATGGCGGCGCCCAGCAGCCTGCCGGACGGCCGCGGCGACCAGCTCAGCTGGGACTGGGACAACGTGGCCAAGGTGCTGCGTGCCGAGAACTGGATCGACGACAGCACGATGAACACGGTGCGCAAGCACTACGGCGGGTACTCGGTGCGCCCGCGCAAGGGCCTCCGTGTGATCGCGCTGAACAGCGACTTCTGGTACGGCAGCAACCCGATGGTGTTCCTGCACCTGCGCGACCCGGACTACAGCGGCACGCTGCGCTTCCTTACCAACGAGCTGCAGGCCGCCGAGGACGCGCACGAGCGCGCCTGGGTCATTGCGCACGTCGAGACCGGCTGGGCGGGCAAGGACGCGGTCGACAGCCCGACGAACCTGCTGAACCACATCGCCACGCGGTACAAGAGCACGATTGCGCACTTCTTCTTTGGCCACACGCACGAGGACATGTTCCAGGTGTTCTACAGCTCCACCAACGGCAACGCGAGCACGGTGAGCCGCAAGACGCAGGACGCGGTCGCCAACGCGTACATTGGCCCGTCGATCACGCCGCTGAGCAACGTGAACCCGAGCCTGCGTGTGTACGAGGTGGACCCGGAGACGTACGAGGTGCACGACTACCAGCAGTACTACACCCAGCTGTACAACTTCCCGAACGTGTCCAAGACGGACCACGGCCCGATTTGGAAGCACCTGTACAGCGCGCGCGAGACCTACAGCAACTTTAGCGCGAGCGCCAGCGCTGGCACCTACAAGGCGCCGGTCAAGCTGCAGGACAACCACACGTGGCCGAGCAGCGCGCCGCTGAACGCGTCCTTCTGGGCCGCGGTCACGGACGAGATGGAGAAGCGGCCGGAGCTCATCACCCTGCACCAGATCTACCAGGGCCGCAACAGCCCCATGTCCCCGCCGTGCGACAACGACAAGTGCTACAAGGCCAAGGTGTGCTACATGCGTAGCTCCACCAGCGCCCTCGGCCGCCAGTGCCCGTCGGACTACAAGTCCGTGCAGGGCTAGCGGTGCGCCATGTGGAGGTCGGACACTCTCTGATAGCGATAGTTGAGTGATGCGGTTACAGGTATCTAGCTCGCCCGGCGCAGCCGCGCCTCGACGGCGGCGGCATCCAGGCGGTGCCGCGCGAGTTCTGCGGTCAGCCCACGCGATCGGGCGCAAACGCACCAGGCCCAACGTCCTCGGGGTCCGCGCCGGGCTCTGTCCCCTCCGGCACGCCCTCGTCGCGCACATGCAGGACAGGGATGTCGTACTGGTACTTGCGGCGCCAGTAGTGCACGTTGGCCTCTGCGTCGTCCCGGATGTTGTATACGCGCAGCGAGAACGGCTGCCGCGCGCGCACCTCGTCCAGCACCTCCTTGGCCTCGTCGCACAGCTGGCAGTCGGTGCCAGAGAAGAGCGTGAGGTGCGGCAGGCGCCGCGCACTGTGCACCCAGGCGCGGGCCGCCCCGGGGCGCGCCCGCTGGAGCGGTAGCGCACGGCCAGCCAGCCGGAACGCCCACGTCATCGTTTCGTGGAGGCGGAGGAATTGGCCAAATTCCGGCTTTTACAAACTCTGCTTATCCGATGCATTTTCTGTGAAAAGTACAGGAGTCAAATGCAGCCTGGCACTGCACTAGAGGATATCGACCAGATGCATGCAAAGAAAGGCGCCAGCGCAGTGTCGGGCAACTGGTGAAGCAATTAGAACATACCACGGTCTTCGTAGCGCTGCCAGCGCGGAATGCTTGAACGAGAGTAGCGCTGTCCGGACGCGCCGCGGTCGCCATACAGCCGCGAGGCACGCCGGGTGGGCCCGAGGCCCATAGTGTACTCGTTTGCGTAGGACGGGTACGCGTCGCTTTGCGCGCGGCGCGAGTGAGTCTGGGCAAGGGAGCGACGGCGGCGGGGCGCCGCATCGTAGTCGTAGTCATACTCGTAGCTGCGGCGCGGCACATAGTCTGGTTCGGCCCGGTCGAGCCGCTCGGACTTGGAGATGCTCTGTCGCCGCTGAGGGTGCGAGCGCCGGCGCTCGTGGTGCGTCGGCTCGGGCGCGCGGGGCTCGTATGCCACGGGCTCATACGCACGGCCGGCGCCGGCGCTGGAGATCGGCGGTGCACCAGGCACCACGGCACTCGGGTAGGTCGCGGCAGGCTGCTCGTACGGGGTGTCGTACCCACGGCGGTAGGCGCCGGCGGCGGGGGGAGGCGCCGGATCCCGGTACCCGTAGTAGCTGTCGGACTTCACCTCGGACGGCGGCATGGAGGAGACGTAGTTGCCCGACTGCACCGAGTCGGACTTGGCCGCAAGGTACGAGCCCATCAGGAACAAGCAGCCCACGACGACCGCCGCGGTGGCGGCGACCTGGATCCAGAGTGCCGGGCCGTACTTGACGGAGAAATCGCCAAAGTTGCCACGCGTCGCGTCGAGCAGCTGCACGAGCCGATCGTGCGCGCGGATGAAGAGCACAAGCTCGATGACTAGTGCGGCGATCGACACGAGCGCCGCCCAGAGCGCAAGGAATGGCCACAGGAAGATGGCACTGCACACGGCAAACAGTGCACCAAGCGCGGCGATCATTGTGAAGCCCGCGGCGATCGGCTGGAGCACGAGCGCGTAGGGCAAGTTTTTGATGAGCGGTTCCTCGAGGTTGAGCCCGCCCTGGCTCGTGGCAAAGAACTGGTGGTACGCTGCCTGGCGGTACCCGAGGCCGTACGGATGCGCGCACCCCGCGTCCGGCACGCCGTTCAGGCACATGGTCCAGATGCCCATGTCCAGCGACGCGTTCACCGGGCGACCAGCCAATTGTGAGAGGCTGAGCCGCAAAAAGTAGAGCCCATGGATGTAGGGCAGAGAAATCGAGTTGATCAGCTGCAGCACGAACGATCCGCCGATCAGCAGGAACGCCAGCAGCGCTGACACTCGACTCCCCGCGCTCGACATGGTCCGGAGCGTCTCGGAGCGCGTTGCGACGGTGGGGCAGCGACGGGAGGGGGGGAGATGGCTTTTGGGGAAACGCCCGAAATGCCAAGCAGTATTACGGCACCTGCAGGCCTTTTTCCACGGACGGCGCCCAGATTTGCTAATGCATGCGCCGCGGTATGTGGAGGCATTCCGCGCAGCCTATGGGACGCGCGCAACGGTATGCGCGTGGGGTGGAGGTGCATGCGCAGCGCGTCATGCTGCCTCGACGTTGTAGAAGGCGAAGCTGGCTGGATGGTGGTGAGCTGGGGGCGCGGGGGGCGCAAGTACGTACGTGCACCGGGCTCGGCGCCCTCGACCACGTTGCGGTCGAAGCCGTGCTTGCCCTGCAGCTCGTCGGCGTGCTGCAGGGCCTCGCTCGCGTTCTCGATGTGCACCGCGCGGAAGTTGAGCGTCTTCTTGAGGTAGTTGCTCGCCGCGCGCAGCGTGTCTGCCTCGTGGAACGGCAGCTGCCGGTTGAACGCGAGCTCGGAGCCGAACTCGGCAATGCGTTTCTGCGGTTAGTGGGGGCGCCCGCCGCGCGCCACGTACCTTGAACGCCATGACGAACGGCATCGCCTTCTTGTCCTTCAGCAGGCCCTTCTCCGCAAGCTCCTGCCGCACCTTGGCGTCGTCCACCGCGCCGCTCGCCGGGTCGTAGTGGTTGTGCACCGCGGTCACGCAGACGTTCTGCCACTCGGGGAACGCGTCCGCGACAAAGATGCTCACCTCCTTGGGCTTGCGCTCGTCGTACTTGGCGGCGGGCGTCGGGCCCTTGGCCTTGCGCCGGGTCACGGCGATCTCCGCGTCGCGGATCGTCTTGATCGTGCCGCGCACGTAGGTGGTCGCGTCCGTCAGCGCCGCGTCCACAGGCTTGCTCGGCTCCGGGAACCGCGCGTTCTGCACCGTCGCCGGCTCGCGCAGGATCGTGCTCCAGACGTGCTCGGCAAAGTGCGGCGCGATCGGCGCGATCAGCAGCGCCTGCGTGCGGATCCACGTCCGCACCAGGTCCGCATGCATGCCCACGTCCGCGGTCGCCTCGCGGTACAGGTCGCGGGCCGACTGGAACTCGTAGAAGCCGAGCTTGGACGCCTCCTTGTAGGCGCTGCGCTCGTAGGCGTCGCGCGTGGCGAGCACCGCGGCGTTCATCTCGTTCTCGAACGAGGCGTCCCAGAACGAGTCGCGCGCGCCGGTGCGCAGCTTGCCCGCGTCGATCTGCTTCATCATCTCGTCGCACCAGTCGATCAGGGTGTGCAGACGCAGGATGTTGGCGTTCGCCGTCTTCTCCTCGAAGTTGGCGTCCTCGATGCCGTCGCCGGCGTCCGCCAGCGAGACACGCGCCGCGTCCGCGCCGAACTTCTCCACCGCCTGCCGCAGCGAGAGCGTGTTGCCCGTGCTCTTGCTCATCTTGGCGCCGTTGAGCATCAGGTGGCCGTTGGCCCGCACGGCGCGCGGCCAGAGCTCCTCGGGGAACAGCGCGGCGTGCACGTAGACGCAGAAGGTGAGGTGGTTGGTGATCAGGTCCTTGCCCGAGGAGCGCAGGTCCATCGGGTAGAAGTAGCGGAACTCGCGGCGCATCACCTCGGCCTTCTCCCGCGGCACGGGCGAGTCTGCGCCGAGCTCGCCGTCGCCGAGGATGAACTCCCACACCTCGTCGGTGAGCTGCTCGGGCTTGATGCCCAGGTCGCCCGCACGGCTGCCGTCAAACGCACCCTGCAGGTGCTGCGCCACCGTGTAGTACGCCATGTAGATCGTCGAGTCGCTCAGACTCTCGACCAGGTACTGCGGGTCCCACGGCAGCTTGGAGCCGAGGCCGTAGCTGCGCGCACACGCCCACTGGTGCAGCCAGCTGAGCACGCCCTCGAACGAGTGCCGGGTCTCGGGCTGGAACGTGTTCATGCGCTCCAGCAGCTTGAGCGCCGCGGCGCGCCACGCAGGCTCGCCGTAGTCCAGGTACCACTGGTCGCAGAGCGCCACGATACAGTCGTCGCCGCTGCGGCTCACGATGCGGCCCTCGGGCTCCGCGTAGGCGAACGCGAGGCCGGCGTCGATCAGCTCCTTCTGCACCTTGCTCTTCGCCTCGGCGACCGGCTGCCCGGCAAAGGAGCCGACGAGCATGCTGCCGTTGTAGAAGCCCTGCTTGTACGCGACCTCCTTGGCCTCCGCGAGCGCGTTCTTGTCCTTCGGCGACTGCACCTTGTACTTGTGCACCAGCTCCTCGGCGATCATGTCGCTGAACCCGGGGGCGCGGATCACGGGGATCGGGTCCTTGGCCACCCACTGCGGGTCCACCTTGTAGAACTCGGCCTTCTTGCGCAGCTCCATGAGCATCGCATAGTCGTCTGGCGAGTCGCTCGGCACCGAGGTGACCACACCGGTGCCCTTGGTGGCGAGCACCGTGTCCATCGGCAGCACGTACACCTCCGGGTGCACGGCGAAGGGCGCCTTGACCAGCGTGCCGACCAGCGCGGCGCCGTCCACCTTGCCGAGGCACTCGACCATGCCGCGCTCCGCCGTGACGCCCTGGTAGGCAAAGTTGCGCGCCGCCCGCTCCGTGCAGATGAACACGTCGCGGTCGTTGATCTTGTACGCACCGTACTCGAGCTTAGGGCCCACGAAGCAGTTGGTCTGCCCGTACATGGTCTCGGGGCGCAGTGTGGCCGCCACGAGGTACACGCGCTTGTCGTGCAGCTTGGCGTCCAGCTGCTCGGCGGCGGACGCGGCCCACTGCACCACCTCCATCTTGAGGCCGGTGTAGTCCTGCGGGCCGAGGCCCTCGCCCTCGGAGCGGTCGTGGTCCATGCACGGCTGCCCGTCCTTGATCGAGTAGATCGTGTTGCGCTCGCCGAACTTGATCTTGTCCATGCGGTGCAGCTTGTTCATCTGCCAGCGCACGAACGTGTCGTAGTACGGGTTCGCGTCCGTGGTGATGAACGAGCGGCGCCAGTCGATGCGCATGCCGAACGTGGTGCAGTCTTCGCGGGCGATCGGCGGGAAGTAGCGCAGCCAGTACGACGGGTCGGCGAACTTCTTGATCTCGCTGCGCGGCACGCCGCTGTTCTCCATGATCTGGAACTGGTACTTGAGCCCGGTGGACTTGCCCGCAAGCTTGCCCTTCGTCGACTTGTCCACCCGCTGCGACTTCTCCTGCTCCGCCGCCTCGGCCGCGGCCTGCGCCTCCTGCGCGTCGTAGCCGCTAAAGTCCTCGCCGAACATCTCGATCTCCCGGATCAGCTTGTCCGCCGCGGCGCGGATCGGCATGCCCGTGCAGTGGAACGCCCAGGGGAACAGGGCGCGCTTGCCGAGCATGCGCTCGTAGCCCGTGGCGAACTCCACCTTGGACAGCGTGAACGCATGGCCCAGGTGCAGGCTGCCGTTCATGTACGCGTACGGGATCGTCGCGAAGAACTTGGGGTACTTGGCGCGCACCTCCTCAGGCGAGAGCGTCTGCAGGCCCTCCTCCTCCGTGGGCGCGTCCACCTCGAACACGCGCTCGTCCGCCCATTTCTTCTGGTACTGGCGTTCGAGCGACTTGAGGAAGTCACGCTTCGACGTGTTCTCCAGCTTAATCGGGCCCGCTGCGGGCGCAGCCGGCTTTGCGGTCATGGCAGCTCGACACGTACTCGTGAAGTAGCTGCGCAGCTGTGATCTGATCGCCGGCCGTAGGAGCTGCGTGATGCTGATCGTAGCTCAGGAGCACAGAGAAAGAAGGCAGCCATGCCGGCACGTGTGCCGCGCACGTGACCCACACTCCCCCGCCCAGCTCGCCTGCTCCTGCTGCGCCCGTGCGCGTGATGGGCGGCGATGAGCGCTCGGCAGAGCCCGGCGCGCCGCGCGGCCCGCCGTGTGCACGCTACGTGCAGCAGCCTCCAGCGTGGCGGCCGCTGCTCTGCTCGGGCGACGACGCGCTCGGCTACGCGGACTACTTCCCTCCCCCCCTGGCCCCACCCGCCGACGCCCTCACAGCCAAGACCGTGCGCTACGGGCTCGCAAGCGCGCCGCTCGTGCAGCACGAGACGCGCTCTGCGGGGGACGTGATCTACGAGCGCCTATCTAGCACGTCGGCGACCGCGCGCCTCGGCGCGCTCTTTGATGCCGTCCGCGCCGAGCAGGCGGATCAGCAGGCACATGGGGCCGACGCATGGCACTACCGGCCGCCGACACGTGTGATCCTCAACGACGAGAAGCTCGCTGCCTACGTTAGGGAGCTCCGGGACCCAGCCGTGCCGCTTGCACGCCTCGCCCGCAGCGTCCCGCACGGCCTGCGTGGAGAGCGCCTCCTCGAGGTCCTATGGCTCGGCCGCGTGCCGCCAGGGGTCCCAGAGCCGACTGACGCACCGCCACAGAGCGTCGCGGTGCCCCGCGCACTGTGGCTTGTGCGTGCCGTTGGCGCCTGCGAGGTGCAGGCGCTCCGCACGCGGGCCGGCGGCGCCGCTGCATATACCCACGAATGGACCAACACCGTGCTCACGTGGCTCTCACGGCAGCTCCGTTCGGCGCCCGAAGCCTCTGCAGGACGCGCTCGCTGGGCAGCCAAGTGGTCGTACAGCCTTGAGCTCGTGCATGCGATGCGCCACGAGCAGCTTTTGGCGCCATTCGCGCTCCTCCGCTGGATTGTCGAGCAGCTGCGCACTGCGAGCGCTCTTGCCCTTCCATGCGTCCTGCAGCTCGCCGCACAAGAGCGCAGCGCTCTCTTACGGCGCGCAGCACCCTCACTGGCGCTCGTCGAGTGCCTGTGCGTGCGGGTGGAACAAGCGCCGGGCACATGGGTACAGCAACAGCTGCTTACACTACTCCGGACCTGCTTTGCCGAGGAGCCTGCGGCTTTCGTGAATGCGCGCCTCTGGGCAGAGCACGGCACGCTGCTGCAGAATGTATTGCGCGATGATGACACCGTGGCCCGTGTGCGAGCTGCGAGCACTGCGCTGCTGCTGGGTGGCACGAGCAACAAAGAGGCTCTGCCGCCGTCCGACGCTGCGCTCGTCACGACGCTCGACGGCGCCTCCGGCATGCACGGCCTATACGCGGCATACTTTGGCGACGCGCCAAGCGCGCTTGAGCGCCGAGTGCACGTGCTGCTCTCATGGGCATGCACGCCAGAACGGACGGGCAAGCACAGGGCGTATGTCGCTGCGGCACTTCTCCGGGAATATGCCGATCACGCCAAAGGTCCCAGCATTTTTGAGATGGTCTGCCATTGGCTGGACCGTGGCGCGGTGCCGCCTGGCGGCGGCACAGACCCGCCGCCTGCCGCAGTGGCGCGGCTGCTCGGCGAGCTGCACCATGTGGGCGTGTTTGCTTTTCACCGTTTTCTGCAGCGGCTCGTTGCTCGGGGTACGATGCGCATGTCTAGCGCCGCTGCTGGCAATGGGAGCTCCCGACCAGCAGCGGCACCCCCCGTCCCTGCGTCCCCTGCTGCAACGTCGCCCAGTGCAGCACTGCCTGCCGGCAGCACGCCGCCGCTCCCAGCGTCGCTCCCGGCGCGTGTATTCCGCGCCATGCCAATACAAGGCGCATCCGACACGCTTCTGTACCAGCGGCGGCTCGCCATCTATGGTGCACGGACCTCGGAATCCCACGAGGAGGCATACGAGCGGCGAGCGACGCGGGAGCTGCTTGCTGCATTGCCGTGGCTGGCTGCCGACTCTGCCGAGCTTGGCACGGGGGAGGAGGCAGCACGGGGCTCGCTAGATGACGCCGTGCATCTCTGGCATGCGTCGCCGTACACACAGCACCGCGTGGCGGAGCGTCTCATTCTGGCACGCGCGACAGCGCTGCCAACGCTCAGCGCGCCCCAGTGTGCCGCTGTGGTTGACTTGCTTGCTCGCCTGGACGAGATGCGGATGCTTGGTACTGTGCTGTGCACACTGCTGGAGCGGGCCGTGTCGCCGTCGTGCGCCGTGTCTCTTTGCAACACAGTCGCGGTGCATGCGCGAACCTGGGATGCGCTTTCACTGGCCCCGACGCTTGCCGCAGCGCTCACCCGGCGCCTCACTGACGGGACGATTGGAGAAGACGATCCCAGGGAACATCTAAGCGAAGATGTGTCGTGCGCCACAGCCGCGCGCGCTGCGCTCGAGGCCCTTGCGGCATGCGGTGCACTCGAGCTCGAGCTTCCACCGCAGCCCGAGGCGCACTGTGAGGGCTTGCCGCACCTGCTGCCGGCCGTCCATCGTATGCTGGGTGGCGAAACCTCGGCGCAAGTGGAGGGAGAGAGCAACTGTGCTTCTCAAGTCGCATGGGCCGGTACTCTGTGCCTCGGTGCACTGGATGAGGCTGCGACACACTCGACGCCACCGCGGCACGTGCTTGCCGCCGTGGCGCAGGCGCTGCCGCCATTGGCGGTACGCCTCGATGAGTGTGTGACACAGTGGGTGCGGCAGCGCTGTTCATTGGACGGCGTCGATCCGGTTTCCGCCGCTCCGCCGCCATCGCTTGCATGGGTTCCACTCGTTGTGCTGCTGGTGCGCATGCGGCACGTGGATACTCGCCACCTACTCACCCGTGTCCTGGTTCCCCTCGCCCAGACTTCGACATCGCACCCCGGACGGCCGGCGCTTTCGGCGCTGGCGCTCCCACTGCTCCTCGGCATACCGGTGCCCGGGCTTTGCTGCGCCGAGACGCTCGGCACAGACGTCTGGCGCGATGTCGTGATGCTGCGGGCAGAGCCGCTCCAGAGTGACGCCCTTGTGGCGCTTGCCGAGATACTGCTCGGCGAACGTGGCTTCGTCGAAGAGGCACTGCAGGCGCGGTTTCTCGAGGAGCCCCTGTGGCAGTACCACTGGCGGACCCATCCACTGGTGCTGTGGCGAGGCGCTGCCGATGCGGCACTCCCACTCAGTGCGGTGCGCCGAATGGCCGAGGCGGTCGATGCGCAGCTGCCTCCAGCAGATGCCGGGAGCACTGCGGTAGCCATGCATGTGCAAAAGTACGCCAAGGTGTGGTATGCGCGGCTTGCGGCGCTCGAGCTGCAGGTGCAGCTGGGCGAGCTGGCAGGCAACAGGAATGGCACTGGCACGGAACCGGTCGGTACCGATACCGAGCTCGATGCGCTTACCGAGTCTGTGGCGCCGTGGTTGTTCCCCGCCGGCGGCGGCATCGGTGCCGATGTGCTGCAGATGGGCCTGCCAGAGCTTGCGACCCGGTCGCTGGTCACTGCCGTGGTGCGGCAAGTGGTTCGCGCAGCGGGTGTCGCTGCCGAGGCAGCCGGTGGTCCGCCTGGCGTGGGAGCATCAGATGACGCTGCATCCGTGCAGGTGTTTCTGCCGCTCGCCCGTTTGGCCCAAGCGAACCCATCGTACACCCTTCCATGTGCGCCTGGTGTGGCGCTCGATGCACTGCGAGCACTCGTGACGTGCGTCGCTCCGCTGGACGCCATCATCCCGCCGCTGCTTGCTGTGCTGCGTGCGCTCCCCTCCGATTCCCCGCTGGTCCCCGAGCGGCTGGGACAGCTGCTTGAGCACCTCGTACAGGCTGCACAGGAAGGACCGCTTGCTCCGCTTGCTACAGAGGTGGCTGCACTGGTGCAGCAAGCCATGGGACTCGGGCCGCTCGAGACGTGGCTCGAGGCGCACCAGGCGCTGGTGCCGACAGAGCGGCGGACTACTGCTGTCTCCCGGCTGCTCCGTGGGAGTGATACGCCACAGGGATGGCGCCTGTGCGATAGCATGCGCTCTGCAGCTCGTGGAGAGGGCGTGGCGCTGGGCGGCTCGGTCTGGGCACGGCTCGAGGCGGCTGGCACAGCAGACACGGCGACCCGTGATCCGCTCGCGGCGGCGTTGGACAATGCGGCGAGCGTCCCCATGGAGTGGTTCGACGTGCAAAAGACGCGCGACATGGTACCAGGGGTGGGCAGTGCGCCGGCGCCGCCCGCACGGCTCGGCAGCGAGCGGGGATACGGCGCCCAGGACGGCGGTGTGCCCCTGGTGAGCGAAGGCGCGGCCGAGAGACCAGCACTCGGCAAGAAGCAGACACCGCGCAACGGCGGTGTCGACTCGCCTGCCGGCGCCAAACGGATGCGCCGCATGTAGCATGACTATGTAAATACAGAGGATCGAGGCAGACCGTGCGCCCCTCAGGTAAAGGTGCCAAGGTACGACTCGGCCACAATGCGCGCCCGCGCATTGAGACTCAGCTTCATTTCGCTGATCTCCTTGTCGACCTCCTCCATGAATCTGCGGTGTAAGCGGAGAGACGGCGGACGCAGCACGTACTGGATGATAAAGTCGACGAGCTTGTGCTTGAGCATGGTCTCGGAGTGCGCGTTGGCGATCAGGAACGAGATATCGTACCCCTGCGCGGTTAGTGGCTCGCCGCATGCGCTGTGCTCACGCACTGGGATGGCCTTGCGACGCAGGATCACGAATGACTCGGCACGCTGCATCAGGAACCGGGTGAACTTGTGGCAGAGGATATGCTCGATCTCGTCTGCCTGCTTGATCTTGATGCTCATCCGCACGCTGTTTACGCTCGGCTCAATGAGCACCTTTTCGTGCTCGTTGCGGCTCACCACGACGGGGGTGAGCAGCACCTCGGCGCTCTTGCGCGCCTCGACCTCGGGGATGTTGTGACGCTCCACAACCTGGGAGCCAAAGTTCTCGAGCGTGAGCGCCGCGGTGAGCGACGCACGCACGCAGTCCAGATACGGCCTGAGCGTGTTAGACTGAGCGTGTGTGAGCGAGAATCCCGTGTGCAAGCCCGTGCGCACGTACCATGCTTCCTGCTGCAGGGCCTCGGCGTTGCGCGGAGAGCGGGCGGCACTGGGCGGCGGCGGTCGGTGGGGGCTCGCTTCGGCCGATCGCGTTTGAGTGGAGGTGCGGCATCGGGCACCCCCGATACCTGCGGCGCCAAGCGGCGCGCACGGCTGGTTGGCCGGGGTTGGCCGGTGGAGAACACCGTGCAGCGCATGGGCAGATGGCGAGCAAAATGCACGTGCTCTGGTGAGCAGAAGTGTTCCAGGCGGTGCTGCCCATTTGGAAGTCCCGTCAAATCCGCCACTGGCGTGTTTCAGGATGTCGGGTGCGTATGCCGCTCGATATACGCGTGCTGACCAGCAGGTGACGAGCAAGGGGTGGCCGCGGTGCCGGCACCGGCTCCAGCTGGTGAGCCTGCGGCGGTGGCGCCGGCGGGCGCTCCGGCGCCCGCCCACGCCGCGCCGGCCGACACGGGCGCAGGCAGCGTGAACGGCGCGCCCGCCGAGCCGGCAGCGCCGGCGGCGGCGCAGGCGCATACGGCGCACCGGGCGCGGACGCACGCGCACGAGTTCGATGCCGCCGAGGCGAATCCGGACCTGTACGGCCTGCGGCGCTCTGGCCGTGCGCCGAGCCGCCGGGTGGTACGTCCTTTGGCGATTGACGCGATGCTCACCGCAGTACACGGACGCGGACCAGGAGAGCGAAGAGGAGGAGGAGGACGCTGATGGCGACGCGGACGCCGACGTGGACGACGCCGGTGGCGACTCGGACGACGGCGATAACTACGGCGGGCGCAGCGCACGGAAAAGCACCGGCGGGCGGCGGCGCCAGGGCGCCAGCGCGGAGAACGAGTGGGGCATGGCGGTGCGCATGTCGAACCGGAACAGCCGCAAGGTGACGAACTACACGGAGGACTACGGCGGCCTGAGCGACGACGACCCGTTCGAGGACAGCGTGGACCAGCAGATGGCGGCGAGCTCGGCGCAGGACGCCGAGGAGGTCGGCGACCAGATCGAGGGCGTGCTGGGCCACGAGCGCGACGAGGCGCACCTCGACGATCCTGAGGACGTGCCGACAGAGAACATGCGGTTCGTCATCAAATGGAAGGGCTACTCGCACTTGCACGATACGCACGAGACGTACGAGTTCCTGCAGCGCTTCCCAGGGTTCAAGCGGGTGACGAACTACATCAAGTCCGTCTGGCAGCCGCTGCACGAGATCTCGACGAACCCGGAGGCGACGCGCGAGGACCTCGAGGCGCTGCAGATCCAGCGCGAGCGGCAGCGGGAGCTGCTCGAGAGCTACCGGACAGTGGAGCGCGTCATTGCACAGCGGGAGGACCCGCCGAGCGAGGAGGTGCCGTATGCGCACGTGGCATACCTGGTCAAGTGGAAGGGGCTCAGCTACGCGGACTGCTCCTGGGAGAGCGACGAGGACGTGTCGCGGATCGCCCGGGGCGCGATCGACGCGTACCTGGCGCGGAGCACGGCGGTGACCGTGCCGGCACGGAGCGAGACGTTCAGCCGCGGGCGCCCGCCGTACGTGCGCATGACGGAGCAGCCGCCGTACATCGGGGCGCACGGCACGCTCAAGGACTTCCAAATGACGGGGCTCAACTGGCTCGCGTACCTCTGGAGCAAGGGCGAGAGCGGCATCCTGGCGGACGAGATGGGCCTCGGCAAGACGGTGCAGACGGTGGCGTTCTTCTCCTACCTGTTCCACACCTGCTACCAGTACGGCCCGTTCCTCGTGGTGGTGCCGCTCTCGACGCTGCCGTCGTGGCTGCAGCAGTTTGAGCACTGGGCGCCGGACATGAACGTGGTGGCATACACGGGCAACTCCCAGAGCCGCGAGGTGATCCGCGAGTACGAGTTTGGCCCGCCGCGCAAGATGCGGCTCAATGTGCTGCTCACCACCTATGAGTTCATCCTCAAGGACCGCGCGGACCTGGGCGCGATCAAGTGGCAGTTCCTCGCGGTGGACGAGGCGCACCGGCTCAAGAACGCCGAGTCGCAGCTGTACGAGGCGCTCAACTCGTTCTCGTGCGCGGACAAGCTGCTCATCACCGGGACGCCGCTGCAGAACAACGTCAAGGAGCTCAGCGCCCTGCTGCACTTCCTGCGGCCGGACCAGTTTGACCTGGAGCCGGCGTTCGACATCGCGGACGTGGACCAGGGCAAGATCCAGGAGCTGCACGAGCGGCTGGAGAACGTCATGCTCCGGCGGCTCAAGCGCGACGTGGTCAAGGAGCTGCCGACCAAGTCGGAGCAGATCCTGCGCGTCGAGATGTCGGGCATGCAGCAGCGCATGTACAAGGCGATCCTCACGCGCAACTTTGCGCAGCTCGCGGGCACCAACACGCCGCAGTTCAGCCTGCTCAACATTGCGATTGAGCTCAAGAAGGCGTCGAACCACCCGTACCTGTTCGACGGTGCGGAGCCGCCGAGCCACTCGCGGGACGAGACGCTGCGTGGGCTGATCATGCACAGCGGCAAGATGGTGCTGCTCGACAAGCTGCTGGCCCGGCTCAAGGCGGACGGCCACCGGGTGCTGATCTTCAGCCAGATGGTGCGCATGCTTGATATCCTGTCCGACTACCTCTCGCTGCGGGGCTACGTGCACCAGCGGCTGGACGGCACCGTCTCGTCGGACGTGCGGAACCGGGCGATCGACCACTTCAACGCGCCGGACTCGCCGGACTTTTGCTTCCTGCTCTCCACGCGCGCCGGCGGCCTGGGCATCAACCTCGAGACGGCCGACACGGTGATCATCTTTGACAGCGACTGGAACCCACAGAACGACCTGCAGGCCATGTCCCGGGCGCACCGGCTCAACTCCAAGTTCCACGTGAGCGTGTTCCGGCTGCTCACCAAGGGCACGGTGGAGGAGGACGTGCTGGAGCGGGCGAAGCGCAAGATGGTGCTCGAGTATGCGATTATCCACCAGATGGACACGTCCGGGACCAACTTTGCGCCCAAGTCGCTCTCCAAGTCGAACCAGAACTTTAGCCGCGAGGAGCTTGGCGAGATCCTCAAGTTCGGCGCGCAGAGCATGTTCAAGAACGACAGCGAGGCCGGGCAGCAGCAGAAGCTGGACGAGATGGACCTGGATGACATCCTCAAGCACGCCGAGGCGCGTGAGACCGAGGTGGACAGCAGCACGGCGTCCTCCGGCGGCGAGGGCTTCCTGCAGCAGTTTGCGCAGGTGCAGGACATCAAGAACGATGTCTCGTGGGACGACATCATCCCGGCCGAGGAGCGTGTCAAGGCCGAGGAGGAGGAGCGGCAGCGTGCGGTCGAGAGCGCCATGGCCGCGAGCTCCTCGCGGCGGCGTGCGGCGATGGTGGCGAGCGAGACGAACGCGGCGAGCGCCAAGGCGGACGCCGGCGAGGAGGGGCCCGCGGAGCCCGCGTCCAAGAGCGCCAAGCCGTCGCGCAAGACGGCGGGGCAGCGCTCGCTGGAGCTCAAGGAGCGCGACCTGCGCGTGCTGTTCCGCGGCATCCAGCGCTGGGGCGACATCCGCTTCCGCTACGACGTGATCGTCGCCGAGGGCAAGCTCCAGGACAAGAACCGCGCTGTGCTGCTGCAGGCGGCCGACGAGCTCGTGGCGCTCGCCGAGGAGAAGCTCGCGGAGCACCAGGCATTTATCCGTGGGAAGCAGGAGCGCGGCGAGGAGATCACCTCGGCGCTGCGGCAGCGTGCGGTGCTGCTCAACTTCCGTGGCATTTCGAACATCAACGCCGAGACGGTGCTCATCCGGCACTATGAGCTGCGCCTGCTCGCCGAGGTGCTGGACGCCGCCGAAGACCCGCTCGCCTGGCGCATCCCCGTGGACAATCTCAAGAGCACGCTCAACTGGCACTGCGAGTGGGGCGCTCTAGAGGACTCGCGGCTGCTGGTGGGCGTCTGGCGCCACGGGTTCGGCTCCTGGGAGCAGATCGAGGCGGACCCCGAGCTCGGCCTGCAGGGCCGCTTCTTCCTCGAGGAGGGCAAGCGTGGGAACGAGTCTCGAGACGACAAGGGCGAGAAGGAGGACAAGGGCGAGAAGGAGAAGCCTGAGGAGAAGCCCGAGAAGCCCGAGGAGAAGCCCGAGAAGGAGAACGGGACGAATGGCAAGCCCGCGGCGCCCAAGACGGGGGCGGGCAAGTCGCGCCCGATCCCGAACGCGATCCACCTCGTGCGCCGCGGTGACTACCTGCTCAAGATGCTGCGCGAGTCGGTGAATGCGTCGCGGAGCGAGGAGCCGCCCGCGGCGAAGCCGGCGCCCAAGCGCCCGCGCTCTGCCAGTGCCGACAAGAGCAGCAGCAAGCGGAGTGCGGCGCAGTACTCGTCGGACTCCGAGTCGGACGACGGGTACGCGAGCATGGACGAGATCGAGTGCAAGGAGCTCATGCGTCCGTGCAAGAAGCAGCTCAAGAAGCTCAAGGACGACACGGAGCACCTCGAGCGGGATGCCAAGGTGGCCACGCTCAAGGAGTGCCTCTCGGCGATCGGCGGGCACATTGACCATCTGCTACACACCAAGTTTGCCAAGTGCACCGCAGCCGAGAAGGACCGCTGGCACCGGCACCTCTGGGCATTCTCTTCCTTCTTCTGGCCCAAGAAGGTGAAGCCTGAAAAGCTGCAGGCCATCTTTGGCAAGCTCGTCGGGCATGCCGACGGTGCCGAGAAGCGCAAGCGGGAAGCTGAGCCGGACGACTCGGCCAAGCGCACCAAGGCCGAGGCGTCCTAGAAACATAGCGTCTAGTTGCTCATGGTCACATGCATAACACACGCCTGGTCGGTGGTCTATGGTACAGTAGCTGCCCTAGAGCTCCTCGTCGCTCTCCTGCACGGCGTCGGGCGCACTGCGCGCCGGAGCGCCGGCCTTGAGCGACGCCGGATCGAGGATCGGGTTGTTGTCCGCAGCCGCGCCTGCCGCGCCGTGCTCGGCCGCGCCTGCTGCGCCGTCGGCGGCGACCGGGGCGTCCCAGGCGTCGCCGGCGTCCCAGTTGTCCATGGGGTCCTCTTCGCCCTCGGCGCCGAGCTCCATGAACGTGTTGACCGCCCCGGTGAGCTCGCCCTCGCGGCGGCGCTTCTTGCTCTCCTTGCGAGCCTTGCGGCGGGCGGCACCGCGCGAGAGTGCCATGCCCTCGAGCTCCTCGGCAGAGAAGAGCTGCCGGTCGCTCTGCCCAGCGGGCCGGGCCGGCGCCTTGGGCGCCGGCTCCGGCTCCGGCTCCTCCTCCTCGGCGTCGTCCGTGGCGAGCAGGGAGAAGGCGTTGCCGCGGCTCGGCGGCGCCGCGCGCCACGGCACGCTCTCCTCCTCGTCGCTCTCGTCGTCGGAGCCGTCCCGTCCACGCTTCCCCAGCGACGAGTCGGCGGGGTCCGGCGCCGGTGGCGCGGCGGGCTCGGCAGCTGTCGCAGGCTCATCATCCTCCATTTCGGCCGACGCCACAGGGCCGCCACCGAGCACCCGGTTGTCCGCCTCGCCGAGCAGGCCGCCCAGGTCGAACGCCTCGCTGTACCCGGTGAGGATGGCGTCCTCGCCGGGCGCGGCCGGAGCGTCCTCCGCGCGCCGCGCCGGACGCGTGGGCGGCTCGGTGTGGTACCGGATCTTGCCCGAGTTCCAGTCGTGCAGCACGGAGCGGGCGGTGCCCTCGAGGTCCGGTACGGCGCCACGGGCGAGGCGCCCCTTTTGGAAGGCGACGCGCAGGAGGAAGCCTTGCACGTCCACACACGCATCCTCCGGGATCTTGTACACGTCCGCGAGGCACGCCGGCGAGACGCGCGCGAGGATCGCCTGGACGGGCTCCATCGGGTCCTCGACGAGCTCGGCCTTGAGCACGTTGCGCAGAAGCGCCGCCTGCCGCGCCGCCTGCGCCACCTCGGCGCTGGCGCCGGGCGGCGCAGCGGCGTCCGCGAACACGATGCCGGGGCAGTCGAGCAGGCGCACGTGCCGGTCGAGCATCACGCCCTGTACGACCTTGGTGTGGCCCGGCGTGGCGGCCACTCCACACACCCGGGAGCGCTTGAGCGAGTTGATCAGGCTGCTTTTGCCCACGTTGGGCGCGCCGACGATGCCGACGGTGATGCTCGTCTTGAGGTTCAGGTTCCGCGAGTAGTTCTTGATCAGCTGCAGGATCTCGTTCGCGCCTGCGGCCTCGGCGCCCGTGGCGAGCGCCGCGCTCGGGTCCGACGCCCGGGCGGCAAGCATGCCGCCCTGCGAGAGGTGCGACCGCTGCTGCTGCGTGGACGCCTTGAACGGCAGCGTCGGGAACTCGTGCCGCAGGTATGTGAGCCACGCACGCGTGTTGGACGCGGGCACCAGGTCCACCTTGTTCAGCACGAGAATCACGCGCTTCCCCTGCTGCACGGCCTCGCGCTCGAGCGAGTAGGCCCGGCAGCCGAGCGGATCGCGCACGTCGAGCACCTCGAGCAGCACATCCGCGTGCTCCAGCACCTTGCGCAGCTCGCGCATGAACTGCTTCAGGCTCCGGTCGCGCGGCGCCGTCGCGACCGCCGAGGGCTCCTCAGCAGCCATGGCGTCGCCGCCGGTCGGCAGCGGCTGCAGCACCTCCATGTTGGTCCGCTTGCTGCAGGCGATGCGCCCGCGCTTGAACGGCGCACTGTCCATGCGCGTCGCACCGCGCTCTGGTGCACGCCGTGCGTTGCGCGCGCCGTGCCGGCTGCTCTGCTGTGTCCGCGGCCCGCCGTGGCGTCGCCCCATCGTGGTGGCGCCTCTGTGGAGGCCGGCGCGCAGGCACTTTTTTTCGCGGCGGCGGCACGTGACATCTTTCGCTTGACATCCCTACGGCTCGGCGTGACTCGACCACGGCCGGCGATGGACGCGCTGTACGTGCACAAGCCGCGCGCAGTGCCGCGAGACGCGGCACTGGAGCAGCTGTATGCGCAGCTGCCAGAGTACCTGCGGAATGCGGACGGAACGCCCGACTACCTGCGCCTGATCCTCAGCGCGCACCTGTACGACCTGGTCAAGCTGACCCCGCTGCAGCCCGCGGCGCAGCTCTCGCTGCGGCTCGGGTGCGAGGTGCTGTTCAAGCGCGAGGACCTGCAGCCCGTGTTCACGTTCAAGCTGCGTGGGGCTTACAACATGATGCGGCAGCTGGACGACGAGCGCAAGTGGAAGGGCGTGGTCACCTGCAGTGCCGGGAACCACGCACAGGGAGTGGCCATGGCCGGTGCGCATCTCTCGATCCCGTGCATGATTGTGATGCCGCGCGGCACGCCGCGGATCAAGTGGGAGAGTGTGGAGCGGCTCGGGGCCAAGGTGATCATGCACGGTGCCGACTTTGACGAGGCCAAGGCCGAGTGCCATCGGCTCGCAGAGGCGCACGGGCTGACCATCATCCCGCCGTTCGACGACCCGCGGGTGATTGCCGGGCAGGGCACGCTTGCCGTCGAGGTGTGCAACCAGACGGACATGAACAAGGTGGACGCCATCTTTTGCGCCGTGGGCGGCGGCGGGCTGGCCGGCGGCGTCGCCGCGTACGTGAAGCGCATTGCGCCGCCGCACGTCAAGGTGTTTGGCGTGGAGACGTTCGACGGCGACGCGATGCAGCAGAGCCTGGAGCGTGGCGACCGGGTGATGCTGCGGGACGTGGGCCTGTTCAGCGACGGCACGGCGGTGCGCCAGGTGGGCGCCGAGTGCTTCCGGCTGTGCAGCACGCTGCTGGACGGCGTGGTGCGGGTGAGCAACGACGAGATCTGCGCGGCGATCAAGGACGTGTTCAGCGACACGCGGTCCATCACCGAGCCCGCCGGAGCGCTGGCGATCGCCGGGCTGAAGCGGTACGTGGCGATGCAGGGCGCCGCGGCGAGCGGCCGGCGCTACGTGGGCGTGGTGTGCGGCGCGAACATGGACTTTAGCCGGCTGCGCTTTGTCGCGGAGCGCGCCGACATTGGCGAGGAGCGCGAGGTGCTGCTCTCGGCGGAGCTGCCCGAGGAGCCCGGCAGCTTCATGCGCCTGTACCAGCACCTCGCGCCGCGGGACATCACCGAGTTCTCGTACCGGTACAGCGACGGGCAGAAGGCGTTTGTGTATGTGGCGTTTATCCTCAACGGCATGCTGCCCGCGGCGGGCGGGAACCCGATCGCGGCAAGCGGGCAACCGGCGAGCGACGGCGTCTCCTCCGCGCGCGATCTCGAGGTGCGCGGCGTGCTCGAGGCGCTCAACGCCGACGGCCTCCGAGCGCACGACATCAGCGGCGACGAGCTGGCCAAGGCGCATGCGCGCTACTTTGTCGGCGGGCGCGAAAACGTGCGGGACGAGCGCCTCTTCCGCTTCCAGTTCCCCGAGCGGCCCGGCGCGCTGCGCCGCTTCCTCGAGGGGATCAACGCGGGGTGGAACATCTCGCTGTTCCACTACCGGAACCACGGCGGGGACATTGGCAAGGTGCTCGCCGGGATCCAGGTGCCGCCGGAGAGTGCGCGCGAGTTTGACCGCTTCCTGCGTGAGCTCGACTATATCTACTCGGAGGAGACCGAGAACCCCGTGTACCAGCGGTACATGCGCAGTACATAGCTTTTAGCATGCACACCTGCTGGGGCAGGGCACGGACTAAAATAGGGATCAGCCGTCGTGCACAGCGTGCCTGTGTCGCATGTTGCATGCCGTCTGTCGCTTGCAGCGTAGCTGGGTCATGACCTACTTGTCTAGTGCCTGGTGCGAGATCATCGCGCGGTACTGCTCCGAGACCTGCACGAGCTCGTCGTGCGTGCCGCGGGCGGCGATGCGCCCGTTGCGGAAGAGGAAGATCTGGTCCGCCATGCGGATGGTGTGCATCCGGTGCGCGATGGCCAGGATGGTGCACTGGCGCGACTCGCGCAGGTGCATCAGGGTGCGCTGGAACGCCTGCTCGCTCGTGGCGTCCATCGCCGAGGTGCTCTCGTCCAGAAGCAGCAGCCGCGGGCGCCGCACGAGGGCGCGGGCGATCGAGATACGCTGCCGCTGCCCGCCGCTGAGGTGCGAGCCGCCGGGGCCCACGTTGGTGTCGTACTGGTCCGGCATGTCCATGATGGCGTCGTGGACATACGCGTCCTTGCACGCCTGCACGATGCGCTCGTCGGGCGCGCGGTGCTCGCGGTGCGCAAAGCGCGCTTCCGACTCGGCGGTGAGCGTGTCGTCGAGACCGAGCGCCACGTTAAAGTGCACCGAGCCGTGGAAGAGCATAGGCTCCTGCGGCACAATCGCCATGTTCCGCCGGAGCTCCTGCGTCGGCACACGCGCCGTGTCGAGCCCGCCGACCCGCACCACGCCGGTAGTCGGCTCGTAGTAGTTCTCGATCAGGCCCATGGTCGTCGACTTGCCCGAGCCGCTCTCGCCGATAAACGCGGCAAACGTGCCCGGCTCGATCACCAGCGAGATGTCTGTGAGCGCCGGCGCACTGCGCAGCGGGTAGGTGAACCCGACACGCTCGAACTCCACCGGGAGCGGGCCGGGCGCCGGCGGCGCGGGCGCCAGCGTTTCCTCGAGGTCCTTGCGCCGCGGCTGCTTCCGCTTCTTCCACCGCACGCTCTCCGCGCTGTCAAGCAGGGAGAAGATGTTGGCCGCCGACACCTGCGCCTTGGTGAAGTCGGGCGCGAACGCGAGCAGCTGCCCGCTGGACTGCGCCGAGAAGAGCAGCGCGGGCAGCACGGTGAAGAAGGCCACCTGGGAGAAGCGCTGCTCCGCCACGTTCTTGGAGCCCCACCAGTAGGCAAACCCGTAGATAAAGTACGAGATGCTCAGCGAGATGGCCAGGAACACGTTGCCGATCACCAGGTGGCGCATGCTCTCCCGGTAGGGCGCGGCAAAGCTGTGCTGGAACAGCTGGAGCACGTCCCGCTCGCGGCCGAGCGAGGCGACTGTGCGGATCGCATGCGCCGCCTCGACGGCGAGCGCGGTGGACCGGGCATACACGGTCTCGTGCCGCCGCTGAAAGTCGGCGATCACCTTGAGCCGCAGGTAGCCTGCGGCGAGCAGGATCGGCGCAGTGGCGAGGATCACCACGGCGATGCGCCAGGCGACGATGTGGGCGAGCGTGATGCCCGCCACCATGTTGACCAGGATGCTGAAGATGGTGCCGATCACCGTGCTGGTGAGCCCGCCCAGGTTGCTGATGTCTGCGCCGAGCCGCGCGATCATCCCGGCAGGCGACTGCCGCCGCTCCTCGTACCACGCGAGCCGCTGTGTCGTGAGCGTGCGGAACACGAGCTTCCGGATCTGCAGGAGGAGCCGCTCCGAGACGAACCCGAACGCCGTGCCGCTCACAATGTACGCGCCGAGCTCCACCAGGGCGAGCACAAAGAACATGAGCGCAAAGAGGTCCGCGCGCGACTCGACCTGCGACGGTGGCTTGCAGGGGTTCAGCGCCTGGATCACATGCCCAAAGATGACCGCCTCGCCCGAGTACGCGCCGCCGATCACCGCCGAGGCGGCCAGCCCGAGGACCACCTGCGGCCACTTTTGCATCGCCATCGCGCCGAGGCGGCCAAGCGCCCGCGTGTACGACATCTTGGGGTCCTCGACGGGCTCCGGCATGCCCTCGGGCTGCACCGGTGCCTTTTCCGAGAACGCCGGCGCCTCTTCCGCCATCGGGTGCATGGCGGGCCCGACGTTGGGCTCGGGCAGCGCCGGCACCGGGCCGGAGGCGGCCACGGCGTCTCTGGCGCTGGCCGCCTCCCAGGCGGCCGCCGCCCCCTGCGCGGGTATCTGGCCCTCGGTCGAGCCGTACGGGGGCGCCTCGGCGGGCTGTGCAGCGGCGTCCGCCGGTGCGCGCCCGGGGCTCGGGCCGCTGGCGGCGTGCTCGCTGTCGCCGTCCTGGCTGTGGGTCTGCGCGTCGACGAGCTTGGCGTAGTGCCCCTTGAGGTCCACGAGCTCGGCGTGCGTGCCCTGCTCGACGACGCGGCCGTGGGCCATCACCACGATCTTGTCGTAGTGCTTGATTGTCGAGAGCCGGTGCGCAATGGCCACCACCGTGCGGTTCTCCGAGACGCTGTCGAACGCCGCCTGGACGGCGCGCTCGCTCTGGGAGTCGAGCGCGGCGGTGGCCTCGTCGAGCACGAGGATGCGCGGCTGCTTGACGACCGCGCGAGCCAGGGCGATCCGCTGCTTCTGCCCGCCGGAGAGCTGCCCGCCGGCGGCGCCGACGCGCGCAAAGTAGCCGCCGGGCAGGTCCGTGATGAAGCCGTGCGCATGGGCGAGGCGCGCCGCCTCCTCACACAGGCGGCGCACCTCCTCGAGCGGCGCGCGCATCGGCTCGGGCGTCGCGGTGCGCATCGCCGCCTCCAGGTCGTCGTGGTCCAGCGAGAAGCAGGAGAGGAAGTGCAGCGCGGGATGCAGGTGGGCGTGCGCGGCGCTGCTCAGCAGCCCGTGCGCGATGCTCTCCAGCACCGTGCAGTCGAACAGCACAGGCTCCTGGCCCACGAGGCCCATCTGCGAGCGGAGCCAGTGCACGTTGAGCGCCGGGAGCGGCGTGCCGTCGTGCAGGGAGACGGAGCCCTCGAGCGGGTCGTAGAAGCGCATCAGCAGCGACACGATGGTGCTCTTGCCGCTGCCGCTCATGCCGCAGATGCCCACCCGCTTCCCCGGCTCCAGGTCCAGGTCCAGGGCGTGGAGCGTGATCGCGTCGGGACGCGCGGGGTATGCAAAGCTCACGTCGCGCAGGCGCAGGCCGAGCGCGTCGCCCGGCGCGAGCTGCGGCGCCGCGCCGTGCTCGTCGAGCGGGTCGATCGGCGAGTGGCGCTGGATCGTGGCAAACAGGCGCTTGCCCGCGCCGCCCGCGGCGGAAAACGTCTGCAGGTAGGGGGAGATCTGGCCGATCACGAAGGAGGCGTCGAGCAGGAGGAAGATGACCGTGTACACGGAGCCGACCAGCGCGGACGGATCGCCGTCGGACCTGGCCATGGCGGACGTCACCTGGCGGCTGCCCGAGTAGAACGCGAGCGCGTTGGCCGAGTACCCCACGAAGAAGAGGGCGCCGAGCATGGCGGCCGCGGCGCACGCACGGTACACGCCGCTGCGGCGCGCGAGGTGCAGGTGGCGGTTGTAGAGGCCGACGAGCGGGCGCTGCGACTCGAACGCCTGGACGACGCGCAGGTTGTTGAGCGCCTCGTCGGCGATGCCCATCGCGTCGCCGAGGTGGCCGGACATGCGGTCGGTGAAGCGGCTCACGAACTGGGAGCCGACGAGCGAGATGAGCAGGAACGCCGGCACGAGCGAGACGAGCTGCCCCGCGAGCGGCGCGAGCTCGATGAACGCCACCACGTAGGAGGCGACAAAGTAGGCGACCGCCGAGATGAGGATGCCGACCTTCTCGCTGGTGCCGTTCTGCACGGCGAGCAGGTTCTCGCTGAGGTTCGTGGTGATCTCGCCAGGCCCGAGCTCGTCAAAGTAGCTCATGTCCTGCCGCAGCAGCGCCGAGACGTACTCCTCGCGCATGCGGCGCACGACGCGCTCGCCGAGCGCGGACCAGGCGCTGGTGTAGATCCAGATCAGCGCAAAGTTGATCGCGGCGATGATCACGATCTTCTCGACGTGGTCCGCCACGTTCGAGAGGAACTCGCTCTGCTGCTGCGGCGACATGCGGTTCCCGCCCTGCGACGCACACGAGTAGCTGTTGAACCCGTCGATCATCTTGCCGAACAGAAGGCCGATGAGCGGCAGCGGCACGCCCGCGGCGATCGCGGCCGTGATCCCGGCGGCGAGCAGCAGGTAGTCGACCCCGCTGCAGCCGACAAACAGGCGGCCGTAGGCCATCGACGGCTTCATCGCCGTGCGCATCGCCAGCCACTGGCTCGCGAGGCGGCCTGGCGCCCGCTTGCGCGCGGCGGCGTGCGCCGGGCCCGCGTCCGCTGGCTCACTCGGCGCTCCCATCAATCGCGCGTTGCGTCGCACGCTGGTGCAGTCCCGTAGCCCCGCAGCGGCGCTGGCTGTCTCGATGCGCTGGGTGCCAGAGGAACTCCTCACGGCTGATCGATGGAGCGGGCGGACTGAAAAGTCCGAGCAACTCCACCGGCGGCGCTTGTCGATTTCTTCTTTGCGTGCAGCGGGCGCGGCGCGTGATTGGTCCAGCAGCGCGAAAAGAGTTATCAGATCAATCGAGACTTGGCGCGTGTCCCTGTCAAGATCTCATCAGCGGCGCAAATTAGCTCGGTGTGGCGCATCGCTTCGCGCAAGACGCTTCTTCGCCAGGTACTGCTAGAAGACCCACGATGGCACGCGCGCCGTTCCCGGACGTGACTGGACTCCGGCTCGCCGCCAGCGCGCGTGCCGCGTTTGCCGAGCACGCTGTAGCGCGGCTGGGCTCCGCCAGCCGGCGCACGCGGGTACCCGCCGCGGCGCTCGAGCGCCTCGAGCAGGAGCGCCGCTGGGCGCCGGGCACCCTTGTCTGCGCCGCGTTCTCTGCGGTGCTGTTCCAGTACCTCGCGCACGAGTGCGACGAGGTGGAGCTCGACGCGGTCGTGCACGGCGTCGCCGCCGTGCGGGTCACCGCCGAGCCGAACCTCGCCGAGCAGGTGAGCGCCGCGCTGCGGACGCGCGAGGCGCCGGGCGTCTCGGGGCCCGCCGCGGTGCTCCTCGCGCTCGACGACACGCGCGACGGTGCGCTGCGCCGCGCCGAGGCCGCCCTCGCGCGCGCGGACGTGAGCCTCGCGCTCGTCGCCTACACGGAGGAGGGCGCCGTGGCGCTCACCCTGCTGGCGTCGCCGTCGGTGCACGTGCACGACTCGGCGCTCCTGCAGCTGCAGCAGACCGAGGCGCTCCTCGAGACGCTGCTGCGCACGCCCGACGCGCCCGTGCAGAGCGCGCGGTGCCTGCCGAGCGCGCTGCGGGCGATCGCGAATCCGCAGCCGGTGTCGGTGCAGGCCGACATCGACGCGGCGCACGGCCTCGAGGGCGAGCGGCTCGAGGACCAGTTCCTGCGCCGCGCGCGCGCGCAGCCGGACGTCGCCGCGCTCGCGTGCTGCACGGCGGTGCCGGACGACGCGCCGGCGCGCATCGAGACCTGGACGTACGCGCAGCTCGAGGCGCGCTCGCGCGAGATCGCCGCGCTCCTGCTGGACCGCACGAGCGTCGCGGCGGTCGCCGCGGCGGACGACGCGGTCGTGGCGCTCCGCCTGGACAAGTCGCCCGACATGTACGCGGCGATCCTCGGCGTGGCGCGCGCCGGCGCCGCGTGGTGCCCGATCGACCCCGAGTGGCCCGCGGAGCGGCAGCGCGCGCTGCTCGCCAAGTCCGGCGCCGTGGCGGTGCTCACCGCCGGGCACGCGGCCGCCGCGGCGCTCCGCGAGCTCGCGCCGCCGGGGATGCGGGTCGTGCGCGTCGAGGAGCGCGCGGCGACCCCGGCGGTGCTGCCGCAACCGCCGCGGAGCTCCGCGGCGCTCGCGTACAAGATCTGGACAAGCGGCACGACGGGCCTGCCCAAGGCGGTCGGCATCCCGCACAGCGCCGCCGTGCAGGGGATGCGGGCGCTCCAGGCGGCGGTGCCCACCACGTTCGGCGCCGCGGCGCCCGGCGAGGTGCGCTTCCTCCAGTTCGCCGCCTACGTGTTCGACCTGTCGATCTTTGACATCTTTTACGCGTGGGGCCACGGCGGCACGGTGTGCTTTGCGCCGCTGCAGCTGCTGCTCACCCGGCTGGTGCGGGTAGCAAACGCGCTGCAGGTGACCCACACGCTCTTTACTCCGGCCGTGTCGGCCATGGTGCCGCGCGCCGCGGTGCCGAGCATGCGCATGGTGATCAACGGCGGCGAAAAGCTCTCCCAGGTGGTCGCGGACGAGTGGACGCAGCGGTGCGGGCTGGTGAACATCTATGGCCCCGCCGAGGCGACGCTCTCGGTGACGATGCGCGCCCTGCGGGAGCACGACCAGGTGAAGGCGCACAACATCGGCGTGCCGTTCCCCACGGCCGGGTGCATCGCGGTGGACGCGAACCTCTGCGCGGTGGCCCGCGGCGCGATCGGCGAGCTGCTGCTCTCTGGCCCGCAGCTCGCGCGCGGCTACATCGGCGACGCGGACAAGACCGCGGAGCGGTTCGTGGCGCACCCCGAGTTCGGCCGCGTGTACCGCACGGGCGACCTGGTGCGCATGCTGGCAGACGGCGAGATCGAGTACCTCGGGCGCAACGACGACCAGGTCAAGATCCACGGGGTGCGCATCGAGCTGCTCGAGATCAACGCCGCGGTCAAGAGCGTGTCCGCCGCGGTGAAGGACGCGGACACCATGGCGCTGCCCGGCGCCGCCGGCGACGAGCCGCGCATCGTCGCGTTTGTCGTGGTGCCCGGCGGCCCGGGCAGCGTGCTGCGCACCGACGCCGAGGCGCTCGCCGTCGCCCGCGAGCTGCGCGCCGGCACGCAGAAGCTGCTCCCGGCGTACATGGTGCCGGCGCACTTTGTGGTGCTCTCGGGCTTCCCGCGCACCTCGAGCGCCAAGATCGACCGCCGCGCGGTGAGCGCCGCGTTCAGCGAGCTGGACGTGGTCGCCTGGGAGAGCCAGATGGCCGCCGACGGCGCCGGCGCCTCGCACGCCGCGCTCGCCTCGCCGCTCGCCGAGCGCCTGCGTGCCGGGATCGCGCTGCTGTGCAGCGTGCCGCCGGAGCGCATCACGCCGCACGTGCCCTTCGCCGCGCTGGGCCTCAACTCGATCCGCGCCATGCAGCTCGCCGCGCGCCTCACCGACGAGGGCACGCCCATCTCGGCCGCGGAGCTCCAGCGCCACGACTCGCTCACCAAGCTGCTCGCCGCCGCGGACCACGCGCAGACGGCCTCGGCGGAGCGCGCCGCTCGCGCCGCCGAGCTGCTCCGCGCGGTGGACGCCGCGCACCGCGCGCACCTCGAGCGCGTCCTCGCGCCGCTCGGCGCGGCGTGCGCGCAGGTGCTCCCGGTGACCCCGCTGCAGCAGAGCATGCTCCTCGAGACGTCGGTGGACCCGCGCCGGTACTGGGTGCACCGCGTGTATGCGCTGCAGGCGCCGCCGGATGCCGCGGCGCTCCGCGAGGCGCTGGCCCGCACCGCGGCGGACCTCGCGTGCCTGCGCACGGGCTTTGTGCCGCTCGCCGAGACGCGCGCCGCGCCGGCGCAGGACGCCTGCGACGCGGCGTTCGCCCCGCTCTACGTGGCCGCCGTCTGGGAGCGGTACGCGCCGCCGCTCAGGGAGGCGCCGCTCCCGGCCGGCGCCTCGGACGCGCAGGTGGACCGCGCCGTGCTGGAGCACGTCTCGCCGCCCGGCAGCGCGAGCGACGGGCAGCCGCCGTTCCGCGCGCTCCTGCTGCACGGCGCCGGGAAGGCGTTCCTCGCGCTGACGCTGCACCACGCGCTCTACGACGCGCACACGCTCGAACTGCTCGCGGAGCGGCTCGGCGCGTTCGTCGGCGGCGGCGGCGCCGCGGCGCCGCCGCCGCCGCTCGCCGACGCGCTCCCGGCGCTCATGCCGCTCTGCGCGGCGGAGCAGCGCGCCACGCTGGACGTGTGGACCGCGCAGCTCGCGCAGTACCCGCGCGCGCACCGGCTCGAGTTCCCCACGCTGCTCACCGAGCGCGCGGCGCCCTCGGCGCCGCGCTTTGCGCGCAGCGTGCGCGCCGCGAGCACGCCCTGGACGGCGCTCGAGCAGGCCGCCGCCGCGTACGGCGCATCGATCCGCCCGCTCGCGCAGCTCGCGTGCGCCCGCGTGCTCGCCGCGTACATGGACACAGAGTGCGTGCTGCTGGGCGACGTCGTGTCGCAGCGGCAGGGCGATGCGCGCCTCGAGCACGTCGGCGGCCCGCTGCTCGCCACGCTCCCGGTGCCCGTGGACCTGCGGGACCGTGCGCCGGTGGCCGCCTGCGTCGCACGCCTCCAGGCGTTCCACCGCGCGGTGCTGGACCATGCCGCGGTGCCCCTTCCATTCGTGCGGCAGCAGATCGCCTGCCCGCGGGAGCGCCCGCTGTTTGAGTGCATGTTCCTCCTCGAGGTGGACGACGAGCCGGCCGCGGAGCCGCGCGCGCTCGGCGCCTGGCGCGACGTGGGCGTCGAGGTAGAGCACCCGCTGGCCATCGAGGTGCGCCTCGAGCGCGGGCGCCTCGTCCTGGCGCTCAACTACCGCCCCTCGCAGATCGCGCCGGCGTACGCGGAGCTGCTCCTGGCGCAGCTGGACGCGTTCCTCGCCGCGTACGCCGCGCACGGCGAGCAGAGCGTGGGCGGCGTCCCCGAGAGCGTGCTCGGCGACGCACGCCTCGTGGCCGAGGCGGCGCTGCGCCCCGCGCCGCCGCCGCGCTTCCAGTGCGTGGCGCAGTGGTGCTCGTTCTGGGCGCACCGGCGCCCCGACGCGGTCGCGGTGGACTTTTTCCAGGAGCTCGGCGCCGCGCACAGCTCGCCGCGCACGTACGCGGAGCTGGACGCGGCGAGCGCCGCGCTTGCCCGCGCCCTGCGCGCCCGCTGCGCGCCGCACGCCGTGGTGGGCGTCGATCTGCCGCGCAGCGCCGAGACGTACGTGAGCCTGCTGGGCATCCTGCGCGCTGGGCTCGTGTACCTCCCCCTGGACGAGACGCTGCCCGCGGCGCGGAAGCAGCTGCTCGTGCAGGACAGCGAGGCGGCCTGCGTAGTGACCACGGCGCAGAACGCAGGCGTGTACGGGGGAGTGTGCGCGGCGGAGCGCGTGGAGGCGCTCGTGGCGGCCGGCGCCGGCGCCGCCGGCGCCGCGCCGCCCGCCGACGCCCCGGTGCACGCCGACGACGTGGCGTACATCCTCTACACGTCTGGGAGCACGGGCCAGCCCAAGGGCTGCGTCCTCACGCACGGCAACCTGGCCGCGGCGATCGACAACCTGCAGGGCGCGCTCGAGAGCGCGGTGCCCGCGAGCGACGCCGGGGCGCCCTTCCGGCTCCTCGCGCGCTCCGCAGAGGCGTTCGACGTGCACCTGTGCGAGTGCTTCATCGCGCTCAAGTCCGGCGCGACGATCGTGACGATGCCGCGGGCCGTGCTGCTGCAGGACCTCGGCAAGGTGATCGCCACGGGCCGCGTGACGCACGCCTGTGTGGTGCCATCGCTCTTCTACACCGAGGGGCGGCGCATCGCGCCGGCGGACGTGCCGACGCTCCGCGCGCTCACCATCGGCGGCGAGAAGCTGCCGGAGGACGTGGTGCACACCTGGGGCGCGCAGACCCGCGTCCCGATGCTCAATGCGTACGGCCCGACCGAGGCGACGATCGGCATCTCGGCCGCGCGTGTGCGGGCGACGACGCTGCCCAGCTGCATCGGCGCCGCGTTCCCGGGGAACCAGTTCGTGGTGCTGGTCGGCGCCGGGCAGCAGCGGCGCCTCGCGCTGCGCGGCGAGGCCGGCGAGCTGTGCATCGTCGGCAGCCACGTCGGCCGCGGGTACGTGAAGCGCGAGGAGGCGCAGCGCGCGGCCTTCTTCACCTGGCGCGGCCGCCCGGCGTACGCGACGGGCGACATGGCACGGCTCGGCGCCTCGGACGAGGCCGAGTACCTCGGCCGCATGGGCACCTCGCAGGTGAAGGTGCGCGGCGCGCGCGTGGAGCTGGACGAGGTGGACGCCGCGGTGCGCCGCCAGTGGAAGCAGCTCGCCACCGGCGGCGCCGCGACGCTGCACACCGCCACGCTGCTGCTCACGCACCCGCAGCACGCCGACGCGCGCCTGGTCACCTTCACCGCGCACGCGGCGCACGTGCCCAAGGACGACACGCCGCCGCGGCTCGCGGAGCACGACGAGGTCGCCCGGGCGCACGACGAGCTGCATGCCGCGCTGCGCGAGTCGCTCTCGTCGTACATGGTGCCGAGCGTGCTGGTGCCGCTCACCTTCCTCCCGCTCGCCCGCGTCTCGGCCAAGGTGGACGCCCGCGCGCTTGCCCAGCTGTACGCGGCACAGCCGCTCGAGACGCTGGTGCGCGCCGCGCCCGACGCGGCGCCCAGCACGCCGCAGGAGCACGCGGTGCTTGCCGCCGTGCAGCACGTGCTGCGCCCGCCCGTGGACATTGGCGTGGAGGCGGACCTCTTTGGCTTTGGGCTGGAGAGCCTCGCCGCGGTGCGCCTCGCGCATGCGCTCGGCCAGCGCGGCGTGCCGGTGGCGCCCGCCGAGATCCTCGCCCGGCCCACCGTGCGCGGGCTCGCGGCGGCCGCCGCGGGCGCCAAGGGCGCCCGGGGCGCGCCCGTGCCGAGCGAGGAGGACGCCGCGGCGCGTGGCGCCGCGATCGTCGCGGGCCTGCCCGAGGCGACGCGCCGCGCCGCGGAGCACGCGTGGCCGTGCGTGCCGCTGCAGGAGGCGATGCTCAGCCAGTCGCTCGCGGAGCCGGCGCGCCGGCTCTACGTGAACCACGTGCGCTTCACCCCCGAGGACCCGCAGCGCGCGGCGGCCGCCTGGGCGGCCGCGCTCGAGGCGCACCCGGTGTACCGGAGCGTGTTCTGCGAGCACGAGCACCGGTTCGTGCAGGTCGCCCTGCGGCGCGAGGCGGCGCCGGTCCACGTGCGCCACGACGCCGCTCCGTGCACCGCCGAGGCGCGCGACGCGATTGCGGACGAGATCCTCGCGCAGCTCGCGGAGCGCCCGCCGGTGCGGCTCACCGTGTTTGGCCGCACGCTGTGTGTGAGCCTGCACCACGCCGTGTACGACGCCGTGTCGTTTGCCATGCTGCACCGCGAGGTGGACGCCCGGCTGCGCGGCGCGCCGGCGGCGGGCGGCGCCGCCTGGTCCTTTGCGCGCTTTGCGCAGTACGTCGCCGGCGCGCAGGAGCGCGCAGAGCCGTTCTGGGAGCGCGAGCTGGACGGCATGGTGTTCACCCCGTTCCCGAACGTGAGCGGGCGGCAGAGCAAGGGCGGCGAGGTGCACGAGACCACCTACCAGGTGCGCCGCTCGCTGCCCGAGCTCCAGGCGCTCGCCAAGGCCCGCGGCGTGACGCTGCATGCGCTTGTGCTTGCTGCCTTTGCCTCGCTGCTTGCGCAGTACGTGGGCGAGGAGGAGGTCACGCTGGGGCTGGTGCTCGGCGGGCGGGTCGTGGCAGCCGGCGATCTCGGCGAGGTGCACGGCCCGTGCGTCACGACGGTGCCGTTCCGGTGGCGTGCGCCGCCCGCGGGCGCCGCGGGCGCGGCAGGCGTGGACGCGGCCGCCGCGCCTGCGGCGGCCGCGCCCGCCTCGGCCGCCCAGACGAACGCGCACCTCGCCCGCGTGCTCGAGCACCAGTTTGTGAACAGCGCGGCGGTCGCACGCAAGCTGCGCCTCGAGGGCCCCCTCTTTGACGTGCTCTTCTCCTTCCTCGCCGCGGACGCGGAGCCGGCCGGCCCGCAGGACGAGCTGCGCACCGGCTACCCCGTGGCGCTCGAGGCGCGCGCCGGGCCGGACGCCCTCACGCTGCAGCTCGTGCACACCGTGGACCGGCTGCCCGACCGGCAGGCGGCGCTGCTCGTGTGCCAGGTGGAGGCCGAGATGCTCCGCCTGCTGGACGGCACGCCGCCGGACGCGGCCCTGCTGGCCACGGTGCCCGCCACCGCGGCGCCCGAGGAGCACGACTCGTTCCTCGCGCGGTTCCGCGCGCACGCCGCGCAGACGCCGCAGGCGCCCGCGCTGATGTTTGCGGAGCGGATCGAGCCGCTCGCCGCGCAGACGCTCAGCTACGCCGAGCTGGACGCGGCCAGCGACGCGTTCGCCCACCGGCTGCGCACGGTGCGCGGCGAGGCGGTGTTTGTGCACCTGCCGCGCAGCGTGGCGTTCTACGTGGCCCTGCTCGCCACCTGGAAGGCTCACAAGACGTACGTGCCGCTGGACCCGACGCTGCCCGCGGAGCGCCTCGCATACATGATCGAGGTGGTCACCCGGGGCGTCGGGCCCAGCACGCTGCTCACCGACGGCGGGCTCCCCGGCTACACGGGCGACATGCTCAGCCTGCAGGAGCTGATCGCAGGCGCCGCAGCGTGTGCCGAGGCGTCGGCGGCGGCGCCGCCGGCGGCGCCGCCGCTCGCCGCGCCGGCGACCATCCTGTTCACCAGCGGCAGCACGGGCAAGCCCAAGGGCGTGCAGATCAGCCACCGCGCCATTGCGAGCGTGCTGCTCTCGTGGCGCTCCATGCTCCCGACGACGCGCGCCTCGCGGCTCCTGCAGCTGGCGTCGCCGGGCTTTGACGTGTCGCTCGGCGAGGTGTGCCTGCCGCTGGCCAGCGGCTTTGCCGTCGCCACCGCGCCGCGGCAGGAGCTGCTCACCGACCTGGAGCTCGCACTGCACCGGCTCGGCGTCACGGTCGCCATGCTGCCCGCGGCGCTCGCGAGCGTGGTGCGCCCGGAGCACGCGCCGCCGCTCGCCTGGCTGCTCAGCGGCGGCGACGTGATCGACGACCGCGTGCTGCACACCTGGGGCGCGGTGCCCGGCCGGCTGATCAACGCCTACGGCCCGACCGAGGCGACCATCGGCAACACGCTCGGCTTCGTCGACGCCGACACGCGGCGCAGCGTCGTCGGCGAGGTGTACCCGACCTCGGCGCTCCACATGCTCGCCGCCGGCGGCACCCAGTGCGTGTATGCGGGCGCGGTGGGCGAGATCGCGTTCGCCGGGCCGCAGCTCGGCGACGGGTACGTCGGTGCGCCCGAGCTCACCGCGGCCAAGTTCACCACGCTGCCCAGCGGCGAGCGCGTGTACCGCACGGGCGACCGCGGCCGCCTGCTGTGCAACGGGCAGGTCGAGTGCCTCGGCCGCACCGAGCGTGGCCAGGTCAAGATCAACGGGCAGCGCGTGGAGCTGGACGAGATCGCCGCGGAGCTCGCGAGCGAGCCGGGCGTGCTCGACGCGCACGTCCAGTACCTCGACCACCGCGCGCTCGCCGCGCGCCAGCTCGTCGCGTACCTCACGCTGGACCGCGCTCCGGCGCCGCCGCACGGCGCGCCGCTCCAGGTGCGCCGCGACGCGGACGCCGCGGCGGCCGCCGCGGCGTGCGTGCGCGGCGCCGGCCGCCGCCTCGCCGCGTACATGGTGCCGGCGCACACGCTCGTGCTTGCGCACGCGCTCCCGCTCACCCCCAACAACAAGGTGGACCACGCGCGGCTCGCCGCGCTCTTCCACGCGCTCTCCGCGGAGGAGATCGCCGCGCTCCACGGCTCGTTTGCCGCCGCGCGCGAGCACGCCGAGCCAGCCTCGGAGACGGAGCGCACCCTCACCGAGGCGATCGCCGCCTTTTGCGGCCTGGAGCCGAGCGCGGTGCGCCGCGACGCGCCGTTCTACTCGCTCGGCATCGACTCGCTCTCGGCCATTAGGCTCGTGCGCGCGATGCGCGAGCGCGGCGTCCGGGCGAGCGTGAACGACGTGCTGCAGAGCGGCACGGTGCGCCGCCTCGCGGATGCCGTGGGGCGGGGCACGGCGGGCGGCCCGGCGGACGGCGCGCCGGACGGCGCGCCGTCCGCCTACAGCGCGCTCGTGCAGCGCATGGAGGCGGACGCGTTCCCCGCGGTGCGCGCCGCTCTGAGCGCCTCGGCGGGCACCGCCGCGCCCGCCACCCTCCTCCCGTGCACGCCCCTCCAATCAGGCATGCTCTCCCGCACAGTGGCCAGCGGCGGCGCCCTCTACCTGCACACGCTCGCGTTCGACGTGCGCGCGACGCCGGAGCGGTGCGCAGCTGCGTGGCAGCGCATCGTCGCCGCCAACGCGATCCTGCGCACCACGTTCCACTTTGTCGAGCGCGCCGCAGAGCCGTGGGTCCAGGCGGTGCATGCCGCCTGGGAGGCGGACGTGGTGATCCACCCGGCGGGCGCCGACGCGGACGCGGCGCTCGCCGCCTGGCGCGCCGCACGCGAGCTCGACACGCCCGCGGGCTTTGCCCGTGCGCCGCATGCGCTGCACCTGTTCCCCGGCGAGCCGGTGCGCATGGTGCTGTGCCTGCACCATGCGCTGTACGACGCGCATGCGCTCGGCGAGATCCTCGGCGACCTGGACGCGCAGCTGCGCGCCGCGCCGGGTGTGCAGCCGCCGGAGCGCCCGCCGTTCGAGGTGCTCCTCCCGCACCTGGTGCCCGGCGAGCAGGACACGGCCTACTGGCTCGGCACGCTCCAGGGGTACGTGCCGCGCGCGCTCGCCGCGCCGGGCGCGGCGGGCGGCTCCGCCGCCAGCCTGGCGACCGGCGTGCGCGGCGCGGACGCCGCGGCCGTGTGCCAGCGGCTGGGCGTCTCGTTCCACGCGCTCGCCACGCTCGCGTTTGCGCGCCTGCTGGGCGAGCTCACGGCAAGTGCAGACGTGTGCTTTGGGCAGGTGGTGAGCCTGCGCAGCGTGCACGAGCAGGCCGAGCAGGTGCTCGGCCCGGCGCTCAACACGGTCCCCACGCGTGTGCAGCTCGACCGCCCGCCCGGCGAGCAGCTGGCGGCCGTGCAGGCCGCCACGGACGCCGGGCGCCCGCACCGCCACGCGGCGCTCCACGAGGTGGTCCGTGGCGTGCAGCGCGCGACGCGCTCCGCCGCCCCGCTGTTTGACGCGCTCCTCGACGTGCAGCAGCACGGCGGGGACACCTGGCGCTCGCTCGCCCCGCACGAGCTGCACACGGACGCCGAGGAGGTGCAGTACGCGCTGAACGTGGCCGTCGTGCTCGGCGAGGCCGTGCAGCTGGAGGGCACCGCCCGCCGCGCGTTTGCGGGCGAGGAGCGCCTCGAGGCGCTCCTCGCGCGCCTCGGCGAGATCCTCGGCGAGCTGGTCACCGGGGCGCCCGCCGCGCCGGCCCACGTGCCCCACGCGCTCGGCGCCAGCTCCGAGGCACTGGCTCCCGCCGCGCCCGCCGCGCCCGCCGCGCCCGCCACGCCGCCGCCAGTCCCCCCCGCCCTGCTCGCCACGGTGACGGCCGCCGTGGCCAGTGTGCTCTCTGGCGACGGCGAGGTGTCGGTCCCCGCCGAGACGCCGCTCGCCGTGCTCGGCATCGACTCGATCGCCGCGATCCGCGTCGCGGCGCGCGCCAGGGACGACGGCCTCCCGCTGCTCGCGCAGGACCTGGTCCAGGGCGGCACGCCCGCCGGCGCCGTGGCCGCGTACCTCGCCCGGCAGGCGGCGCCGGCCGGCGCCGCCACGGCGCTCGCCGCGCCGCCGCGCAGCGCCGCGGCCAAGGCGCTGGGCATCGACGAGTCCGAGGTGCAGGCCGTGCTCCCGCTCAGTGCCGGGCAGCAGCTGCAGCTGGCGCTGTGGGTCAACTCGGGCTACCGGAACGGGATCTACGCGTTCGCCTTCCGTGCGCGCGAGGCGCTCGACCCGGCGCGGCTCGCGTCTGCCTGGGCGGCGCTCCAGGAGCGCCACCCGCTGCTGCGCTCCGTGTTTGTCGCCACGGACGCCGAGACCGCGGTGCAGGCGACGCTGGCCACGGTCAGCCCGCTCGGCCGCGGCGAGGGCGCCGGGCAGCCACTCGACGCCGCGGTCAACGCTACGATGCGTGCGCGGATCAGCTGCCCGCCGGGCGCCGGCGAGTCGCCGCTCGCGTTCGCGGACCTTGTCGCGGCAGAGGACGGGAGCGCCCTGGTGCTCACCCTGCACCACGCCATGTACGACGCCTGGTCCCTCTCGCTGCTGGTGGCCGACCTCGGCGCGCTGTACGCGGGCGCGGCGCCCACCAGCGTGGTCGGCATCGAGCCCGTGCTCCACGCAAGCGCCGCGGTCTCTGCGGAGGACGTGCGCCGCCACTGGCAGGCGCTCGCCGGGGCGCCGCCGTGCCTGTTTGTGCGGACGCCGCCGCGCCGCGCGGGCGACACGTTTGTGCAGCGGAGCGGGGCGGCGCCGAAGCTCGTAAGCCTCGCTCGCTCGCTCGCCCTGCAGCCGTCCAACGTGGTGCTCGCCGCCTGGGCGCTCATCCTGGGCCGGTACGTCGGCACCGTGTCCCCGACGTTTGGCGTGTACCACCACGCCCGCACGGGCCAGGCAGACGCCGCACAGCGCGCCGCTCCCACGCTCAATGTGCTGCCGCTCACCATGCAGCTGCGCCCCGGCGCGCCGCTCGCCGAGACCGCGGCGGAGATCCAAAAGACGCTCCGCGCCCGCGCGTCGCTCGAGCAGGCGAGTCTCCCGGCGGTGTACGCGGCACTCGGCATGCCGCAGCGCCCGCACTTTGACTCGTACATCAACGTGCTGGTCGACGGCGCGCCGAGCCTCGGCGGCGCCGAGGCGCCCTGGGACCCGATGCCCGGCGCCGGCCTCGAGCTGCTCGCCCAGCGGGAGCCGGCCCGTGTGCTAAGCAACCTCGACGGGTGGGCCGCGCGCCAGTGCGTGGCGCCGCACGGCATCAACCTCGATGCTCAGGTGAGCGACGAGGGCGTCTACTTGGCGCTCCGGTGCCCTGCCGATACCCTGAGTGAGCACGAGGCCGAGGCCCTGCTGGGCGGCTTGACCGAGGAAGTCGAGGCCCTCTAGGCGTGCACGCTTTCCTCTACATACAAAAAGGGACAAGTCCCTACAAAAAAAGAGGCCCCTCCGTAGGATACACAAGTCCCCTCGTCCAACTCCCCTCGTAACCAAGAAATAGTGCAGTCCAGGACGGCCGCTCGGGTGGCCGCCGGGGTATCATGGCCAGCGTGCGGCTGAGCGCATCGCCGCAAGGGCTACCGCGTGTTCCGCACACGCACCGGGACGTCCACTACCCACATGTCCTTCTTCTCCGCGGCATCCTTCCGCGAGCGGCGCGTCCGGGCGGTGCGGACCACCACGGTGCTGGCCACCACCGAGGCGACAAGCGCAAACACGGCGCCAAGCGCCACGGCAATCGAGATGCCAATCACGGCGCCGGAAGCGAGCCTTGCATGCCGGGGGGGCGACGCGGAGCCCTGCATGGCCAGGTGCGCAGCGGCGCCTGAGCCTGCCTGGTCAGAGGCGGCGCCCGCCGCCGGCGCCCCGCCGTTCGCACGCCGCCCGCGCGTAAGCTTGTGGCGGTGCGCAGCGCCATTCCGCACGTCTGCATGCACCGATGCGCCCCTCTCAGAGGCATTCGCTCCGGCAGCGGCCACCACGGCCGCCACCACAAGCCGCACACTTGGTGCCTGCATGGCCGTGGCCTGTGCTGTATGTGTTATGTTGTACTCGCGTAACGAGCACGCGTCGTGCAATGTCACTGTGCCGAGTAGGTGGCGACACGGGCTTGCAACGTGCCCCTACTAGGCTGCACTTGCGCGCCTCACGTGACTACACGGGCAGCTCATCGCGGCGGTCGCCGCGGCTCTCGCACCCGACCATGGTCTCGATGCTCACCCGCCCGCGTGTTGTGGGCGCGCTGCGCGCTGCTGGGGCACGGCGTATGCTCCACGCGACGCGCGCAGCGCGTGCCGAGGAGCCCATGTCGGCCGCTCAGCGTGCCGAGTACCCCAAGGAGGGTATGTGCGACAAGGCGCTAGGACGCCCCGCTGACCACCAGGCTTCACCTCGCCGCTCTGGCGCAACGGTCTGCTGCTCGCGATCGGCGGCGCAGTGCTGTACCGCCTGTATGTGCAGCAGCACGGCGACCCGAGCGAGGGCCCGAACGTGATTGGCGAGTGGATCGAGCGGCTCAGCACGCCGGCCGACCAGCTGCGTGAGAACAACCAGCGCCACCTCGAGTGGACTGTCAAGCGTGCCGAGACGCAGCTGCTCTTCCAGGACGCGCAGAAGCCTGAGGCGCACCGGATGACCTTCCTGCCGTACGTTCCGCGTGGTGCACCGCAGCAGCTGACCGCCAGTGGCTTTGAGCAGTACTCGAAGCGCGGCATCCCGGTCGGCTCCAACCTCAGCGTGGGCAACGACCTGAACCTGAACAAGGACAGGACGTAGACATGATAGGCTGCACCAGGAATCCTCACCGACCCGGGCTCCAGCCGCCAGGCCGGCGGCGGCGTATACTTCCGCGACGGCGCACCGCATAATTCCGCCGCCGCTCGCCACTTTTTTTTCTCCTGGGCATATTCATTCGCGCCTAAGCGACGATGGCATCGCGGCTGCGCTCCGCGTTTGCCAAGAGCGGCTCGCTGGAGCCGTTCTACTCGGGCGGCGCGGTCGCCGTCACGGCCGATGGCGAACTGCTTGCAGCCACCTTTGGCACCGAGGTGCTGGTCGTAGAGGCGCGCACCGCGCGCATTCTGCACCGGCTCCCGGGCGACGGCGAGGACGTCTTGTGCCTCACGCTCACCCGGAACGACACGCACCTGATCACCCTCTCGCGCTCGCTCGCGCTCAAGTTCTATGCGCTCCCGGAGTTTGCGCTCGTGCGCACCGTCGCGCGTGCGCACGATGCGCCCGTCGCCGTGATGCAGGTGGACCCGACTTCCAGCCTGCTGGCTACGGGCAGCGCCGACGGCACCGTCAAGGTCTGGGACCTCGCCGGCGCGTACTGCACGCATGTGTTCCGCGGGCACGGCGGCGTGCTCTCGGCGCTCTGCTGGATCGTGCAGCGGGAGCAGAACGTGGTGCGCCTCGCCACCGGCTGCGTCGACGGCAAGGTGCGCGTCTGGGACCTGCGGGCCAGCAAGCAGGCGTCCTCCAAGCCGCTCGCGGTGCTCGGCGCGCACGCCGGTGTGGTGCGTGCGCTGGGCATCGCGCAGGACGGGACCACGCTCGTGTCGGGCGCCCGTGACCAGACGCTGGCCATCTGGAACGTGCGCGGCGACCGGTTCCAGCGCCGCGAGCTGTGCACGGCCGGCGAGCGGATCGAGGCGCTCGGCTTCCTCGACGGCCACATCTTCTACACGGCCGGCTCCGGCGGGCGCGTGCGCCTCTGGGACGTGGACCGCGCCGAGCCGGTGTACACGCCGCCGACCGCACTGGACGCCACCGCGCCCGAGGAGCAGGACGAGGAGGACGACGAGCTGCACGGGCTCACCGATGCGCTGTACGCGCCGCAGGCGCGTGCCGTGGTGGCCGTCTCGGCGAGCCAGGAGCTCGCGTACTACACGGTGGAGCGCGGCGCGCGCCTCGCGCTCACCCGGCAGCTCGTCGGGTACAATGACGAGATCGTGGACCTGGCCCTGGTCCAGGGCGCGGACAACGCGGCATGCCTCGCCGTCGCGGCGAACAACAGCGAGCTGCACGTGTACCGGCTCGGCGCGCAGGACCACGACGTCGCGCTCCTCGAGGGGCACCGCGACGTGGTGCTGTGCCTCGACGCGAGTGCGGACAAGCGCTGGCTCGCCAGTGGCGCCAAGGACCGCACCGCACGCATCTGGGCGCCCAGCACCGACGCCGCGGAGGGCGCCGCCGGCCGCGCGGCGTGGCGCTGTCTCGCCGTGTGCGAGGGGCACGCCGAGAGCATCGGCAGCGTCGCGTTCGCCCGGCGCGCCGAGCAGTCGAGCCCGGCACCGTTCCTCGTGACCGCGTCGCAGGACCGCACCGTCAAGGTGTGGGACCTGAGCGCGCTCTCGGCCGACGCGCCGGCGCACCCGCCGTCGCTCGCCACGCTCAAGGTGCACGACAAGGACATCAACGCAATCGACGTGGCGCCGAACAACAGCCTGCTGCTCACCGGCTCGCAGGACCGCACCGCCAAGGTGTTCCGCCTCGAATATACCCCGGCGTCGCGCTCGCAGCGCGCCGCGGCGGTGCTGCGCCCCGTCGCCACGTGCAAGGGGCACAAGCGCGGCGTCTGGTCCGTGGCCTTCTCGCCCACCGAGCAGGCGTTCGCCACCGCCTCGAGCGACGCCACCGTGCGCCTCTGGAGCCTGCGGGACTACTCGTGCGTGCGCGTGTTTGAGGGGCACACGGGCGGCGTGCTGCGCACCTGCTTCCTGCCCGGCGGGCGGCAGCTGGCGAGCTCGGCGAGCGACGGCCTGGTCAAGCTGTGGAACGTGCGCGAGGAGCAGTGCGCCGCCACGCTCGACGCGCACGACGACAAGATCTGGGCGCTCGCCGTGCGCGACGCGCAGGGCGAGCAGCCGCTCGAGCTGATCAGCGGCGGCGCCGACAGCGCCGTGCACTTTTGGGCGGACCGCACCGCGGCCGTGGAGCAGGAGCGCGCCGCGGAGCAGGAGGAGACCGTGCACCGGGAGCAGGAGTTTGCCAACCTGCTGGTGCTCCGCGACTACCGCAACGCCATCGCGCTCGCGTTCGCCATGGACCAGCCGCGCCGCCTGCTCACCCTGTTTGCCCAGGTGGCCTCCCAGCGGGCCGACGGCGACGCCGCCGAGGGCATGGACCAGCTGCTCGCCGACGCGCTCGGCACCGCGCCCGCAGGCGCCGCGCAAGAGGCGGCGAGCATCACGGGGCTCGCCGCCGTGGACCAGATCATTGCGCAGCTGCCGCACACCCAGCTCGTCCAGCTGCTCACCTATATCCGGGACTGGAACACGACGGCACGCCATGCGCCCGTGGCGCAGCTGCTCCTCCACGCCGTGGTGCGCCTGCACCGCCCCGAGACCATCCTCGACGCGTTCGAGCGCGGCGGCGGCGCGGACGCGGGCAAGGCACCCGCTGGCAAGCCCTCGCTCAACGCCGTGCTCGAGGCGCTCGCCCCGTACACGGAGCGGCACTATGCGCGCGCGGACCGCCTGCTGATGGAAAGCGCCATGCTCGACTACACGCTGCAGGCGATGGACTCGCTCGTGGGCGAGCAAATGGACGAGGAGCCTGTCGCCGAGCTGCCCCGCCGCGTGCCGGACCGGGACGCCGAGGCGGCCAACGGCCAGGAGCCCGCCGCCGGGCCCGACGCCGCCTCCGAGTCCGACTCGGGGCTCGAACCGATGATCGAAGCATAGTCTACATAATCATGACCAAGTCCACTACCGCCACGCCACCGCGCCGCTAGTACTGCACGCGGGCGAGGCGCTCCGCCAGCGCCGGCCAGGTGCGCACCGCAACGGCCCCCACCTCGGCCCGTGCCTTGGCGTAGCGGGCGGCGCCCACGAGGCGCTCCAGCGCCGCGCTCACGTCTGCATGCGCCTGCTTTCGGGAGAGCACCAGCCAGAACGCATACAGGCCGAGCCAGTCGACGCACGTGCGCTGCAGCGTGCAGCAGGCGCCCGGATGCGATGCCCGTGCGCGCCGCGCGCGAGCAGCGAGCATCGGGTACGTGTGCCGTACGGCGCTGCGCACGGAGCGCAGGAGGAACGGCGCCGAGACGCTCGCCGGGCGCAGCGCGCGGCAGTACGCGTGAAGCTTGGCCGCGGCGAGCACAAACCCCTCGAACAGGTTCCCGTAGGCGACCTCTGCTGTGCAGAGCGCCGTGTCCGTGTAGAGCACGTGGGTGCGTGAGCGCACCGACTGCAGCAGCTTGGCAGCGAGCGCCACGCCTGGCTGCCCCGCGGTGCGCACACTGAGCGAGTCCGCGAGGTGGCCGGGGTACCGGTCGAGGTCCGCCTGCACCGCGAGGTCCGCGGGCCGGATCGTGTACCCACACCACGGGAATGGCGCAGTGGGCGGGATGCGGCTCACCCCGCTGCCGTCGGGCAGGAACATGTCAAAGTTGACCAGCGTCTTTTCGCGCGCCACGCTGCACCCGTACCCTGGGAAGCCGTCGTGGAGCCGCCGGCAGAGCCCTTCCGCATGCGAGCGCGACGGCGTAATGTACAAAAAGTCGTCCGTGTACCGCAGCAGGCAGCCGTGCGCGGTGAAGGGCGCCAGGTACCGCTGCTCCACATCGGCGAGCAGCAGGTTGCACAGCGCCGTGGACAGCACCGAGCCCTGCGGCACGCCCACCCGCTGCCGGTACAGCTGCGTGCCGAGCGCCACGAGGTTGTGCGTGACGTGCCGCCGGATACTCTCCCAGACCCGCTCGCGCTCCTCGAGGGGGTGCACGACGCCGTCGACAATGACCGCATGCCGCGCGCTGCGGGCCACGTCCGTGATCGGCACGGGGTACACGTCGTCCTCGAGCGCGCGGCGCACGTGCGCGTGCGTGAGGCGGCCGAGCCCCGGCTTCACCTGCGTGAACCGCTGGATCACGTACGCGGGCGGCGCCGTGTCCAGCACACGGCGCACCACGGCGAGCAGGCGGGCGTGGTCCATCGAGTCGAACGCCGCGCGCACGTCCGCCTTGACAAAGAAGAGGTGCGGGAGGCGGCCGGCGGCGCTCAGCTGTGCCCGCTTCCACGCCAGCAGCCGCGCAAAGATCTCGTTCCCGCTGCTGACCGAGGCGCCCCACAGATGCGGCGCCTGCTGCCGCACGAGCCCGAGCACGTCGAGCGCCGGCTGCAGCGACGCGTTCACCGAGACGCCCGGGCCGCCGCCGAGCGGGAGGCGCCGCCGCAGGTTGACAATCGCCCGCACGGTCGTGTCTTTCGGCAGCAGGCGCACCGTCGAGTACGGCGTCCGGCGGCTCGCCCTCGTCTGGGGCACCTGCTCAAACAGGGCGTCCCGCAGGCGCGCCACAAGCGGCGTGCTGAGCCGCGCCCAGACATCCTGCCGGAAGTAGAGCACCCGCTGCCGGAAGGCGGCCGCTTCGGTCACGTAGAACGTGGTGCTCAGCAGCGGGAGCACGACGCGGTCCAGCAGCCAGAACACGAGCGCCTGTGCGAGCTCGGCGCGCTTCCGCTGCTCCGAGACGGGCGCCCGCTGGCCGTGCACGCCGTGCATCCACACACAGTCCGAGGTGCGGAACTGCTGCAGCACCGTGTGCAGCGCCACGCGCTCGTGCCGCCGGGCGCACACGAGACGCGCGACGCCGCGCTCCACCACGCGCCGGTTGTGCGCCGAGCCCAGCAGGGCCAACGGCACCACGCGGCGCAGCACCGTGACGGCAAACCACGCGACGCGGCCCATCGATGTCGCGTACTGGTAGAACCGCGGCTCGCCACGACTCCGGGAACGTGCGAGCTGCTCCTGCTGCCGCCGGCGCTCCGGCAGGTCGGCGACCGGCGCCGCCGCCGGCCGCTGCGTGAGCGCCGCGCCGGACGCCGCGGGGCGCCTCGCGACCTCGGGCAGGCGCGGCAGCGGCGCCGCGGGCGCCATCCCCGCAAAGTGGCTTGCGAGCTGGTCACGCGAGCCCGGCGGCAGCCGCCCGCGCGGCAGCGGGTTCGGGCAGCACGCGTCCAGCAGGGTATGGTAGTGGAGCCGGTCGTGCCGCCGGAGCATGGCCGCAATGAGCGGCGCAGCCGGCGCGAGCCGCCTAGGCAGCGCCCGGCGCGAACGGCGTGCCGACGTAGGGCGGACCTCGCCGCGGCGCTCCCACGCCGGCGGGAGCCCAAACTGCGCTGGCCAAATGCTCCGGCACACCTCGCGCACACGCTCGCGCAGCGGCGGCGCACGCACGGACGACCGCCGCCGGAACACGCCGGGCGGCACGCCCACCGACGGCACGTCGACCGTGCTGTTGAACACGTGAGCCGGCGGCAGGCCCAGCACGATCCCAAAGCGGTACACGCGGGCAGGCCTCGCGTAGAACAGGCGCGAGCGGTCGAAGAAAGTGGATGCGGCGGTGCCGGAGCCGGCGCTGCTGACCGGAGCGCCGCTCGTCCCGCCACTGGAGGCAGGGGAACCTGGCTTGGCCGTCCTGCGCCGGCGACGGCGGCGAGGTAGCGGCGCCTCAGCCTTGCGCTTGCATGCCGTGCCGAGCGGCCGCAGGTCAGGCAGTGGCACGCCCCACATCTGCACAAAGCAGTCGTCTGCATCCGGTACGCGGGCAAAGAACGAGGTGGTGAGCAGCAGCTGAAAGAAGCGCTCGGCGCCAAGCCGCCGGTACATGTGGAGCCACGCCGCGTCTGTCAAGAGGCGCGTCACCATCGCGTTGGGGTATACGCTTACAAGAGCCGTGCCACTGGACGAGTCGTCTTCCCGGTAGCCCAGGGTAAGTACGTCGTGCTTCCGGCGTCCAGACCGCACGTCCCGCAGGATAGCCAGCTGCACCTGCCTGAGCACCAGCAAGAGCGACTGGGAGGACACTGTCTCTTCGAGCAAGAGTGCCAGCTCCCTCCCCTCGGCCGTAGCGCTGCTCCCGCTCGGTGCAGCTCCGGAACTGTCGCCACGCACGCAAACGATCCCATCAGGGACATCCGCGCGACGTTCGCCGGTGCACTGGCCCGCTGCGGTCTCTGCACCGCCGCATTCGCCGCCCCACCCGAGATACTGAGGGAGGGAGCACACGGTACGGTAGTACTCAGGCAGCACACGTTTTGCCACCGTCCCCTGCACTAGGCTATCCGGCATGCCCGACCATGTTTGCCGTGATGAGGTTGTGACACACGGCGGCGCGTCGCGTGTGGAGAAAGCGCACGTGGCCGCCGCGTCCGGATAAAGGATGCTATTATGACAGCTGCGTCGGCAGGCGGCGTCGGCAGGCGGCACCAGCAATCGGCGCCGTCGGGCCACACAGCCTGCGAGGGCGCTGCAGCTCTAAAACTGTCTACCAGAGTCGGCACACACCTCCTCAGCACTCGGCACCGCACCTAGACAGTCTGCAGGTTAGCACAAACACGCCCCGAGCCCGCCTGGCCAACGTACCTCCAGACCGCCGTACTCGCTCGAGACCGGCGGCTCGATAAACGCCGCGTGGCCCAGGATAAGTATCGAGCTGCTGCACACGAGCCAGAAAATGAGCGCAAACGGCTGGGCGAACCAGAGCAGCAGCAGACCGACGACCACCAGCGCAATGTACAGGCTCTTCTGCGTCACCACGTGGTTGCCCACCTGCATGGGCTCCGGCGCGAACCGGTTGATCGCGACAAAGCCCCCGACCAGCACAGCGATAGCGAGCAGCAGGAACGGGTCCATAACACTGCAAGGTGAGCACAGAGCGGCAAAGATCCCACGTACAGGCCGTAGAGCGAGAGCACCCCGATCACCAGCGCATAGTTACCGGAAAAGTGCCGCGTGTTGTACGTTATCCGCTGCGAAAGCGCGTCAGTACAGCTATGCCGCTCAGTCGGCCGCTCAACGCACCTGGATCGCCTCGTTCAGGTCCCGCGGGCGGCTGATCCGGTGGTGGTCGAAAAACTCCCCCACCGGGCGCACGGTGGAGAGCCGCGTCTCGCGGAAGTTCTTGAACCGCTCAGGCACTGCCACGTCAGTCGTATGCGCGTCTCCGTGCCGTCTACGCACGCTGCAGCGCAAGGTCGTACCACTGCGACATGATGGTCAGGCAACAACACCACCCGTCGGAGCCACGACGAGTCCGGTCACGTGACGCGCGCCAGGGTGGCGGGGCACCGCCGCAGGCGCACGGTCCCAAAGTCCACCATGGGGATCCTGCTGGCGGCGTTGATCTACGCGATCATGTTCGCGATCTCGCTCGCGATCGTGATCGTGATTATGCCGTTCGAGGGCGCGCTGATCCGCCTGCGTGCCAACTACCTGCCCAAGGCGGTCACACTCGACAATGTGCTCCAGGATGGCCGCGATGAGGAGACGCCACGCGACTTTGTGATGCAGTCCATCTCGTGGCGGCACCGGCGCTCCACGGGCAAGATCGGCCCCGTGGTCGGCGGCGTGTTCCCGATGATGGCGCGCACCAAGCGCCTCGAGGGCTGGGAGGGGCTCTGGAAGGGTGTGACGCCCCTCATTGCCGAGACGGGCGTCACCCTGCTTATCTCGTCTATGCTCCTCGCTCCGCTGCACCCCCAGCGCTCGCCGTACGGGTCCGTCCCTGGCGGCCCCGGCAACTTTCCGTTCCTGCTCAACTTTTTGACGCTCACCCTTGTGGCGATCGTCATGCTGCCGTTCCAGGTGGTCGTCGCTCGGTACGTGCGTCGGCTTTGATGCATCACTAACCGGCAGCACCGTCGTTCATCCACGTCCCCTGGTCTGGGCGCGCCCCCGCGACGCGCTCCTCGAGGTGCTCTCGTACGCCGAGTACCGGCAGCCGTGGCGGCTGTACGCGGTGCCGGGGCTTACCGTTGCCGTGCTGCTCCGCATCGTCTGGATGGGGCTGCTCTCGGCCATCGTGCGCCAGCTTACGGTGCCGGCGCTCGGCGGGCTCGCGCCGCCGCAGCCCGCGGGCCCGGACCAGGACCACTACGACGGACCGCACTCGGGCATGCTCGAGATCAACCCGCTCGGCCTTACCGTGTACATCCTGTGGAACGTGGCGAGCGTCGCGCTCCTCGCGCCGCTCGACTGCATTACGGTGCGCCTCGCGACGCAGCGCCCGATGCACCAGCAGCCGCTCCACCTCGCCTTTGCCTCTGACCCGCAGCGCCAGACGCCCGCGCCGTACAGCCACCAGGCGTCTGTCTCGGGCGCCGCCCGCCAGGATACCCAAGCGCCGCGCTCGAGCTTTACCATTGATGACGAGGCGGACGAGCGGGAGGAGCAGCCGGCTGCGCAGCGTGCTGCCGACAAGAACGCGTCCTCGGAAGAGCAGCAGCCGCTCAAGGCGGACGACGAAGACGACGCCGGGGCCCCGGAGGGCGCCGAGGCCCCAGAGGGCGCCGACATCGGCAAGGCCGCCGCGCAGGACGCGGGCGTGCGCACCGCTCCTGAGCCGGCCGACCAGGCGCCCGCCGGCTCCGAAGACGCCCAGCCGCCGCGCGCCGAGCCGGGCTTTACCCCATTCACCCCGGGTCCGCAGCGCGTCCCTGTCGAGCCGGTCATCGCCTTGCGGCCGTGCGACGACCCCGAAAGTCCCGAAGAGCAGGACCTCGCGTTTGGCGCTCCAGCCGTGGAGCGCTACACGGGCATTGTCGACTGCCTGATGAAGATGCGCAACGAAGAAGGACTCGAGAGCCTCATGCGCGGCGCATGGGTCACGCTCCTCTCTGTGTTGTTGGGCAATTTTGCCTAGGTGTTTGATATGTAGGAGTCTTGCACCGCAGTGCAGCCGGGTAGGAATCGGATTGAAAGGATCGCCGAGTTGTCCGTGCGAAGCGACTCGCCGTAGCGTGGCTGAGCGGAGAATCTGGGCACTTGACCTCCACAGCGGTCAATTTGTCCATCTGCGGGCGACCACCATGGGCTTCCCCCTGGAGCTCATGGCGCCAGAGCCCCTACATTTTGGCTACGTCGCCTGCATTCTCTTCTTTCTTATTCCGCTCAAAGGTGCAGTAATCCGGCTGCGTGCCAACTATACCCCCAAGCAAGCCCAAGGCCTCAGACACGCCAGGGCGGCCGCTGCCGTGGACAGGTCATCAGAGCAGGCACCACGTCCATCCCACCTCCCCGTCCTCGACGTGCTTCAAATGATGGCTCAAACTGTACGCCATGAGGGATGGGCAAGGCTCTGGGCGGGAGCAGTCCCCACAGTTACCCAAGTGCTGTTGCATCAATCGCTTCGACCACACGACGTGGAGCTCTGGCGCTCACCGAAAGCGCAGGAACTGGAAGGAATAAGCGACAAGCTCATTGCCCTGCACGATCCGCCTGTTATCTTGCTGTCGACCCTCATGTCGCTTGCCATGCTTCCCTTTCAAGTGGTCGCCGTCCGGTACGTATTCGCTCAAACGTTTCTCGCTAACCGGCAGGGCCATTGTTAGTCAAGACTCTACATCCTGGCTAGCCCCCAGGGCAAAGCTCCGCAAGCTACTCACACCTGCAGAGCGCAGGCACCTCTGGCTTTTGTATACCCTTCCTGGGCTGTTACCGACACGCTTGCTACTCGATGAGTTGATACCCCGGCTCTCACTGATTGGTGAGGACATTACACTAGAGTGCACGGAAGGTGTGGATCCAAGACAAACACTCGGCATGCTCCAAAGAGTTTGCGGAAGTGGTCAGTTTCACTGGCTTGCGCCTTTGCTAAGCGCTTTCTGGGTGCTATGCTGCGCGGTGGTCGTCTGCATCCTAGAGACGATCTTGATCCGCCTCATCGTTCAAAGTTTGTCACAGAAGCACCGCATCCGCGCTACTAGCTCAAAGTCAGCAAATGTGCCAAGCGAGATAACAAGGATCGGGGCGACAATCAACCTACGTCGATGCACAGACCCTGGAAAAGACAAACAGCAACCGAAGAGGAACGAGCCATCAGCGAAGCTCTACACTGGTACACTTGATTGCGCGAGCAAGATGTGCTCTGAAGAGGGGATAGAGAGCTTATGTCGCGCTGCATGGGTGACTTGTGTCTGTTGGGCCTGTGGCTGTCTATCCCTACATTGACTCGATTAGTCCCTAGGTTCCGCCGTGTTAGCCCCACGCTGCTTTTAATATGTCAGGAAACCGCGAGAGTCGCATGATTCGACAGTGCTCCCCGCCATCCACCCTTACTGAACGCACGGTCTAGATGCCCACCGGCTTCTTAGATGTGGCTCGGTCGCGAAACATTGCTGAGAGGAATCGCACATGTCCTTGCAACCTGCATCGCATGTTTGATAATGGAGCCTATCTTGGGCGCAGTTGTTCGTTTGAAAGCGAACTTCAAACCTAGAAGGGAAAGACGTGAATTCTGGACCGTCGAAACACGTGAGGTCTCCAAGCCCTCGCCGACATTCCCCGTACTTGGAGAACTTGAGACAACGTTATACGGTGTAATTACGCCGTGGAGTACCCTCAGGATGATTTCACGCACTAAACGTATTGAGGACGTGTACTTAGCTGCTTAGCTCCACCATGTCTACCCCGCATTTTTAGTAATATCGGTCCAAGAACCATATGAAATGACTTCAAGCTGCTCTCCCCGTGGTTTGTCATCTCCACACTAGTGGGCCCAGCTTTGCCATTCTTGTAATGTTGGATATGTTCAAAAACATCGCCATCACATCCTGCTATGTCCTCCTAGCCACACCTATAGAGGGCACGTTCAACCGACTTCGTGCTGATTATCGGCCAGTGAAAGCGGAGCGCACAAGTGCAGGTAGCTCCGGTAAGGATGCCTCAACGCCAGCCAAGTACCCTCAACCTCAAGGACTGGCTCAAACTGTGAAAGAAATATATACATTTGGCGGAATTGCTCGTATGATAAAGCGTGTCAAACACCTTGAAGGATGGAAAGGCTTCTTCTCCGGCTGTTCTATGCGGCTTCTCCTCATCCTATGCTTCCGTGGACTAGAGTCCTTCTTAAAGTCAAGGAATGAAGAGTATGAATCTTTCGCACAGCTAGCCCTCATTAAATTCTTCCTTATCCCAATTATTCTCCTGCCTTTGGAAGTACTTTTCATTCGGTAAGTGAGCTCTACTTGAGGCACCACTAATGATCAGAATGTCTGCTCGGCCGTCTCGAGCAGCTTGGAGCAACCCACAAAAAGCACTGCTTGAAGCACTTTCTCCAGATGAGCGCAAATGGCCACTGACTATTTACATGCATCCAGGGATCGTTTCTGTCAAGGCAATCATCCAGGTCTTATTCCTTGTATATGGTTTAATCATTGCGGCTTCTTCACCTGATGTGAAAGAGGCATTTCATTCCAAGCTACCATGGATTTCGTTCCTAAGCGTTACAGGGTCTTATGAGCATTGGGCAGATGGGATCGAGCGCCTTTTGGCGTCACTGGTTCTTGCTGTACTTTACGAGCTGTTTGCAACTGTATTTGTGCGCCTTGCGCTCCAGGAGCTGGTCCGACCGACAGCACAGCCTTATGTTGGTGAAATCAGGGCAGCACAAGATAAGCAAGACTCTACTGAAAATGTTATCCAGTTGCATCCATGCAAGCAGCCAGAAGTGCACTTTCCGCCTCCTTACGCAGGCGTTGTTGACTGCATCAAGAAGGTCACTACAGAGGAAGGGTGCACTAGCCTTTTCCGCGGAATGTGGTATTCAACGCTAGGAATTTTGTTTACCATCGTGATTCTCAACGTGATTCTTTGAATGCGCACTTGATTATGCGAGCAAGATGTGCTCTGAAGAGGGGATAGAGAGCTTATGTCGTGCCACATGGATGACATGTGTCTGTTGGGCCTGTGGCTGTCTAGCCCCACATTGACCTGAGTAGTGCCTAGGTCCCGCAACTTAGCTCCCCTCCCCACACTGCAAGTTTCATAATTATGTCAGAGCAACGAGTATCACATGATTCATCAAAGTGGTCCCGACGTCCCCACACGCTAAACAGCGTTTAGCGCGCCAGCATTACCCGCTCCATGGAGCTTTCAGAATTATTGTTCAATGCGGTCCTGCGCATTGTCTCGATAATCTTAGTATCGGCAATATTCGTGCCTCTAACTGGAGCACTTGCTCGCTTGCGAGTGGACTTCCGGCCTAAGAAAGAAGATGGGCCATCCAGGAAGAGACATGAGATTGCATCACCCTCAAGTACACCGCCTCTATCTGCAAATCCTCCTTCAACTATTTTCAGAGATGTGCTTTCACCATATGGTGTATTCTGAATGATATCGCGAACCAGCGACATTGAGGGATGGAAAGGAGTCTGATCCGGTCTTACCATCACTTGCCTTGGTCGGTCTATCGAGTTCTCCCTCCAATCTGACTTTGGAGTGATCCGCTCCGGACTAACCTACTGTATCAATAATGACCGTCTCTTCGGAGAGCTTCAAATGAGCATTTTAAAACAGCTTGGAAGAATTATTCTGCTCATGCTTGTGTTCCTCCCTCTTTACGCTACCTCTCTTCGGTGCGCAGGCTCTGGTAAGAAAGAGAGTACTAACCGCAGCTCGATTGTTTATCGTAAGCAGGTGGACTGGAGCAATCCACCAAAAGCACTATCCGAGGTGCTTTCGCCGGACGAACGCAAGCAGCCTTGGCGCATCTATGCTATTCCGGGGCTAGCGGTGACTTTCTTCCTCTCAAACGTATTTACAGCTCTAGTAAGTTTCTTTGCGGACGAGCTTGTATCTGGAATCGAAGGCCAGCCCTACTTTATGACAACCTCCTATCTATTTCAAGGCATCAAGGCTTCCACCCATTCTCGAGCAATCGGGAATGCAATTCTGGCCATTTGGGAAGTACTCAACAGCTTGTGGGTAAGCGCGGTGCAAGTTGTTCTTATCAGACTTGCCACGCAGCGCTTGTCCCTTGAACCTTTTGATGCTACTGCGCCAAGGACCTCGACGAAGGAGGATCAGAAACCTTTGTCTGACACTGTGGTCAAAGTTACCCGAGCAGTGTTGTTGAATCTCGTCCTGTTCTTCCATATAAAGGCCCCCTTGATTGTATGACCAAGATCATCGATGAGGAAGGCTTTTCCAGCCTCTTTCGTGGTGTTTGGGTGAACATTTTGGACCGTATGGTGCCCATGTTGCTAGTGGAGCTGGGGCTGGTACGTGCCTAGACCCGAAGTTTGTTCCGAAGCGATCGATTGCGCAAGACACGCCCCGGAGAGAAAGGGACCTTTTCAACTACATGTATATAGTGGGTGGACTTTTGGCTAGCTTAAGATGAACCGTGCCCGAATGTTTCGCCACAACTCCCCGGGATTGGTCACCGCCTTTCTACTCCGAGAAGTGTGGGGGGCAATTAGTAGAAATGAAGTTCGTTAATCATGCCTCTGTTGCCCTCCACATCACGACTCTCTTGATTAATCAGTGTCGCTGCCATCTACCTCCACTGCACCTCCACTGTGACCTCCCCGAGTCCCCACACTCCATAAACAGGTAAGATGTCGCTAATCCAAGTCGTAGCAGAGGCCTTTCTACGATTGGTTGGTGTATTTGTGGCATTAGTCTTCTTTACACCCCTAGAGGGATCAGCAAAACGAGCGCGTGCCAATTATCAGCCCAAGGAAAGCAGAGCACACAGGCCTTTGTCTGAAAGCATCAGCAGTTTCATTACAGAAGCCATGACTTCTATCGGGAGTTTTTTCCGTATGATGGCTCTTACCAAACGCAACTTTGGATGGAAAGCAGTCTGGGGTGGAATTACTCCCGGTACAGCTCTTTATATTGTATTGTTCTCTATCAAGAAAGATTCAAAGTTAAGCGAGATCACGTTCAATGCTACTCATCTATCCGGGGTACTGGGAATTGTCCAATCCTATCTTTATTTGCCAAATATTATGAGGTTCACCATGGTGTATTTACTTACTATACCTTTCAAGGTCCTCGCTGACCGGTGCGTGATACGCTAAAGACAACTGAAAGACAACTGACCGCTAAACTTTAGTACTGTGGTGTGTCCCGGACGAGTAAACTGGCTCAATCCAAAAGAGGCGCTTGTTACATTATTGTCTCCAGATGAGAGGAAGCAACCATGGCGCCTCTTTGTCTTGCCTGGGCTGGCTGTTTCCTTTTTTGCTCAAGGAAATATGGGCATCAATCAGTGGTCAAATTTCCGACAACATCAATGACCTTTTCGCACGTACACTGTTCGTTAATGAGACACGCTTTACAGTACGTGAAGCTCATCCTAGCCTAATCTCTCTACTCATTCGTGGTTTCCTTGATGTCGTCTGGACCTTGGTTTACGTCTTGGTCCTCGAATCCAATGCCACTGTACAAGTACGAATGGCCACGCAGGCTCTAGCACCCTTGCCGGAACAAGCTGGCGTCGATAACGATTTGGAAACCTCTGACCCTTCGACGAATCAGTCTCCTGCACCTCGCACTCTGGTTTACCTGCATCCCTGCGAAGTAATCGCAGGTCGCCCCCATTTGCCATACAATGGTTTTGGGGATTGCATGGTCAAACTATACAAAGAGGAAGGGTGTACCAGTCTGATTCGTGGTGCTGCCTACACGACCCTACTGGTTGTTTTCTCTCACGTATCCGAACTGTACCGCTGATCGAAGAGGAGACTTACTGTTCCTTACGCTAATTACCACCAGAAAACTGCTGGTGATACTCACAGTAGTTCTGCAGCTTCCGAGTGATTCACGTTGCGATGCTTAGGCACTCCAGTGCGGGCAGTCGACGAAATGAAGTTTATTAATCATACCTTTTCCGGCCTCCACCCAAGTCGCACGGGTACATCAGCAACGAAGAACTTCATACAATGGACGAAGAACTCAAAGGCTACTTTGTCCAGCTTCTCGTGCCCATCCTTTTGCTACCTTTATATGTTTGCCTCACGCGCTTGCGAGTCGAGTATCGCCCTGTGACAAGGCAGCTTGGTGACACCCCCGAAAAGAGCGACGACAAGAACGCTCCCAAGCAAGCCCGTCCCGAAAGCGCTCGGCAATCGGGTCAGTTCAGTCTATTCCAAGATGTACTTGCCATGATGAAGCGCATCAAGGACTTGGAGGGCTTGGGCGGACTATGGTCCGGTATTCTTCCTAAGTTGGCGCTGTTCTTCTTGTCCCATGGGCTCACGTCGTACCTCAACCAGCGCGCTTCCCAGATTCAGAAGCCTGTTCTGCAGAATCCAGAGAACCCGCTCATTTTTCAGTATGCTATTGGGGTGCTCAAGACCAGGTTGATGCAGCTGAGCTACTATGGCTTCAGCATTGTTGTCCTTCCGTTGCTTCTACTGCCCCTGGAAGTGATTGTTGTTCGGTACGTGTGAGCGAACAGAGACAACACTAACTTGCAGGGCATCTGTTCATCCACGGCAAGCACCGCTGAGCAAGCCTTGGGAGGCGTTCACGCAGGTACTTACAGAAAATGAGCGTAAGCAGCCTTGGAGCATCTATACTCAACCTGGGCTGCTCGTCGCCAAACTACTTGAGGAACTCTTGGTTCCACTCCTGATTGTCCTCCTCAAAGTGCCCAGTGGAAGCCGTGGTAAAAAGGGCCTGGTGTCGACCTTTAGTCGGTCACGAGGCTCGGTGGATGGGCTGGCTGCAACGGTCGTGACGGCGTTCAAGTTCGCCCTGGTCATTGCTGTATTCGAGGTGCTCGAAACTGTATTCGCTCGCCTCGCGGTCCAAGTGTGGGTGCAGCCCAAGCCCAAGCCCTATGTTGGAGAGATCGATGCTTCTTCCTCGGTACCGGACAAGGAAGCAGCTACCAGCGGCGCAATGGTTCAGCTGCATCCCTGCGAGAAGCCAATGGTGTACTTTGCGCTTCCCTACAAGGGCGTGTTTAGTTGCATCGGCAAGGTTCGCCGGGAGGAGGGCTTTCTCAGCTTCTTCCGAGGAGCGTCCTGCCAGTTGCTTGTTGAGGCGCTCTTCCTACCTTTTTCTTGAACGGTTGGAGCTGCCGCTGCCAAGTAGTCATCAGTGCAACCTCTCCGATTAGTCCCTCTGAACCGTGCGCAAGCCGTGAAGGCAGAGTTGGTGTCACATGTCTTCCTCTCCACTTGCAACCTCCACTTCGCACGGTCTCCACCGACGACCATGGGCATTTCGCTCGGTACCGTGCCCGAGACGCTGCTCCTCGCTGTAGCGCGGGTGCTTGGGAGCATTGCTTCTGCATCAGTTGCGCTGCTATTCGTGATGCCCTTCGAGGGCGCCCTGACCCGTATGCGGGTCTTCTACATGCCCAAGGATGCGCCGAGTGCGGCCGGGCAGGGCGGCCAGCAAAACTTCTTCTACAAGCTCGCACTGTCCATTGCGGGCGTGTTCCAGATGATGGCGCGCACCAAACGTCTAGAAGGATGGAGCGCACTCTGGTCTGGAATCACGCTGCGGGTGGTGGAGCTGGCGGTGCTGACGATGCTCTCGCTCGAGCTCAAGCTGACGTATCTGGACTACTGGCGTGCGCCGGACGCGCCTGAGCCGAACGGACTCCTCGAGAAGCTGCGAGAGGTGTTCTACATCCCAAACGCACTGCGCCTGTCTGTGCTGCCACTTGTGCTGCTGCCGATTCAGGTGCTCGTCGTCCGGTACGTCTGCCGAGTTCTTCCGTCACTGACCCACAGCACCATTGTTCACCCCCAGCGAGCCAACTGGATGCAGCCCCGCCGGGCACTCTCGTTGGTCCTCACAGGAGCGGAGAGGCAGCAGCCGTGGCGTCTGTACACCCTGCCGGGCGTGCTGCTCACCGCGCTGGTCCGTGAGTTCTGGGCGATCGTCACCCTCTTTATCAACGAAGAAGTGACTCTACAGATGATCGGCGGCGCCGCGCCCGAGTCGAACAAGCCCATCGGCCTTTTCCGCACCCTCTACAAGGCTACAGACTCGAACCTTCCGGGCTTTGCCCTCGTATTTCTCTGGGAGGTCCTCGGCATTGTGGTGCAAGAGCTGTTTGCGACGGTGTTTGCCCGCCTTGCAGCACAGGCCGTGCCCCAGACGCCGGGCGGCGATGCGGCGGCTCCGACCGCGGCCAGGCCGCAGCGCAAGGACGCCGGACCGGTGGTGCTTCTGCGCCCGCACCGCACCCCGCAGCACCACAAGAAGCAGGGCGGCGCCAGCTCGCTCGGCGAGCCGTACACGGGCGCTGTGGACTGCGTGCGAAAAGTGGCCCGGGAAGAGGGAACTGCAAGCCTCATGCGCGGCGCTTGGGTCACCATCTTTAACCGGATCAACTCTCGTGTCGTGCTGCCCATGCTGTCTTAAAGCGCTACGCTACGGTGCTGCGTCCTGCCGGGTCACGGCGAACCGGAGCTGTGCCACGAGGGACGGCGGCATGACAAGCCACGTATCCCAGCACTCGAGCACTGCGAGCACCTGGCGCATCACCGCCTCGGTCTTCATGCGCCCCGAGAACGAGTGGGCGACGGTGCCGAGGTGCGAAAACACCGGTAGGAGCCACGGCTCAAACGCAGCGCGGTATCGCCACGCATTTCGCGTCGCTGCCGCGCTGTTGTACAGAATGTCTGACACCACGTAGAGCCGCGCGATTTTGCGTGGAACGGGCGTCGATGGTATAAGCAGCGAGCGTGCAATGAGCTCGGCGACCGTCTCGGCAGCATGGGCGTTGTCGAGCGCCAGTGCCATGCACCGAGCGATGCGCTCGCGCCTCGGCGTGAGGCTGCGGAGCATCCCCTCTAGGCGGCGGCGGGCCATGTCGCCAAGGCGGGTGCTCTTGCCGACCTTTTGCAGCTTTTCCGTCTCGGAGAGCTCCTCAGAGTCGGTCGAGTACATGGATGCGTACCCCTGGCGGTGAGCGGCGCAAGAGGAGCGTCGGAGCGTACCTCGTCCTGGAACGGCTCCGGGGCCAGGGCCGGCACGTGGCTGGGGTCCAGACAGTGCCGCAAATACTGAAAGGCATCGCTCTGCTGTCAGTGGGCGCGGAGCATGTGGAGACGCACCGATGGCTCCCGTAGGAAGGGATGCTGGTCAGCGCACTGCTCTACGACGGCCTCCAGGCCGTCCGTGCGGGCCCGGTGAGCAAGCTGCTCCGCTGCTGCCTTGTGCTCCGGCAAGCGGGCGATCCGGGCGAGTAGCTCGCGTTCCGGCGGCCGAAAGCCCGGCGGACGCCCGTGCCGGTGGCGGATTGGCATCGGCGACGTCTGCCGCGCGCGTTCGCGAGAGGCGCCGGATACGGCGGCCATGCGCGCTGCGAGCACGTCTGGCGGCATCTCGAAGCGTGCGCTTGTCGGCAGCGGTACGGTTCGTGCCCAGTCCGCACGGAGCGTCGCCGCATCCCAGGGGGTGTTGCTAGCCTCGCGAAGCGCGAGTTCGGCGTCCTCGCGCCGCAGGAAGGCGACCTGCGCAGTGCGGTCGGCGGGGCGCTCCAGCTGCACGATGCCGATGTCGCCCCAGCGAGCAAAGAAGCGGCCGACCTCCTCCTCGGTGGCGCCTGCGGGGAGGCCAGAGACGCAGATGTTGGTCGAGAGCGGCTCGGGGCCGGTCGGCTGCTTTTGCCCCTTGTTGGCGATGTAGGACGAGATGGAGCCGCCCTCGCCCACCCGAGAGCGGAGCTTTTCCTCACGCCGTGCCTGATCGCGCTTGAGCTCGCTGAGAAAGTTGCTCATCGCGCTGTGGGGCACGTTTTTCCGCGGTGGCTTTTTCGCCGGCTCGGTATCTTCAAGCGCTGGCGCTGTGTCCGGCTTGCTGGGCGACCTGCGCTCCGCCCTGGTCGGCACGTATGCATGGCCTGCACGTTAGCGGAGGCGGCAAGCTCGTACACATACCCTCGGCGCTGACGAAGCGGTACGCGTCGCGCTGGGCGCTAGGCCCCTCGTCCATCTCCATGTCGCGCAGGAACTGCTGGTACGCCAGCGCGTTCTCCTCCTCCTCGCGTTTGCGCTTGCGCTCCTCGGCCTCCCGCTGCAGCTCGAAGCGGCTCTTGGGCACGGGCGCATGGCGGAAGCGCTCGAGGCGCTCCTCGCGCTCGCGCTCGGCGGCGCGCTGCGCCTCGAGGGACGCGGGCGGATGGCCGCGGACGGGCGCGGACGGGCCGCCGCGGCGCGGCGGCGCGGCGCCGGACGGCATGGTGGGACAGGCGGCCGTGGCACTATGTGGAGGTAATCGGGCGCGGCGCTTTTCTGTCACTACGGAAGGCTAGTGACAAAGACTCGGAATATGGGACTCTATCGCATCTCAGCCAGCGTAGAGATTCTCCGGGACGGAGCCGAACGATAGAGGCCAGACAACGCATATCTTTTGGAGGCATCGTAAACCCCTGGTCATCTGAACGTTCCGGGTGAGGCCCTTAGGCGGTGCTCTGGGCAGGCGCGGCGCCCTCGGACCAGTTGGCGCCCGAGTCGGCGGCCCAGTCCTGAGCGGCATCGGCGCTCCAGTCAATGTGCTGCTCGCCAGCGGAGAGGTTGGCCGCGACGGCCGGGTTGATGCCGCCGGCGGCGGTGGTGCCCTCGACAGCAAAGTCAGCAGCGCCCTCGAGCGCACCGCCCTCCTGGTGGGCGACGTTGGCCGCGGCGGTCTGCTTGGCGAGCGCAGCCTCGTTCTGCTCACGCTCAATCTCCTCCGGGTCGCGGTAGAAGAACATGTCGACCATGACGTTCCAGCCGTTGGGGGTGCGGGGCACGATGCCACGCAGGCGCAGGAACTCACGGCAGAGCAGCCACCAGAGGAGACCGATCGAGTGGCGGCCCTTGTTGTTGCCCGGGATGGCAATGTCGACGTGGCGCAGCGGGGCGTCCGTGTCGCACAGCGCAATCACGGGGATGTTGACGTAGGCCGACTCGCGGATGGCCTGGTGGTCCACACGCGGGTCGGTCACCACAATCACGCGCGGCTCCTTGAAGGAGCGGGTGATGTAGTTGGTGAAGGAGCCGGGGGTGAAACGGCCGGCGATGGCAGTCGCGCCCGTGTTGGCCGCGAACTTGAGCACGGCACGGTGGCCGTAGGTGCGCGAGGAGATCACGCAAATGTCCGCCGGGTTCTCGATCGCGGCAAGCACACGCGCGGCAAGCACCAGCTTCTCCCACGTCTTGTGCAGGTTGATCAGGTGGATGCCGTCAGCGCGGCGCTTGTGCACGTACGGCTCCATGGCCTTCTCGCAGTTCTTGGTACCGATGTGGGTCTGCGCGGCCAGGAGGAGGCCCATGTCCTCCGGCGTCGCGTTCAGGACAGCAGGGTGCTTCGAAGCCATCGTGTAGGATGCGTGTGAAGAAGCCGCCGCGCCGCCGTGGAGGAGGCGCCATCGGCCGATCAGAACTAATGGTCGGTCACGTGATATACTACATTGACCACGCGCCGCGGCGGCGGGGGGTGCCGCAGAAGAGCGTGCGCTTTTCCCAAGCCGGCGGTACGAAGCTCGCTTCTAACTACATCCTCAAGAAGAAGGTGGGTGTCGGAGCGCGGTGTGCCGGGCAGCTAGCTGACCGAATCAGCAAGATGGCTGATCGTGGACGTGGTGGTTTTGGACGTGACCGCGGCCGTGGCCGTGGCCCTCGCCGCGGTGCTCGCAAGGACGAGAAGGAGGAGTGGGGTGCGTAGAGGTGCCCGTGGAGTATGCTGGCTGACCGCCCAGTGCCTGTCACCGCCCTCGGCCGCCTGGTGAAGGACGGCAAGATCAAGTCGATTGAGGAGGTGTACCTCTTCTCGCTGCCGATCAAGGAGTACCAGATCGTGGACATCCTCCTGCCCAAGCTCACCGACGAGGTGATGAAGATCACGCCGGTGCAGAAGCAAACCCGCGCCGGCCAGCGCACCCGCTTTAAGGCCTTTGTGGCTGTCGGTGACTCCGACGGCCACCTGGGTCTCGGTGTGAAGTGCGCCAAGGAGGTGGCCACCGCCATCCGCGGTGCCATCATCGCGGCCAAGATCTCGGTGGTGCCGGTGCGCCGTGGCTACTGGGGTAGCGCCCTCGGTGAGCCGCACACCGTGCCCACCAAGGTCTCGGGCAAGACCGCCTCGGTCATGTGCCGTCTGGTGCCCGCTCCCCGTGGTACCGGCATTTGCGCTTCGCCCGCGCCCAAGCGTCTGCTGCAGCTCGCGGGTATCGGCGACGTGTACACGCAGTCCCGTGGCCAGACCGCCACCATGGGCAACTTCCTCAAGGCTACCTTCGAGGCCGTGTCGCGGACCTACGGCATCCTCACGCCCGACCTCTGGCAGGACGTGCCCGTGCCGATCACCCCATACGTCGAGCACGCCACCCACCTCGCGCGTGCCGGCAAGAAGGTGCGCTAATGCTCTCGCGAGCACTAGTTAGCTAGCCCAAAATGCGATATGCACTGATGCCATACTCCATCTAGCCTCTAGACCCTGTTGCGTCGGCCCTAGGCGGTGCTGGCGCAGACGGCGCGTCACGTGACACACGTGCCCGGGTGACCCGGTGCGGGCGCCAGCGAACGGCTCCCACCACCCGAGACCCACCGACATGATGATTGCTCGTGCCTTCTCGCAGCGCACGCAGGCTGCCCGCTCGATGCGCGCGGCGGGCCAGCAGGTCCGGTGCGCTTCGGGTCTGCCTGTGCCCCCGAAGATTGCGACGCCCAAGAGCGTGTCGAACACGGGCAGCAACACGAGCTCGAACACCGAGGCCGTGGTCAACTTTTACAAGGCACTGCCCAAGGGCCCCGAGCCGCAGAAGCGCATGACCGGCATCAAGGGCAAGTACTTTGACGGTGACAATGCGAGCGGCAAGCCGATCGTTTGGACCATTGGTGCGCTGATGGTGTTTGGCTACGTGCTGGAGTACAACGGCCACCTTAGTGCGTATTGATCCACCTGAGACGCATGTTTGGCTGACCGAGCAGAGTACCACAAGAACGCGCACCACTAAGCGCGTTGTCTGTGGACGTAGATTGCTCGTATGTAGCGGGTAATGATCTGACACAACCGCGGGCCGGCCAAACATGGCATGCATCAGCCACAGCGTTCAGGTTGCGAGACGGCGCCAAATCGTCAGGGGCGCGCTGTGATGCGAGCAAGTGAGCAAGTGAGATGCGGTGCCCGCGCTTCTATGTAGATCAGTACAGATCAGTACAGGTCAGAGGCTGGCGCTGGCCCCTGGCTCTCGGTAGGGACCAGCCTAACGGAAAGCCCTCCCCGAAAGGCACCATCAGCCTGTATGCGCGGAGGCGACGCTCTGATGGCCTACGTGAGGCTGCGGTCGCCAAAGACGCGGCCAACGCGGCGTCATCCTGGGCCGTTTTGCGGCCTTGCCGCCTGGTCGCGCTCTCGGCCGTACCAGCAGCGCGCTGCGCCAAGCAGCCTTGGCACATGTGGAGGACCGCCAAGTACCGAGCAGCCCCACAGCGACGACAACCCGGTGAGCCTCGCTCCCGGCGGACGCTGCGCCATGTACACGTACCCGCTGTCAAGCACGCGCACAGTGTCGTTTTCCGAGGTGCTGCACACGGACAAGCTGCACACGGAGCTGGCAGAAGCGACGCAGCACCGGTCGAACTTGCAACGGCTCTTGCAGGAGGAGCGGACTGCGCCTGTCTCGAATGCGCTCCGCATCGTCCAGGTACGCCCGAGCCGTCGTGTCTGCGGCGAGCTTACCCGTTGCGCAGGCCCTCGGCGAGTACATCCCGTACCTGCTGGGCATCTTCAATGGCATGCTCACCGACGAGCTGATCGTGCGCAGGGACTTTGTCTTTGCGTGGCAGCCGACCGTGTCCCGGTCGCGGCGCCCAGGCACCACAATGATAGAGAGTGCTAATATCTACCTCGAGGTGTACTTTACACTGATGACGTATGCTGCGGCACTTGGCAACCACGCTGCAGCGCTTGTCCAGTCGCTCGGCGTGTACGAGCTGGACTCTGGCCAGTCCAGCGCAAGCCGACACGAGAGCGAGGAGCAGCTCAATCATGCAGCCGACCACCTGTGCCGCGCAGCCGGCGTGTTTGAGTATGTGGGCGGCCGTGTGCTGCCCCAGTGGCAGCAGCACGGGGAGCAGCTGGAGCCGCCGACCGTCGAGGTGACGAGCGAGGTGGTCATGGCGCTCGCCAAGCTCGCTATGGCCGACGCCCACACGCTTGCGGTGCGCCGGCTGGTGTCGAACCCGGCTGCAATTGCGCATGACACGCTCACCCCGGGGCCGCCGCTGCCGCCCGGCCACCCGTCGCCGTCGCTGCTGGCCAAGCTCCACCTCTACACGGCGGCGCTGTACCAGGATGCACTGGCGCTGCTTGCCGCCGCCGATGGGCAGCGGCGTGCGCCGAACTCGCAGACACCCGCTGAGGACGCGCAGAAATCGAGCGCGGCGCGCGGCGTCGGGAAGCTCGTCCCGCTCGAGAAGCTGCGGAGCAAGCTCGCCTCGGTCGGCGTGGAGCACCGCATCTCGAGCTCCCTGCTGCAGTATCTGGAGCGGGAGGCGCACTGGCAGCGCGCGCTGGCGTACAAGTGGCTGGGGATCGACGCCGGCGAGAGCTCGGGGCGGACCGGCGAGGCGCTCGCGTTCCTGGCCGCCGCTGGCGACATGATGAGCAGATTCCAGCCACGGGACGCGGCGAGCAAGGCACCAAAGCCGCCGTTTACCAAGCAGGCGCGGCTGCTGCGCCACCGGGGCTCGGATAGCCCGCAGTGGGTCGAGCTGGAGATCGCAAGCGTCCGGCGCATCCACTCCCTGTACCAGCGGATGAACGACACCGTGTCGTTCCAGCGGGTGCCGTCCCTGGCGGAGCTGGAGCTGGGGATGCCCTCGGGGCGAGCCGCCCTGGCGCCCAAGCCGTACAACCCGCCGGCGCCCGTGTTTGGGCCGGGGTCCAGCCGCGTCTCGCCCGGGCTGGAGACCGAGTCGCTCCTGCTGGGCGTCTCGTCGGGCAGGCCGTCCAGAGGCGAGTACTCCGGCGCCGGCGCATACTACTAGGCACGGCGCCCGGCAGGAACCGCCCTGGTCCACCTTGTGTATAGTACAAGCTACCGCGCTGGGAAAAAGTCGGTCAGTGTAGCCGTGTGCGGCCGCTTGTGCCTCCGAGCAGGGCCTGCGCCGGGCTCGCCGCCCCGCTTCGGTGCGGGACGCGGCGGGGAGAGCTCGCTCAGCGCGCTGCGTACCAGGCACTCGTCAACGTGGTCATTGACCAGGCGGTTTGCCTCTGCCGTGTCGCCCTCGACTGGGATGCCCTGGCCACAGAGGGGGCATTGCGGGGCTGCGGCGTGCGGGGCTGTGGCGTGCGGGGCTGCGGCGTGCGGCGCAGCGGCATGGGCCGCATGGGTATCCATGGTATGTGCGGCACCAATAGCGTCCGGGATGGTCGCCTGTGCGCCGAGTGTCTCTTTGGGAAAGAGTGCATGCTCGTCACCGCCCACGCCCGCCTGCTCGTCGCCGTCCGTGCCCGCCTGCTCGTCGCCGCCCGCGCCCGCATACGCATCGCCGCCGCCTGCATGCCCGCCGAGCGAAACTTCCGTCGCCGCCCGATCTTCTTGCTTCTCTGGGGCCTTGCCCTGCCCGCCGCGGAGCCACGCGCCGAGCATGGTCTCCTTGCCGCCGGCGCGCTGGTCGATCAGCGAGGTGGCCCGGGCGCCAATCAGGCGCAGGCACAGCGGAGCCTGTGCATGCACGTACTCTAGGGCCAGGAGCTGCGACACTATGCCGTACAGCTCCGCGGCACTGGCGACGCCCGATGGCGTGGAGAGCGTGCGGTCGCGGGTAAACCGCTCGTACGTGTCGCGTTTCCCGATGAGCGTCACGGTGCGCGCCCGGAACGCGAGGGCGTCGAGGTCGACGGCGAGCTGCTCGCACGCGTGCCGCAGGTAAGCCTCGAGCTCGGCGCGGTCCCTCGTCGGGGGAAACGTGTTCTCCCGACCGACCGACTTGCGCGCCTCCCGGGCCGGAGGAGCGACGACCGTTGGGCCCATGCCGAGCGCCATGCGCAGGAGCGGCTCGATCCCGTCTAGCGAGACGCTCAGCTCCACGCGCTTCGCCCAGATGTCGCCGCAGGACTCGATGCCGAACGCCTCGAGGATGCGCTCGGTCACCTGCCCGATGCCCGGCACCTTGCGCACGGGGAGCGACGCCATGAAGGAGACAATCGCGTCCCGGTCCGGGGGGATGCAAAACTGGCCGTTGGGCTTGTTCCGGTCCGAGACGATCTTGGCGAGCAGCATGTTCGGCGCGGCGCCCACGCTGATGGTGAGGTCTGTGGCTGCCTGGACCTCGCGCCGGAGCTCGGCGACCACGTCCTCGACATGCATCTCGTGTTCGGCGCAGTACCCCGTCACGTCCAGGTATGCCTCGTCCAGGCTCCGGGGGTAGATGTTGGCGTCGTAGCGGCGCAGCACGGCCATCACCGCCTCGCTGTACCTGCGGTACTCATCAAAGTGCGCCGGCACCACACGCAGGTGCGGACAGAGCGCCTGGGCGACGAACGTGGCCATGCCGGAGCGGACGCCGAACGGGCGCGCCTCGTAGCTCGCGGTGAGCACGATCCCCTGCCCAACAGCGAAGCACTGCCCCTGCAGGGACGGATCGCGCCGCAGCTCCACCGCCGCATAGAACATGTCCATGTCGCAGTGTAGGATGGACCGGGTCAGATCGCGCTTGGCCTCGAGCGCGGCGGCGATCCGGTCCACATGGCGCTCCGCGACGCGCCACTCGGCGCTCTCAGGTGGCATCGTGTACAGCGCCTGCGCGCGGCGCTCGAGGATCTTGTCAATGCGCCCGCTGATCGCATCGTGCCGGTGGCGCTGGTGCTCAAAGAACTTGGATCCCCGCGAGACATCGTGGATGCTGCCGGTCAGCGGCGGCACACTCGCGGTGCACGCACATTTTGGACACGAGCTCACTGTTGGCGACGCCGGCCTTGTGCGAGGAGGCTGCGGTCAGCAGGGCAGTGCTGATGAACGACGACGTACGGCCACGCATCTGCTTCTCGAACGAGCTCAGATGGGGGTGGTCCCCGGCTGGCGCCGGCGACGCCCGGGGGACCGGCGAGCGCCGCTCCGGGGACGCCCGTGACCCCGGCTGCACGGGGTGCTCCGTGCTGGGGGCACCTGGGCCGCGAGTGGCGTCGTCGGGCATCGCCCGCCACGCAATTCCAGGGACCACCAACACTGTCACTGTCGCATGCTAATCAACACCCCCGATGGTTAGTCAGCGTGTCCAATGATGCACGCCGACACCCCGATAATGCAGGGCGCCACCCCACGGTGGGGTGCCAAACGCCCGCCACTCCAGCAGATCAGCGGTGGCGATGGGCAGACGCTCGCAAGCGCGCTTGGCGCGCATGCGAGGCAGGATGCACACATTATCCCTAGATGGACCGCCGCACGTCCCGGACGCGGGGTCCGACGTGGACACGGACCCGTTCTCCGAGACGGGGGCGAGCAGCAGCACCGGAGGCTGCACAGGTGCGTCGGAAGATACCCAGGTGGCGGGCACCACGCCCACGTCCACCGACCGCCCACACGATGCGGAGCATGCGCTCGAGTCGAGCTCCGAGTCCGACGGGAGCCTGCCGCCTGTCCCCGCGGTAAACAACGCGACAGGCCCCGAGGCCGCCACAGCAGACGCTCCGCTGCCCAAGCGCGTCTCGGCGTGGATCACCCGTGTGGAAAACAGCATCGGACGCACTGGCGACGCCGCCGATACCACGCCGCCGTCCCCGACGCCGGCCCCCGCGGCGCAGCCGCCACACTCCCCCGACACGGTCTCGGCGCCGGGCGCCGCGCCACTCGTCCGCCGGCAGCGCCGGCGGCACCGGGCGCACCACGCCGTGCAGCCGAGCATGTCGCCGGACGGGTCCACCACGCGCCTGCGGCGCGCCTCGGAGAAGCTCGCGGCGCAGCCGTCCGCGCGCATGCAGACCTTCCTTGGCCGGCTCTCGGGCGAGCGCGCGCGGAGCGCGCGGCCGCCGAGGGAGGCCGCCGTCTGGGTGCTGGGCACCGCCTATGGCATGGACAGTGAGAGCCGGAGCGAGGTGTCGAGCGCGGCAAGCACGCGCGACGAGGAGGTGACCGCCTCGGCGCCCGCCGCGTCGCCGCCGAGCTCCACGAGCGGATGGAGCGCGTCCTCGGCAAGCGCGCGCTCCGTGCCGTGGAGCGCGCCGATGCGCGCCGCGGCCGCGTCGCGCCGGCGGCGCGCGTGGCGCACCGAGGCGGAGCGCGAGCTCGCGTCCCTCGTGTGGTGCACGTACCGGAGCCACTTCCCGCCGATCGCTCGCGACGGCCAGATCGCCGCGGACGAGGAGGCGACCGCGGCGAGCGTGAGCGCCGCCACGGAGCAGCTGTGCGCCGCGCCGGGCACGGAGCGGCGCGGCAGCGACGGCGAGAGCGCCAAGGCCGCGCCAGCGCCGTCGCTCGCACAGGTGCTGCTGCGTCCGGGCGACGTGCTGCCGAGCAGCGAGGCGATCCACGCCTGGCTCCTGCAGCAGCTCGAGGGGCGCGGCTGGCAGCTGCCCGGCGTGCTGCACCAGTTGCCGGTGGCCACCGGCACGCAACGCACAGCAAGCGAGCCGGCGTCGCCGGGCGAGGTCGCCTCGAGCCTGCGCCAGGTGCTCAACACGGTGGAGCGCGACGTGCGCGAGACGCTCCAGCGGCGCTTCGCCTCGGTGCTGCCCGCGGGCGCCTGGCGCGACAGCCTGCTGCTCCGCATGGGCGAGTACGCTGGGCTTCCCGCGCTGTGGAACCAGGTGAGCGCACTGTACCAGGCGGCGTCGTGCATCGCCACGCACGGCGGGCTCACCACGGACGCGTCGTGGGGCTGCATGCTGCGCACCGCGCAGAGCATGCTGGCGAATGCGCTGCTCCGTGTGCACCTCGGGCGCGGCTGGCGCCTTCCGGAGCGGGAGCCCGAGACGCCCGAGGAGCAGCGGCAGCAGGCCACCTACGTGCGCGTGCTCTCGTGGTTCTTTGACGATCCGAGCGCCGAGTGTCCGTTCAGCATCCACCGCCTTGTGGGCGAGGGCCGCCGGTGCGGCATGGAGGTGGGCTCCTGGTTCGGGCCGAGCACCGCGGCTGCGGTGATCAAGCAGCTCGTTGGGGCGCATCCCGAGAGCCGCATGGCTGTGGTCTTCTCGAACGACGGCGAGGTGAGCATAGAGGATGTGCGGCGAGCTGCACGTGGGCTGGAGCCGCGCACGGCCGAGGAGGCGGACGACGCGGGCTCGCACCCGGCGCCTGGCACCGGCACTCCCGACGCCGCCGCAGACGACAGCAGCTCCGGCGTGGCGGCGCCGCCGTCCGACGGCACCGCGACGCCGCACGCGGCGCAGCCGTACCCGCGGCCGGTGCTGATCCTCGTGGCGCAGCGGCTGGGGATCGACGCGGTGCCCGCCCAGTACCACGCGGCACTCAAGGACACGTTCACCCTGCCGCAGAGCGTCGGGGTCGCCGGTGGGCGGCCGGGCTCCTCGCTCTACTTTGTCGGGTGCCAGGGCGACCAGCTGCTGTACCTCGACCCGCACACATGCCGCCCAACGATACCCTTCCGGCACCCCCCGCCGTCGCTCCTGGAGGAGCGCAGCGACGCGCCTGGGATGCAGGAGCGCGACTCGCTGCTCACCTCGTGGTACTGCCACGCGTACTCGCCGCGGGAGCTGGCCACGTTCCACGCGGAGGAGGCCGAGTCCATGACGGTGAGCCGCATGGATCCGAGCATGCTCTTCGGCTTCCTGTGCCAGAGCGACACGGACCTCGAGGCGCTGCGTGAGCGGATCGAGGAGCACGAGCCGCCGCTCTTTTCCATCGTCGGCAAGCGGCGGGCGCGCCCCAGAGTCACACGACAGAACACGGCCGAGAGCCAGAGCAGCGGAGAGCCGCGCGACTCGGACTGGGAGTTTGCCGAGTACTCGGAGGCGAGTGCGGCGGCATAGAGGGGAGACATGGCAGATTCGGGCAGATTCCTAGCTAGATCCTATACCAGACACGACATGGCACTGATGCAAACACTCACTGCTGCTTGCACTCCTGCGACGGCTGGGCAGCAGCGCGCTGGCCGGCCCCCGCCTCGTCGCCGTCGTCGTCGTCGTCATCGTCCTCCAGATCGTCCTCATCCTCGCCCTCGTCGTCCCACTCCTCCGGGTTCTCGTAATGGAGCGCCTTGCCGGTGAAGAAGTCGACGGCGTGGGGGATGATGCGGTCCTTGAGGTCCTCGCCCACCTGGTAGTCGAGCTCGAGGCGGTCCTCGATCTCGTCCAGCTCCTCGTCCTCCTCCTCGTCCTCGTCCTCGTCCTTCGGTGGCTTAAGCGGGGAGAAGAAGTTGAAGAAGGAGTCGGTCGGGACTAACCGCTTCACCGTGCGGGTCTCGTTCGTGTTCTTGTTCCGCTGCTTCTTGGTCTCGATGCGGTGGGTAAGATCCATCTCGGGCGACTTCCAGTCGATCTTGGAGCCCTCGGCGTGGTCGTAGACCAGGTCGCCGGAGAAGCCGACCTCGTCCTGGTAGAAGTAGGTCTTGCTAAGCACCTCGTTGGTGAAGTGGGGGTTGGCCGCCGCGTCAAACACAAAGTCGAGCACAAAGCCCGCCTGGCTGTCGCGGCCCGCCTCGGGGCCGTCCAGGTACCGCAGGCGCACGTCGGTGAGGTGGCGCAGCGCCTCCTCGTCGCGCTCCGTGATGAGCTCCGAGAGCGCCATGTGGTTCTTGAGCGCGGTGAGCCAGAACTCGGGGATGCCCTTGGGCGCATCGGTGGCGATCGAGATGTTGGCCAGCGAGCGGCGGGCCTCCTCGCCGCGCTCCTCGGCCTCCTCGTCCTCGTCCTGCTCCTCGTCGGGGCGCTCGTCGGTGGCCTCGCCCGCCTCCACCTCGGCGGCGGTGGGCTCCGTGCTGCCCAGCACGATCTGCGCGCGCTTGTCGTAAAGCGGCTTGTACTTGTCCGCGAACTTCTTTTCAAGCGCCAGGATCTCGCGCTGGAACTCGGCCTCGAGCTTCTGGTGCTCCACGTTGAGGCCCTTGAGGCCCTCGACACGGCGCCGCACCGCGTCGGGCAGCGACTCGACGTAGCCCGAGGAGCGGCCCACGAGCCCGTCCAGCTTGTCCTGGATCATGCCCGTGATCGCCGCGTTGCGCAGCCCGGCCGGCAGGCCCGCGCCCTGCTCCGCCGCGGCGTCCTCCTCCTCGCCGATCGTGCCCACCGTGGGGCGCGAGAGCGTCTCGCCACGGCCCACCGACGACGCATTGTTCAGCGGCGTGTTCTGTGGCGTCGGCGCCGTCAGGTCCGAGTTACGGCTCCTGCGTCTGGGTCAGCACTCCGCCGCCGTGCATACGCGCGCCACACGTACTTGCCAATGTCCACCGTGTTCGACATGCTGACCAAGGTGGATGCAGATGGCTCTCTTTTGTCACACCGCCGCCAAGCTTTCTCGCCACCGACACGCGGCGCGCCGGGCATTTGGGGAATTTCCCGCGCCCGCGCACGTGGAAGTCGGGGCCACGCGCTCGCACGTGGCAGCGCTTTGGGCACGCCGCGCCGCCGCATCCGCACCAGCGACGGGGCCAAGCAGCATGGCGGCTACCGAGGCGGCGGACGCCGCCGCGGCGGTCGACGCGCTCCTGCAGGAGCAGGACGCACACGGCGTGTCGATCGCGGGCATCGAGCGTGCGCATGCGCGTCTTGCTGCGCGCGCCGCGCAGGCGGGCGCCGCGGCGCCCGCCGAGCCGGCGCCCGCCGAGGCGGACGAGCCGCCCTCGGCGAGCGCGCAGGTGAGCACCCTGCTCGACCGCCTCGCGGCGCTGCAGGAGGACGCTCGCAGTGCGGAGAACAACGTGGGCCGCATCACCTCCGAGATCCGCTGGCTCGACGCGGCCAAGAGCAACGTGTCGCTGAGCATCGTGACGCTCAAGCGGCTCCAGATGCTGATCAACAGCACCTTTCAGCTCGAGCAGCTCTGCGCAGACCGCCAGTACCGCGACGCGGCGTCCACGCTCCAGGCGCTCCAGTCGCTCCTCGCGCTCTTTGAGCCGCACACGGGCGTCGAGTGCGTGGTGCAGCTGCGCCGCCAGGTGCAGGAGCTCCGCACGCAGCTGCGCGGCATGGTGATGGACGAGTACGACCGCGTGCTCGCCCAGGGGCGCGGGCGCTGGACCGCGCGCGACACAGTGCTGCCCGACGCGGCGCTCGCCGCGGACGCTCTCGGGCCGGAAGTGCGCGACGCGCTCGTCGACTGGTACTGCACCACGCAGCTCCGCGACTACCGGCGCGTGTTCCGCGCCTCGGACGAGGCGGGGCAGCTGGACAATGTGCCGCGGCGCTACGCCTGGTTCCGCCGCGTGCTCCGCACCTACACGGACGAGCACGCCGCCGCGTTTGTGCCCGAGTGGCACGTCGACCGGGAGCTGCTCGCCCGCTTCACGGAGATCACCCGCGAGGACCTGCGCAGCTTGCTGATCCGGCAGCAGACGCACCTCGACGTGCAGGTGCTGCTCGCCGCGCTCAACGCCTCCGTCGAGTTCGAGCAGCAGGTGGCCCGCCAGTACAGCATGCCGTTCACCCGCCTGCTCCAGGAGCACGAGTCGCAGGCGGCGGACGCCGCCTCGGCGCGCCCCGGCACGCTGCAGCGGCCGGCACTTCACGCGGGCGCCGCGCCGCCAAGCAGCGGCGCGGAGCGCCCGCGCACGCCGCCGACCATCTCGGCGACGTTCAACCCGTACCTGGGCGTGTTTGTCGACGCCCAGGACAAGAAGCTCGCCGAGATGCACGCCGCCGCCGGGCAGCAGGGCGAGGCCGCGGGCGCCACCGTGGACGGCGCCGCGGGCGCCTCGCCCTGGGCGCCGCAGGCGGGCGAGCCGATGACCGTGCTCGTCTCCTCCACCGAGCTCTTCCGCTTCTACCGCCAGGCGCTCGAGCGCTGCGCACAGCTCGGCGACCACGCGCCGCTGCGCGAGCTCGGCCGGGTGTTTGCCAAGTGGCTCCAGCGCTACGCCAGCGAGGTGCTCCGCCCGGCCCTGCACACCCAGGGCTCCACGGACGCCGCCGAGACGCACCGGGTGTGCATCGCGCTCAACACGGCCGACTACTGCATCACCACCACCACCCAGCTGGAGCAGCGGCTCACCGAGAAGCTGCGCGCCAACGCACGGGACGCGGCGCCCGTCGAGCTGCGCGCAGAGCGCGACGCGTTCGCCGAGGTGACCGCCGCCGCCGTGCAGGCGCTCGTACGGCAGCTCGCCGCGGCGACCGCGCCGGCGTTCCAGGCGCTCGTGAGGCCGGAGCAGCCGTGGGCGCAGCTCGAGACGCTCTCGGAGAAGAGCGCGTGGGTGGACCAGCTGGCCAGTGCGCTCGAAGGCGTCGGCGTCGTGGTGCGGCAGGAGGTGGACAACAAGCGCTACGTGCGCGGCTGGTGCGACCGGGCGGTGGCGCTCGTCGCGGCGCGCATCACGCAGGGCGTGCTGCGGCTGCGCCCGCTGCGCCCGCGCACGGCGCAGCAGCTGCTCGCCGACGTGCGCCATGTGCAGCAGTGCCTCGTGGAGCTGCCGCACTTTGGCGCGGCGGCCACGTGGGGCAGCACACCGAGCGCCTCGGCGCAGGCGTCGTACCAGCGGCACGTGGAGCGGAGCATGGCGCGCATCAGCCCGGTGCTCGAGGTGCTCGCCGGGATGGGCGACGAAGCGCCGTCGCCCGGGAGCACGGTGGAGCTGTACCTGCGGCACATCGGCGACCAGTCGATGCCCAACTTCCAAAAGATCCTCGACCTCAAGGGCGTGCGGCGGCCGGAGCAGAGCGGGTTCGTCGACGAGTTCCTCGCGGCGATCGACCGCGACCCGTCGCTGCCCACCACGTCCTTCCTCTCCTCGATGGACATGGACCCGAACGCCGAGGTGTACGCGATGCACGAGCCTGGTGACCGCGCCCGTGCGCCGCCGCGCGAGGGCGACGCGGACGCGGGCGGGATGGCCTCCTCGCTCTCGGGGCTCGTGGGCGCCTCGGCGGGCGTGCTGCCCCGGCCGGGCACCCCGACGAGTGCCGCCGCCGCGGCGAGCCGCGGGCTGCCCGACTGGAAAAAGTTTGGCAACATGCTTGGCGTCGCTCTCGGGCGCGACCGCCGCCAGTAGCGCCGTAGCGTCTGTGTACTATGTGAACTGCCGCACGATGCGTGCGATCGCCTCCTGGGGCAGCTCGCCCCGGTGGTCGAGCCGCGTGTTGAGCGAGCGGGCGTCCGCGTCCGCGTCTGCCTCGTCCAGAGCCATCTCGGCCTCGTCCCGCTGCACGGCGGCGCGGTCCGCGGCGGCGAGCAGCTGGCCAAGCGCCACCCCCTGCTGCGCCGTGCCGGTGCGCGTCCAGACGAGCCCATTGAGCCCGACGGCGGCCTCAAAGGGGAAGTGCGCCGCAATGCGCGGCAGCAGCTGGTGCTTGGGCCGGTGCATGCTGCGGGCGAGCGCGAGGCTCACGGGCCACAGCATCGCGTACCCGTGCTCGGCGTCCGCCTTGAGTTCGCCGAGGCCCTCGGCCCGCCCCGTCGTGGCGTCTACGCAGCTCAGCTCCGGCTCCATCCACGACTCGACGGCGGCCACCCGGGCGTACACCAGGTCGCCCACCGCGAGGTTCGGCCGGTTCCGCCGCGTCGCGCCTTCGAATGCGAGCGCGGGCAGCGTGCCGTTGTGCGCCGAGAAGAGCGACACGCTGTACGACTCGACGCCACCCTTGGTCACCTGCCCGATCACCTGGTCGTTCGGCGCCGGCACATACTGCGGTCAGCTTCGCACCGTGCAGCACCATACGTACCCGTGCACCGCTGCTCTCGACCCACCAGCCGTGCACGGTGCTCGGCAGCGCGCCGCGCTCCGCCTTCTTGCTTCGCCCGCGCGGCTCGCTCAGGACATGGCCCAGGGCACCGCCCTTGATCGCGGTCAGCGCAATATCGGCGCCCTGCGGCTGCGGCTCGGCGCTCTGCAGCACGCCGGGGCCCAGCTTCACCTCCTCAGCGGACGGCCCGGCGTGCGCGACCCGGTCCCCCGGCAGCACGACCACCATGCTGTGCCTCGCCTGGTCGTAGCGTAGTGGCAATGGGAATATCGAAATTGCCCGATTTTTAGATCCACCGCGAAAAGCCTGCGTCCTTGACCAGCGACACCAGCGACTATTGTAGTATACACAGGAGGCAGCCGACCGGGGCCGTCGCGCGCGCCGACGTGTCCCGCGTCGTCCCAGTATGACCAAGGTGAGCACCAGCCCCACCCTGCCCCTCGCCCAGCTACAGGATGCCCTTTCTATCTTATCCACATTATCCGAGCACCGCACACTAGTGCGGTGCACACGAAGAAACGTATCGTCTGACCCAACCCGCGCATCCTCATCTCCGTACAGGCACTGACCGTGCAGGCAGCCGCACGCTCGTCGCGCGCCGATCTGGCGCGCTGCCGCCTCGCCTCCTGCCATAGCACCATAGCCGACCGGGCGCCAGTCACGTGACCACACGCCCGTTGTCGGCCGCCCGTCGGAGCAGCCGAATTTGTATCCGCCATGGCTGCCAGGATGATGATCAGCGGCATGTTTGCGCGCCGCGGCCTTGCGGCGGCGCAGCCGGCGCTCGCCGCGCGTGCCACGTTCAGCACGGGTCGTGTTCTGTGCGAGGCCAACAACACCAACAAGGGCGACAAGGTGCCCGTGAGCGCGCCGAACACTGCGGAGCGCGATCTCGCTGCGGAGCAGGTGAACCGCATCGGTGAGCCGGCGCCCGTGTCGATCGTGAGCGACGCACCGAGTACGTCTCCCTGAGCGGTGTGGAGTCCGTTACTGACCGCTTTTCCCCAGACGCTCTGCACCAGCGCCAGGTGCGCATTTACCGCCCTGCTAAGCCCTCGACGCAGTCGGGCCGCGCTGGCACGCGCCACTGGCGTGTCGACTTTGACCTGCTGCAAGAGTCGGGTCACTGGGAGAGCCCGCTGATGGGCTGGGCTTCCACGTACGTGTGCTAAGCATGGCTATGGATCGATGCTGACAGAAATCCCCCTTTGGACGTGCACGTCACGTCTTGGGATGATCTCTACAGTGGTGACTCGCAGCAGGCGCTCGGTCTCTGGTTCGGCACCAAGGAGCAGGCCATCCACTTCTGCCAGAAGCAGGGCTGGGACTACCTGGTCCAGGAGCACAAGCCGGAGCGGATCCCGCCCAAGAGCTACGCGGACAACTTTGTGTACCGCCCGAAGAAGCTCCGCCTGATCCCCACCAAGTAGACATGTAGTGCTTGCGGGAATCTTGTAACTGCTCGCCACCGGCTGGACCAGCCGCTCCGCCGTGCCAGGCGCCGCCCCGCCGTGCCACGCGGCGCTCCGCCATGCCGCGTTTTGCCACTGAGCCCGCCACATGGAGGCGTGTACCCTGCCAGGTATCCGCCGTGTGGAGGCGCCGCAACGGTGCATGGCGGCGTTATGGTCAAGTACGGACAGCTTGTCGTACGTAGCGCACAGCGCGCGGCGAAACGCTCACCAGGCAGATCGGGCCGCCAGGCTCGGGCAAGACGACGTACTGGTACGTGCCGCGGGTTAGGCCGCGCGCTCACCGGCAGCTATGGCATGTACCAATTTTTGGACGCTGTCGGGCGGCAGGCACATATTGTGAACCTGGACCCGGCGAACGACTCGGTCCCATACCCGTGCGACGTGTCGCTCTCCGAGCTTGTATCGGTGCGCGATGTGATGGCTGAGCTCGGGCTCGGGCCGAACGGTGCGATGCTCTACTGCATGGAGTACCTCGAGCACAATATCGACTGGCTGGAGGAGCGGCTCAGCGCGCTGCCGCACGATTACGTCCTGTTCGACGTGCCCGGTCAGGTGGAGCTCACGACGAACCACCCGAGCCTGAAGCGGATCCTAGAGCACATGGCCAAGCGCCAGGACTGGCGGGTACGTTCATCCGCGGCGGGCTCCCATCTGACAAGCAGTTTGTCGCCGTGCACCTGACGGACGCAACACACATCACCGACACCTCCCGCTACGTGTCGCTGCTGCTGCTCTCGCTGCGGGCGATGCTCATGCTCGAGCTGCCGCACGTGAACGTGCTGTCCAAGTTCGACCTGCTGGACGAGGAGCAGCAGGCGTCGCTCGCATTCAACCTGGACTACTACACCGAGGTGCAGGACCTCTCCTACCTGGACGCGCAGCTGGAGCGTGAGCAGCCACGGTTCGCCGCGCTCACCCACGTGCTGTGTGACGTGATCGAGGACTTTGGCCTCGTCTCGTTCGAAACGCTCGCGGTGGAGGAGCGCGAGTCGATGCTCCACCTACTCGGCGTGCTGGACCGCGCGGTGGGCTACGTGGCGCCCGGCGGGTGATGAAGCGGCACGCCGCGCTTGCATCGCGCCGTGCAGCGGCCTGGGCCTGTCAGCATACCCATATTCTGGTAGATCAGAAAATAAATCGGCGTCTTTCAGCGCGGCGGCGGTGGAGACGTTCTAGTCCGCCCCAAACGTTCGGGACATCCATCCAAGCTATTGTTGCTTTGGCGCCCTCCAGCATGCGGCTGTCGTGGCTCGCGCTCGCGTCGTTGTGCGTTGGAGCCGCATGTGTGGTGGCGCAGGGCCTCTCTTCGGTGAACATCACGAGCGCGGGGCTGATTCCGCAGAATCTGTCGAATGACTGCAACAACCTGCTGACCCAGCTGGACCAGGACAGCATCTTCCAAACATGCACCAAGCCGCTGATCAACGCTGCGGTGCAGTACGCGAACGAGTCTGCGCACCAGACGAACCAGAACCAGCAGACACTCTACAAGAGTCTCGAGGGGCTCTGCCGCGACGACAACCCGTGCGACCGCCCGCTGGTGCGCCACTACATCTCGAGCTTCTGGGAGCGCTGCGCGGACGACATGGAGGGGAACGACAGCCCGCAGCTGCGCCAGCTGTACGACTATGTCTACATGTTCATCCCCTTCCGTGACGCCGTGTGTTCGAAGGACCAGAACAACAACTACTGTGTTGAGTCGCTCTCTTCTGCGCACCAGGAGGACGCGCCACCGGATGAGTCCGCCTCCTCGGAGCCGGCGCCCTCGAAGCGTTCGCTGCAGGACCAGTTCCTCGTGGGCCGCTCCTTTGTCCCGCCCGTGGTCCAAGAGGAGCCGTACGAGGCGGCGATCCGCGCCGCGATGCCCTCGTCCAACGCCTCCAAGGTGCTCAACGCCACCTCCCAGGCGTTCCTGTTCCTGAGCCCCTCCAGCCCGCGCGGCGTGCTCTGCTCGCACTGCTCCTCGCAGGTGCTGGCGAACTACGTCAAGTTCGAGCTCGCCTCGCCCTACGCGCTCGGCACCAAGCGCTCCAGTGCGCTTGGCGTGCAGAGCGAGATCTTTGACCAGGCGCGCCAGCAGTGTGGCGACGGGTTTATCGAGAACGTGAACCGCCTCGCCGGGGCGGATGCCTTCAGCAAGGTGTTCGAGACACAGAGTCTCTCTGGTGCAACGCACGCGCGGCCGCGGGCGGCTGGCGCGCTGCTCGTACTTGGCCTGGCTGCCTATCTTTTCCTGTAAAGCACAGTATGTAACGGTGAACAAGCATGGTTTCTTTTTTCTCTTAGCTACCTCGCGGCGAGCGCGCCACGGGCGGCGTGCCCTGCCCGGGCGCCAGGGAGCTGGGCGTGCCGGGCGCCTGCCGGGGCGACATGGCCTGCGGCAGCGCGCCCTGCTGCTGCCCGACGCCCACGCCGGGCATGCCCTGCATCGGCATGAACCGCGGCACGCCGCCCTGGAAGCCGCCCGGCTGCTGCGCGGTGGGCAGCTGCATCTGCGGCGTGGACTGCCCCGGCTGCTGGTGCAGCGCGCCGGGCTGCTGCCCGGGCGGCTGCTGCTGCGCCTGCTGCCCGGGCTGCTGCGCCTGCTGGTGCTGCTGGTGCTGCTGCTGCGCCTGCTTGTAGAGCTGGACCGCCAGGCCGTTGATCTGCTCCTGGCTCAGGTGCGACGCGGCGAGCGAGATGGCCAGCTGCTGCTGCAGCGCATGCAGGTTTGTCGGCACGCCGCCCGGCGAGCCGAATCCCTGCGTCTGCTGGCGCACCGGCATCTGGTTCTGCTGCCCGAGTGCCGCGGCGTGCAGCTGTGCCGGGGTCGACATGCCCGGCATGCCGCCGCCGAACGAGAGCGCGTGGCCGCCGGGCGAGCCGAGCGCGGCCGGCGGGTTGGACGGCGAGCCCGAGTCCATGCCCGGCTGGAATCCCAGCGGGGAGCGCGCGCTCATCCCGGTGCTCGGCGTGCGGTTGAACTGGAGCGCCGGCGAGGCGCCTGAGCCCTGGCCGGCCACCACCACGGGCTGCTGCGCGCCGCTGGGCTTGGTCTCCGCCTGGCCCGGCAGGCCCATGTGTCCCTTGGCCGGGGAGCGCGCCGCCATGCCGTTGGCCGCCTGCTGTGCGCCGGGGCTGAACGGCCCCTGCTGCGGCTCGGCGGGGAAGAAGGGCTGCTTGCCCCGGGTGACAAACGGCAGCTGCGCCCCCGAGGCCATGAGCATCGCATGCTGCTTCGCCTGCGCGTTGCCCGAGTTGAGCGCCGAGAGGTACGAGAGCGTCTGGTGCTGCGCCGGCTGCCCGGGCGCTGCCTGCGCCGGCTGCGGCGTCTGCGCCGGCTGCCCGGCCTGCGGCTGCCCGAGCTGGCTCGCGGTGCGCGGCGGCGGCGAGGCGGCCTGCGTCCCCGGCTGCGGCGAGCGCGAGGGCTTCTGCTGCATCGCCGGCGCGCTCGGCTGGCGGCCGGCGACGTTGAGCGCGGCGCCCTGGCGCTGCTCTTCGCCGCCCTGCTGCTGCTGCGGCTGCTGCTGCTGCTGCTGCTGCTGGAAGGGCGACGGCTGCGTCTGGGCCTGCTGTGCCTGTGCCTGTGCCTGCGCCTGGACCTGGGCCGCCTGGGCGAGCTGCACGCGCTGCTGCTGCTGCTGCTGGTAGGCCATCTGCGCGACGCGCTGCTGCTCGATGATCTGGCGGAGCGCCGCCTGGTCCCGCTCGGCCTTGAGCATGCTGAGCGCCTGCGGGGTGGGGGTCGGGATCGACTTGACCTGGGCGTGGGTGTCGTGGGTGCTCAGGTTCACCCGCTTGTTCCCGTTCGCCTGCGCCGTGGCCTGCGCCTGGCGCTGGGCGACCTCGCGGCGCTTGGCGCACTTGCGCATCACCTCGAGCAGGTGGTGCCGGTGCTGGCGCTTGCGGGCGCCCTCGGCCTTGACGCTCGGCCGCTTGGCGCCCGCCTCGGGGGTGCGCGAGGCGCGCTGCGGCTCGCCGTCCGCGTCCTTGGCCTCGGCGGGCGCCTCGGGGTGCTCCTGTGCCGCCGCGCGCAGCGCGCGCACCCGCTCAAAGCAGTCCCAGGGCAGGCGGCGCTCCTCGGGCAGCACGAGGCGCGTCGAGTTGAACACGTCCGCCATGAGCGACCAGTTGTTGTGGTACTGCTTCGCGAGCGCCAGGATGAAGGCGTCGTCCGAGGCGGTCCACGAGAGCTGCTCGGCACGCAGCTCCGGCTGCGGCGGCTGCGGCGGGATCGCCGCCGCGTGGCTCACCGGGTCCCGGCTCGGCTTGCCCGCCCGGCGCGCAAAGAGCACCGAGCCGGGCGCCGGCGGCGCCGCGGGCTCGGCGCGCTCCGCGAGGTCCAGCGCCTGGCCGAGGTCCACCTGCTCCGTCCAGTGGCCGTTCGCCCGCGCGTCGGCGGGGTCCAGCGTGCTCACCAGCACGGGCTTGGCGTCCAGCAGGCGGGTCACATGCGCGATGCGCGCCGGCTGGCCGGCGCCCTCCTCCCGCCGCCGGTCGCTCCCGGAGCGGTGCGATTCGTCCGGCGCGGCGGGCGGCGCGTAGTGCGGCAGCTCGGGGAACAGCTTCGCAAAGTCGAGCGTGTTCGGGTCGAGGCTCTCGAGCGCGTCTGTGTCGCTCGCGCCGTCCACCTGGAGCAGGGCCGCGGCGGTCGACGGGTCGAGGCTGCTGAGCAGCGACCAGGGCGACACGTTCGTCGCGGTCACGTCCATGCTGAAGATGGGCGCGCGCACCGCGGTCACGAGCGCAAGCGGCAGCTTGCCCGAGAGCGTCGCGTTCCGGTCGGGCGCCTGCGTCCGCACGCCGCCGGCGCCCTCGGCGGCGGACGTCTCAGAGGCGGTGAGCTCCGGCTCGTGCGGCGCGCCGGGCGGCTCGGAGCCCCGTGGCTCCGAGGAGCGCGCCTCGGCGGGCGCCTCGCTCTTCGCCGGCGGCGCCTCGTCGGGGCTGCCCGGCGCATCCTCCTCGCCCTCGGCGTCCACGTCGGAGCCGACGGCGGGGACCGACTCGTCCGCCTCGGGCGCCGCCGGAGCGGGCGCCGCCGGAGCGGGCGCCTGCTCTGCGGGCTCCTCGGCGGGCTCCTCGGCGGGCCTCTCGGCGGGCTCCTCGGCGGGCTCCGCAGGCCCCGCAGGCTCGGCGGGCTCGGCGGGCTCCGGCTCGTCCAGCTCCATGCGCTCGCGCTCGTCGAGCAGCACGGGCGGGCGCCGCTTCACACACAGCGCGGCGCGCGCCTCGGCGGTGGGCGCCTTGTGGTACAGGCGCGCCTGACGCGCGAGCTCGTAGGCCATCACGATCTTCCAGCGGCGCTCCTCCCGGTAGTCGGTCTGGAGCCAGCGCATCTCGTCCAGTACATAGTCCCAGTGCGACTTGCGCTCCACAGGCCCCTTGACGCGCTTGGGCTGCCGGAAGCTCCAGAGCCCCTGGCTCTTGAGCTGCTCGATCCGGTCCATCGCCTTGACGAACCGCTGCTCGGTGAAGGCGGCCTTCCAGTCGCGGGTGAGCAGGCACTTGTTCGCCTTGCGCACGAGGCCGGCGCTCGGACTTGCTCGGGCGCGGACGCTCCAGCGCCACAGGTCGGCGTGGCCGGGCGCGCCCGGCGGCGCCTTGCCGCCCTTGTGCGTCGCGGGACGCGCCGCCGCCTTGCGGTTGCCCCGGTGGTGGATCGCGCCGCCGCCGACGCCGACGCCCGTGATGCGCCGCATCGGGTCCGGCGGCAGCGGGCGGAGCGACGAGGAGTACGTCACCGAGAGCGGGTCCGGCCCCATGCGCTGCAGCGTCACGGACTGCTGCTTCTCGGGCGCCTCCAGGTCGGACTCGAGCGGCAGCGGCGGCGGCGACGGCAGCGGCGGCAGGCGCAGCTGGACGTGGTGCCCGCCGCTCCGGTGCCGTGGCTGCCCGCCGGCGGCGGTGCGCGCGGGGTCGGCGCCCGGCGCGCCACGCGCCTGGCGGCGCAGGCGCTCTGCGAGAGCGTCCACGCGGTGCCCCAGGGTGGTGCTGCGGTGAGCTGGGCCGGAGTCCACGCCGACGTACCTGGGGGCCGAGATCCGGTGCTCCCGGAGGAACGCGTCGAGCGCGCCGCTCGCGGGGTCCTCGGCGGCCGGCAGGCTGCCGACCGGGGCGTCTGCGCCCTGCGCCTGCTGCAGGAGAAAGAAGAGGTGGCTGGCGTCGTGCCGGTGGGCATCGGTCACCTCGCTGCGGCGGTCAGCAGTTGCCACCAGGCGGGCGCACGTACGCAATCTGTTTCGTGCACGCGGCCATGCGGCTATTGCGCAACTCATCGAGCGTGAGGCGGCTTGACGACGCCGCGGTCGCCCCGTCGCCTGCGCTCCCCATGCTGCGTGAGAGTCACGGCCGCCAAACAGCTGCCCAGCAATCCCGCTGCCGCCCGCGTGCCAGCGACGATGAGGTGTAGACAGGAAAAAAGATTTTCCGGCCTGGTAGGCCACTGCAAGTATGTATGGAGGAACAGCCTATGGGGTGGGGGAACACGGTGGCGGCGCAGGGCGGCGCCCCTGGCCTAGTGGTACATGGCGGCGGAGGCGTAGCCGCCGGTCACCGCCTCGTCCTCGTCCTCGAGCTCGGGCGGGCGGGCGACCACCGAGGTGAGCACGGTGATGTCGTCGTTTTTTCCGCCCACATAGTACATGCCCTCCTCGTTCGCCTGCTGCTGGAAGGGGCTTGTGACCAGCCGGCTGTCTTCGCTTGCCGCCTTGGCGGAGCGGCAGAGCGTCTCGGAGATGGCGGTCGGCAGGTCCACTTCGCTGTGCGTGAACGCGGGGTCGGTGCGCGAGCGGTGCACGAGGTGCTGCACCTGCTCTACAATGTCTTCGTCAAACAGATTGTCCAGGAGGCCGTCGGTGGCGAGCACGATCACGTCGTCCTCCTGCACCGTGAGCCCCCAGCGCCCGGCGTCTCGCTCTGGCGTGTCCCAGCCGTGCGTCGCGTCCGCAGGCTGGTTGGGGTGCAGCGCGTGGTGCACCTCCTCGCCGAGCCCCGGCGGCTCCTCGTCCAGGGCCCCGTCGGCGATCACGCCACTCCGGTGCTGGCACAGGGCCGCCGCCAGGCTCACGCTCTCGTTCGTTGCGTCCATCATGCCGAGCTGCAGCGGAAAGTTGAAGCTGTGCTGCTGCTCCGTGCTGCGGAAGATGAGCTTCCCGTCACGGATGAGCATCAGGACGCAGTCGCCCACGTTGGCGATCCGCAGCTCCTTGCCGCGCAGGATCGCCAGCAGCGCCGTCGAGCTGCCCATGATGCCCTCGCGCTTGGAAGCGCGCACGCAGCGCTCCCAGGCGATCTGCATCACGTCCACAGGGTCGCTGTTGAGCCAGATCTGGTGCGCCGAGTTGTAGTCGCCGAGCTCCTCGGCCTGGTGGCAGTCGCGGTCGATCCGGTCCAGCTCTGCGTGGCAAAAGTGCATCAGCAGACGCGAGAAGAGCGCCGGGCTCGCGTTCGCACGCGCCGCCCAGCCGCCCACGCCGTCGGCGATCCCCAGGGCGTCCTGCCGTAGGAAATAGGCGTCTTCGCCCACCTGCCGGCTCGTGAGCCGAGTCTGCACGATCCGGCCCTCGGACCGGATCGTCGACTGCATTCCCTTGCCGTGCATCGCCGCGATGCTCTCTGGCACCTCGAACTTGGGCCCACGTTCCTTGTTCACCGGCGCCGGGCCCGAGCCGCCGATGAGAAAGTCGGCCACCACACTGAGCATCCCGGGCTGCTTCGTCTTTGGATCCCGCTCCACGCGCTGCTTCGGGATGCCGAATGCAGCGCTGTGCAGCACCAGGTCCGGGCTCTGGCCCGTCGACCAGATGCCGGCGCTCTCGTCCTCGCCCGGCCCTGGTACCTGGTCCATATCATAGCTCTGGAAACGTCGCTGTGTGCGCGCCAGCGCATGCGGCGTCCTCTGTGCGAGTGCATGCCGCAGCATGGGCCCCCTGGCGGCCCATTTCGGCGCCAAGGCTACCGCATTCTGAAGCTTCAGCATGGCGCGCTATGGGCCGCACGCATGCCGTCGCAGCGGCAGTGGAGGAGAGCTTTGCAAATCGCGGCTGGAGATTGCCACTACAGCGTGTGCGTCAAGTACGCGCGAGGCACGCAGATTCCGGAAAGTTGGCGAGGTGCCGGAGTGGTTATCGGGAACGCCTAGAATCACTGATTCTACACCGCTTGCGGTGGCAAGCGTTTGGTCTCTGACCGCACAGGTTCGAATCCTGTTCTCGTCGGTGGGCTACACTCCATTTTTTTTTCTAAACGGCCCCTCATGCACGGTCCAAGCACCATCATGACCGATCGACCGGGTGTAGCGCTTATCGTCGTGGACGTGCAGCACGACTTTATCGATGGATCGCGTACGTAACACAGGCACTGTCTCCCGCGCTAACGAGCAGTCGCTGTGCCTGGGGCACGCGACATCCTGCCGAGGCTCACCGAGCTGATCGGGCAGGACGCCTGGGACGTGGTCGTTGCTACGCAGGACTACCACCCGGCAGACCACGTTTCGTTTGCGCGCACACACGGCGTGGAGCCGTTCCAGGAACGCCAGGTTCCGCATCCGTACCTGCCAGGGACCGTGTCTCAAATGATGTGGCCCGTCCACTGTGTGCAGGGCACCAAGGGCGCCGAGCTGGACCCGTCGGTGGCGCAGGCGCTGGAGCAGTGCGCCGCCCGCGGAACGCCCGTCCACTACGTGAAGAAGGTGCGTTGGGCCGCGATGCATCACCGCTGACCAGCAGGGCCAGGACGTGCGGGTCGACGGCTACTCGGCGTTCGCGTCGAACCACTACCTGGGCTTTACCGAGCTGCCCCAGGTGTTGTACGAGAGCGCCGCGCGTGGACGCCCGATTGGCACCGTGGTTGTGTGCGGGCTTGCGACAGACTACTGCGTGCAGTTTACGGCTGTGGACGCTGCCAAGTTCCGCTTCCACACGGTGCTGGCCCGGGACGTGATGCGCGGCGTCGCCAACGACACGTGTGCCCGGGCGCTCGACCAGCTCGGCGCTTGGGGCTGCCAGGTGTACGACACGGCCGATGCACTGCGCGCCGCTCTGGGCCACTGATGTAACACGGTTCATAATTACTCTGTTTTCATGCAACATAACTTGATTATAGATACGACCGCCCTCATGAGGAGAGAGCGGCGTTCGTTACACATGTCAAGAAGGGTCGTGTCAGATTTCTTCGACGCCCGCTGCCCGCGAGGGCGCCGGCTGGGAGGACGCATCCGCAAAAGACGCCACGGTGACCGGTGGGGCCGCAGATGGCATCTCGGTGGATTGAAGCCCTAGGCTGGGCTGCTCTTTCGTTGCGTCCGCTTGCCCGAACTCGGCCTGGCTCGCTTCTTGGCCTGAGCCGAGTGGGGTGGCCATTGCAGGCGTCTCGGCAGGCATCGGGTCCGGACTTGGCAGCTGCATCCCGGTGGGCGATGCGTCCCCTTGCCCGGAGCCGAGTGGGGTGGCCATTGCAGGCGTCTCGGCAGGCGTTGGGTCCTGGGTTGGCAGCTGCATCCCGGTGGGCGATGCGTCCCCTTGCCCGGAGCCGAGTGGGGTGGCCATCGCAGGCGTCTCGGCAGGCGTTGGGTCCAGACTTGGCTGCTGCACGCCTGTCGCACCTTGCTCTGGTATGGCTTCGGTGGCCTCAGTGAGGGACTTGCCGTTCGGCGGTGATAGCCCATTGGATGAGGATGCGTACATTTTGGATGGTGGAGAGGCGCTGCCCATCTCCGCAGCGCGCAGGTCGCCGCCAGAGGACTCGCTCCCGTTGAGCATGGTCTTCTCCTGGCCGACGGCGTCGCCCCAGTCGGTGGCGCCCTTCTCCGCACGGCTATCCTGCTGCGGGTCGGAGCCGAACTTGCCAGACCAGCGTTGGCGGGGGATGAGCAGCGGGGAGACGGTGTCCCAAAGTACGACAAAGAACATGAACACCATCGCCAGGGCCGTGACGCCCAGGAGCACGTACCCAAGCACCGCACGGGGGATGCCCCAGACCTTTGCCTGGATGGTGAGTGCGATGCACAGTGCCCAGGTGACGATGCGAAAGAGGCACAGCATGATCTGCACAAAGTCGGTCGACTTGTCGCGGCCGGGCCTCAGGATGCACAGCGCAAGGAACAGGAGCCCGTCCACCGCGGCGAGGCCCACCGACTGGCGCAGGCCGAACGAGGCGCCCTGCGGGAACGAGATGAAGCATGCGCGAATTAAGTCGCACAGCACCACCACCACGGGGAACCAGAAGCAGCGCGGCCGCCACGGATGCACGGGCGAGCCGATGCGCAGCGCCGGCGTGTGTGCGTCCCAGGGCGAGACCTGCGGCCCGTAGTAGAGCGAGTTCACGTTGCGGGTGCGCGCCACGTGGCGGAACACAGGTACAAGGAACGAGAGCCAGCTGGCCAGCAGGAACGCGAGGAGGATCGCCGCGAGGAAGTGCGCCACCCAGGAGCGCGAGTGGGCCCACTGATAAAAGATTGCGACGAGCAGCACCGGGGTGGCGACCTCGAGGAAATGAAAGAGCGCGGGGCGCATCACCTGCCGGTAGTACAGGTGCACCTCGTCGGGGATCGGCGGGCGGCCGCTTTCCTGCGCAGAGTTGTCCTTGTCGCCGGCGAGGCGGGCGGCCGGCGGGCGCTGCGCGAGCCAGCGGTAGCACAGGTTGCGCACGATGAAGCCCAGCATAAACGCGCCGATCACCATGCAGCAGGCGAGGAGCCAGATGACCAGCACGGTGAAGAACATGCTGAGCGGCGAGATGGCCAGGTTCGAGACGTAGTAGAGGATGCCGAGGTCCTGGAAGTCCGAGTCCCGGGACACCTCGACGATGGAGCTCTTGGTCTGCCCGGGATCCATCTCGCCGCCTGGCCCCGTGTTGGGCGCGTAGGTAGCAGCACGGCGGGCGAGCGCACTAGTGGCCCGCCGGGCGAGCGCGCCGCCCGAGCCGGCGTGCTGCATGAGCTTGGGGAACAGACTGGCGCCGTTGGCCCGATTCCGGGGCCCGGTCTGCATGCGCTTGGCGGCGAACAGGTTGGAGAAGCGGATCATCTGAGCCTTGATCTGCTCAAACAGCTGCGAGTTGAAGGAGAAGCCGCGCTGGTCGTAGCTGCCGGTGTGCACCCGGGTGCTCAGCACGGACGACTGGATCGACTCGATGAAGATGAGGCCGAGCGACCAGGCGAAGTTGAGCGAGTACTGGTGGTACACCTCGGGGAACAGCAGGGTAAGCATCGAGACGAATGCCGGCAGCTGTACCACCCGGACGAGGTCCGTGATGCGCCACTGCATTGCCCCCAGGCTGTCGGTCCAGGAGGTGTGTACTAGAGATGAAGCGGCGCCGAGCGCGGTGAGCGCGACGGCGCCCCAGGTGACGCCGAGCTGCCGCGCCGTGTGCCCGTTGGAGAGCGTCACCTGGAGGCAGGCCAGTGTGGCGTTGGTCCGCTGCTCCGTGAGAGAGAGCTCGACGAGCGCCTCGATGTCCAGCACCCGGTATGCGATCGCCGGCACCTTGGTCGAGATGTCCGGCGGCACCTGGTAGGTGCCGCCACCGGTGAAGTTGTACTGCGGCAGCGGGCAGAGCGTCTCTGAGATGTCGCACAGGTTGAGATCTAGCTCGTAGACGTCCAGCCCATACGCATACACGTGCAGGTTGGCGCTCGCACTCGTGTTCTTGGCGACCGCTGCAGCGCTCAGCTCAAAGTCCATAGTGTTGTTCGCCCGGTAGAAGCGCAGGGAGAATCCCTCGACGAGCAGCGCGCCGGGCTGCGCACAGTACGCCGCCGTCGAGGTGTACATCTTGTCCGTGAGGATGCTCAGGGAGGACGAGTCGGAGTCCGCCGCAGCGCACGGCACTGCGAGCGCGAGGAGCACGAGGAGGAACGCGGGCAGTTCATGCCACCATGCCGCTGCACACATCCTGGCCGCACCAAGCAGCCCCCGGCGCACATGCGACCCGCTGGCGGCGGTGGCGAGCATAGAGCTTGGCAGGCCGCTGCGCCGCCTGCATCTGCAGGGTCGTGCAGGAAGCCGGCGGTGGGTCATGCAGGCTCTGACTAAGCGAAAACCCACGTGGCGAACGCCGCGGCGTTGCGCGCAGCGGCCGCGGGGCAGCGTTACCACGAAGCCTCGTGACGGTTGCAAGTTGCTGATGGCCGACTCTGAACACTCGCTCGCTCCCGCTGGCGCGGGTGCGCAGACGCCGATGGAGGACCCGTTCCCGAGCCTGGGCAGTGAGCCTGCGGCGTCGGGCGCGGGCGCGGCGCGCGACAAGCGCGGCGAGAGCAAGCCGGCCCGGCCGGACGTGGCCTCTGAGGACGCCTTCCCGACGCTCGGCGGCGGCGGCGGCGCGGCGCGCGCGGGCCCCGGCGCACCGCGCGCGCCGGGCACCTGGGTGAGCAACGTGCCGGTGATCCAGCGCGTGATGCGCCAGACGACCGTGACGCTGCAGCTCACCGACGAGCAGCTGCTCAAGCTGAGCGACCTGCTGCAGCGCGTGCGGCGCAAGTGCCCCGGGGTGAGCATCGAGGCAAGCACCACGCGGCGCACGGGCAGCACCACGTTCATCATCAAGGGCGCGAGCGACGCCGCGGTGCAGCAGGCCAAGAAGGAGCTCTCCGTCGCGCTCGCCCGCCGCGTCTCGCTGAGCGTCATGGTGCCGCGCTCCCTGCGCGCGCACGTCATCGGCACGCAGGGCAAGAACGTGCGGGCCATCACAGAGCAGACGGGCGTGCGCATCCAGCTGCCGCCGCGCGGCGACGACACGGACGAGCCGCCGGTCGCCGACCCGCTGCTCGAGCCGCACGTGGAGATCAAGGTCGAGGGCGACGAGGTGAACGCGCGCCAGGCGCAGGCGATGATCGAGTCCATCGTCGCGGAGCGCACGTCCAAGATCACACAGCGCCTTACCGACATTGACCATGTCTACTATCCATTTATCGCCGGCGCGCACAATGCGCGGCTCGGCACGCTCACCGGCGACGTCGGCCGCGGCGAGGTCTCGGTGAACGTGCCGCCGCGCGGCGCGCTCATCTCGGCGCACGACGAGGGCGCGGAGCGCACCGCGCGCGCCCGCGACCCTGCGATCATCGTCGCGGGCGAGCGCGAGGCGGTCGCGGAGGTCGCCCGCGCGATCCAGGCGCAGGTGGACGAGATGCGCCGCTCGCTCCGCACGCTCACCATCACCATCCCGCGGCGGCAGCACGCGTTCCTCACCGGGGACGCGGCGAGCCAGCTGCTCGCCGCCACGGGCTGCTCCATCGAGCTGCCGCCCCGCGGCTCCACGGACGAGACCGTGACGATCCGCGGCCCGCAGCAGCAGCTGCCGCACGCGCTCGCGGCCACCATGGAGCGGGCGAATGCGGTGCGCGTCGAGGTGGTCGACCTCGTGGCGATGCACGCCGCCGCGCTCGCGGAGCGCGAGGCGGCGCTGCAGCACGCCAAGCGGCTCGCCACCTGGCTCGCGCACGGCCGCGTGCCGCGCACGCCCGGCGTGCAGGTGTACCTGCCGCGTGGCGCGGCGCTCGACGCCGCGCCCGCGGTGCACGCCGAGGTGGTCGGCGAGGACGCCGCGGCGGTGGCAAACGTCCGCAGCACGCTCGAGGAGCTGCTGCGCCCGCTGAGCCCCGGCCACGTGCGTGTGACGCAGATCGACCCGCTGGTGCACCGGCATGTGATTGGGCGCAAGGGCCAGGGCCTGCGCGCGCACGAGGCGCGTGGCGTGGACGTGGTGATGCCGCCCGAGGCGGCGCCGCACGCCGACGTGCTGCTCGTCGCGGCGCGCGGCGCCTCCGCGGAGCAGCTCGACAGCGTGGAGGCGGAGCTGCAGCGTGCCGCGGCGGCCGCCGCGGACATGCACGCGGTGCACCTGGAGGTGCCAGCGCGCTTCCACGAGGCGCTGATTGGGCCGGAGCGCACGACGCTGAACGCGCTCATGGGCGAGGACCGGGCGGTGATGGTCTCGCTCGGCTCGCGGCGCGGCGGCGCCGCGGACCCCACGCTCGGAGAGGACACGGTGCTGCTGCGCGGCCCGCGCGAGGCGGTGGAGCGCGCCGCGGAGCATGTGCGCCGCATCGCCGCGGACGCCGAGCAGGACAGCCTGGTGAATGGGCACACGGAGCAGGTGGAGGTGGCCGCCGCGCATGTGCCGCATCTGATTGGACGCGGCGGCGCCGGCGTGGCGCGGCTGCGTGAGCAGCTCGGCGTGCGGGTGGACGTGGACGACGAGCAAAAGGGGCGGCGCGGCGACGCGCCGGCCCGCATCACCGTCACCGGGCGCCGGGAGTGCGCGCAGGAGGCGGTGGCGCGCCTGCTTGCGCAGGCGCAGCGGCTCGAGGACGAGACCACCACGGTGATCCGCGTGCCGCCCGAGATGCACGGCGCCCTGATCGGGCAGCGCGGCAAGTATGTGGCGCGGCTCCAGGACAAGTACGGCGTGCACATCGCCTTCCCGCCCTCGGGCGCGGAGCGCGGCACGGACGAGGTGTCGATCCGCGGCGGGAAGCAGGGCGTGGCGCAGGCCAAGGCCGAGCTGCTCGAGCTGCTCCAGTACGAGCAGGAGCGCTCCCACGTGGCGCACATGACGGTGCCGCAGCGTGCGCTGCGGCGCATCCTCGGGCGCGGCGGCTCCACGATCAACCGCATCCGCGCCGAGTCTGAGGCGCAGATCGACGTGGACGCGGGCGAGCGCGCCGAGGGCGAGGGCGACGCGGTCATCCGTCTGCGCGGCACGCAGGAGGCGGTCGACGCGGCGCGCTCCGCGCTGCAGGCCATCTTTGACGAGGTGCAGGCGGAGGCCACCATCACGCTCAGCATCCCCGCGCGCTTCCACGGCGCCCTCATCGGCGCCCGCGGGCAGCACCTGCGCGACATCGTGGCGCTCGCGGGCGGCCCCGAGGACCCCAAGGAGATCGCCCAGATCGTCCACTTCCCGCGCGCCGGGCAGGCCTCGGACACCGTCACGGTTCGTGCCCGGCGCGAGCTCGCCACCCGGATCGCCGAGCAGCTGCAGCGCGAGGCTGACGAGCTCGCGGCGCGCATCGTGCTGGCGGCCGCCGTGCCGCCGCAGCTGCACCGCCAGCTGGTCTCCCGCGGCGGCTCCCGCTCCACCGAGTGGGCCCGCGCTCACAACGCCACCCTGTTCCTGCCCTCGTGGCGCGAGTATGCACGCCTCGGCGAGCCGGCGAACGCCGCGGAGCTGCAGGACGCCGAGCCTGCACACACGATCAAGGTCGTCGGCCCGCAGCCGGGCGCAGAGGCGGTGCTCCGCGAGATCGAAGCCCTCCTCCGCGCCGACGACGCCCGCCGCAGCGCCCGCGCCAACGCCCGTATCGACGACGCGTAGGCATGATTAGTCATCATACGTGCAATAATCTGATAAGTGTCGTCGCCGCATCGATCGCGACCGCGATGGCTCAGCGGGTGGGTGCTGGCGTGCCCATGGCCGACGCCCCCACGTCCGCCGAACAGGTCTCGTTTGGCGCCTCGGCGGGCCTCCAGCCCGAGGAGCCGCCACCGCACACTGGCGCGGCCGCCTCTGGCGCGGACCCGGTGCGCGCCAAGGCCGCCGACGACGGCCCTGGCGCCGATCGCCTGCTGGCTGCCTCCAAAGGCGTGCGTTCCTACGGCACGCTGGGGAACATGCCGCGCCGCGCAGATCGATACACATGGCATCCAGACTCGATGCGCTTCACCGCACAGCTGGACGGCGACACAGTCGAGCTGCCACTGCTCTCGCTGCGGGCGAGCCGCACTTCCCGCCGGCGACGCAAGGCGCTCAAGCTGTTCCTAATCTACACCTCAGTACGTCGCCAGCGTGGCACGGCGTCGCTGACCGCAGATCTTCGTGCTGAGCTTTGTCATGTCGCTCGACGCCATGACATCGTTCCTATACCTCAACTATGCATGCAGTGAGTTTGGCACACTCTCTGCGCTGGGCACCGTGGCCATCATGCAGCAGGTACGTGCCGCCCTCGTGGTCTAGGTGCTTACCGACAGCTCGTCTGCGCCGTGTCGAAGCCAGCGATCGCCAAGTTCGCGGACCTCGCCGGCCGCATGTGGGCGCTCGCGATTGCCCTGGTTCTGTACAGCTGCGGGTACGCGTGGATGAGCATGTCCAGTAGCCTCGGCACGCTGCTCTGTGGCGTGGTGATCCAGGCTCTGGGGTACACGGGTGCGCAGGTGCTGCAGTCGGTCATCATCGCGGATACCACCGCGGCCAAGTGGCGCGGACTGGTGATTGGGCTCAACATGCTGCCGTTCATGATTAACTTCACCATTGCCGGTCCCCTGGCCAACGTGGCGCTCCGCTACTACGACTGGCGCACCGGGTACCGACTGTGGGTGGTGCTGGGCCCGATCGCGGCCCTCCCGCTGCTGACGCTGCTGGTCATGGGGCACCGGCGCGCGCGGCGCGCCGCGGCGCGCGCCGCGGCGGCCAACCCGGCGGCCGGCCCACCGGCACCCGAGCCGGCCGGCGATCGGGCCCGCAAGCTCGTGCGCGAGATGGACCTCGTCGGCATGTCGCTCTTTAGCTCGGGGCTCCTGCTTATCCTGCTGCCCTTCTCGATGAACAGGTTCAGCACGCACAGCAGCGTGTTCCTCCTGAGCAACGCCGGCCTGCTCGCCGGGGTGCTTTTGCTCGCCTTGTTTGGCCTATGGGAGACACGTGTGGAGCATCCGTTCCTGCCGTACCAGCTGCTGTTCAACGGCACGGTCATGGGCCTCTGTGTGATTGGCCTGCTCGATTTTGCCGGTTTCTTCCTCTCCTGGACGTACCTCTCGGCGTTCATCCAGGTGATCGAAAACTGGGACCAGACCCGCACGGCGTACCTCGTCTCGACCCAGACGGTGGTATCTACGATCGCGAGTATCCTGATCGGGTCCCTCTTGGTGTGCCTTGGGCGGTACAAGGCGTGCCTGGTGAGCGGGCTCGTGGTGCGTCTCGTGGGCGTCGCCCTCATGGTGCACTACCGCTCCGTGGAGCACACGCCCGCAATGCTCGTCATCTGCCAGGTGCTCCAGGGGTTCGGCGGCGGCATGATCGCCGTCACCATGCAGGTCCCCGCGCAACATGCGGTGAGCCGCTCCAAGGTAGCACTCGTCACCGCCCTGGAGCTGTTTGCCGTGGAGGTGGGCGCCGCCATGGGCACCTCGCTGGCCTCGGCCATCTTCACCACTGTGATGCCGGGCCTCATGCGGCGTCACCTCTCCTGGATGGACCCAGAGGAGCTCGCCAGAATCCTCGGCAGCCTCCGCGCAATGCTCACCTATCCGCTCGAATCACCCGTGCGGATCGGCGCGTCGCTCGCATGGTCCGAGACCATGCAGCTGTTGTGCCTCGTCGCGTTCCTGGTGCAGGTGCCGGCGCTGTTTGTCGCCCTGGTGCTGCCGGACGCGAACCTGAACGAGCGGTCCACGCCCTCGGCACCGGCGCATCGGTACTCGGACCCGCCCAGCACGCCGGCCCGCGGCCATCAAGGCCCCGTGCGCCGGGCCACGTTCTCCGCGCACGAGGCGATCCGGTACCAGTCGCCGCCGTGGCGAGCGACGCCGCCGCGCCCGCGGCCCAGCGGCGAAGGCACACCGCGTCCGCAAGCTTAGCCTATTGTACGATAGCCCAAAAGTGTCCATTGTGCTACCTAGAGGAACACGCCCAGGTCATGACGGGTGTAGTCGTTCCGCTCGTCGTTCATCTCCGTGAGCGAGGGGTAGAAGGGCACCAGCGCATCCTGCGCGCCGTGGTACGTCGTGTTGTAGGTGCGCACATACGCCTCGCGCACCTTGCGTGCGGGGTGGAAGAGACCCTGCAGCGTGTGGTACAGCAGCACGCCGGGGCCCAACGAGACACGCGTCGCCTCGATGGCGTCCATCACCGCGTTGATCACGTGGGGGCTCGTCTCAAAGATGTTGGGCCAGACCAGGTTGAGCATGTGCTGCACGCTGTCCTCCTGCCCCAGCCCGGCGGTGCCGAGCGCCAGGTGCTTGACGATGCTCGCCGCCGTCTGCCGGTGCACGTGGTCCCGGTCGGTGAGCGCGTCGTCGAGACAGCCAATCACGCTGTACACATAGTCCTTGCTCATCTCGCCGATGTACTCAAACACCCAGCTGAGCGCCTTGAGGCACCCGTTCCGCACGTTCAGGTCCGGCGTGCGGTACTCGTTCAGGATCGCCGGCAGGCATGTGAACGGGCCGCAGGTCTCGGCCACAATCGCAATGGCCACCGTGGAGCAGACGCGGCTCTGCCGCTCCTGCACCCGCAGGTTGGTCAGCAGGACCTGCAGCACGTCCTGCGGCCCAATCGCCTTGGCAATGTACCCGAAGCTGTTCACCGCGGCGCGCCGGATCGCCTTCTTCTGCGCCTTGAGCAGGTCCAGCAGCTCGAAGCAAATACGCATCCACTCGCGAGCGCTCACGAACTCGGCGCCGCGGTCCGCGATGCGCCCGATCAGGTTGATGCTTGCCTCCTGCACGCGCTCGTGCCGGTTCCGCAGGATGGGCGTCATGCGCGGGAGCAAGTCCTTCACGGGCGGGTTCATCTGCGTCATGCCCACCACGTTGGCGATCGCGCTCTCGGCAGCGATCATGCTCGCGAGCGCATCGGGGAACTCTTCGCCCAGCTGCTCAAAGAGCACCACCCCCAGGTTGGACAGCAGCGCGTCCTCGCCACACTGCTTGATCACGAGTGCCAGCTTGGTCGCCAGCTCGGCCGCCTGCTGCCGGGTCTTGGCATTCTTGTTGTTGAGCCGCCAGAGGATGGTCGAGACGATCTGCATCAGGTACGGCTTGAGCCGCATGCCGAGCCCGTTGGCAATCGTGCCGACGCCCTCGAGCATCGTGTTGTCCTCGATCGTCTGCTCCTGGAACGCGTAGATCATACCATCCACCAGCTGCACCTCGAGCCGCTCGTCCACGTCTGCGGCGCCGAGGCTCGCCACCACGCGCTGGATCGTGTCCATCACCATCTTGCGGTACGGCTCGCTCTCGTCCTTGAGCCCATTCACAATGCGGCCCACCACCTCGCTCACGCCCACCTTCTGCGCGAGCTCCACCGTGGTGTCGACCACCTCGCGGAAGTTGCGCCGGTCCAGCGCCATGCGCCGCACCCAAAAGTGCTTGAAGTACTCGGGCAGCATCTCCTCCCGCAGGAACTGGCCCGTGACGCCGTCCGTGGCGGCGCACTGCTTCACCACCTTGAGCACGATGCGCCGCATCTCGTCGTCTGCGCTCTGGAACTCGCGGATCAGCGTGGGCGTCACCTCCTTGACAAAGTACAGCGTGCTGTCCGAGTCCATCAGGGGGATGATGAACCCGATCGCCTTGAGGAACGCCGCCAGGCCCTTGCCGCGGTGCTGCCGGATGCCGAGCCACAGCGGCTTGAGCACATTTTCAAAGCTCTCGATACCGTACGGCGCAGACGACTCTGCGAGCGCGGCGAGCGCCAGCGCGGTCATCGTCTTCACCTTTTGCTGATCGTCCTCGAGGCCCTTTTCGATGCAGTCCACCAGACTGCGCAGGTGCGGCAGGACGGCGCACCCCATCATAATGGCGATCTGCTGCACCACGCGGATCGCCGTGTGCCGTGCCTGCCAGCTCTTCTTGGAACGGCACACGGCACGCAGGAAGGGCAGGATCGCCGGGATGCCGAGCGCGGACGCGACCACGGACAGTGCGCGGGCCGTCGTGTTCCGCACGTACTCGTCGGGGTGGTCGATGTCGGGGCGCATGGTGCTGATCATGTGTGCAAGCCCAGCGGCCTTGGCCAGGTTGCTGATAATCTCGCGGCCCTCGACACGGACGTAGTAGTCCTCGTCGATCAGCAGCGGCTCGATCACCACCAGGATCCGGTGCACGTACGGCCGCACGAGGTCGTCCAGCCGGTGCAGCACACGGTCGATCACCTTGACCAGCAGGTGCCGTTCCTGGTCCTCGAGCGTGCGCTCCATCAGCAGCGGCAGGATCTTGTCAAACAGCGGCCCGGCGCCAAAGTCCCGCGCACTGTCGGTGAGCTGCCGCAGCGCCGACTTGCGCATGGGCGGCGTGCCGTTCTTGATCTTGAGCAACAGGCGCATGATCAGCCGCTCCTTCATCTCGGCCTTGGACAGCTTCGACTCGTCGTCCTCGGCGAGCACATCCTTGAAGTGTGCGTGGTCCTCCGGCTTGAAGTACACAAGCTGTCCGATCCCGGGGATATCCGTCGGCAGGTCCGGCACCATGTCGGCCGCCGTCGCCCGCACACTGGACTCTTCCGGCATGACAAAGCCGCCCGGGCCCTCGGGCGCCTCCATCAGCTTCCGCACCGGTGTGCGAATCGGCTCGTATCCCGGCGGCGGCTCCACGATCTTGTAGCCTTCGCTCGGCAGCAGCGTGTCAAGCTCCTCGTCCGTGAGGAAGCGCGAGCGCGGCGGCACCGCGCCATGCGCAGGGGTCTGCATCGCGCTGGTGCCTCCCGCGGCTGGCGTCTCGTCCCAGCGGGAGCGCCGCGGCGCCCCGGCCGTCTCGGCCGCCGGCGTCTCGTCCCAGCGAGAACGCCGCCGCTTGGGCGTCGCGTCGCCCGCCTCTGTCGCCGCAGGCGCCGCGCCGTCCGGAGACGCGTCGGGGTCGCCCACGTCCCAGCGGCGCTTCCGGCTCACCCGCGGCGTGGCGTCCACGTCGGCCGGCTTCTCGTTGTCCGGCTTCATGGCCGCCTCCTCCGCTTCGCGCTCCTTGGCGGCGAGGATCCGCCGCACCCGGTCCTCCTCGCGCTCAAGGTTCGCGCGGCACATCGCGTCACGGTACCCCTCGGCCTCGCCATCCGCACCGCCACGGGTGAACGGATCCACCTGGCTCGCCGGGCCCGCGTCTCGGTCAAAGCGCCGCTTGTGGTAGTCAGACTGCCGCGCCGCCACCTGGCGGGCCTCAACGCGCTCCGCGAGGGGGTCGTACGAGTCATCCGCGTACTCGTTCAGCAGGTGCTGCGGTGCCGTGAAGGCGTCCAGCGGGTTCCGCCGAGTTCCCGCCACATCGTCCTCGTCGCCGCCACCCGGCGCCGGCGGCAGCGAGTCGACGTACTGCGCACGCTTCCCGCGCGGCCCGTCCTCCGGTGCATCTGAGGCACTCATGCCGTCCTGCTGCACGCGCCGTGCAGCTTGGAGCCGGCGGATCTCCTCCAGCTCGTTCGCCGACATGGTGTCACCCGTCGCCACGCCCAGGTCGCCGCGATGCGCCGCCGCTGGCGGACGTGTCACGTGACGTTTGCCACCACTCGCTGTGGCGTTGTTTCTGCGGAAGAGTCTGCAGAGCGCGATGGCGCCGAGGAACAAGGCGGACGGCGCCGGCCACGGCCAGCAGCAGGCGCCGCGCATCAGTGCAGGCGGCACCTACTCGCTGGACCAGGTGTCGATTGGTGCGAAGCTCTATGTCGAGAAGAGCAACACCGACTCTGGTGAGACGGAGCAACGGCTTGCCGAGGTCCTGTCGATCCGGGAGAAGAAAAAGTCGCGCCTGCGAGCAATCCTCGACGAGGAGAGTGGTTTAAAGGAGGAGAACGAGCCAAAGGAGCCCCAGCTTGACTTCTATGTACACTACTGCGACTTCAACAAGCGTTTGGACGAGTGGGTTCCGGCCAGTAAGCTCGTGCTTAGCCGGGACATGGAGTGGCCGCCGCCTCCCGAGCCGCCGGGGGGGAACCAGCATAAGCGCAAGGTGCTTAAAGGGTCGCGTGGCGGCAGTCGACCGCCGTCGAGCGCGTCGCCGCAGCCTGCTGCAAACCGGGAGGCGTCGGTCGACAAGGACTCGAGTGCCGCTCACCCGGATGACGGCGCCGTGGTGGCCATGGAGATGGTCGGCCAGGGCGACGTAGCTGAACAGAACGACGCACCGGGCAAAGAAGTAGCGGGCGCGTCGCCGCAGCAGGCCGACGGCACGCCGGAGCCCTTCTCGAAAAAGAAGGAGGTCGAGAAGCTGCGCACGGGCGGCTCTATGACCCAGTGCTCTAGCGAGATTGCGCGAGTCAAAAACCTGAACATGCTCCAAATGGGCAAGCACGAGATTGAGGCATGGTACTTTAGTCCGTACCCAGTGGAGTACGCGCACATCGACTGCCTGTACCTGTGCGAAATGTGCCTGGCCTACTTTCCCTCGGAGCACCTTCTCAAGCGGCATCGGCGCAAGTGTCTCCTGCTCCACCCTCCGGGCAACGAGATCTACCGGCACGAAGACATCAGCTTCTTTGAGATTGACGGCCGCCGGCAGAAGACGTGGTGCCGGAACCTGTGCCTGCTGAGCAAGTGCTTCCTGGACCACAAGACCCTGTACTACGACGTGGACCCATTCCTGTACTATGTCATGGTGCAGCGTGACAACGCCGGATGCCACCTTATCGGCTACTTCTCCAAGGAGAAGGAGAGCGCTGAGGGCTACAACGTCGCCTGTATTCTCACACTACCACAGCACCAGCGCAGCGGTTTTGGGCGTCTGCTGATCGAGTTCTCCTACGAGCTGTCCAAGCGGGAAAACAAGCTCGGCAGCCCCGAGAAGCCGCTTTCCGACCTGGGTCTTCTCGGCTACCGCGCATACTGGGCCGAGACGATCGTGGAGCTTCTGCTGCACACCGATGAGGAAATCAGCATCGACGAAATTGCGCACAAGACATCCATTGTCCATGCCGACGTGCTCCAGACGTGCCAGGCTCTCAATATGCTCAAGCAGTATCAGGGGAAGCACTACCTCGTGCTCTCTGACGCTGTGATTGAGAAGCACGAGCGGCAGATGAAGAAGAAGCGCCGGCGCATCCACTCCGAGGCGCTCAACTGGAAGCCGCCGGTGTTCACCCGTGACCAGCTGCGCTTTGGCTGGTAGTCCATACATGTATAGTAGTGTCGACCCAGTTACGCTTAGTCATACTCGTTTAAGAACGTGCGCACTGACCCGTGGAGCTTCACAAGCTTAACGGCCCTGACAACCATGCGGGTGTCGATTCCGTCCTTGCCACAGCGGGATATCATCCCACCCACTGTGGTGAGCCTTAGTGATGCAGTCTCCCGTATCGCTTCGGTCCTGCGGAAGAGCAGGCGGGTACTTGCACTGACAGGTGCGCTGGAAACCGCTTGAGGCGTACTGACCTCTCAAGGCGCTGGCGTGTCCGTCGACAGCGGCATTTCCTCCTACCGCGGAGAGAATGGACTTTATTGTAAGTGCTGAGCTCGATTCGACAGTGTCCCTGACGCCCTGTAGTGAACAAAGGGTACAGGCCCATCTACTACCACGAGTTTACCAACAAAGGCCCCATGGGCGACGAAAAGAGGTACGTGGGGAACTTCGCCGATCGATCGCTCACAGCAGGCACCGCTACTGGGCCCGCTCGTATCTTGGATACCCACCTGTGCGACATGCGCATGCAAACGAGACGCACGTGGCAATCGCACGGCTTCAGAAGGAGGGGCTGCTGCACCAGCTCATTACCCAGAATGTCGACCGGCTCCACCATGTTGCCTCGTACGACCTCGGCGAGCATCATCCGAATATTCTCGAACTGCATGGCTCCCTATCAGAGGTGTGCTGCGTACAAAAAGGGCCAAAGCATGAGGAAGCCCAGCACTGGGTCAGAACCCACAGAAACTCTCCCCACGCCTGGTGGAACCCATCCGAGACAGAGGCGTTTGGCCCCATGGATCGCTTTCGCCCTGTGCAAGTGGAAGCGCATGAAAGCCCTGGATGTGGGCTTTGGATTGCACGAGATGCCATGCAAGATCACCTGAGCACGCTGAATCCCAAGTGGGAGGAATGGGCGAAGCGACTCGAAACGGATCCGTCACTTCGGCTCCGGCGCAATCCCGACGGTGATATTCAGCTGGAAGGCGTGAACTACTCCGAGTTCAAGTACCCACCATGCCCTTGCTGTGGTGGCGTGCTGAAACCCGACGTCGTCTTTTTCGGTGAGGGAGTTCGCGCCTCAGTCCGTAAGGCAGCCGAGGAGGCCGTTCACCAGTGCGATGCGCTGCTCATTGTTGGAACAACACTGGCTACGCATTCCGCTTACCGCCTTGCCAAGGACGCCTCTCAGGCTGGCAAGCCAGTAATCCTGGTGAACCGCGGCCCAACCCGTGCTGACGAGATTATTGATACCCGCGTGGGGCTCAGCTGCTCCGAAGTCATGTCTTCTGTGGCTACTGAAGTGCTTGGTAGCTAGTTGGTATACTCATCCCGAGGTCTTTGAAACGCGCAATTGTGCTTTGCGCTGCCACTGTCAGTAATGTCAAGCAAGAGTTAGACTTACAGCACGCCGCTCTTCGCGCAGTCGCTCGAGCTCCAGCTTCTTCTCTTCCTTGGACTTGGGCCCGGTCGCAGGGGCAGCTGGTGCCGCTGCTGGCTCGTTCTTCGTATCTTGGAGATCATCAAAGTCGCCCCAAGGATCATCCGCAGATGACGCTGCTGTGGGCGGTGCTGGCGCAGTCGTAGTGGGCCTTACTGGAGCACTTGTGTGAGCCGGTCTCGCAACTGGCGCTGCTGGTGCTGCTGGGCGCACGACCGGCCTCGGCTGCACGGGCCGCACGGGCCGCACAGGCCGCATGGGCTGTACAGTGGAGGGTGGCCGGGCGCCACCCACTGGTGCGCCTGGTGGCCGAACTACTGGCCGGGTGGTCTGGCCGGGAGCTCCGGCGAATGACGGCCTGTTGGCTGTCAAGTTGACGCTCGGGCGAATCGGGCGAGCAGGACGTGCTGGCGCCTCGTTGAGGATAGCACTGGACAGCTGCTTCCCCATCGATGCCTTTTGTCCAAGGGACATGCCTTTCTTCTCCGGCACCGGCTTGGGTGGTGTGATGGGCCGCACAGGCATGCTTTGGGTTGCTGGCGTCACCTCTTCTTTCTGTGCTGCAGGAGCAGCGTAAGAGACATGTGGTGTGTAGCTCGTGTCCACTGGCACTAGCGACTCGGGGCCCTCAGAACCGCGGAGCGAGTCACGCGGAGTAGCATCAGCAGCGCCGGCCTCGGGTGCATCGACCTGGGACACTGCCCAGTCGCTCAGCGCCGATGCCGCATTGCCGGCCGTCGAGAGGAAATGACCGAAATTGAGCCGCCCCTCTTGAGGCGGAGCGGCGGCGTCAAAGTCCACTTCTGTCCGCGCAGCGGATGGAAGAGACGATGCGTAGGCCTTCACCTTGCCAAGGAATAGGTCGAGGGACTCACCAGCCGCGTCACGAATGTCGGCGTGCTTGTCGATAAGGCAGGGAGAAAGAATGGGGATCACCTGCCGCGCAATGACCTCCATGTCAAAGTGGTCTGCATTTTCTCGGAAGGCCTGAACACCGGCGAGCCGGGCCTGCTCGTAGTTGTCCTTCAGGCTGCGGGAAAAGGCAGGGATCAGCACATTTGATTGCGTGGAGCGCGTAAGATAGCTTGTAAGCCGGCAGAGAAGCACCGTGGTCTCGGTGCGGACGCGCGGATCCGGACTGACCTGTGTTTTGGCTAGCTGGCGCAGCAGCTCGTTGTTGAGGATTCGGTCAGTAAGCTTGGGCGCGAAGATGAGTGCCTTTTGCACCATGGCAGCACGGACGGGCATGTACGGATCCTCAAACCACGGTGCAATAAGCGGCCACACCTTGCGGGCAATGACGTCTTGGGGGATCCGCTCAACATACAGCTCCGCATTTTCCAGCAGGACGAGCTTTAGCGGAGGGTACGTGGTATTGAACGACTCAACCACGCGGAATCCAAGGCACTGTGTCCACTGTGCTTGAGACAGATTACTTCCGAGCTTGAGCATGAGCGGCAAGATTACCTGGGAAGACAGCTCGAGACCAATTGCATCCTCAGGCGCCGCCTGCCGATATCTGAACGCCTCGGCAAGCACAGGCACCACCTTCACCTGTAGAAACTCGGCGGGCAGGCGAGCTTGGCGTCCGGAAATATATTCGAGGATTCCGCGCTTTTGGGCATACGGAGCCAGGCGGAAGTCCTCGAGTGCCTTGCAAGCCCGGACAAGCTCGTTCGACTCCAGGAAGCTGCCGGGCCGAGATCCGGCTGTCAGCAGGATGCTAGTGGATGGGCGAGCCTGCGCACTAGGCGAAAGCATTTGCTTGAGTACCTGCACCATGGACGCAGGGACGCGGCCGGGCGTAAAGTTGCTCGGGTTAGCGGGAGGCGTCCCGTTGCATGCTTCGATGGCAAGAAGGGCAAGGCCGTACGCGTCCACGCTGTGCACTGGCAGGTCCCTGACAGTGTTCCAGCCACGGTTTACCACCTCTGGAGGTGCATACCGGTTCGCCTCGGGTGGCATTCCACCATACCGCATAATGAACGGCTCAGGCTCGCTCATTGAAGAGAGTGTTTCGAGCCCGCCCAGGAGCCATTCGCCCGCCTGCGACTGAAAGACGGTGCTAAGGTGGATGTTACCATGCATGGATTTCGCCTGCTCGTTCAGGAAGGCCGTCGCTTCAGCAACCTGACTTAAGCCCCACACAATCCATTCGTAGTAGCTCGGATCCAGCTTCCCGGCCGCTTTGCGCTCTTGCAGTACACAAGTTAGCGGCTTGACACGCTCCACAACAATGTACACAGAGCCTTGGTGCTCCGCGCTTTCGAGGAACTTGAGGATATAGGGATGCCGCGTCGTGCGCAGCTTGCGTGCCATATTCCGTGCCAGGTCCAACTGCACAGACGTGGCGCTCGTCGCATCACACACAAAGATGCTTACAGGCACAGCGTTGTCCTAGACGAGTCAGTACGCGCCTAGCAGTCAGTGGAGCGCACCTTGCGCACGCCGTCGTAGAGCCGCCAAATAGAGCAACCATCGTACCCGCGCACAGAGTCGCCGACTGCATACTCAGGCAGTGGCCCAGACCCCTTGGCCAGCGCCGACGACAGGGAACGCAGGTAATCCATATGGTTGCACGTGTGGAGGTCGCATTCCTACCGCGCCGGGGTAAGTCGCCCTGCTTTCCTCATCTCCACCCGGCGTGGAGGCGACCAGAGCTGGTTGCTGATGAGTGACGGCGTCGCAGACGGAAGCGGCGGCTGCATTAGCAGCGGTGTGCCGGACATTCCAAAGGAAAAGCTCCTTGCAGAGCTTCCCTTGGAGCAGACGGACCTGCTGCCGCTCGCCGCGCTCGTCGAGCGTCTCGCGAACAATGCATACCAGACGCTACAGAGCCTCGGTGAGGTTTTACCGTCATTTCCAAACGATGTGCGCAAAGCCAAGATCTTTTCAACAGCGCTTGAGCTGCGCAAGCAGTTTATCAAGCTGCTCGTCATTGTGCGCTGGTCAAAGGACGCCGAGCAGCTGAACAGGGCGCGGAATGTGGTCGCTTTGCTGGTCGACCAGCAATGGGCACACGAGGACGTCTTTTCGGGTCTGACACAGGCGCGAAAGATCCTGCCAAATGCGCGCATGCGTGATGCTGACATTGCAACTGCGGTCGACATCATCCGCACCGGCACCTACCAACGCCTGCCGGCGTCCATCCGGGACAGTGCTATCCCGCAGCCGCCGCTCTCGGATCAGGAGGCACTTGAGGCAGTCAAGTCGCTCGACGAGGTGCTCCGGGTCCGCCTTACTTGCTCCGAGACGCTCCCGCCGGGCTTGAGGCTCGAGCGCATTGCCGACGGCAAAGCGTACTTCGAGGCACCTGGACTCTATACGGCCTGCCTTACCACGGCAGGGTCCAAACCTACTGACCGCTGGTGGATGCTCGACTTTGCCTTCTTGCATGAGGCGGACGCGGGTGGCGAGTCGCTCGCATTTCTCGACACGAGCTTTCTCAGCACCGTGCATGCAACTGCGGAGACGATCCTCAGTTCACACGACCAAGAGATGGCCGAGCAGCCCACGGAGTCTGAAACCAGCGCTGAGTCACAGCCCCTCCTTGTTAAGCTGCACGAAGCCCTGGAGCTGCAAACGCTCCAGCGGCAGCTCAGTATCTTGCAGCACCAGGCGCAGAACATGGCGCGTCTCAACTGGGGTGCGAATATCCACGTTTCCATGGATTCTCCATCCCGGACACTCGAGATCCAGTACTGGACTCAGTCCAAGCCGCCATCAAAGCGATCAACAGCGCCGAAGGAGTCCTCAGGAAGTGTCATCCAGCACCTGGAAGGAAAGCTGTCTCTCCGTGTCGAGACCAAGGATGTGAAGGGAGCACAGCGGGTGCTTTCCGCACTCATCAAGGGCAACGCGACCACGGCGCCTTCCGTCAGCTGCAGCTCCATCAAGGTCGACTGGCACGTCGATCCTGTTGTGCGCACTGCACTGGACGAAAGCGAACGGGACGTGCGCTTCGAAAAGCTCGACATTGAGGCCCTGTTACTCAACACCATCGACAAGCATACGTTTGCGGTGATGCATCTGCTCCGGCGCTCGATCGTCGAAAGCAACTACTTCAAAGCGCACGCTGCGAACATGTGCGTGCTTCGCACCTTGGCTCGGACCCAGTACGGTCCCCGTTATACCCTGCAGATTCAGCTCCCTGGCCTTCGGGTGCTGCTCTACGTTGCATGCATAAGCGGCAAGGTTGTGATGAAGCCATTGGATACGCCAGACAGCCAAGACACGGAGGAATACCTCCGTCTGTCGCTTAGTGAGACGCAGTCGTCTGCGTTCCAGAATGTGGCTGAGCAAATCAGTGCAAACCCGGACTCGGTGAATGACGCTCTATTCCAGCTCCAGCTGCAGTCGCTCTCAGAGCGGCTGGAAGCGCAAGCGGCCTGGCTAGGCCTTACCGCCTTTTCGCCGTCTTTCTTGCGTCTCGCAGAGCTCAAGAAAACCGGATTGCATGATGGCCGACCGGTGCTCTTCCTCCGCCTGGAGTACTTCCCAACGTACTTTGTCATGCTGTACCTCACGCCTGGCAAGGATATTCAATTCGCCTTGCTTTGCATTGTCACTGTGCCACAGGATGGCAAAGCGCTGCGTGTGGTCAGCTCCGTCAAATGGCTTGATCATGATCACATCTGCAGCTTTTCAGTCTCTCCGGCGCACATGCTGGTTCCTGCTCAGACCCGCTCCGAGATGTGGGAGCATCTGGCCAGCGACTACAGCGTGAAAAACGAGGAGCTATCTTTGGTCTACTCGTACTGCATTGCCACCATTGCATACTCACAACTCGAGGAACAGCTCAAGCTAGAGTTGGTTCCATTTGCGCTGGTGGGTGCAACAACCAATATACCCGCCCCGCCGACTAAAGAAACGGACCCGCTCCTACCCAGCCTTTGCATAAGTGCACATGAGCTACTCGGCACCTACAGTCACCTGGCTGGACGAAACGTGTCAATGAAGTTCATCGACTGGTGGTATCTTCCCAAGCTTGCCGTCGAAATTGTGTTCGAGCTACATACGAAGCAACACACCGTGAATATCCCGCCCGCAAAAATCAGGGACGCGGTTGTTAAGGTGGATGAAGGCCTCTTTATTTACACCACGCAAAACATCGGCGCAAGTTTGGTTAACTTCCAGAAAGACTGGTCCGGCATCGCGAAACTGTTCTCACTGGTGCATGCCATTACCTCATATACCTCCAGTCACTCCTTCACGGTCACACTCGAGCACTTTGATCTTAGCTCAGTGACATTTTCTTATGGGTTCACTGAAGCACATGGACCTAAGTATACCTGTTCTCTGTGCTTCGAACCATCGGAGGTAAACGCTGCAGCCATCGGTTTGACCCTGACTTTCGGGACTCACTCTGAAAACTCTTCTGAGACTCCCGCTAATCCCCACCATCTGTTGGCCAACCTACTGGAGACGGAGTTAAACCGAACAAAAGAGTTGAATGATCATTTCTGGCTGGGTCTGATCAAGGTATGTATCCACATGTGCCGAGAAGATACTTACTTGAGACACTTGAGTTGACGCTACCGACGCTGACGGTACTCATGCCCTTCGTTGACGCCAGCATGAATGATCCAGCAACCCCGGAGCTGGAAGTTCGCGACATCACCTGGTACAGAATTCGCTTTTCTGGACAGTAAGTCCATTCATCTCGAGCTATACTCCTGGAAACTTACACGGTCGGCAGGTATGCGCTGGACATTAATCTCATGACCAATAACAGGCTACTGCTCACGGACTGTGCCAAAAACGCTCTGCCTACGGGTACGCAATGGAGCACGACCTCGGACGAGAAATCCACCGCCGAAGTTTCATTACCAACGATTGACTTCCACGAGCTCCCAAATATGGCTCATGTATGGAGAGCCGCTGGCGCTACGGACCAAGTCACTCAATCCCAAGCCGCGTTCCCAGTCGACTCTCACACCCTCATCATGACTAACGCGAGTACCGCCGAAGGCTTGGCGGGCTTCATCCGGAAACTCGCCACGCAAATTTAAATAAAACTGTTAGCTAAATACAATCGTAGATAAATACATCTAAATTTTCGCGTTTAAAATGTTAAATTTAACAACGAGGTTATAAAAGGACAAAGTAAAATTCGAATTAAAATAAAAATCAAGTTAAAAAGTTAAATAAATTCAAACATAAAAGAAAATAAAACACAAAATTATATTTATTTATAAACAAAATAAAAATTCGATAGAAATAAATTTAAGAATTATTTAAAATTTTTCATGCATTAATTTTGTAAACAAAAAATATTATTTCTAATCTAAATAGATTTGACAACCTTTGCAGGATTTCCAACGGCAACAGAATTATCAGGAATATCCCTGGTAACAATGCTTCCTGCTCCCTTTTCGTTAATAATTTTTTCAAAAATGCTTTCTTACAATTGTGCAATTCTTCCCAATGGTGACTCCGGCCCTTTTTCCTGTCAGCATAATTCACGAATTTGTTTTTGAATACATTATCACGACATTTCCTCCCCTAGATTTTGTTAGTTTTTTCATTTATTTCGCCATACTTACACCCAGGTCTCGCGACCAATCTTAATTGGAAGTGCGCGCTCGAGCACCTTCCTGCGTTCCTCCGGATCCACAGAGTGAGTCGCCGGATACAGGCTAACGCTACCCATGTCAGAACAGATAGCCTTAGTCTCACTTACTTAGGGCCAAACAGGACGCCATCGCCAAGGAACACCTCCGCGGCATCCAGAATAGTAGTGTTGAAATTGCAGTAGAAGGCGCCTTCTAGCTTGATGTTGCTCCCGTAATCACTAATACATGTGAGTACTACGCGCCATTAAGCTTCGATGGCGCCTTACCAGTAGAAAGGAGGCTCAACTTCGACCCTCTTGACTTGTTCGTCGCTGAGGCGAAGGATCTTCGAGATGATCTTCCTCCTGTGGTCTCCCATAACATCTTGGGCTTGCTCAGAGCCCTCGATAACATTCTCGGGATCAGCGGACGCTGGCGGAGACAGGTTGTATGCGTGAATAAGTTTCCTGACTTTGATCCGCTCATCCATAAGCTCGCGATCCAAGGGGTTATACGGAAGACCCAGTAGCGACTAGACAAGGTTAGTACACATCTAACACCTTCAAGCCGCCCAACCTTTTCCTTCTCGCTAAGGTTGGGCATTTGGTCGCGATACTTCTCGTCGAGCTCCTCGAACTTTTTGTTTGTGGCAGCCATGGTGTAGGTGCTAGCTGAAGATATAGCAATGCGCGTATCGCGTTCAGTGCGAGAAGCACTGATATACGCGCACGCGTCACACGCGTTGACTAATGACGTGCGGAGAAATGTTATTCGACCCCAGGATTGAAGGTTCACTATAGAGGCTATATAGTCGGTCAGTTCTTGAACCTTAGTTCTAATTGAGCCAGTTGTTCTTTCTGCTCCGTAGTAACAATAGCAAGGAGTGACTTTGCAATGCCGGGGATATCTGGCACCTGTTGGAAACAGTCGCTGGCTGCAAAAGAGCTAAGCTCAGGACGTGACTTCGTAGCACCACAGTCCTTTACGGCAACAAGTACATCTTGGAGTCGAGCCTGGAGCTTGTCCTTAAGTGCCGGAAGTGTTTCGGTAGCTTTGCTACTGTCAGCAAGGGTCTTGATGATTCGATACGCCTCGATAACAAGCCAAGCCGCGTGAACAGCAGAGAAAAAGTCAGGGGCTCGGCTAATCTCGCCCAGAATAGTTTGGACAAACGAAGATACAGCATCCGGTTCAGAGATAGACTTGGAGTCGAGCTGTACGCGAACAGACCTCATAAAGTGAATATAGGTTTGTTCTGCCTTCGTTAGCTCATCAAGGCTTGCTTGTTCTTCCGGAGCGGGAAGATCGAATACCAGGCTCAAAGGCTCCAGCATGCAGGCGATCCAAGTAGACTTCCTCATAGGTCCCAGCTGTGTCATTTCGTCCAAGCTCTTGCCCTTACTCGTGTAGCTTGGCAGCAGCGAATGGTCCTGGTGATCGTGGAAAGGCTTCTGCTGCAGCAGCGAGAGCAAGCATGACACATTGTCTTTCAAAGCCGAAAACTTCTCGGCGGTCAAGTCTTCCCTGATAAGCTCTGAGCGCACGAAATCGATTTGTGCAATGGCCCTAGAAGTGGAGCGCTGCACTTGGCTGTCAAATTCGTTGAGCTCAGTGACCTGAGAGAATTTGCCGTTCGAGAAAGCAGTACAGGTACATTCGGGGATTTCGTACTTGCTTGATTGGAAAAAGTCCTCCATCTGAATATGGAGATCTTCTTCAAAGGCAAGTGTCTGCGTCCCACCGAATGCACTTGTACGACTGAGGATGTAGTGCGACAGTGTGTCATACTGGATCGCCCTCACGCCGAGAGAGCCAAAGTGTTCCGTGGCTGCTTTCAGGCAACCCAGTCGTTGGAGGAGCCGCATCAAGAGTAGACGAAGACGGTATCCACGGCGGCTCTGGCTACAGCCATAAGCAGCAATGACAGCTGCATCAACATCAGCGTCCGTTCCTTTCTGCTCGAGCAGGCTGTAAGCCGCAAGGAGTGCCAAGTCGTCACCAGGCTGCATTTCCGTGTCAGGCAGTCGGACGTGCTTCAGCGACTCCACATAAGCGAGCATATGCTGCTGGCTTTTCTCGGTAGCCTGCTCTGGTGACTTGGGTGGCCGAAGCAAAGCCTCCAGCTTTTCCGCATTGATGTACTTTTGGATTGCATCGATCGTCTCCAGATTTGTCTTCTGACTCGCAGCCCGTGCCAGGAGTGCATCCCGGCCATTACGGTCAAGTCCTTTCGCGTAAGGGAGCAGATCTTCAAAGCATGAGGGCTTGGAACAGAAGCGGCCGTAAAAGTCGCACACAAGCGCTGCATTGTCTTTTCCGAGATGCTGGAGCAACGGCTCGGTCGCAATGCTGGATATAGCTGCTCGGCGGAGCAGCTCAAGCACGCCCAGGAAGGAGCCTCGGTCGGACCACTTGTCCTGTTCAGCTGCACGGACGATGGCTTCGTAGACATCCGGCTCTAGTGTTTTGTTCGCTTGCTCAGACTGGAGGACGAACGCGGCGTGGATGAAGCTCGTGTACACTGCCCAGTTACGATCACCGGCATTGATCCGTGCTTTGCAATCGTCCAGAATACGCGCAAAGTTGCCGCTGAGCTCGCAGCCTTCACGGTACAAGAACTGTAAGGCCAGACTGTTATTGAGAAGATGCTTCGGGTGTGTCTTGTCGAAGATCTCGATTGCTGGCTGCACCTTGCCCTTGCCGAGCTGCATGTGGAAGAAGAGATAGAGCCACAAAGTTTCCTCGTTAAAGCTCGTGTCATCAATCTCCTGGTCGTTCATCAGACGCTCCGCAACCTGCAGAGCGAGTCGAGAGCCAGGCGGCTCGAGCTGCTTCGAAAGAAGAATCGCAACCTGCAGGTAACGCCAAAAATTCCGAGGAGACTTATCGGTGCGAAGACGCCGCATAAGCTCTTGTCCCGCACGCTGGAACATCTTCGCGCGGACCATGGCTTTTACGGCGTCTTCAGCGAGCTCAGGGTCATTCGCATGAGCCTGACTCGCCTCCATCAAAAGCTCGGCAAGCTGCGTGGTGCGATCCAAGCGCGGGAGCACAAACTTGAGCGGATAGAGCATGCTCATATCAATGCGGCCCTTTAGGATCTCATCGCTAAGCTCTCCCGCCTCCTTGTACTCTCCGAGGCGCACGAGCGCAATGCATTTGAGCACCTTGGCCAGCGGGGACGGCGTAGCCGTTTTGATCAGCTGGTCCGCTTTGGCGATAGCCAGCCGGTTGTTTCCTGTATCAATGGCATCGTAGATTTGCCCACAACGGTACTGGTCTAGTACATTGCCGCTTTTCCCTGCCACGAATGGCATTGAGACGTTTAAGCGAGCAAGCGATCTGGAGTCGATCTGCACGGCACTTGAAATCGGTCGAGACACGCCTCCATCTGATGTGTTATTCTCCGATGCCTCCTCTCCACATTGCACTTAAAACGCCTGTAATGAGAGCACTGCAGAGCGACTCGTCGGAGCCACTTCCGAGTCCTCGGCAGATGTTGCAGTCAGACGTGGTGGAAGTGGGGTCCTCCCCGCCACTAGCATCTCCGCATATTCATGCTGGCATGCGGCGCGTTCGGCCGCATGAATCATCTCCGACGCTCACGGCGAGAGCAACCCGGCGAAGCGTCCAAAGATCGTCACCATTGTTTCTCCAGGACTCGGACGACTCGTCGTTTGATCTGCGTGTACATTGTCCTGCCACTGAGCGGGGCGCCGCACCCCATCAAATGGCACCGCCATGCAGCGTCTCTAGAGAGGCTGCACCCCAGTCCCAGGATCGGCAGGGCAGCCAGGGACGACCTCAAGCAAGAGCGAGAGAGACGGCAGAGCAACGAGCGGCCAAGAAGGCTGCCCGGTTGGAGGAACTTGCACGTAAGCAGAGATGGAGAGATGCCAACAGGGTTAGACACCGCAAGTCGGACACGATGCAGGACATTATCGTGCACATGGATGCACAGCTTGTTGAACGTGACGGTGCTCTCCACGCAATTGCCGAGGCACTGAAGGCAAAGCTGGAGGAAGGATCCGCACGAATCGAGATGCACAGCCGTCCACTGTCGGTCCTGCTCTCCTCTGATGACGCGCTGGGATCTATATCATTTGAGCGCAAGGTTCGGGCTCGGTATGATCCCGTGCAGAAACTATGGGAACCACTTCCGGAAGAAAGAACAGTGAAGGAACCGGTGGTTGTGATGGTGGTAACACCAGAGCAGCTAGTCCAGTCCATCTCGGACCAGAGTCTCTACCCGCGGATCCAGAATACCTGCCGTCGTGTGGCGACTGGAATGGAGGGGACCGAACCGCTACGTCCCCTCCTTGTGGTGATTGGCCTTGATGCATTTTTCCACAAGCAGCGCATCAGCCAAAACCGGGCATACGCCCAGGCTATACGCCAGCGGATGCAGCAGTCCGAGCAGCGCGGACCGCCCTCATCCCAGACGTCGCTTGCATTCTCCCAGAATGAAGACCGGCGGCTGCAAGATGAAGTGAACCGTGCACTTTTGAACCTCCAGCTAAAACACCGCTGTCACATCATTAGGATACCCGTGTCGAATGACGCAGTGGACTGGCTCTTTTCGATCGTTTGTGACGTTTCCATTCGGCCATACAGGGTGCTGCAGCACGATGATGCGGGAAGCGCACCGAATCGATCGCGGGCGACCGGCAAGTCCGCCAACGCTATGTACGAGCTCATGCTCGAACAAATTGTATGACCGGCGCTGTGCTCCCTAGACTGACTCGCAGCCACGCGTCACGACGCAAATTGCGCGCGCAATCACAGCAGAATACCCCACGCTCCGAGCTTTGCTGGATGCTTACGCGCGATGCACGTCAACACAGCAGGGCGAACAGCTCCTGGCAGACCTTGTAGTATGTCTGCGCAAGAATGAGCGTTTCTGACAAGACAGTGCCTGAACGGTCGAACCAGGAGGCGCCTGGGCCCGAGTATATCGAAGCGTACGTGGGTTCTTCATTACATGGCTACTAATCATAACAGGGGTATATGAAGTGTTCTGTGGGTCGGATCCCCATGTCAGGCTGGTTTAAGTTACCCTTCGTGTTTCAACACGACAATGTCACCACGGCGCCTGGCGTCCATATTGATGACCGAGTTCCAGAAACGCTGGGACTCTCGATACCCTTTGTCACGAAGTAGATGAGCAAGTGTCCGAGACTGACACTCAAGATTGTCACGGCATTCCCGTGGACGCTCGTGGAGTAGAGCGTCAAAGACGATGAGGTGCGACGGCCAAGCGTGGCGCCAGCCGAGGTCATACTGAGCATGCCGGGCCAGCTCCTCTTCGAGCTGGGTACCCGCCGTTCTCGGCGCCGGCGGTGGCGTGGGTGGGAACGACTGGTCGACTGTGGCCGGGAAACGGCGTTCAATGTAGTGGATTGGGTCGTGATAGAAAAAGTCCGACTGGTCCCAATAAAGGGACGTGTCATTCGGCTTAGGCGGAGGGCATGCAATAAACCACGCATTGCCCCAGTCCCCACTGAACGGCGAGCCGTCAGGACCAGGGACCTCGAGCCGACGGCTGTGCAGGTGGCTTTGCCAAGGCGTCGAATGGCACGGCATCAGGAACCCGATACTGCGCACGTTCCCACTTGCCGCCTGTGCATGCAGGTACGGCATGACGGCCACCTGACCGCGACTGTGGAACAGTGCGGCGTACAGTACGGCCGGAACTTGGAGCAGGAGAAGACATTGCAGCAGGGGTGGCAGTGTCCTGAAGAACGAGCTCCACGTGCCGCTGCGGACGCTTTGCGGCAGTGCCTGCCAGCGGTCGGCTAACGCCACAGCACCGAACAGATGCAGGAGTGGCACCAGGGGCTGAAGAAAACGAAATTCTTTGTGACTTAGCAGCGAGAAAACAAAAACCACCCAGAGAGACGCGGTTCCGAGCGTCCAGGCGGCGCTTGGGTCCCGGAGGATGAGCTGCTCAGGGCTGCGCACCACTCGGTACCAGCCAAGCACGACCCATGGTAGTGCCACGGTGCAAATGAACGGGAGCCCTTGCGTCACATACCAGTGCCAGGGGTTTGCGCCGTAGAAAACCGAGATGCCGTGGACCACATTCTGCCATAGGAAAGTGATGGGAATAAAAGTGGGTTGCCCGTAGTACCACGAGTCAAGCGCAGCGCCGGCAGCCAAGACGCACAGCCCCACGGCCGCGGCATTGCTCACGGCCGTCCAGAGTGACCGGCCCCGTAGGTTGTGCGGAAGATTGCCGGCGTCGTAAAGCAGCTTTCCGCCGAGGAACGCCCAAAATACCAGGATCGTCGGGCGGAACAGGACCGCTAGGAATGCGGCCGCCAGACCTCTCCGGAACGAAGCGCGCACATGCTCGCTAGAGCTCAGCTGTGCCACCTGTGGCGAAGAGAGCGGCCAGTGCAGCAGAGCAGCACTGCATAGGACCGCTTCAACATTATTCGACAGGGTGCGTGTCGCCGTGTACAGGCCGTAAAACGAGCACACGTGGAGGATGACGAACAGACGCGCCACGGACTCACCCCCCACACGGCGAGCAAGGCGGAAGCTGCACCAATCGCCAAACGCGGAGAGAAGTGCCTGCTGGGTGCTCGGCGCATACAGCAGGAGGTGCTGGGCCCCAAGCTTGTCCAGCAGCACATACAGCGGCGCCAGCATCGCAGGGTGTATAATACTGCGGATCGGCCGCGCACTGGCCCACTCCCAGGTCCGGTACCCATACCCAAACGCCAGGCGGTGGGCCATCTCCTGGGCTTGCCAGAACTCATCTGGCTGGAAGAAGGTGTGGCTCGTGGCCAGCGCCTGCGCGAGGCGGACACCCAGCAGCGCCAGAGGCACCCATGCGTCTTCCGCCGGCATTACGTGCAGCTTGGCAGCGCGACACTGGCAACACATAAATGCTTAGTAATCGGTAGCGAGGCGTGCCTAATGCGTCGCATCACACGGATCGCCGCTCAGCGGTGAACACCAGCACGAGTGTAGTGTCCGCCAGGATTATGGCGGATGGACGGCCACTTGAGGAGTTGACGCAAGAGCGTCTACGTCTCGGTTCCGAGGACGAGGAGCACCGAGGCGATGTGGCTCGTGCCGCAGGAGCGGACGAGCCGCATAAACACGCTGAGCGAGATACGGTGGCGGCCAGGTCAGCGAGTCCGCCACAGGGGGGCGCAATGCCCTCGTCACGCTCAGGAACCACACTTACCGGAGGATTTGCGGGAGTGAATGAGCGCACGCGGCAGCTCGCTAGTGCCAAGCTGCCTCCGGGCCTGCAGGCGAAGCTGGAGGCGAACGCCAAGCGATCGGCGGCCAGCGGGGCGTCGGGCGCAGGGTCCAACGTGCTGGGCCACAACCAGATGCTCAACTCATCTGCGCTGCTTTCTGCAGAGAAGCGGACAGCGACGGGACCGGGTGCCGCCGCTGGGACGCCCACGCCGCCGGGACGCCAGGGACCCACGCCAGGTGCGGTGCCACGGAATCGGCCGGCGCTGCGGCTAAGCGATATGGGGGTGAACCTCGGCGACGGGCGGAGCAAGCCGGGGGGCGCGTCCGAGATGCGGCGGCCAAACAAGCCGACGCTTGGGAAGCTGCCCGAGGCGAGCGGGACCAACGCCATGTCGACGCCCTTCTCCAACTTTAGCAAGATTGTCGACCCGTCGGGGCGGCTCAACTTTGAGGGCAAGGCCGTGCTGCACGCGAGTGGCGTGGAGTTCAAGAATGGGACATCGTTCAACATCAATATGCAAGAGCTCGAGCTGCTCGAGCAACTGGGCTTCGGCAACTATGGGACCGTGTCCAAGGCACGCCACACACGGACCAAGGTGGAAATGGCGGTGAAGGAGATCCGGCTCGAGCTGGACGAGGCGAAGCTGAACGCGATCATCATGGAGCTCGATATCCTGCACCGGGCAATCGCGCCGCAGATCGTCGAGTTCTACGGCGCGTTCTTCATCGAGAGCTGCGTCTACTACTGCATGGAGTACATGGACGCTGGCAGTCTAGAGCGGCTCTGCGCCGGGCGCCGCTGCTGTGTGCCTGAGCCGGTGCTTGCCCGGATCACCTCGAGCACGGTCAAGGGGCTGAGCTTTTTGAAGGACGAGCTGCAGATCATCCACCGCGACGTGAAGCCGACCAACATCCTGCTGAACAAGCGCGGCGAGGTGAAGCTGTGTGACTTCGGCGTGTCGGGCCAGCTGGAGAAGAGCCTGGCCAAGACCAACATCGGGTGCCAGAGCTACATGGCGCCCGAGCGCATCAAGGGCGACGCACGCAACACCCAGAATACCTACACTACGGCGTCAGACGTGTGGTCACTCGGCCTCTCGCTCGTGGAGATCACCATGGGCACCTACCCATACCCGCCCGAGACATTTGCCAATGTATTTGCGCAGCTCCAGGCGATCGTCGACGGCCCCGCACCGACCCTGCCGCACCCGAGCAAGGAGCCTATCACGGTCATGTCCGCCTCGGGCGTGCAGACCGAGCTGGAGCTCGGCCCGTACGAGCTGTCGCCCACCGCGCACGACTTTGTCGCCCACTGCCTGCGCAAGGACCCAGAGCAGCGGCCCACGTACGCCGAGCTGCTGGCCCACCCTTTCCTGCAGCGGGACGCGCAGCGCACCAACGCCGAGGTAGACATGGCCGGCTGGGTGCGCGACTCGCTCGAGACCCAGGCACAGCGCAAGAAGGCTGCCGAGCAGGCCGCCTCGGACACGGAGCAGTCCGAGCCCGAAACACCAAGCACCCCGCGTGCGCGCGCACCGAACGCGTAGCGATGCATACCAGACACTACAGGTGCGATCGTTTCTTTTTTTTTCAAGGTAACATTTCTGTAGATTACATTCTCTGTACACCCCAGCCGTTGCATCGTGTCATGAACTATCCGTCTGCTCGGGCGAGGGCGCCTGCAGCCCCGCGCGCTGCGGCGCGTGCCACGCCCGGTGTGCCGGCAGCGCCTTGGTCATGGCGCGCGAGACACCGCCGACGGCATCGTCGCTCGCGGCGCCGCGGGCCACCGCGCCGGTCGGCTCGCTGCCAAGCGAGAGCTCCATGCGGCCGGCCGCCTCGTCATCCACGCTGTAGGCGGCCGCCGGGGCCTCTTGCCCCTCGGCTGGCCGTTCGTCACTCATGATGCTGGTCGTATCGTGCGCCTCGAGCGCATTTTCCTCCGTGCTGCCCGCGAGCGGCCCGCGTGTCGCGCCCTTGAGCTGCAGCGAGTCCGCCATGCGGGTGAGCAGGTCGTCCAGGTGCGCCCGGTCAATCAGCGGGCTTTCGCGCATGCGCAGCTGCTGCGTCTGGTGCGCCGCCTCGGTGCCGGCATCCCAGCCGGCGCTGTGCGGCGTCGCGGGCATCGCCGGCGACGGCGAGCGCTGCAGGGACGCCCGGCCCGTGTCGGGCGAGGCGCCGAGCCCGCGCCGCGTGTCGATCATGCGCACCAGCTCGTCCAGGTCGTCTCGCTGCTCCGCGGCCGCGGCGCGCGGCACCACGAGGGCGGGCGCCGCCGGGCTGCGGAACAGGCGGGAGAACGACGGGCTCGTGCTGCTGCCGAGCGAGCGCCCGCCGCCGCCCGCGCCGCCGTCGCGCATGTGCCGCTCCATCGCGCGCCGCTGCTCGATGCGCTGCGTCCAGCTGCGCGCCGAGTTGGAGTGGCTGGGCGAGGCGCCAAACGCCTCGCCGTCGTCCTGGCTGCCCGCCAAGCGCGCCGCGTCCCGCTGCCGGTACGGCAGCTGCCGCTGGTACCGCTGGATTGTCTGTGGGCGGGCGGGCGCGGTCGCGGGGTCGCCGGTGCCGGTCTCCGGCGACGCCTCCCGCAGAGAGCGCAGCGAAGACAGCGAGGAGGGCGACGCGCCCGACGGCGCCCGCCCAGTCGCGGCGTACGTCTGGAACAGGGACCGCAGGCCGGACTCGGGCATCGAGCCGGTCACCGGGCGGTGTGTGCGCGGGAGCGACGCAGGCTCCGCACGCGGCCCGAGACTGCGCGCCGGCGGCTCGGTGCCGGGCGTGCTTGGCAGCGCGCCGCGCCGCTCGCCGAGCAGCATCTGCTGCATGAGCGGCGACTGTGAAATGGCGCTCGACTCGATCGAGCGCGGCGTGCCGCTCGTGCGTGCGCGGCGGCCGGTGACGAATGCCGGCTCCACGCCGCGGCCGGCGGACGCCCGCGACGGGCTGAGCGACATGCCCGGCCCCGTGCTGCCCGACGTGTTGCGGGCGTGCGCAGCCCGGGCCTCAGGCAGCTTGCTGCGCTGCGCTGCGATCGCGATGGGGGTGAGCGAGTGCGGCGGCGCCAGGCTGGGCCCCGGCGCCTCGGCGCGGCTCCCGGCGCTGGCCGCCTGCTCCTGGGGCAGGACACGAAACTCGGCGTGCTCCCGGTAGTGCACGCGGCCAAGCAGCATGCCGATCGGCGTCTGCACGGGCGCCAGGTCGTGCACCCGCATCTGAGACGCGTCGGGGGCGGCGCCCGCTTCGTCCGCGCCCTGCACGGCGAGCTCGATCTCGAGCTCCGCATCGTGGTCGTCGGTGGCCAGCGAGCCGCGCCGGCGGTGCGCGCCGCGGCGCTCCTTGGCCGCCCGCACGCGGTGCACGAGCGCCTGCGTCGGGAGCAGGCGGGCCAGCGCGTAGAGGGTGCGGAAGTGCACGATCGCCCGCTTGTACACAGCCGGGAGGCGCACGTCCCCAGCCGGCTCACCGGCGTCGAGCGCAAGGCTCCAGCGCTCGAGGTGCACCCGCGCAGGCGCGCCGCGCTCCCGGTGCGCGGCGCCCTCAGCGCCACCGGGCACGAGCACATGCCCCGGGGCGAGCGCCGCGGCGCTCAGGAACACGTCCACCACGAGTGGCGGCACAGGCCGCGTGGCCGGCGCCGAGACGGAGCGCCACGGGCGCAGCGACTCGCGCAGACGGTCGACCTCCTCAAGCTCAAGCGAGAACTGCTGCGTCAGCCGTGCCGACCCGCCCGCGATACACACCCATTTGTTGGTGCGCCCGCCCGTGCGCGGTGGCGCATCAGTCAGGCGGCACTCGGTGGCGACCGCCAATGTCTTGGTAAAGAAGTGGTAGAGCACCGCATCGAGCTTGGATACGCGCCCCGCGGCCTCGGATACGCTGGGCGCCGCTGCTGTTGCCATGACCAGAGCTACGCCCCGCGTCCCATCCGTCAAGGACAAGCCAAGAGATAACGCCACAGCACTGTGGAGTACGCCATGGCGGTGAAGCACGTGATCTGCCGCACCCGCTGTGCGGGGATATTGCAGTGCGCCAATCGCGCGCCGGAGCGACGACCAGCATGGCGCGGCCGTGGAACGCGTACGAGGCGTTCCTCCTCTCCAATGCCTCGCAGATCACGGCGGTAGAGTCGTCGCTGCGGAGCATCACGTACATCCTCCCGGGCCGCTTCAAGGATGCGGAGCTCGCCGGTGAGGCGATCTACACGGCGCTGCACCTGCTGGGCATGTACCATGACTCGCTGCTCTTCCGTATTGTCTATGCGCGAAGCGGCACGAGCGAGGCCCCGCTGCGCGAGCGCATGCTCGCCGGCGACGCGCCGCGGCTCTCGCTGCACGCCCGGTACACGAACTACTGGCGCTCGCACAGCCGCTCGTACCGCCTTGCCGCCGTGTGGCTCATGGTGATCGAGTCCACGCAGCTGCTCACCGAGATGCTTGCCCGCCGGCGGTTCGGGCAGCGCCGCGGCTGGGACGTGGTGATTGCGCTCGAGTGCGTCAAGGCCGTGCTCCGCGCCACGCTCGTGCGCAGCTCGCACGAACGCCCGGTGGTGTCGCCGCCGCTGCCGCAGCGGGAGATCGACCCTGCGCTGCTGGAGCAGGGCCGCCTCGGCACGCTCGACACGCGGCACGCACTCACCTGGCACGGCGCGCGCACGGGCATCGTGCGCAAGTCGCTCGCCACGCTGCTGCCGCCCCGGGACGCGCCGGCGCCGCCCGCCGGGCCGCTGGGCGTGCCGCCGGAGAAGGACGTGTACGAGTACCTGCTCGGCAACACGCTCACCGTGCAGGACGTCGAGGAGCCGCCGCTGCTCGTGCGCCCGCTGCAGGCGAGTGTCGGCCGCCTTGCCGAGGCGCTCTACGTGCTGCGCCCGCTGCTCTACGTGCTGGCGCTCCGCCGGTACGGCGCCCGGGACGCCAAGCCGTTTGTGCTCTCGCTCGCGCTCGAGCTGCTCGCCCGCTCGCTGCGCAAGCAGTCCTTCGTCATGGGGCACAAGGGCGACGAGGAAAAGGCGGCGCCGCCCATGTCGTCCGTCTCGCTTCTGCTCAACATGCTCGGCATCGAGAACTCGTTCCTCGACTGGCTCACGAGCCTCGTGTCGAGCCGCAACCCCCGCAGCGCCCTGGCCAAGCCCATCAGCACCGTCGAGGCGGACGAGTGGGCGGGCCGCGGACGCGACTTCTGGTGGTACCTGCTCCGTGGCCCCGTCTGGTACTCCTGGACGCGGCCCAAGATCGCCGCGTTCGCCAGCGCCACGGAGAACCGCCGCCTGATCGGCATCATTGGGAGCATCGCCCGCGACTACCTCCCGCTCGTTGACGACTACTACTACTATTCCTCGTCATAGTCGGCGCCACGTCCGTGTGCGCCATACAAAAGCACCACGCGTTTATGCCCATACTCGTCGTCCCACACCGCGGTGCGCCGCCCTGTCGTCTCGGCGAGCAGGCGCTCCACGGCGCCCGCCTGACCCGCACCAACCTCGGCGAACAGCTGCACCTCGCCGCCGCGCGCCGCTCGGACGAGCGCGGGCCCCGCGAAGAGCGCGCCCAGCCGCCGGTAGAACGCGAGGCCATCGGCGTTGGCGCCGGCGTCCGCGCTGTCGCCCACGAGCGCACGGCGCGACTCCCAGTGGCGCACGGACGCGTCCAGGCCGGCCCACTCGTCCGCGGCAATGTACGGCGGGTTGCACAGCACCACGTCGAACCCCGGCCCTTCTGACGCAAACTGCGCCACGGCGCGCATCGCCACATCGTCAAACACGTCGGCCTGCACCACGTGGAGCTCCCCGTTGCTGCCGACCGGCGCCTGCCAGTGCGCGGCCGACGCGGGCCGCAGCGCATGCCCCTGCCGCTCCGCGTTCTCACACGCCAGCGCGACCGCGTCGGGGTCACAGTCGACCGCCGTGATGCTCCACGGCCGGGGAACTTGCGCCTTTCCCAATGTGTACGCCACCAGGAGCGCAATGCATCCACTCCCAGTGCACAGGTCGAGGACCCGCAGGCGGTCTGCGGATGCGTTCGCCCGTGCAGCGATCAAACGCGCGGCGGCCGTCGCCCACGTCTCGGTCTCGGGGCGCGGGATGAGCACAGGCGGGCGCACCGCGAGGTTGAGCGGCCCGAACGGCTGGTTTCCTGGCGTCAGCACTGCGTCGCCGCCGGCCGGGCGTACCTAGCACGTAGCTCAGCGGCTCGTTTTGCAGCACGCGCTGCACCATGGTATCTAGTTCGCGCTCTGCCCCGGCGCCGAGGCGCGCGGCGGCCGGCAGGCGCCACCGCTGCCGGACTTCGTCGGCCATCCACCGGGCCCAGTCGGTGGCTTCGTCCGGCGCCGGCGCCCCGGGCGCGCGCGCCGCACCACCCGCGACGAGCTTGCGCACGGCCCGGGCGACCGCTGGGTCCCCCGTTGCATACGCCCGCGCGCGCCGTGGCAGTGTCTGCCGCACCGCCACGGCCACCGGTCCGGGCCGCACCGCGACGCGTCGCATCGCGTGTATGTGGAGGGCGCGTCCGGCGAGCGCAAAATGACGATTTTCGGCCAATTTACGCGTAACTCCAAGTGAGTATTCGCCTCTACGAGATGCCCGCTACGGCCAGTCGAGCTCACGTGCCGCCTTGCCGAGTGCCCAAATGGTGAAGCTGAACTTGTAATTCGGGTAGGAAATGGCGCAATTGTGGTTAAAGATGCCCTCGATCTGCTCTTGCTTCCAGGACCCATTCGGTTGCTGCCGCTCCATGATGAGCCGCACGCCGCGCTTGATCGGCTCCTGGTGCGGGTAGCGCGCATGCAGCAGGGCGATCACCGTCCAGGCGGTCTGCACCACCTGGGAGCGAGGCGCCTGTGTGTAGGTGTGTGTCTCACAGGACTTGTAGCTCTCGCCCCATCCGCCATCCGCCTGCTGCTTGCTCAGGAGGAACTCGCACGCCCGGCGCACGTGCTCGTCGTTCTCGTACGTGCGGCCAGCGAGCCGCAGACTCTCGAGCGCAAACATGGCCGCGTACGTGAAGCAGATGGCCCAGGAGCCGTACCAGGAGCCATCCGGGCGCTGCGCCCGCAGGATAAAGTCGACCGCTGCCGAGACGGCCTTGTCAATGTCCTCGCTCCGGTACGAGTCGTAGCGCTTGAAGAGCAGCAGGCCCGTGACCACCGAGGTGGTGCACTCGGGGTACGCGTACTCGACCATGATGCGGCCGAACACTTCGGCAGGGTTGAGCCACTCGGTGATCGCCGGCCCGTTGATCGTCTCGTAGCTGGCGAACCCGCCGCCCGGGTTCTGCATCGAGAGCAGCAGATCCACCGTGTCGTGCAGCCGGGAGCGGGACACAGGGTGGCCCAGGTACGCATTGTTCTCCTGGAGCATCAGCACGCCCTTGAGGCCCTCGGCAGTGCAGTCGCTGACCGTGTACCCCTGCTCCTTGGTGCTGAAGGGCCAGGCGCCTCGCGTGGCGAACCGGTACGCGGTCCGGTAGTGCTTCGGGTTCTCGCGGATCTGGCACTCGTCGAGCCAGTGCAGGATGCGCGCACACAGCTCGTGGTTCTCGGTGCGCACCGAGAGGCCCGAGTCGACGAGTGCCTGCCCGATGAACGAAGTGTCCCAGAGCTGGCTGCCGTTGGTGCCGGTCATCATGAGACCCTCGGGGCCCATCCAGGCAAAGTCCTTGAGCTTCTCCCGGTGCAGCGCCATTGCCGGGCTCTCGCTGCCCTCGACGAGCCAGCGACTCACAAAGTTTAGCATCTTGTTCACCGGCCCAAGGTCCTGGTGCCCCGTGTTCTCGTCTTCCTTCACAATGAGCTGGTACGCGTGCCGCAGGCCGGCCTCACGCACGGCGCCGACGTGCCACTTTTCATACACACCCAGCGCGCTAAACAGCGCATCGAGCGCACGGGTATGCGGCGCATACAGGTCGGCCTTGGACACATTGTTCCGCTGTGCGGGCCAGATGATCTCCTCATACGGGTAGGGGTACAGCTCCGAGCGCAGCGCCTCGATCAGGGGGTTCACCGGCGCGCGGAAGCGCTTGCCGTACAGGAAACCCATCGGCAAGTACACCATGCGCGTGTGGATCCACCAGCGCCACGGGTGGATCGGCAGCGCGTCCGGCAGGAGCCACAGCTCCGGCGGGATCGGATTCACGCCCTCCCAGTCGTATACGTTGAGCAGCGCGAGCCAGAACTTGCCCCAGCTCGGGATCGCCGCCGCGCCACCGAGCTTGTACAGCGTGCTGCGCGCACGCACCATCATCGGGTGGTCCGCGTCGACGCCGACGAGCCGCAGCACGGTGTAGTTGAGCGCCGTGCCAAACACGGTCGAGTGTCCCTCGATGTGGATGCCCCACCCACCGTCGTCCGGGTGCCGCCGGTTCCACAGGTACCGGGCGATCTCGATCTTCCACGGCTCGGGGATCGGTGTGCCCGTCACGTACATGCCGATGATCAGGCCTGGCAGAAGGAACATGGGGCCACCGTACTCCCCGGCAAAGTGGCCGTCGCTCGACTGCAGGTTCCGGTAAAACGAAATGCCATTCTCGGCCGCCTGGAGCGCCGTCGTCGCACGCGGAAGGTCCGGCAGTCCCTGCACGGTCAGCGCCCGCTCCACCGCCCTGCTCCACCTACCATGTCGAGGCCGAGCCAGTACTTGTCCTCGAGCGTCTGCGGCCACTTGGCCACATCCTCGTCGTTCTCAAGGTAGTGCCAGACATGCCTGCCGCCGTCCGAGACGCGCAGGCGCCAGCGCCGCAGGTCAGTCGCTCCCAGCGGCGGGGTGTTCTCAGCCGCCATTGCCCACAGGAACGCCTAATCGCGTGGTTGGTCCGAGCTGAGGTCGGGGGGCACGGGTCACGTGCACCCCGCGCGTGGAGCGTCCGCGCCGGGCGACGCAACGGTTTCACTGGCCTGCATTGGGCGATTTGTGGCGATGGTAAGTGCCGTGCGCGCGGCGCGCACTTCCCACATCCGCAGACTCGCTAACACGACGCCGCAGTCTGCCCTGTTCAACTTCCAGTCGCTTCTGCTGGTCATCCTGCTGACCATCTGCACGTGCACCTACGTGCGCGCCGCGGCGCCCACCCTCGTCGACCGGAACAAGAAGGGGTATGTTCGCCGCCGCGCACCCCACCGCTGTAAACTGACGCTCCCAGCTTTATGGGCATCTTTTTCAAGGCTGCGCGGATCGGTACGTGCCGCAGCAGCGCTCCGAGCGAGTTGAGACTGACATGGCGTGCTCGCCGCGGGCCCCGCACTTCTCACCATGCACTCTCCAGGCGAACGGTTATCACCCTATTGTTCATTGGCGTGCCTCGTCATGGCCGTATACATTGTGGTCTAGGCGCCTGGATGGCTGCCGGAGCACGGTCCTGTAGGCGCGATGGAACATGTGTATTCTATACCTAATAGGTCACCTGGTGCGCGCGGCGCGCTCTCCACATTTATTGCTGGCCGCGTCAGCGTTGATCCGTGCCACCATGTCGGAAGAGTTCCGGCTGCATCGGGCATGCCTGGACGGTGCGTGGCGCGCGTGCCCCTGTGCGTTGTGCTGACATCCTAGGGAACAAGGAGGCTGTGCTCGAGATCCTCGAGAAGGAGAAGCCCTCCTCCGCACAGCTGAACCAGCAGGATGCCGACGGTCGTACGCCACTGCAGTGGGCCGTTACGTCCGATGCGCGTCTGGATATTGTCAAGGCGCTGCTTGGTGCCGGGGAGGTTAACCTGGATCTACGCGACCAGAGCGGCTGGACCGCGCTCATGATCGCCTCTTCGGCCGGCGCCGACAAGGTCGTGGAGGAGCTCCTGGCCCGGTACGCATTTGCGTCGCTGAGCATCGCTGACAGATTAGGGGTGCGGACCCGCATGCGACGAACCTACGCGAGATCTCTTCACTGCACTATGCGAGCAGCAAGAACCACGCCGACATCGTGCGCCGCCTGCTCGAGGCGGGCGCCGATGTGAATGCGACGGACGGCGCGAACCAGCGGCCCCTGTACGTTGCTGCGACGCCGACACCTGCTCACCAGCAGCCACCGTGCCGCTTCCGCGGGCCGCGATGCGGTGATCCGCGTGCTCCTGTCTCCGCCGCCGCGCAAAGACGGCACGCCGCACCCCAAGACGCGGGTCAAGTGCGTATCTGCGATGCTGGTGCCGTGACTAACAAGCAGCCCCGCGGATCGCCTCGGCAACACGCCGCTGCATCTGGCACTGGACTCGGGCCACGCGGCCACCGCGGCGCTCCTGATCGACGAGGGCAAGTGCGACCGGACACGGCTGAACGCCGACGGCATCACCCCAGAGGAGATGGAGGGCGTCGGCGGCTTCGAACAGAAGCGGGTACGCGACTTTCTCGTACAAAAGTTTGGGCCTCCATAGCCACGTTGGGGTATATATACAGCAACTCGCTACTAAAACATGCGCCGCCGCTTGCCGAGGCCAGCAGCGCCGCTGCCGCCGGGCGGGTAGTTGCCCGGCCGCTCCTGCTCGTTTTTATAGCGCCGGTACGCCTCGTAGAGGTGCACCGGCTGGAGGGCGCCAGGGTCGCCGCGCTCCGCCTGCACGCCACGGGCGCGCTCGACCATCTCGCCGACAAACACCTTGCCGACACCGCTCGCGGCCATCACAATGTGCTGGTTCACGGACTGGAAAAGCACGTGGTTGACCAGCTTGCGCACATTGGCCTTGTTCAGCGTGCCGCGACGCGACGCCATGTGCCGCTCCAGCTGTTCCTCGTCCATGATCTGGGACAGGAGGCCCATGTTGCGCTGCTGCGCCGCGTAGATCGCCTGCTGCCGGGTGAACTCGTCCTCGGCGAGCGCGTCGCCCTCGCCGCCCTCCGACTCGGCCTCGTCGTCCTCCTGCTCGCTCTGCTCGCCGACGTCCTTCCGGAGCGAGTCGCCTTCGCCCGGCGGCTGGTGCGACGCGCTGCGGCGCGACGAGTCGAAGCTCGTGCCGCGCTCGCGTTCACGCCCACGCGACCCCGCCCGCGCATCGCTTTTGCGCGAGCGCTTGCCCTTGCGGTTGCCGCCCTGTGGCAGGGACATGGACACGTCCTCATCGTCCTCGTCCGAGAGCACGTCCGCCTCGGCGTTCGCCTGCTTCTTCGCCTGCTTCTTGCCGGCGACCGGCGTGCTGGAGCTCGGCCCAGGCCCCGCCCCGGCCGGCGCCTCGTCCGACCGCGCCGCGGCGGGCGACGCACGCGGATCCGCTGCCGCCGCCTGCATGCTGCTGGAGGGCGACGGCAAGCAGCAGCGGCGGCGTGGACGCGGGGCGGTCACGTGACACGACTTGAGCATAGTCCACTTCGGCAGGGCGAGCTTGGCAGCGAACAGCGAGAATGAGCACGGGTATCCTGACACACCCGAGCATCCGGGACGGATGGTTTAGCGAGACGAGCAAGCAGTGGCCCGGCCAGGCGATGAGCCTCAAGGTGCGCCGGGTGCTGCACGTGGAGAAGAGCAAGTTCCAGGACGTGCTCGTGTTCGAGTCTGAGACCTACGGCAACGTGCTGGTGCTCGACGGGGCGATCCAGGCGACGGAGCGCGACGAGTTCTCGTACCAGGAGATGATCGCGCACCTGCCGATCAACTCGCACCCGGACCCGAAGCGTGTGCTTGTGGTCGGTGGCGGCGACGGCGGTGTGCTCCGCGAGGTGGTCAAGTACGACTGTGTGGAAGAGGTGGTGCTGTGCGACATCGACGAGGCCGTGCCGCGCGTCTCGGCCAAGTACCTGCCCAAGATGGCCGCGGGCCTGCACCACCCGAAGGTGAAGGTGCTTATCGGCGACGGCTTCGCCTTCCTCAAGGACCCGAAGAACAAGGGCGCTTTTGACGTGGTGATCACCGACTCGTCGGACCCCGAGGGCCCCGCCGAGATGCTCTTCCAGGAGCCGTACTTCCAGCTGCTCAAGGAGTCGCTCAAGCCCGGCGGCCACATCTCCACGCAGGCGGAGAGCATGTGGATCCACCTGGGCCTCATTCGTGAGCTGACCAAGACGACGCAGAAGCTGTTCCCCGTTGCCGAGTACGCCTTCACCACGATCCCGACGTACCCGTGCGGCCAGATCGGCTTCGTCGTCTGCTCCCTCGACGCGAACCGCAACGTGCGCGAGCCGCTGCGCAAGGTGCCCGGCTGCGACTACTACAACGAGGATGTGCACCGTGCCTCGTTCGTCCTGCCCGAGTTCACCCGCCGGGTGATCCACGACGGCGCGCCTGTTTCCGGCCCTGTGGTGGCCACCGGAGACGGCGAGGCGCGTGCGCAGCGCACGCCAAAGAAGGTGCTCCTGCTCGGCTCCGGCTACGTGGCCCGTCCCGTGGTCGAGTACCTGCAGCGGTACCCGGAGTACTCGGTCACGATCGGCTCGCAGCGGAACGCTGCGCAGCTCGGTGCGGGCTTTGACGGTGTCAAGACAATCAAGGTGAACGCGAACGACGCCGAGGACCTGAGCAAGGCGGTGCAGGGCCACGACCTGGTCATCTCGCTCATCCCGTACACGTACCACGCGGCGGTGATCAAGGCCGCCTGCCAGCACAAGGCGGACGTGGTCACCACCAGCTACGTCTCGGACGCAATCCGTGCGCTGGAGCCCGAGATCCGCGCCGCGGGCATCACGGTGATGAACGAGATCGGCCTGGACCCCGGCCTGGACCACCTCTACGCGGTCAAGGCGATCAAGGAGGTGCACGACCAGGGCGGGCAGGTCAAGTCGTTCCTGTCCTACTGCGGCGGTCTGCCTGCGCCGGAGGCGGCGACCAACCCGCTCGGCTACAAGTTCTCGTGGTCTGCGCGTGGTGTGCTGCTGGCGCTGCGCAACACGGCGCGCTTCTTCCAGGCGCCGCACAAGGAGCCGCAGAGCGTGAGCGGCACGGACCTGATGGAGTCGGCGCGCCCGTACTACATCATGCCCTCGTTCGCCTTTGTGGCGTACCCGAACCGTGACTCGACGCCGTTCCGCGAGCTGTACGGCATCCCGGAGGCCGAGACGCTGATCCGCGGCACGCTGCGGTACCAGGGCTTCCCCGAGCTGGTGCTCGCCCTGGTGCGCATGGGCTTCCTCAGCGAGGAGACCTGCGAGTGGCTGCGGCCGGACGCCGGGCTCAGCTGGGCCCAGGTGACCGCCCGGGCGATCGAGGCGCCGGCGACGGACGAGCAGACGCTCACCGACACGGTGCGCGCCCGCTGCGCGTTCCACGACGCCGAGGCGGAGGCGCACGTGCTGCGCGGCCTGCGCTGGCTCGGCCTCTTTGACGACAAGTTCCCGGCGACGGTGAGCGGCACGCCGGCGCAGATGTCGGCCGGGAAGGGCGGCAACCTGCTCGACTCGCTGTGCGCGAACCTGCAGGGCAAGTGCGCCTACGAAGAGGGCGAGCGCGACATGGTGGTGCTGCAGCACAAGTTCGGCATCGTCACCGCGGACGGGCAGAACCGGACGCTGACCAGCACGCTGCTGGACTACGGTGTGCCGAACGGCACGACGTCGATGGCCAAGCTGGTCGGCGTTCCGTGCGCGGTGGCCACGCGCTTCGTGCTGGAGGGCAACCCCGCGCTGAAGCAGCCCGGCATCCTGGCGCCGCACTCGTTCGAGGTGGCGGAGCCCATCCGCCAGGAGCTGCTCAAGGAGGGCATCGCCATGGAGGAGCGCTACGAGTAGATGTAGGTGTGTAGCCGACTCAGTGCATGCACGTGACGTGGCGCCACGCGTGTTGTCAACACAGGCCTGGCCACGCGGGCGCGACTCGGGCGAGAGGCGAAAAGCGTGTAGCAGGCGGATCCTGTAGCTTTGCCTTGGGACTGCCACGAGTGAGTATGCGCGAGATTGTTCATCTTCAAACGGGCCAGTGCGGCAACCAGGTGGGGTCCAAGTTCTGGGAGGTGCTCTCGGACGAGCACGGGATCGACGGCAACGGGTCGTACGTGGGCGACTCGCCGCAGCTGCAGCTGGACCGGATCAATGTGTACTATAACGAGGCGGCGGAGCGCAAGTACGTGCCGCGCGCGGTGCTCGTGGATCTGGAGCCGGGCACGATGGACTCGATCCGGTCGAGCCGGCTCGGGAACCTGTTCCGGCCGGACAACTTTGTCTTTGGCCAGAGCGGCGCCGGGAACAACTGGGCCAAGGGCCACTACACCGAGGGTGCGGAGCTGGTGGACTCGGTACTGGACGTGGTGCGCAAGGAGGCGGAGAACTGTGACATGCTGCAGGGCTTCCAGGTGACGCACTCGCTCGGCGGTGGCACCGGTGCCGGTATGGGCACGCTGCTGATCAGCAAGATCCGCGAGGAGTACCCTGACCGCATGATGGCCACGTTCAGTGTGATGCCGTCGCCCAAGGTGAGCGACACGGTGGTGGAGCCGTACAACGCCACGCTCTCGGTGCACCAGCTGGTGGAAAACTCGGACGAGACGTTCTGCATCGACAACGAGGCGCTCTACGACATCTGCTTCCGCACGCTCAAGCTGCAGACGCCGCAGTATGGCGACCTGAACCAGCTCGTGTCGCTGGTCATGTCGGGTGTCACCACCTGCCTGCGCTTCCCTGGGCAGCTCAACTCGGACCTGCGCAAGCTCGCGGTGAACATGGTGCCGTTCCCGCGTCTGCACTTCTTCATGGTCGGCTTCGCGCCGCTCACCGCACGGGGCAGCCAGCAGTACCGCGCGGTGACGGTGCCCGAGCTCACCTCGCAGATGTTCGACGCGCGCAACATGATGGCCGCCTCGGACCCGCGCCAGGGCCGGTACCTCACGGTGGCGGCCTACTTCCGTGGCAAGCTCTCGATGAAGGAGGTCGAGGACCAGATGCAGGCCGTGCAGACCAAGAACTCGTCCTACTTTGTCGAGTGGATCCCCAACAACGTGCAGACCGCGCACTGCGACATCCCGCCGCACGGGCTCAAGATGTCGGTCACGTTCATCGGCAACAACACGGCGATCCAGGAGCTGTTCAAGCGTGTCTCGACGCAGTTCCAGGCCATGTTCCGGCGCAAGGCCTTCCTCCACTGGTACACCGGCGAGGGCATGGACGAGATGGAGTTCACCGAGGCCGAGTCCAACCTCGCAGACCTGATCAGCGAGTACCAGCAGTACCAGGACGCCACCGCCGAGGACGACCTCGAGGAGTTCGATGGCTACGAGGGCGAGGGCGAGGAGTACGTGGAGGAGATGTAGGCGTTACCGTGTTTTTTCTAGTCCCGAAACCCGAAGAAGCGTTATGCTCGCACCAGCACCAGGCCGCCGGCCGTGTGTACGCGCCCGCTTTCACCAGCGCGCTCCCCCGCGTCACGCCGCGTCAGCCGGCTGCACCTCGGACGCGTAGTCGGTTTTCTTGGCACAGGCCAATCAGCACGCGTCTTGCCCTGGGGCGGGGTAATTTTGGAATTTGCACACATTTCCCCCCACGCGTTCCGTCGGGCGGACGGTCCCACCAGACCCGGGTCCGTGCCAACGACCGAGAGCGTTGTGGACCGCGATGGGCTCGAAGGCGGACAGTACGTTGCACGAGCTCCACGGCGCGCGCCTGCGTGGCTTGTGGCATGCCGAGCACCAGGAGCGCCCGCAGAAGGGCGGCAAGGAGGGCAAGCGTGGCATCGTGTCGCCCGCCGCGGCCTTCCACGACTTGCTGCACCGGCTCAGCAAGAGCCAGGCTGGCGCCCAAGGTGCGTCCCACATGCCCTGCCAGAGGAGACTGACTGTGCAGCGACGCTACGCCTTGCCTCGCTCGAGTTCGACCTGCAGAGCACCGTGGCCAACGCCTGGCGCAGCGCCGGCTACAAGGACAGCATGCACGGCTCCGACCGGCTCCAGTCGGTCGCCTTCCCGCCGGTGCTCGCCGGCGACGCGGCGGCGCACATCGAGCGCAGCCTGAGCGACCTGCACGCCCACCTGTCGCAGTGCAGCAACCCCGGCGACTACACGGCGTGTGTTGCGCTCCAGGCGTTCGGCCTGTTTGTGCTTGGCCGCGATGCCGAGGTGGTGACGCTCGGCGAGAAGAACGACGTGCCCCATGTGGAGCCGCTGCGCAGCCGGATCGACGGCGCCAGCTTCTCCACGTACGACCAGCACTACGTCGCCGCGGCCATCATGTCGCACACCGTCTACGGCCTGGCCAAGGAGCGCCTCGCGGCGCAGGGCGGCAACACGGAGCCCGCCAAGCAGGCGCTGCTCGCCTACGAGCGTGCGGCGACGCAGTACGACCGCCTGCGCGGCACAGCGCAGGGCTTGCAGCCCGAGGACGAGGTCGCGCGCTGGGCGGAGCAGGCGCTCTACCGGCGTACGTTCCTCGCCATGCGGCTGCACGGCGTGTCGGCGGGCATGGACGCCTTCCGTGAATACCATGCTGCGGAGAGGCATTGGCCATCCGGGTTCCGCGCGGTGCAGCGCAGCGTGATCGCCACCGCGTATCTTGGCGCGCTGAACCTGACGCAACTGCACCTGGGCCACGCCTCCTCGCTCTCCGGCGACGCGCTCGGCGCGGAGCCCGCGGCACAGGGCGGCGTCCGGGTGCACACCGTGTCCACCCGGCGGCCGAACCCTGCGGCGCTGGTGCCTAAGCCGAGCGCCGCATGGTCCCAGGAGGTCGCCGCGGCGCAGACGGATGCCCTCAAGGCGCTCAACCGGTCCACCGACTTCCCGCGCGCAGACGAGGTGAACACGAACCCCGACCAGCTCGCGGAGCAGGTGGTGCTCTCCTGGTGGCTCAACGGCGCCCAGGGCGGCGCCGCGGCGGACCAGGTGGTGGAGCTGCTGTACAGCGTGAGCCGCGTCACCTTCCGCTCCCCGTGTGTGATGCGCCTGCTCGTCGCGATGCTCGCCGCCGCCGAGGCGTACGCCGAGGCCACCCACGTGCTGCACCAGTACGTCCTGCTCGTGGAGCGCGGCTGGGAGGCGCTCGGCGGCCCGATCACCGCGGTCGGCCACAAGCCGATGGACACGCTCGAGCAGTTTGTCGACACGGTGCTGCTGGGCGCGCACCTCTACCTGCGGTACCTGAACGAGCCGGAGCAGGCGGACAAGCTCGCCGCGCGCCTGCTCGACCTCGTGGGCCTCGGTGCGAGCAAGGAGGACAAGGAGGAGCCGAACGGCGCCGCGCCGCGCAACACGCAGCCGCCCGAGATGCAGGCCCGCGTGCTGCGCTGCGCCGGGCGGAGCAAGGCGGCGCTCGCGATGAAGGAGCTCACCCCCGTGCTGCGGCCGGAGCACCAGCGCGCCGCGCTCGCGTTCCTGCAGCGGTCCGTGGAGCTGGACCCGGAGGCGAGCGAGTCGCACTACGCACTCGCCTGTGTGCTCGCCCAGGTGCGCGACGTGCCGCGGGCGCTGCGTGCCGCGCGGCGGGCGCTGGAGCTGGAGCCGGCGAGCCTCGAGGCGTGGCACCTCGTGGTGCTGCTGCTCACCGCGCAGAAGGACATCCGCGGCGCGCTCGGCATCGCCGAGGAGGCGCTGGACCAGGCGGACAGCGACGAGGCGGCCGAGGCGCAGATACCCGCGGACGGAACGCCGGCGCCCGCGCCCACCCGGCTTGTGTCGTTCGACTACCCGCCCACGCCGCGCGAGCGGAGCGAGTCGTACGTGCGGCTGCTCGTCACGCTCAACATGCTCGAGGAGGCCAACGCCGGGGTGAGCGCCGCGCTCGCATCGCAGAAGCAGCTGTTCGAGGTGTTCCACGTGCGGCTCGCGTCCAGCGCGCCGGAGGACGCGGGCCGCGTGGCGGTGCCGCCGGACGCGGCGCCGGACACGCAGAGCGCGCTGCGGGAGCTCACCGAGACGCCCGCGGCCGCCCGCCGGGCGTACCGGGCGCTGGTGGAGCGGCGTCTGCTGGTGTCCATGTGGCTGCTGAGCGCCGCGTCCTTCCGGCGCGCAGGCGACCTGGCGCAGGCGCGCGCGGCGATCCAGGAGGCCGAGACGGTCGACGCGAGCAGCGCGGACGTCTGGGCGCAGCTCGCGCAGTGGTGCATTGCGTCGAAGGAGCCGGGCACGGCGGTCACCTGCCTCTACAAGGCGCTCGCCTGCGACGCGGAGCACGTCCCCGCGAGCGTGCACCTGGCTGAGCTGCTGCTCGAGCCGCACGAGCTGCGGCTCAAGTCGTCGCACGCCGACTCGATCGCCGCGGCGGCCACCGCGCCGCACGGCTCCGAGGCGCTCACCCGGCTCTCGCTCATCGACGCCGGGAGCATCCCCGCGTCCGGGCTGGAGGACCGCGCGCGGTCCAGCGGCTCCCGCTCGCTCGCTGCACAGCCGGGCGCCAAGGCCGACCGGGTGGACAAGGCGTTCGCCTGGCAGTACGACCCGCACCTGGCGTCGGCGAGCCTGGCCGAGGCCCTGCTGCGTACCGCGACACTGTACCGCGGGTGGGACGTGCCCGAGGCGTGGTACCTGCTCTCCAAGCTGTCCAAGCAGGTGGGCCGCTCCGCTGCGGGCGAGCGGCGCAACCTGCTCGAGGCGCTCCGTCTCGAGGAGACCCGGCCCATCCGCCCGCTTCCCGCCGCGCTCGCCCTGCCGTAGAGACTGCGGCACGTGGCCCAGCTGCGCGCGTGCATGAGCGTGTCACAACACCCTCCATCAGTAGCCTACTAGGACCCCTCCACACCCCCCACCTTATCCCGCCACGTCGACGCGCTCCCTGTTTCCAGGTGTGGTCCCATCCTGGCATGGCGTCGAGCGCACAAGCGTCGGGCCGCGCGGCGGCCAGCGGCACGCTTGCGGCAGCGCTGCCGCCCGCGAGTGAATCCCACCCGGTAGCGGGCGCGCGCGGTGACAGCGGTGGCGGCGAGCGGCGCCGCCACCACCACCACCATGGATCACGCAGGGAGGGCACGCGCTCGTCCAAGCCGCCCAAGATGATCGGGCAGTACGTGCTGGGCGAGACGCTCGGCACCGGATCGTTCGGCAAGGTGAAACTCGCGCGGCACGCGCTCACCGGCCACCGTGTCGCGGTCAAAATCTTTAACAAGCGCAAGGTGTCCACGATGGACATTGGCGGGCGGATCAAACGCGAGATCCAGTATCTCAAGCTGCTGCGCCACCCACACATCATCAAGCTGTACGAGGTGCTGACCACGCCCTCGGACATTATCATGGTGATCGAGTACGCGGGTGGCGAGCTGTTCCAGTTCATCGTCGACCGGGGCCGCATGAGCGAGCCTGAGGCGCGCCGCTTCTTCCAGCAGATCATCGCCGCCACCGAGTACTGCCACCGGCACAAGATCGTGCACCGGGACCTGAAGCCCGAGAACCTGCTGCTGGACGAGTTCCAGAACGTCAAGATCGGCGACTTTGGGCTGTCCAACATCATGAGCGACGGCGACTTCCTCAAGACGAGCTGCGGCAGCCCGAACTACGCGGCGCCCGAGGTGATCTCGGGGCGGCTCTACTCGGGCCCCGAGGTGGACGTCTGGAGCTGCGGCGTAATCCTCTACGTGATGCTCTGCGGCCGCCTTCCGTTCGACGACGAGTACATCCCGTCTCTGTTCATGAAGATCAACAAGGGCATCTACACGCTCCCACCCTACCTCTCCGCGGAGGCGCGCGACTTGCTCTCCCGCATGCTCGTGGTCGACCCCGTGAAGCGCATCACCATCGCCGAGATCCGCCAGCACCCGTGGTTCAATCGCGACCTGCCGGCGTATCTGCGTCCACTCCCCCTCACTCCCGCCCTTGAATACCAACAATACCCCCTTGGCGAGGGAGCAGAGGGCGCACAGGCGCCAGCGGACGACATGGTGTCGCCCGACCTGGGCGTGATCGACGCACACCTGCTCGACGAGCTCATGAGCAAGGTCCAGGGCTTCTCGCGGGAGGACATCCTCCAGCTGCTCAAGGCGCCCAACTCGAACCAGATGAAGGTCGCATACCACCTCGTCCGCGACAACCACCGCATGCTCGAAATGGCCAACGGTGTGCTGCGCGACGAGCAGCGGCAGGAGGGCGATGCCGGCGCCGCGCCCGCGGAGAGCGCGACGAGCGCCAACGACGCCGCCGGCGCCCACGGCGCCTCGTTCCAGGAGCGCACCGCTGTCGAAAACTTCCTTGCGCGCAGCCCGCCGGCGTGGAACGAGGGCCTCGAGGGCCAGCTCGGCCGCTCCACCAGCATCAAGCGCGCGGCGCGCAGCGCCATCCAGCCACCGCGCCCGGCACCGCCGGGCACCATCAGGCGCACCGGCGCGGCGACCAACCTTGCGGCGCAAAAGTCGCCGACGCAGCGCCCCAGCCGCTCGCGCCGGGCCTCCTCCGTGGCGACCAGCGCGGGGAGCACGCCTGGCCAGGTGGAGGAGCTGCGCCGCGGGGTGAACGAGCTCATCTCCTCGTTCGAGGACCAGCGGTTCGACAGCAGCGAGATCGAGGAGGAGGACGAGGGCGAGGAGTCGGACGAGGAGCTCTCTGCAGAGCACACGGACGAGGCCTCGGACGGCGAGTCCACCGCGCTCTCGGAGGACGAGGGCGAGTTCATCTCGTTCGATCTGATCGACGACGACAGCGCCGCAGCCGAGCTCGCCAGGGCGGAGCACGCGGACACCCCGGCCCTCGAGAGCCTGCTCTTCCGCCGCTCCGACGACACAGGCGTGCTGGAGACGAGCCTCCCCGCGTACAACCGTGCCATGTACAACCCCGACGTCCGGCATTCGGTCCACTCGGAGGCGGAGACCGGCGGGGGGAGCGGCGCAGAAAGCCTGGTGCCGACGCCGGCGACGTCAGAGATGACGCAGGCGACGCCCAGCACGCTCCCCTCGGCCACCGCAGGCGCACACCTCACGGCGCCCACGCGCAAGTCGCGCTCCCGCTGGCACTTTGGCATCCGCAGCCGGAGCAATCCGATGGAGATCATGCTGGAGCTCTACCGCACGATGCAGGCCCTGGGCATGGAATGGTGCAACAAGACCCCGCTGCCACCGATCCAGGGCTCGCTCGAGGACATGACCTCGGACGAGCGCCAGGCGGTGCTCGACGCGCTGAACGAGGACATCTTCTTTGCCCAGACCCAGTGTGTGCTTTACGGGATCCGGATTCGTATGGACCTACAGCTGTATCGCGTCGACTCCAAGTCCTACCTGGTCGACTTCCGCAACATCGGCTACGCCGCTGCCGAGCCCGGCGAGCCGGACACTGCGAACCGCCTGGTACCCTCCGGCGACGAATCGCTGCCACGGCGCTCCTCGGACCTGCGGCGGGATGTCAACTGCCCATTCCTCTTCTTCGATGCTGCATTCCGCCTCATTGTGGAGCTGGCTGGCGGTTAATCCGCTCAGTTCCTGTCTCCTCAGTAGTTTAGCCACGCTTTTCTGTAATGACGTAATCGGGCATGAATGCAAGCGGGGAGGCCACCGTGCGATTGTAGCCTTGGCACTCGATCCTGGATCAATCACATGGGTACGGCGATGGTGCGCGATATTGGCGCTGACGCCCCGCAGTGAACGAAAACGCACCGCTACTTCCTGAGTCTTGTACGTCGCACTGTCCGCACACCGCCCGCTCACCCATACAGCCTCGCAGCGCGCGGGCCACGCGATTCGCGACATGGGCGAGTCGTTCCGCTGGCTCCTCACCACGTCGCGGCTCAATGTCCTCCTGGTCTTTATCCCGCTGGGTGTGCTGGCAAAGTGGCTCGACTGGGGCTCTCTGGCGATCTTCACGCTCAACTTCCTCGCGATCATCCCGCTCGCCAAGCTGCTGGGCGACGCGACTGAGCAGGTGAGCATTCCGCTCGGCCAGACCGTCGGCGGTCTGCTCAACGCGACGTACGTGAGACCTGTGGCGGTGCTTTGGCTGACATGCAGCTTCGGCAATGCCGTCGAGCTGATCGTGGCCGTGGTGGCCCTGCTGCAGGGCCAGCTGCGTATTGTACAGATGTCGCTGATCGGCTCAATCCTTTCGAACCTGCTGCTTGTACTTGGCTGCAGCTTCTTCGCGGGTGGTATCTACCAGCCGGAAAACCTGTTTGCGCAGACCGCCGCGCAGGCCTCGGGCTCCATCATGACGCTCGGCTGCTTCACCATGGTGGTGCCCGCGGCGTACTGGGCTTCGGCGCACAGCGACAAGGTGATCCTGCCTGTGGTCGAGGCGATGAAGCACCACACCGACGAGGGCAATGTCACCGCAGGCCTCCTGTTCATCTCGCGCGGTACCTCCATCTTCCTGCTGTGCATCTACGCTGGGTACATCTACTTCCAGCTGCGCACGCACAACTTCCTCTTCGCCGAGACCGAGGCCGAGGAGGGCGGCGAGCGCGAGGAGCAGAAGATGACGCCGCAGAGCTCCATCCTCGCTCTGCTGATCATCACGGTGATCACCAGCATGAATGCGGACTACCTCGTGTCGGCGATCGACGACGTGGCGAACGAGTACAACATCTCGAAGCCCTTCATCGGTATTGTGCTGCTCCCGATCGTCGGCAACGCCGCCGAGCACGTCACCTCGGTCTGGATGGCCGCCAAGAACAAGATGGAGATTGCCCTGGGTGTGGCGATCGGCAGCTCGATCCAGATTTCGCTCGGCCTCATCCCTGCGCTCGTCGTGGTCGGCTGGCTGATTGGGCAGCCGCTCACGCTCTTCTTCCAGAACTTTGAGACCGTGACTCTGGTGGTGTCCGTGCTGCTTGTCAACACGCTCATCCAGGACGGCAAGAGCAACTACCTCGGTGCGTGCTTGCGGCGCTGACATCCTGACTGACTCGCGCAGAGGGCTGCATGCTAGTGTCCCTGTATTGTGTAATTGCCCTGGCCTTCTGGGCGCAATAAGGCATGCTCCACATCACTTAGGTAGAAAGACGTCGCATACATGTTAGTCGGCGATCATGAGCTATCAACATCAGTAGAAGGGGTTCGAGGAGGTGTGCTGGGCCTGCAGCGGCTTGGCACTCCCATTTGGGCTGCCAAACGCGGCGCTGCCGAGCGCGGCGCCGTCCGCCGTGCCCGTGCGCTGCTGCATCATCTTGCTGAGCACCCGGGTGTTGTGGCCCAGGCGCATGTCACCCGTGTTGCCGAATGTGTCGACGCCCTCGCCCTCTGCGAGGAGCCGGTTGAGCTCCGGATGCGCATCGTTCGTGATGACGCGCTTTGGCCGCTGCTGCGGCTTGACCGCCTCGGCGGGCTCGGGGCCCTCGGGCTCGTCGAAAGAAATAAGGGTATCGGAGTTCTTGGCAGGCTCGGGCTCGGGCGCCGGCGCCGGCGCCCGCGGTGGGCTGCTTGCCGACGTGGAGAGCCAGGGGTTATTGGACCCAAAGCTCGTCTGCTGGGGCACCAGCGGCTGCTGCTGCTGCCTCATGAGCTGCTGGTACTGCTGCGCAGCATTCTGCAGCTCCAGCTGCCGCTGGTACTCCTGCTGCTGCAGATACTGCTGTTGAAGCATCTCCTGCTGCTGCATCTGCGCCTGGAAGAACGGGTTGAAGCCTGTCGGCTGGAACTGTAGGTACGGGTTGAACGACGTGTACTGCGGCTGCAGGCTAGCGTACGGGTCGTTGTCCGTCCCGTCCAGGTTGATGAGGTTCTCGTTCTCGCGCTTGCGCCGCTCCTCTTCCTCGCGCCTGCGCTCCTCTTCGCGGGAGAGCTCCAGCGCCCGCTGCAGGTCGTCGTCATTCTGCCTCTGCGCGTTTTTGCGGCGGGCCTCCTCGTCCGCAAGCCGGCGCGACTCCTCGAGTGCCTGCTCCAGCTCGCGGTCCTCACGGTTGCGGCGGTCTGCCTCGTTCCGGCGGCGGCGGCGGCCCTCCTCGTCAGAGAAGTCGTCCGTTTCCCGCATCCGGTAGTCCATGTCGCGGCGCCGGCGGCGCTGCTCCTCCATGCGAGACTCATCCATGAGCAGATTGGTGATCTCCTTTGCCTTTTGGCGCACATTTACGCCCTGATCCCTTCCCGAGTCGTCAACGTACTGGAACTCTTTGAGGGTCTTGACAATGTAAATGTTGTCGTGGAAGTACATCCACACACTCTGGCTGCCGGCGTGGAGCAGGTAGTCTAGCACGGTGAGCGCCTTGAACACATGCCTCCAGTTCTTGCCCTTGTCGTTCAGACGCTTGTCGAGAATCTCCATCATTTCGATAAAGTCCGTCTGGTTGTAGCTGAGCTGTGCGAGCTCGTTCATTTGCGTGCCGCTCGGGCCCCACGGGTCATTGCTGGTCGCCTCACGCACCTTGATTTGCGTGTCGGTATACCCCTTGATGTAGTTTTTGCCGACCCGCACGGCCGACTTTGACAGATTTTGTATCGACATGGCGCCGTCAGCTCTAGTGAAGGGCACGGGCTACTTGTCAGGATGTGGTGGTCGATAACTCCTGCGCAGAGTGCCTGGTCCCGATTAGTCACATGATAACTCCGGAATACCGCGAGATCGGAGACCTCCACCTGCTCAGCACTGCGAGAAACACTAATGTACATTACAACCTTTCCGTAACTATGTATAAACCCTCATTACGCAGTCGCTGGTGGGGAGCCAGCATCTCCCTGGTTGCCTGAGCCCCAGGTCGTGTTCGACTCTGCCGCCTTGTCCGAATCCGGCTCCTTCGGTGTGTCTGAGACGGACTGGTGGGTGGCCTCCATGCTTTCGAGGTCGATCGGGTGGTTCGGATCCGTGCGCATCAGGAAGGGTAGAACGATAGCCTCTTCGCCGATTTGTGCAATATCAGTTCCCATCAGCTCGTCCTTCTCGTCCAAGCGGAAGTGGAAGCCCGGGATGTGGTCGATTGCGAACAACAGGATAAAGGTCACGGCGAACGACCAGCCCAGGCCCGCACAGGAGTCTGCCAGCTGGTATGCCAGTTGGACAAAGTGGCGATTGATCCAGCCGGAGCCATCGGACGGGTCGCTCCCATCGAAGCTCGAGACCCGGCCGTCTGCGAACAGGCCTGTGAGGAAGTTCCCCACGAACCCGCCGATCGCGTGGGCGGCAAAGATATCGAGCGTGTCGTCGTAGCCGATCAGGTTCTTGAGCTGCGTGCCAAAGTTGCACGCGGTGCCGCCGACCACACCGAACACGAGCGCCGACGGCGTGCCGACATAGCCCGACGCCGGAGTGATGGCCACAAGGCCCGAGATCACCCCGGAGCACAGGCTCACGGCGGAGAACTTGCGCTCCAGGCGCCAGTCCCACAGCATCCAGGTCAGCCCACCGACACACGCAGCGATATGGGACACCATGATCGCCTGCGCGGCACGCAGGTTGGCGCCGATGCCCGACCCGCCGTTGAAGCCGAACCAGCCGAACCACAGCAGGATGGTGCCGAGCACCACGTAGGTGACATTGTTCGGCCGGTACGCAAGCTGCTCAGTGCCATAGCCATGGCGCCGCCCGAGGTAAATCGAGATTACCAGAGCGGCGGTGCCGGAGCTGATGTGCACGGGCGTGCCACCGGCATAGTCGAGACCGCCCATCTTGTTCGACCAGCCGTGGTCCGAGTTCCAGGTCCAGCACGCGATCGGATTGTAGACGATGGTGCACCAGCAGAAGACAAACAGGAGGATGGGAGCCAGTCGCGCACGGTCCGCAAAGGCACCGCACATGATTACGGGCGTGAGCACGGCAAACATCATCTGGTAGACGCAGTAGACAAGCTGCGGGATAGTAGTGCCGCCCGAGCTGTGCTGCATGTCGACGTGTATCAGGCCAAAGTGCTTGAGGTTTCCGATAAACGAGCTGGCCGTATCACTGAACGCGAGCGAGAAACCCCAGAAGAACCACTCGAACGATGCGACTGCCATCACGGCCAGCGCCATCCAGAGCATGCTGAGCGCATTCTTCCGACGCAGCAGGCCGGAGTAGAAAAAGCCGATACCGGGGACCATGATGAACACCAGGCAGGTCGACACGAGGACCCACGCAATGTCGCCCAGGTTGTAAACGATCGGCTTCCCATCGCTGTCGATGGTCGCAAGGTTGTTGTCACCCGTGAAGCTCGAGTTCACCATGCTGGATGGACCGCTGGCCGTGCCAAGGTGTCGTAGATCCTGGTCCACCTGGAGAGTGTGGGAGTCGCAGCGTCATATCCTTTTTTTCTTGTGGCGTATCTGTCCCTGATAAGCAGCGGGAGATAACCGCGCATGGATGGCCACGTGCGTCAAAGGCACTGAGAAAATCGCTCCGGAGGCTTGGCGGCAGCTGCCGGCACTTGGGCAGATGCATGAGTGTGACCCGGCGCCGGATGACCGTGCGTCGAAGCGTGTGAAAACGCAGGAGGACGGCGCTGCGCCATTCCGTCTCGCAGAGCTGGACGCTGGGCTCACCGAGTACGTGCATCCCGGCTGGCCCCGCGTCCACGGCATCATCAAGCAGCGGTATGCCGATTTCCTCGTGCATGAGCTGAGCACCGGTGAGCCGCCAGAGGTTGTGCGGCTTGCGTCGCTGGCGCCGCCGCGCGGCGGCCGCATGTGGGAGCGCTGGGCATGCGAGGTCGAGCAGCAGCCGGCGGAGCCCAAGCCGGCGGAGCCCAAGCCAGCGGCGCCCGCCGAGCCGGAGCGCACAGCGCCGTCCTGGGATGCGCTTGCGCCCTTATTCCCGCCCGAGGCGCTCGAGGCGCTCTCGAAGCTTGCCGCGGCGGACGGCGAGCCCGTGGTGAGCCGCGCGCTTCCCGCGAAGGCGGACCGCACCCGAGTGCACCAGCTCGTCCGGGAGCTGGGCGGCGGCCGCCTGTCGTCCGAAGCACGCAATGTGCAGGGCGACGACGGCTCAGCGGCCCAGGCGGTCGCCGTGACGCACGCACGCGGGGGGCGCGGGGGGCGCAACCCCCGTGCGCAGCTCGACCCGACGTCCGAGGCGGTCACCGCGCCGCCGTACATCCACTTCACGCTGCAAAAAACCAACCGTGACAGCCAGGAAGCCCTGCAGTGGCTCAGCCGGTTCATGCACCTCGGCGGCGGCTCGCGCCCGGCACACTCGAATGCGGCCAACATGCTGAGCGTCGCGGGGACCAAGGACAAGCGCGCCGTGACAGTGCAGCGGGTATCGCTCAAGCGTGGGCGCAAGACGCTCGAGGATGTGTGGCGGATGACGAACCATATCGACCTGCCCGTCTCGAGCAGCCAATCGGAAAAGCGCAGCGTGCTGCATGCTGCGAGCACGCGGGCCGAGCGCGGCCTGCGCGTGGCGCATGTCGCCTACGCGGACCAGCCGCTCATGCTCGGGCAGCTCGCCGGGAACCAGTTCACCATCACCCTGCGGGACATGCGCTGGGTCGATGGTGACTTTGGCTCGCTCACAGACGCCCTGCGGGAGCGTGTGGCGGCCGTCGAGCGCGACGGGTTCGTGAACTACTTTGGCATGCAGCGCTTCGGCACCGGCGCCATCGGGACGCACGCCGTGGGTATCGCTGTGCTCCAAGGCGACTATGCACGGGCGTTGGAGCTGCTCCTGGCGCCGGACGAGAACGACACCGAGGGGTCTCAAGTGCTCGAGGCCAAGACGCTGTACCGGCAGGGCAAGTACGCCGAGGCCTTCCGCCTGTACCCCAAGTCGTGCGTTGCGGAGCGGGCCGTGCTGGAAAAGATGAGCTCCAAGGCGTGGTCTCCGAGCGACCCGCTAGGCGCGTTCCAAAACATCCCGCGCTCGCTGCGGCTTATGTACGTGCACGCGTACCAGTCGAGCCTCTGGAACCGGCTCGTCTCGGAGCGCGTTCGCCGCTACGGGGCCCTCCAGCCTGTGGCGGGGGACCTAGTGGCGGTGCGTGGAGGCGCTGCGCTGGAGCTGGGCGAGTCCGAGTTCCGCGTGCTCGAGGAGCGCGATGTGCCGCACTACTCGATGGCGGATGTGGTGATGCCGATGCCCGGCACCGACGTGCAGCTGCCTGGCGGCTGGCTCGAGCAGATGTACAAGGACATGCTCGCCGCTGACGGGCTCACGCCGGCGTCGCTCGGTGCGTCGCGCCAGCCCGAGTACCGTCTGCGTGGCGCATACCGGCGGGTGGTGCAGAAGCCACGGCAGTGCTCCTGTGCCCTGCTGCGCTACACCCACCCGGATGCGCCGCTGTGCAACACGGACGAGGAGCGCCTCGTGGACGCGGTGCGCGCCGCGCACCAGCTCCCGCCGCTCAGCGAGTTGCCCGCGTCGGAGCCCGACGCACCGCTGCTCGCCCTGCAGCTCGTGTTCCAGCTTCCCCCTTCGTCGTACGCTACTATGCTACTGCGCGAGATCCTGCGCACCGATACGAGCTCCCATGTGCACAAGCAGCTGACCAAGGAGGCCGCTGCGGCCCCGTAGCCACAATTAGCAGTTGCAACGTTCACGCGCAGCGGCGAGGCCGGCGCCCACATAGCTGTTCGGGTCCGTCAGGGAGATGGTGCCGCCCTGCGACGGCGCGCCGCCCGGGATTCGGTCGCCGGGGCGGCGCACGCTCGGGTCCACGTCCTGCCAGAGCTCGGGTGTGGACGCAATGCGGCTAACCAGCTCGTGGAACGCGTCCTCCACACCAGCTCCGTCCTTGGCGCTACACTCGGCGAAGAGAGCGTTGAAGCGGGAGGCAGCCGCGGCGCCCTGCGCCTCGTCGACGGCGCGCGCCTCGGCGCGGTCCACCTTGTTGCCGACGAGCAGCTTGATGGGCGGCACGTCGCCCGTGAACACGTCGAGCTCCTGCAGCCAGGACGGGATCGCGTCAAACGTCTCCTGGCTTGTGACGTCGTACACTGCTGGTGAGCGCGGCGGCGGCGCGCAGCTACGCACCGATGATTACCCCCTGCGCTCCACGGTAGTAGCTGCTGGTGAGTGTGCGGTAGCGCTCCTGCCCCGCCGTGTCCCAGATGCTGAGCTTGAACCACTTGCCGCCCACGTGGATGCTCTTCATGCGGTAGTCGACGCCGATGGTGGCGGCGGCGTCCTCTGGGCCGAGGAACTCGTCCGCCGTGTACCGGTGCACCAGCGCCGACTTGCCCACGCCCGAGGAGCCGATCAGCAGCACCTTGAGCGTGGGGAGCTCGGCGGTTGTGGCTGGCTCTGCCATGACGACAATCGCGCACCGGGTCAGCGCCCGTGCGAGCGCCACGCTTCCAGCGACGCGCGGGGGAAGTATGCGGGGGCTGACGGAATTATGCGCCGCCGCCGGCGCTTGCCCAGCGACGACAGCTCGGTGCAGGTCAGGATGGCGGCAAGTCAATCCCCGGAGCAGGTGGGCCTCAGCGAGCGCGCGTACCGCAAGCTTGTCCTACACGCGTCCAAGTACCCCTACGCCTCGGTGGTGGGCCTGCTTGTGGGCAAGACGGGCTCGCGCGCGTACGTGGAGGACGTTCTCCCGCTTACGCACCACTGGTCCGAGCTGAGCCCGATGACCGAAGCCGGCCTTGCAATGGTGCGCACCGCGCCCGGCTAAAAGTGCTGACTGGTCAGGCCGCCGCGCATGCGGCGAACAGCAAGACGACGCTGCTCGGCGCCTACGAGGCGCCGGCGGCGCTCGAGCAGACCGAGGCGTCGCCGACCACGCGGACGCTGGCGAACAAGATCGCGCAGCGGAATGGCACCGGCAACGCCGTCGTGCTGGTGGTGCGTACACGCAGACGCGCCGCGCATACTCACCTGCAGGCGAACGGGAAGCAACTGCTGCAGCCAGCCACCACGGCGCTGCTCGCCACGGTGGAGCAGGGGCAGAAGAATGCGAAGCAGCTTGCGCGCTCCGCGGTGGATGTGGACGGCTACGAAAAGATGCTGTCTCGCCTGCGGTCCGAGGTGCACGGCGGCACCTGGGAGCGGCTCGCCGACTGGGACGACCACCTCGAGAACCCCGAGGCGGACTGGCTCACGAACGCGGCGGTCGCCTGATGTACACGCCTCCATAGTTATGACGCCCGCCGATCGGGCGCTCTGCGAGATCTCCACAGTCGGTGAACGCGGGCTGCAGCATGTTCCGGGCGACGCCAGCGCTGAGCCTCGCTGCGACGCAGATGCGTCTGGCGCGTGCGCCGATGCGCGTCGCCGTGGTCGGGAGTGGTCCGAGCGGCTTTTATGCGGCATCGCGCCTGCTGAGTGCGTTTGATGCCGCGCACGGTTCCGGCCCGGGTGGCGTCGAGGTGCACATGTACGAGCGGCTGCCAACGCCCTACGGGCTCGTGCGCTATGGCGTGGCGCCCGACCATCCCGAGGTAAAGAACGTCGAGCACAAGTTCGACCAGGTGGCGCATGACCCCCGCTTCCGCTTCTTTGGCAACGTGCGCGTCACGACGGGCCTCGAATCCGGCACCGGCCCCGAGGCGCACATTCCCCTCAAGCAGCTTGCGCCGTACTACACACATGCCCTGTTTGCCTATGGCGCGAGCGAGGCGCGCCACCTCGGCGTGCCCGGGAGCCAGCCGGGCGAGCTGCCGCACGTGTACGCAGCGCTGGACTTTGTGCAGTGGTACAATGGCCACCCAGATGCGCACGGCGCGTCCGGCACTGCCAAGAGCCTCGAGAAGCTGCGCGGGGATGCGGTGAGGCGCGTCGCCGTGGTCGGCGCCGGCAACGTGGCCCTGGACGTGCTGCGGGTCCTGCTCTGTGGCACGGCGCAGGCGCCCAAGGAGCACGCTCTGGGCAAGACCGATATCCCCGAGCCGGTGCTCGCCGCGCTCCGCTCCTGGCAGGTCGAGAGCGTGGACATCTATGCACGGCGCGGTCCCGCTCAGCTCGCCTTCACCAACAAGGAGCTGCGCGAGGTGCTCGGACTGCCGCACGTGCCGCTGCGGCCCGTGCCGCCGGCGCTCCTGGAGCAGGCGTCGGAGCAGGCGGCCAGCTGGTCGGACGCCGGGCGCAAGCGTGCGATGCGGCGCCTCATCTCCCAGCTGCAGAAGGGCAGCACGTGCAAGTGGACCGAGGATCCGCTGCCGGCGCTGCGCTGGGGCCTGCACTTTTTGCGCTCGCCCGCCGCGTTCCTCGGCGACGAGCACGGGGTGCACCAGGTGCGCTGGGACGTGACGAACGTGGATCCCGAGACGGGCGCGGCGCAGCTTAGCGGCGAGCAGGAGACGAGTGACGCCGACATGGTGGTGTCCAGCGTCGGCTACCGTTCCGTGTCGATGCAGGGCTCCGACGAGGGCCCGTGGGTGCCGTTCGACGGAAAGCGGAACGTGGTGCCGAGCCGCCAGGGCCGCGTGGTCGGCTCCGACGACCAGCCGCTGCCCGGCCTGTACGTCTCTGGCTGGCTCGCGACGGGCCCCGTGGGCGTCATTGCGTCTACGATGATGGACGCCTTCTCGGTCGCGGACCAGATGGTCGAAGACTGGCACGAGCGACCCGAGCACACGCTCTGCAACACGGTCGGGCAGAGCGAGGCGGAAGCCGCGGTGCCGGCAGCCGTGCAGCGTCCGGCGCAGCCTGTGGTGTCTTACGGCGGCTGGCTGAGGATTGACGCCGAGGAGCGGCGCCGCGGCGAGGCGCTCGGCAAGCTGCGTGAAAAGATCCTCACGGTGCCTGAAATGCTCGAAATCGCACAGGAATCGTGAGGCATGATAGTACACGGTATAGGGTATAGGCGCACTACCGGCGGAACATGACCTGGACCGTATAGGTCTTGTTGTCACTGTCCCAGTGGGAGAAGGTGCCGGGCTCGGCACGCTGGACGGGCTGCGGCACCGCGTCCATCGTCAGCGTTTCGGCATGGTCAATCTCGCGGCTCTGCAGCTTGAACGCGATCGTCTCGTATGGTTCCGCCGCCACGACCAGGTACTGCCATGCCGGGTTCGGTGCCTCCTGCCGCTGCTCAAACGAGCTCATGAACCGGTGCAGCGGCATCACGCCCTCCTTGATCTCGGGCAGGTGCACCTGGAACAGGAGGCCAAGCCGCCCGCTCACCGGCTCGCGCCCACGCCCCAGGTCGTCGTCGACCGGGTCGAGCGTCGGCTCACGCACCTTGCTGATGCGGTACCCGGGCCGCCCGATCTTGATGAACGTCTTCTTGGGCTTCTCCACGGGTGGCGCCATCAGCAGGTGGTTGAAGTTGTACTGCTGCTCCGAGTCCTTCGCCTCCTTGGACGCCCGCCGCGCCAGGTTCGTCTGGTGCTTCTTGCCCTGCGTGTGCGCGAGGTACGAGCCTTCGTTCGCGTGCACAGTCAGACACAACCGGCACTCGATCGAGCCAACATGGTTCCGCAGAATATACGGGTCCTGCACCAGGTCAGTGCCGTTGTCTCGCCACAAGCACGCACCTTGTTAATATCGATTGTCTCCATCGCGAGCTTCTTGAGCCGCTCGCGACGGTCCACATTGGCCTCGCTGTCGCCAGCGATACCAGCCCCCTTATTTCCGGCGCGGTTCTGGTAGTCTGTGCCGCGTCAGTCGACGCTGCACCGCTCAGCCACGTACCCATCGTCGTCGTCGCCACCATCTCCACCACGTCGAGGAGCACACTGCAAGTGGTGATCACGTGACCACACCACCGCCACCCTGCCCAGCTCCCCGCGGCAGCGGCTAGGGGCGGCGGCGGCGGCGGCGGCTGGGCACAGATGGCAGCGTATGGAGTACGGCAGCCGCGTATGGCGTGCGTGGAGACTTGTCTGCACCCGCTCACTCGCGCCGCCGCCATCCTTGCACCAGCATGCTGGCCGAGCACGCACGCCAGTGGCTCGGCCGAGGCGGCGCTGCTACCGAGCGTGCCGTCCCAAGCTGACGTCCGCTCAGTTGTTTGTGCTCCACGACCCAGACAAGATGTCGACGGCAGACGGGTTCGCGACAATGACGACGACCACAACGGAGCCGATCGGTACGTGCGCGCGTGGCAGATGTGGCGGTGCTGACGAGGCCCAGGCATTTCGAACCTGCCGAACCAGGTACGCTGACCACCCCACCTCGGGACGGAGCGAAATCTAACTGCATGCAGCGACACAAGATCATCTCCAAGAACGGCGCGCGCTTCACGCTGATGGTGGCGGGCGCGAGTGGCACTGGTAAAACGACCTGTACGTGCAGCGGTGCCTTGTGTTTTCCGCTGACCCGCAGTGATCAACACGCTGTTCCGCACCGAGCTGATGCAGGGCAAGGACTATGCGAATCGGCACATGAAGCAGCTGAGCAAGACGGTCGAGGTGGACATCATCAAGGCGGAGCTGGAGGAGAAGCAGTTCCGTGTGAACCTCACCATCATCGACACCCCCGGCTTTGGCGACTACATCAACAACCGGGATAGCTGGGTGCCGCTCGTCGAGTTCATTGACGACCAGCACGAGCAGTACCTGCGCCAGGAGCAGCAGCCTGAGCGCACGAGCGTGACCGACATGCGTGTGCACGCCTGTCTTTACTTCATCGCCCCCACCGGGCACACGCTCTCGCCGCTGGACATCGAGGCGATGCGGCGCCTGTCGCAGCGGGTGAACCTGATCCCTGTGATCGCCAAGGCGGACACGCTGGTGCCGCGGGACCTCGCCATGTTCAAGGAGCGTGTGCGTGAGACCATCATTGCGCAGAACATTGGCGTGTTTGCTCCGCCCGTCGACACGATCGACGAGGCGAGCGCCGAGCACGCCCGCTCGCTGATGGCCGCGATGCCGTTCAGCATCATTGGCAGCACGCGCGATGTGCGTACGCCGGACGGCCGCATCGTCAAGGGGCGCGAGTACCCGTGGGGTGTTGCTGAGGTGGAGAACGAGGACCACTGCGACTTCAAGAAGCTCCGCTCGCTGCTTATCCGCACGCACATGCTTGATCTGATCACTACCACTGAGGAGACGCACTACGAGAACTACCGGCAGACGCAGATGGAGACGCGCAAGTTCGGCGAGCCCAAGGTCAAGATGCTCGACAACCCTCGCTTCAAGGAGGAGGAGGAGCAGCTCCGGCGCAAGTTCACCGAGCAGGTCAAGCTCGAAGAGGGTCGGTTCCGCCAGTGGGAGCAGCACCTCATCGCCGAGCGCGACCGTCTCAACAAGGACCTCGAGAATGCGCACAGCGCAATCAAGCAGCTCGAGGCCGAAATCGAGCATCTCCAGCTCTCGGCCCGGGGCCAGAGGAGATAGACATACACACTCTTTGCATGCCGAGCCATGCCTATGGATAGTACGATCGAATGGAGCTTGGATGTGGCATCATTGCCGTGCTCCATGCCTAGCGCCCGTTGCGCTCCTCGAGTGCCTGCCGGCTCCCACGCTCGGGCGGGTCGGTGTCCTTAGTGGCTGCCGCCGCAGGCCCGCCTGACCCGCTCGTTGCGCCGTCGTCCGTGTCATCGTCGAGCTCCTGTGCGAGCTGCGACTGGCGCAGGAGCATGTCCTGCTCCAGCTCCAGCTCCACGGCCATGCTCTCGGCCTCCGCGTCGTTGATACCCATGTCATCATACCAAACGGTATCCGCCTCCTCGTGTTCTGCGCTGGCACTCCGACTCGGCGCCGCTCCTGGCTCCGGCTTCACCGGGCCGCGTTCGACCCGAGGCCGAGCACCGGCGGCCTGCGGCGGGCTCTGCTGCTCCTGCTTCCGACGGTGCGCGGCCTTGGCCGCCTCCGCCTGCCGCAGACGTGCCTGCTTCGCGGCGGCCTCGGCCGCCGCTGCGTTGGTATCCGCTGCGCGTTTTGTGCCAGCCGCCGGCTTAGACGTGGGCTGAGGCGCATGCATGTCCGTGCGCCGGTGCAGCTCGGCCGGGTTGAATGGCGCTGGAGGCACGGGGACTTTGAGCACCTCGCGCGCATATTGTCGGTCATACAGGCAGTTGCCCAGCAGCTTGCCGAACGTCTTGAGGCCACGCTTGATCGAGTCCGTGATGGCTTCCTTCTTGCACTTCTCCAGCGCGGCGTGCTTCCCACGCACACCTTCCGCGTGGCCGTAGCCGACATCCTCGTGGTACGTGCCGTCACGGAGCGTGATCCTTACAATTGCGCTGACGCCGCAGTTGCACCGCCCCGACTCGATGTGCACATCCAGGTAGTCGACGTCCAGCCGCTGGACGCTAGTGGACCAGCCGTTGAAGCCAAACACCTCGTTCGCGAGGTCGACGGCCTTCCAGCCCTCAATGTACGTGAGCTTCGGGCCGCCGCCAGGCCCCGGCCGCTGGCTCAGGTACTCGGGGCCCAGACGCTGGCTCAGCTTACACTGCAGGGTGGCAAGGCGCGTAGCGCTCCACAGCGGGAGCCCCGTCTCGGGGTCGAGCTCGGGATCGCGGTGTTGCACAGTCATGGCCGTGCCGCCGTACCCGGCAGGAAACGCATCCTGCGAAAACCCGGACGCACTGCCGAACCCGTCCGCTTCACGTCCCATGGTCGCCAGCGATACGCGTCGTGTTGCATTGGAGGAGCGCGCGTTATGGATCACGTGACCGTCCTTGGTTGGCTACGACAGCTTAATGTACAGGATGAATAGCGCAAGGATGGTGATGGCGCCGACACTGGCGGTTAGCATCTGCGCGGCTGCATGTAGAGACGTACGGAGCCCACTTGCGGACCATAGCATCCACGTTAATCTGCCGAGCGGCCTTGCGGTACCGCAGAGACTCGTCCCGGAGAGACGACGACATGCTGGACATCTCTGCGCGTGTGAGCTGGAGCGAGAGAACTGCGAAGACGTACGATCGAGGCTGTCACCGCGCCACAAGAGGTCCTCCATGTTTTTGGTCATAATCTTTTGCACGCCCTGCAGGTCCTCGTTGAGCCGGTCCAAGTTCGAGCCCGTGGCGGACTCGGCGGTGCGGCTGTCCGCATAGAGGCGCTTGGTGCGCTGCAGGAATGTGTCAAAGCCAACAAAGGCATACGGGCGCAGGTTGCGCTGCTGCACCTGTGCGCCGTAGCTGGTCTCGAACTCGCGTGCAAGCTCCTCGAGGTAGAGGAAGGCGAGCTTGCGCGGGTACGCGCGCTCCGTGATGGTGAGGTATACAACAGAGCGCGGGTCGCTCGGCGGCGGCTGAACCAGGTAGCTACAAGTTAGCATGTGCCAGGGCACCGATGGGACACGTACTGGAGGGCAACAGGTCCGCTGTCGATGCTGCACCGGGTCTCGGACGTCGGCGTGAGCTTGCGGAAGATCATCTTGGCCTGCTGCTTGTACTCCGACAGGTCCGTACCCGCTTGCGTCTCGTCCACACTCTGAGCGAGCGGGAGCGTGTCAGAGACGCGCGCAATCTGTGTCGAGAGCAACATGATTGCAGCGTGGCACAAAGCCGCGGCGACAACTGCGCGGCTGGTCAATTGCCACGTGGAGGGTCGCGCACGACCGAGCGCCAGTCGCGCCAGGTTTTAATTCCATTCACCGCGCGGCGCTGAGCAGCGGCGATGATGGAAGCGCCGCTGGATGGCGACGCTGGCGGGCTGGCACCGTTTACGCGGCTTGTGCTAGACCTGCGTGGCGTCCGCTTTGTGATCGACCGGGAGACTGTGGTGAACCTGCCCGAGTCCATTCTGCTATGCCTGTTCCCGAACGGGCTGCTGCTCGCCGACACGGGTGAGAGCGGCGAAAACGGCAGCGGCGACGACGAGCAGGTGTACCTGGTCGACTTTGACTCGCAGTGCCTCGAGTATGTGCTGGGCTTCTTTCGCCAGGCGCAGGAGTACTTCTACGGGAACGACAATGTGCCGGGCGTGTTCGGCGGCTTTGCCATTCCGCCGCACATGCTCGAGTTCGGTATGGACGGATCGGCCGGCATGTTCGGCGGGCTTGTACACCCGTTCCAGCTGCCACTGTTCCACAAACAGGCGGTAATCGTGCTGCGGGAAGAGCTTGAATACTTTGCCATCCCGCCGCCGTTCCTGCGGCGCACAGCGGCCGAGCCGCTGCCCGAGGGAAATGCGCCGCCGAGCGCCTCACCCGAGTACGTGCAGCTCAAAGAGCTCTGCGGCGATGCACTTCTTGCCCGGCGGCAGGTGTTCTCGGCGCTGCAGCGCAGTGTGAACAAAGAAAACAATGTCGCAGAGCAGCACCTGATCGACATGCTCTGTATGAGCGGCTTCCACCCCGACGACAGGTGGGGCTACCGAGCGCGAGAGCCGAACCGGTGCTGCATCACCAGCACGGCGCTTGTGCTACTTAAAACCGGCATCACGCACGCCGGCGAGCTGCCCGGCCAGGCGTCGGCGGCGACCCCGCAGCGCCCGCTCGGCGTGCAGCGGGACCCGGCGACGGCCGAGGCCATGGCGACCACGCCCGTGGACCAGCTCGGCGAGTGGCACGAGGACGGGCAGGGCGGCGTGGTGCGCGTGAACCAGCAGCAGCTGACGACGGCGCAAAAGCTCCTACTTTTCTGGCGCAAGCCAGCGCGCAAGTGCTGGTGGGACGGCGTGGATGTCGTTGTGCCCGCCGGGAAACTCGGTCTATCGGAAAAAGAAAAGCGCCAGAGCGGCACAGCGCTTCCCACGAGCGACGTGCTTGCGACCATGGCGCCCGACGAGCGCGCCGCGCTGCAGCACGGCACAGGCCGTCTTGTGCGTGTGTGGGCGCGGCGCGTCTGGACGCTCGAGGTGAGCCTGATCTAGGCCAGTACGTCGGCCGCATCCCGCTATAGCATACCTGTACCATATTCTACGGTCTCACGTGTCCCGAACGCGTCTTTTGCGCCGACTCCCTGGCGCCTCGCCGTCGCACTCGTCCAGTCACCCCACTCCTGTCTTCGGCGGCGCCCGCCGATTGGGCGCAGAACGCTCAAATAAACAATAGAACCCAGGGTTTGCAGCAGGGCACGCAACCCTGACTAAGTCTGCACTGCCTAGACCCCGGCAGATCGATCGGGTGCACCGAGATCCAGCCATATCATTGGGCGGCGCCTGCAGAAGCTTGCCAGCGCGCTACATGAGCTAGCGTAACGCGCCGCCATTGGTCTTGAGGCGCGCTACGGTCGCTCGATCACTTCGCGACGGGAAAGTGGCTTCTGCTCTGCCTCTGGCGAGCTGAGTTCACTGGCCCACCGAGGTTTCGGCTGTGTGGGGTGCCGTACCGGTCGCTCATGCTGCGTGCTGAAGAGCGTCAGCTGGGCGGTGGGATGCCTTGTGGACGCGTCGATCGCCTCCGCACGACTTCCGATACGATCCCCACTGCGCCCGTGACCGTCGGCGCCGGCGCGCCGATCTCGGCTGCTGCCGCGCCCAGTGTCCCAGCGGCGGTGCACCGGCCGTCGCTGCCGCGGCAGCAGTCTAATGCGTTGCCGCTCACGTCGCCGACCCGGCCGGCGCGCAGTGCCGGCATGATCCGCAGTTACTCACTCCCGGTGGCGACGCAGAGTGAGTACGACTACCAAAAGCAGGTGCTGGCCAAGGTTGGCACGTATGCGCTCAGCGGTGGGGCGCTTGACGGTATGCGGAGTACGGATTGCCCCTTCACCAAGCCGTACAGCCGCGCAACAAATCCTCCGCCGTTGTCTGGCACTCGAACCGACGCGCCGCCGGTGATGATCAACGTGCCACAACACGCCTGTTGGTGGTCGCACGGGTGGCCCTCGAGCGGCAGTGGTACACATGCCATGGGCCAGGAGCGGGACCTGCATACGGCGCCCTCGCTGCAGGAGGCGGCACAAGTTTCTCCGCTCGGCAACGGGATGCGTCTCAGCTACGAGTCCGGCAGCGATGATGCCGCCCCAGGCGACGTGTCGCCCCGCAGCGGGACGCCGAACAAATCGGCGCTTCCCGGGGGGCGTGCCCGCAGTGCTTCGGACGACGAGCGGCGCTCCGGCAGCGGCGCAGGGCGGCGGCACTCCCGGCATCCAAGCGGGCAGCTTGTACCGGATGCGCCTGGCTCCTTCTGCACGACGCTCCCCCCGCTCGACGCGGCACAGATGCAGGCCGTTTCTGGTGCCAGGTCGCGTACAAGCTCCGCGAGGGGCTTTGGGCCTCACAGTAACGGCGGCTCTCCGCGCCTGTCTGACGAGGGCCAGGACGATGCGGAGATGCACTTACAGAGGGCAGCGGAACACGCGCGTACGCTCGACGCGGCTAGCGCAAGTGCGGTGCTGCCCCGGATTCTATCTTGTTCGCGCCACTGCATGGACTTGGGAGCGCAGGGCTCCATGCCGCGGTCGGGCACGCCGTCGGCAGGCTCCTGCGCTTACGAAGCGTCACCAGGTGGCGCGGGCAACGAAGCAACGGTCGGTGGAAATGTGCAAATCCACCCAGACCATTTTAAGTAATTTATGCCATCGCTGGCAGTGGCTGCACGGAAATGGACCAACCCCCCGCCATCCTGCGCACCCCTCCCGATACACACGTTAATCTAATGCGCATGTCACATCTCGTCCATAGACTGGGCATTCCATGCTATGTGTCTAACACGCCTCCTGGCCGGGGTGCACGCCGAGGCGATCGGCGTTACTGCTGGCCGAGCTGGGCGCGGACGAGCTCCTCGGCCATCTCACGCACCACGTCCTGGTCGCTCTTGCCGGGCATCTCAGTAGACGCAGGGTCCTCGCCGCCGGCCTGCAGCTGCTTGCCGATGCCCAGGGGGTAGCGGCGGAAAATGAGCGCCTTGGACGCAATGCCTGGCATCTCATGGATACGCAGGAACTGGAGCCAGCGGTCCACGACGGCGTCGTTCGCGTCATACACCTTGACGCACCGGTGGTGCGTCCGCCGCCAAAAGTTCTCTTGCGACTTTTTGTGCACAAACGGGCCCCGGGGCACCGTCCATAGCGAAGTACGGGTCGGCAGTGCCGCAATGCCGCCCGTCGGGATATTCAGCGCGTGCGCTGCACGCACGGCAAAGTCCGCGAAGAAGTCGAGGTCAAAAACGTTCTTGTTGTGCGAGGTAAAGTGCACCGTGGCAACGTGAATGCCGTGCGTCTGCGGCGGCGCCACCACAGGCGGCACCGCATCCACCTGCGGGCCGCTCGGCGCCTTGCCGGCGTCCGCAGCCACCGGCTCCGTGTGCTCTGCGGGTGCCGCGGCACGCACCGCGCCGCGCGTGGAGAAGGCGCGCGCGCGCGCGAGCGGACGCAGCGCGCCCGGCGCCACCACACGCTGCCACACGCCGTTCATCGTCGCTCGCCGAGAGACGCGGCGAGCAGCGAAGGAAGACACGTGCTTAGTCAGCATGCGCTGCAAATGCGGGTGGGTATCCAAGACTGCTATGAATCAATCACGTACGGCGAGGCTGGCGATGGACATGGGCTCGGCCCGGTCGGCGCCACTAGCAGAACGGTCTCGGTGTGCGCCTAGGTGCGCTGCCGTGCCAGTCGCCGCGCCTTCTTGGTCTCGTACGCCTCGCGAACCGTCTCGCGGATCACGTGAATCGCGCGGCTGCCCTCCTCCACGTTGGCCATGGCGGTGCGCAGCAGGGCGCGGACCTGGTCGGTGGTCCAGACCAGGTTGTAGGAAGTACTGTAGTGTGCAGTAGTGGGGTCGAAGCCGGGCTGCGCCGCGTTGGGGAACAGCGGGCAGTAGATCAAGTGCAGGTCAGGGTTCCGATCAGGGTGCTCGCCCTCTGGGAGATGCTCGTCCTTGCGGCGGCGCCACGCGTCGAACCGCTGCGCATAGCGGTGCTCGAACTGCTCGCGCACACGGTCCGCCTCCTGCTCCCACTCGTGGATAGGTGCGCCCTTGTTCCGCTCCTCGGCCGCGGCCGCGTTGGCGGCGCGGATCGCCGAGGTCTTGCGGCTCGAGCTGTCGTCCGCCGGCGTGCTGCGGGCGCGCTTGGGCGGCGTGGGCTCCTGAGCCTCCTCCTCGCCGCCCTGCCGGTGTATGTACAGATTGCACTGGTCCGCAAACTCGTGCAGACGGGCAACGGCCGCGTTGCCCTTGACGTCCGACGACGTGTCGAACGAAATGATCACGTCCGCCTGCCGCTCCTCGCGGGCGAGCACGTGGTTCGGCAGGTTGTTGGACAGCCCGCTGTCCATCAAACGCAGACGCTTCGAGTGCTCCCAGCGCCACTTGTGTGTACGCGCAGGGCGCGGCTCGCATTCTGGCGGAGGCTCCTCGCCATAAACGGGCGGCGAGTCGTCGAGCGTGTCGTCGAGCGCGTCGAGGTCCGCTCTCTCCTCGAACGTGGCCATGAACGAGTCGGGGTCCCGCTGCGAGGTGGACGAGAGCGACGAATCGCTCTGGCGCCGGCGCAGTGGGTTCTCGAGCGAGATCTCGCCGAGGTTGAATTCGGGCAGCTTGGGCAGCTTTGAAAACACTTGCCCCCACGGGTTCTCGAGCGCGTCGTAAAACAGGTCGCGGGCGCGGTACTCGCCGCCTCGCTCGCCCCGCGCACGGTGCTCACCGCTGCGCTCGCCCCATTGCCACTGTGGGAAGTAGTAGCGGGGGTCAAAGCGGGACATGTCGGCCCTCTCCGGGCCACGTGCCGACTCCGCTGCCGAGCCTGCGTCAGCGCCCTGTCCCTCCGGCGCGCCGGCGTAGGGCGTATCGAGCGGCGACGGCCCGGCCTTGCCGGCTTCATGCGGCGCTTCCAGCGAGTCGACGGAGCCATCCTGCAGCGTCGACCGCGGCGTGTGGAAGGGCTCGGGGGAGTCCGGCGGCCGGGGCGCAGGGACGCTGCCCTGCTTCCTACGCGGCGTCGCAGGATGGGCAGTGCCGAGCACGCGGCCGTCGACGGGCGACTGGGCGCCGCCCGTGTCGCCCTCGGCAAGCACCACCACGTGGTCGTCCATTCCACGCCCGTAGAACGGGTTGGGCTCGTCCGCGGCACGGATGGGGTTGCCCCAGCGCTTCTCCCACTGCTTCATCTTGACGAACTCGTTCACCCAGCTCAGGATCGTGGACATGACAGTGCCCTGCGGAATGGACGCAAGCATGGTGGTGATGTACGCAGTGAGTGGCCCAGCCGGGGCGCCGGTGCACTGCCCGACGATGGCGCTCAGCGAGATCTCGGGAAGCCGCTCCTTGGAGCGCCCGTTCTCAAAAGTGCGGCCGTAGCTCCACGTCGGGATCCAGGCGCTCACGTCCCGCGAGCCAAGCTCGAGCGGCGTCACCTCGTACCAGTCGTAGCCGCTGCCGACCAGCGGCGGCGGCTCCGACGGTACATCCCGGCTCGCCTGTCCGCTGAGCGACTCGGGCGGCTGCGCCTGCGGGTCGGACGCATCCTGCTGCACCACCGACACGCGCTCGTTCCGCCGCTGCTTGGGCGGCGGACGCCAGACGCGGCGGACGCCCGTAAGCACGGGCAGCGGCACCGCGCCCTCGTCCAGACGCGCCCGCTGCCAGACCTTGGACCACTGGAACGAGGTGCGGCTGAGCCCCTCGGTCGGCCGGTACGGGCGGCGCTCTGTGTTGGTCGACGCGTCGACTGAGTCGGTGGCGCCGCCCATGGTGGCGTTGTATGACTCGTCCGTGCCGAACAGGGCGAGGGGGCGGGGAAGGAACTGGTAGGACGTGACGAGCGTCGCGTAAAAGTCCATCAGGCGGCACTTGAGCCCCTTGGTCTTGGCCTTGCGCAGCAGCGGGGCAAGCAGGTAGTAGATGCCGCGGGAGCTACGCGCAACGCGGTCCATCGCCTGGATGCTCATCGGGTGCGCCTCCTCATTCGCCATGGCGAGCAGGTGCGCGATGAGCACCTCGGTGGAACAGTTGGCAATGGTGTAGTAGGCGGCGAGCGTCCAGCAGCTGCCGCTCACGCCCGAGCTCCACGTGACGCACTGCCAGAGGCCTGTGCTCTCGGCCTCCTTGAGGAATGCGGCGTAGCCATACAGCGCTCGGTACCCGCCGCCGCTGCCGCCGATGGCGATGAGCGGCACGTCGTCCGGATGCACCTCCTCGCCGGGCGGCAGCCCGAGGAACTTGGCGAGCGCGCGCGTCGAGGCGATGCGCCTCTGCCGCACGCGGATGAACCGCTGCTCGTCGGGGTGCAGGTCCGGCGAGCAGCGCACCTGTGCGTCCCAGTCGAGCTCCGGGTACATTTCCCGATCGACGAGATCTCGGGCCATGAGCGTGCGCAGCTGCGCCATATCGTGTAGACGCCAGCGCCAGCGCTGCAGCCATGGCACCTGCGGGAGCCGCATGGGCGGCGGCAGGTTGAGCGGTAGCTGCGGCGGCGGCAGCGCAAACGGGAAAGGGAAGGAAAACCGGCGCTCACCGCCGGGACTAGCTTCCTCGGTCCCCTCCGTCTGCGTGCGCGTCTGGAAGATAGGGTGCCACCACAGATACCGCCGCTCCGTCGGGCGCGCAGGGTTGCCGCCTTCGGCAGATGCGGTCGCCGAGGTGGACGACTGCCGCCGGTGCGGACGGCTGGGCTCATTCGATTCCGGCCAGAGCCATGCGCTATTCACGTTGAGCCGCGACGACACGGGACGTGCGGCGAACAGCGTGACAAGCGTACATATTAGGTAACACTTCAGGTACAGGTACGTTGGCGAGCTTCGTATCCGCGACAGCAGCAACGCCATCGCCCCACACCTGCTGTTCTCCGCGAATCTAGCGAATCTAGCATACTCAGGCACTGGCATGTCACACGGAGTCGCCCTGTCACGTGATTCAGCCGCGAGCACGCGTCCTCGGAATGTGCACGGATCAGAAGCCAAGTGCGAGATTGTGCCATGGCAGATCTTCCTCCTCCGAGTCATCGCGCGTGCGTTCGTTGATCTCTGAGACGAGCGCACGGAGGCGCATGAGCGCAGCGTTCCGCATCGATGATGCGGCACCGCCGTGTGCCGCAACTGTGCGCTCGGTAAACATGCTCAACCTGTCGACCGACTCGGTCATGGGCGAGCCGATGCCCGGCGAGGTGGGCGAGTGCGGTGGCCGGGCCACCTCGCTAGGGTCCTCCGTTTGAGTGGTTTCGGCCGCTGTGCGCACTGGGGTTTGCACAGCGGCTTCCGGCAGTGCGCGTGCGCCGTTGTCAGCCGGCGACGGGCGCACGGCCGCCGTCGTGGTTCCGGGCTCTGCGGCCGGCGGGCCCGGCACGGGCGGCGCACCGACCGCCTCGCTGGGGAACATGCGCTCCAGCGCCGCATTTACCGCCCAGACATCGCCGTGCGTGGCGAGCAGCTCGCGTACGAGGCAGTGTCTCGCCCTTCGGAGCTGCTCGTCCGCAGCGCGGATCTGTCCGCCGAGCTCCCGCTCGTGCGCATAGAGCGCCTTCTCTCGCGCCTGCGCGGTGCGGATCTCGCCCAGTACGTACGACTGGCTGCTCCGGCACTCCGCGTACGAGGTCTCGAGTGACTTGTACAGAGCCGGCTCGTCGATGCCGCGCCCGCTAATCGGGCGCGGCAGGAGCGTCAGGTCCAGGAACGTGAGCATTGGCGGGCGCAGCACGAGCGGCTGCCGCTGCCGGGCGAGCAGCACCATCTTGTGATACTCCCCCGAGCGGTTCTTTGCGGCTAAGAGGCGCGGCTCCACGCGTTTCACCGTGGTGAAGACACCTCCGGTAAACACCTGCGTTTTGTGCCGCACGTTGTGTGACACGCCCAGGTCGATGCACGCCTTGAGCGCGGTCTGCACCTGATCCAGGCACGAGTCGAGGTGCTTCGTGGCGCCATTCAGCAGCGTGCGCACCCGCTTCTCCCGCGCCACCTCGACGGGGATCAGCGCTCGTGTGCTCCGCAGCAGGCCGCTCTCCCAGGCCAGCGCGTCCGCTACGGGGAAGATGCCATACGCCTCCTCGTCGAAGAGACGTGCGTCGAGCCTCCCGAGCTCGGCATGCACCGCGTCGTAGCGCGCGCGCTGCTGCTCGAGGTACTGCAGCCGGGCATCGAGGCGCCGGCCCCGCTCGGTCGTCTCGTCCAGCTCGCTCTGCGCGCGGGCGAGCGCGGCGCGCGCCTGCTCGTACGCGCTTTGCACGCCTTGCGCACGTACCTTGCGCGCGGAGTGCTTTGGCGCGAGCCGGGTAAGCAGCGAGCGCCGGCTGCGCCGGTACTCTTTATACGCTTTGGCCCTGCTTGTCAGCACGGACTGGGGCTGCCGGTACGTACTCCTCCTTCTTGCGGCGCTCCACGGCGGACGTGCGCGCCTGTACCTGGCCCGAGGTGGACCAGCTCTGCCGCTTGGTCTCGTCCTGCGCCGCGGGCACGTCGCCGAGCGCGTCGGCCTCGTCTGTTGGTTAGCGCCACAGTGGCTTGGGCTTAGCGCACCATTCAGGGCGACATACTGCGGGGGTCAGCAGGCACAGCACATAGCAAGGCGCGCACATACCTCCTTGCCCACCTCTAGGATCCGCGCGATGGGCACGTCGTTTACCGCAGCGCCTGCGTCCTCCGGAGGCCGCACAGCGCCGCCATGCGGCACGGCCGCCATTACGGGCAGGTGATGTGGAGGTGTTATCCCTGGGAACGGGCGCGGTTCTCCGAGATAACTTTAATCCGCCATGGAGGCCGGCCGTGGCGAGTCGTCGCGGAGCGGCGCTGCCGAGATGCAGGCGCTCGAAAGCAACACGGGCTATCGGTATCAGCAGGAGATTGCGCAGATGGTGCGCTGCAGGTCCGGCCGGCGCATGCTCACCGCAGATGTTTGTCTTTACCGAGATCGAAAACCCCGACCCGCAGGTGACCCGGCTGATCGAGGACATTGTGCGGAACCAGGTGATCGAGATGGTGCGTGGGCGTCGCAGCGTGCATCGGGCTCACGGCAGATCATCCAGTCGCGCCGGCTCGCGCAGCGGCGGGGCTCCAAGTACCTGGCGCCCGAGGACCTGATTTTCCTGATCCGATACGACCGGGCCAAGGTGAACCGGCTGCGCACGTACCTGAGCTGGAAGGACGTGCGCAAAAACGCTAAGGAGGGGGGCGGCGAAGGCGCCGGGGGCCCCGGCGCCGGCGGCGACGTCGGCGATGGACTCGAGGAGACCACGGTTGACAGCCCCATCCGGGTGAACAAGCGCAAGATGAAGCTGCCGTGGGAGCTCTGGTCCATGTTCAACGACTACCCTCGCATCTCCCCGGCGTCCGCCGCTGCCGAAGAGGAGGACGAGGACGAGGACCAGACAGAGGCGAACGAGGACAGTATGCGGCGCCTCAAGGCCGCCGACGAGACGACGCGCCGTATGACCCGGGAGGAGTATGTGTACTACTCCGAGTGCCGGCAGGCGTCCTTCACATTCCGCAAGTCGAAGCGGTTCCGCGAATTCATCCACGCGGGACATTACCTGGACGTGAAGCCGAACGACGACACCATCGATATCCTCGGCTTCCTCGCCTTCGAGGTGGTGCACGAGCTGTGCACGAATGCGATGGAGATCAAGCACAACTGGGAGGAGCGCACACGTGCGATGCAGGCGCAAGCACCTCGCACGCGTGAGGCGGAGGACGCTGAGGAGACGGGCGAGCCGCTCAACGAGCCTGCCTGCACGCTCTTCAGCCTCCCGCCTTCAGCCGAGCCGCCGCTCGAGGTGTGGCATATCCGCGAGGCGTTTGCGCAGCTCCAGCGCGACCGTGCGCTGCTCGACAAGAGCCAGCGGTATGCGGGCCCCGTCGGCGGCCTGCGGCGCACCCAGGTGTTTGTCATATAGGTGTACGCTACGTGTCATTTTCCTGCAGGGACTCGAAGCGCCGCTTGGCGCCTGCGCGCCCCTGCGCTAGGTACGCGGCATAGGATGTGTGCCCGCCGCGGTCCTTTGCCGCCTGCCGCGCAGCGTGCTCCGACGCGTCCGGCAGCTCTTGCCGGCCTAGCCCGGCCCGTCCAGTGGCTACCCTGGGCATCACCGGCGCGGCGTCGCCGAGGCCCGCGTCTCCGGCCATGCGCGAGAGCATCTGGAAGCCCACGTTGCTCGCGTCGAGCGGCGCGGGCGGCTCGGACGCCGCGGGCGGCTCGGACGCCGCGGGCGGCTCGAACGCCTCAGGGAACGGCAGTTCCGGCGGCTCGGGCTCGGCAGGCGGCGGTCTCCGCTCCGCCCTGGCGGGCTCTTCGCCGGGGTGCAGAGCCCGGCGCAGCGCTGCCCGGTCCCGGTAAGCAGTATCCAACGATGCGCTGCGCTCGCGCTCCGGCTCTGTGTAGGCGTGCTTGAGCGCCCGCATGCGCTTCCGCCGGTCGAGCTCCATGTTCCGCTTGCCTTCGTCCGTCGAGCTGGCGGCGCTGCGGAGCGCCGCGGGCGTCTCCTGGGCCGGCGCAGCGCGGTGCGCGGACGCCTGGGAGTCTAGCGAAATCTCGTTCCCGCCGTCTAGCGAGAGCTTGCACACCTCACACGAGGCCCAGGGCGGCCAGTGGAGATGCACCTCGAATGTGGAGCTCGGCCCGCCGAACCGGACGAGGTCAAGGTGGCGGAGCGGGAGCGGGCGGCTCGCATGCTTGGGCGGCGAGAGCCGGTAGAACGCGGCGTCGGGTATCCTGGCGAGCTCCTCGCGCGAAATAGGGGCGTACACGCCGCCGATCGGGGCATGGTCCGGATGCAGCGCATCCCAGCGCCGACACACGAATGTGCCGTGCGTCGACCCGGTGTCGGTGATACAAAAGTCGGGCTCGCCCGTCTCCCGCGTGCGCGCGGCGCGCGGGTCGCAGAACAGGCTCGCGTGGTGCTTACTCACCTCCATCGCCGGGAGCCGCAGCCGCGGCGTGTAGGTACGATCACGGCCCTCTCAGGTCAGTACCCTGGCGTCGCGGCGGCCCACGCACCACACTCGCGCCGTCGCCGCGGCCACCAACCACCGCGACGCACTTTGCGTGCGGGACCACGCTGCACTGGACCTTGACGAGGCGCAGCTGCGCGTCGCGCGGATGCGGCAGCCTCGGTGGATCCATGCGTAGAGCGTGGTGTGGGGACCCAACGTGGTTTAACAGTGTTGAAGCGCTGCGAGATGAAAAGCAGGACAAGGTGCCGGAGTGGTTAACGGGATCGCCTCGAACGAACTTCGACACCGATTTCGGTGGTAAGCGATTGGGCTCTGCCCGCACAGGTTCGAATCCTGTTCTTGTCGCATAACTTTTCTTTTGTTTGGAACCAACACGCGCTAATTTCTCGCCCGACATCTTCCGCGCGATTTGTAAGCTTTTTCCTAGGAGCTTCTTCTGGCACGGAACCACGAGCATGCATGCAATGCTAGTGCCGTGCGCGGCCAGGGTGCGGCCGGCGCAGCTGTCTTTTGCCGCGCGGGCTGGCTCCCGGGTCGCGGCGCGTGGCTGGGGTGTCTCGGCGCGGTGCCTAGCGACCGAGGCGCCGAGCGCGGGGACCACGCCGGCTGTGACGGAGGCAGACGTGAAGCGGCTGCTGCGGCAGCGCAATGTCGGTATCAGCGCGCACATCGACAGCGGCAAGACGACGCTGACGGAGCGCGTGCTCTACTACACGGGCCGGATCAAGGACATCCACGAGGTGCGCGGCCGCGACGAGGTCGGCGCCAAGATGGACCACATGGAGCTGGAGCGTGAGAAGGGTATCACGATCCAGTCTGCGGCGACGTACTGCAAGTGGATGGCCACGCCGCCCACCGAGACGAGCAACATGTCGGGTGATGCGGCGTCCGAGGGCGGCGAGGCGCTCGCGGCCAAGAAGGAGGACTTCCACATCAACATCATCGACACGCCCGGCCACGTCGACTTTACCATCGAGGTGGAGCGCGCCCTGCGTGTGCTGGACGGCGCCGTGCTGGTGCTGTGTGCGGTGAGCGGTGTGCAGTCCCAGACGATCACGGTGGACCGGCAGATGCGCCGGTACTCGGTGCCGCGGCTGAGCTTCATCAACAAGATGGACCGGGCCGGCGCGAACCCGTGGCGGGTCGTGGAGCAGATCCGGACGAAGCTGCGCATGCCTGCGGCCGCGGTGCAGGTGCCGATCGGCGCCGAGGACGCGTTCGAGGGCGTCGTGGACCTGGTGCGCAACAAGGCCGTGTACAACGCGGGCGTGAAGGGCAACGAGGTGATCGAGAAGGACGAGATCCCCGAGTCTGTGGCAGACCTGGTGAAGGAGAAGCGCCAGGAGCTGATCGAGCAGCTCTCGGACGTGGACGACGAGATGGCCGAGATCTTCATCGAGGAGCGGCAGCCGACGATCGCCGAGCTCGCGGGCGCGATCCGCCGGGCGACGGTGGCGTGCCGCTTCTCGCCCGTGTTCATGGGCTCGGCGATCAAGAACAAGGCCGTGCAGGCGATGCTGGACGGCATGTGCGCCTACCTGCCGAACCCGATGGAGGTGCGCTCGGTGGCGAACGACATGAACGCGGCGAAGCGCATCGCCAACGAGGCGAACGAGAGCGGCGAGACGAGCGACGAGGCCGTGTCCAAGGCGCAGGCGGGCTCCGAGGTGACGCTGGTGCCGGCGTCGGACGCGCCGCTCGTGGGCCTCGCGTTCAAGCTGGAGGAGAGCCGGTTCGGCCAGCTGACGTACATGCGGGTGTACCAGGGGCACCTGCGGCGCGGCGCGATCATCTTCAACTCGCGCACGGGCAAGAAGGTCAAGGTGCCGCGCCTGGTCCGCATGCACAGCAACGACATGGAGGACGTGCAGGAGATCGGGCCCGGCGAGATCTGCGCCATGTTTGGTGTGGAGTGCTCCTCGGGCGACACGTTCACCGACGGGAGCACGGCGCTGAGCATGTCGGCCATGTTCGTGCCGGACCCGGTCATCTCGCTCTCGCTCACCCCCGAGGGCAAGGACTCGTCGACCAACTTCTCCCGCGCACTCAACCGCTTCCAGAAGGAGGACCCGACGTTCCGGGTGCACGTGGACTCGGAGAGCGGCGAGACCATCATCTCGGGCATGGGCGAGCTGCACCTGGAGATCTACGTGGAGCGCATGCGCCGCGAGTACAACGTGCCCTGCCGCACCGGCAAGCCGCGCGTGGCGTTCCGCGAGACCATCACGCAGCCGGCCAAGTTCAACTACACGCACAAGAAGCAGACCGGTGGCGCCGGCCAGTTCGGCCGTGTGATTGGCCACATTGAGCCGATGCGGGTGGACGAGGAGACCGGCAAGGACACGGCGTTCGAGAACAGCGTGGTCGGTGGCAACATCCCCACGGGCTACATCCCTGCGTGTGAGAAGGGCTTCTACGACGCCCTCGAGAAGGGCTCCCTCGCCGGGTACCCCGTCTGCGGCGTGCGCTTCGTGCTCGAGGACGGTGCCGCGCACAGCGTGGACTCGAGCGAGCTGGCGTTCCGCATTGCCACCGTGAGCGCGTTCCGCGAGGCGGTCAAGGACGCCGCCCCGGTGATCCTCGAGCCGCGCATGACGGTCGAGGTGATCGCCCCGGTCGAGTTCCAGGGCGCCGTGATCGGCGCGCTGAACCAGCGCAAGGGCACCATCGAGGACACCGAGGTGCGCGAGGACGAGTTCACCATCATTGCCGAGGTGGCGCTCAACGACATGTTTGGCTACTCGAGCCAGCTGCGTGGGCTTACCCAGGGCAAGGGCGAGTTCTCGATGGAGTACAAGAAGCACGAGCCGGTCATGCCCAACGTGCAGGCGGACATGGAGAACGCGTACCGCAAGAGCCAGCAGGAGAAGAAGTAGGCGCCCCGTAGGCTATCGTGCTATGTCGTCACTCGGCCTTGCGGCCCGTCGCAATGCGGGCGAGCGCCACGAGCCGCTCGTTGAGCGTGGGGTGCGAGTAGTGCATCGCGCTGTACAGTGGGTCGTGGTGCATCGACGAGAGGTTCTGCACGTGCAGCTTGACCAGCGCGCGGTTCAGCAGCGCGGTGTACGGCTCCATCGGCTCCCCGCTCAGGTCCGCGCGCTCCAGCCAGCTGCGCACCGTGGCGTCGCCGGCGGTGTGCACGCCGCGCTGGGCGAGTGCCAGCGCCTCCTTCTCGGCAGGCGTGCGCGGCGGACGGGCGAGCGTGCCGGCGAAGCGGTCCGCCGAGTACTCCATGTGCCGCAGCGCGGCGTTCACCGCGAACTGAACGATGGTGTCGGTCGGGTTGAGCACCAGCTGGTACAGGTCGAGGCCGACCAGCACTGGCAGGTACGGCGCGGTGACCACGTTCCACTGCGGCCACCCGGGCTGCCTGGCGGTGCGGAAGCCGAACGCCGCGTAGAGCGAGCCGTTCTTGATAAAGAAGGTGAAGAGCGCGAGCGTAAAGAACATGTGCGCGAGTGAGACGAAGAGCAGCTTGGTCGGGTGCGAGTAGGACCAGTGGCCGAGCTCGTGCGCGAGCACGGCCTCGATCTCCTCGGGCGTCGACTTGTCGATCAGCGTGTCGTAGATGACAATGTGCTTGCTGCCGCCAGGCACCACGCCGTAGAAGTAGGCGTTCGAGTGGCTGCTGCGCCGGCTCCCGTCGATCACATACAGATGCTTGAGCGGGAAGCGCAGCGCGCCCGCGAGCGCCACCACCCGGTCCCGCAGCGCGCCCTCGGGCAGCGGGGTGAGCTTGTTGAACAGCGGCTGGATCAGCGTCGGGTAGATCACGGAGCCGAGCAGCACGGCAGCGGCGAAGAACGCCACCGTATACACCACAAACGCGTCGCCGGCCCAGCGGATCAGCGCGAGCATCGCCGCGGTGAGCGGCAGGAGCACCAGGATGCCCAGCGCCCACTCCTTGAGCGTGTCGGTGACAAACGTGGTGGGCGTCAGCTTGTTGAACCCGTGCCGCTCCTCGATCACAAAGTTCCGGTACCCGCTCAGCGCGAGCGAGAGCGGCGTGCGCAGCGCGGTCATCACCACCATCCACGCCAGCGAGTGCACGATCTCGCCCTCCGCGACGCCGAGCCTGGCGAGCAGCGCGCCGGCCAGGCCCCAGGCCCACGCGTACAGGTTGTAGTGCACCACCAGCGCGCTCACCACCTGCGAGATGGCGTCGCTCACCAGCTGGAAGCGCATCTTGTCCCGCCCGTACGCCTGGCTCTTGCGGAACGCGTCAAACGGCACATGCGGCGCCAGCGCGCTTGGCGGCGTCCGCAGGTCGTACATGCGGTACTGCCGCAGGCTCACGTACGTGTCGAACGCGTAGACGGCCCAAAGCAGCGCCGTTACGATCCGCTTCCACGGGATCGCAGTCGAGTCTACGTGCATGGCGAGCGCCGAGACGCTCTCGGCCACGCCCGACCACAGCATCGTGTGAATGGCGATGTCGCGCAATTGCACATTTTGGCTACGTGACAGACTTCACAGCTGACTAACGGCTGGGCGCACCGACCACGCCTACCAGAAGTCGTCCTCCTCGTCGCCGCGGCGGCCGCCCTTGCTGGCGACTGCCTGCGCGCGGTACATAGACGCGATCTGCGGTGAGCATGCGCGGCGCGGCACGGTGCGTACCTGCTCGGGCGACGTGCTCTCTTCGGGCGTCTTGTCGTCGCGGATGCCTGCACGTCAGTACGCGTCAGCCACGCGGCCGCTACGCACGGACAAAGCGCGGGAAGCGCAGCGAGATCCCGCGCGAGTCGATCGATCCCTGCGCGGCGGTATACACGGGGCTGCCGGTCAGCGGGCGCGGCGCGGTACGGATGCGCACCTGAGGGACAGGTCCGCGGCGAGCACCTGGGCATGTCAGTGTTCCAGTCGTGTGACCGGCGGGGACGCACCTCCCAGACCACGCGCGGCTCAAAGTACACGTCCGGCTTGGCCTCGCCGACGCTGTAGTAGCCCTTCCGGCTGGGCACCTCGAGCGGCTGGAGCGTCGCGTGGTGCGCCTCGAGATCGGCCTCCGAGAAGCCCGTGCCGATCTTGCAGACACTCTGGTATGCCTCCTGGTCCTCGTCGTAGCAGGCGAGGAGGAACGCGCCGTAGACGTTGGTGCGCTTGCCCTTGCCGTAGTAGCCGCCAATCACGACCAGGTCGAGGCTGTCGCCCGTGCCGGAGAGGTAGTCCTTCTTGAGCTTGAGCCAGTTGATGCTGCGGCGGCTCGGCTCATACGTGGCGTCCGGCCCCCGGAGCATCTTGACCATGAGCCCCTCGCAGCCGCTCGCGACGCTCTCGTCGAGGAACGCCTGGATCTCCTCCGTGGTGGTCGCGTCGCGGTGCGTGGCAAAGTCGAACTCGTCCTGCACCGGCTGCATGTGCTCGTACAGGAGCGCGCGCCGCTGCGCGAGCTCCTCCTGGAGCAGCGGCTCCCCGTTCAGGTACAGCAGGTCGAACGCAAAGAGCTTGACCGACACCTGGACGTCCTCGGCCTTGACGTCCTTGCGCTTGCGCCGGGCGAGCTCCTGGAACGGCAGCAGGCGGCCGGCGTCCGAGCCGGCGCCCGCGGGCTGCCAGGCGACCACCTCGGCGTCAAACACAAAGCTCTTGACCGACGGACGCAGGCACCGCGGCACCTGCACCACCAGGTCGGGGTACTTTTTACTCATGTCCTCCGAGTTGCGGCTGAACACACGCAGCTCCATCTCGCCCGTCTTGGACGGGAAGCCGTGCACCTGTGCCCGCTCGCCGTCGTACTTGAACTCGCAGGTAAATGCGCGCTGCTCGAAGCGGTCGAGTACCTCGCCGATCTCCCGCGTGGGCTTGGCCAGCATGGGCTTGAGCGGGATCCCTGGCGTGAGTTTGCACCGCTCCCGGAGGCCCTCGACGCCGCCGTCGAGCAGTGCGGGGATCACGAGGTCGTAGGAGGGCAGCTCACTGTACACGGCCTTGACGGTGCGTGTGCCCTGCTCGAGCCGCTGCGCCACCGCCTCGGGGTCCTCGCCCCGTGCCGTCGGGCTCCGGGTGAGCATCACGGCATGGGCCACGGCGACCAGCACCGTCTTCTCCGCGAGGCCGATGCGCAGCTTGCCCTCCAGGCTGCGGATCAGGTACTTGCTCTCGTCGCCGCTGCACGCGGCGAGCAGCCGCTTGATCACGCCGAGCTTCTTGTCCTGCGACCTGGTGCCCGCCGCCAGGGCGATCTCCCGGAGGCCCTTGAACACGGCGGGGACGCTCAGCGCCTGCATCTGGAACATGGTCGGCTGGTGCTGCCGGGACGCGAGCGCCACGAGGCCGAGGTCGCCCTTCGCCTCCAGGTCGCGCTTGATCCGCGCCACCTCGCGCCCCGTACTCTGGGCAATCGCCTTGACCAGGAGCCCCTCGCCGATGCCGAGCTCGAGCCCCTCGTAGTCCGGGCAGAGCCGGTTGATGCACAGGTACACGGTGTACAGCAGGTTCTCGTTCCGCTTCTCCGCAGGCATGTCCTGCCCGTGCCGGATCACCCGCACGAACAGGTCGATCACGTACTGCAGGATCTCGAGCCGCTTGGTCGTCTGCTCCACCTCGGCAAACGTCGCGGCAAGCGCCGAGTATGGGATCGGCGCGCCCGCCTTCCAGCCACTCGTCTTGCCGCCCGGCGCGCGCCCCGAGGCGAGCGAGCCGGCGAGCGCCACGCTCGCCTCCTGCTCGACGTGCGCATCGTACTCCGCGTCGCCCGCGTCCTCCGCTTCGTCCAGGTCCTCCTCGCCCTGGACGCGCGCGCGCTTCGCGGGCGGATCCTCGCGCGTGCGCATCATCGTGCTGCTGTCAGCGGCGTCCCGAGCTCGCGCCACGCACTCCAGCGACGGCTGCTCCGCCGCCCGCGCCCTGGGCCGTGTCGACGCCATGGCGGGCGACGCGACGCGTCGCGCGTCGCTATGGCAGGCGTGCACGTGACTGCGCTTGGGCCGCGCCGCGCGAGATAAACACCTGCCACGACGGTGGCGGCGGTCGCGGCGGGGTGCGATGCGGATCGAGGAGCTCATCATCGATGGGTTCAAGAGCTACCCGGTGCGCACGCATGTGCGCGGGTTCGACCCGAGCTTCAATGCCATCACCGGGCTGAACGGGAGCGGGAAAAGTAATATCCTCGACGCGATCTGTTTCGTGTTGGGCATCACGAACCTGAGCTCGGTGCGCGCGGCCAACATCCAGGACCTGATCTACAAGCGCGGGCAGGCGGGCGTCACCAAGGCCTCTGTCACCATCGTGTTTGACAATGCGGACCGGGAGCGCTCCCCCGTCTCGTTTGAAAACTACAAGACCATCACCGTGACGCGGCAGATCGCCATGGGTGGCGGGTCCAAGTACCTGATCAACGGGCACAAGGCGACGCAGCAGGCGGTGCAGAACCTGTTCCAGAGCGTGCAGCTGAACATCAACAACCCAAACTTTCTGATCATGCAGGGCAAGATCACCAAGGTGCTCAACATGAAGCCCGCCGAGACGCTCTCGATGATCGAGGAGGCGGCCGGCACCCGTATGTTTGAGGAGCGCAAGGAGCGTGCGTTCCGCACCATGGCCAAGAAGGACCAGAAGGTGCGCGAGATCACCGCGCTCCTCGAGGAGGAGATCACGCCCAAGCTCGACCGGCTGCGCGAGGAGAAGCGCTCCTTCCTCGAGTACCAGAAGGCCACGTCCGAGCTGGAGCGGCTCACCCGCCTCGCCAAGGCGCACGAGTGGCAGTCGCACCACACCCAGCTGCGCGCGCGCTCTGAGCACATCGACGCGCACGTGCGTGGCGCCCTGGCCGCCCGGCAGGCCGAGGTCGCCGAGTGGACGCGCCAGATGCACAGCATCCAGCGCGAGCTCGAGCAGCTCGCGCACCGGCGCGAGGAGGAGCTCGCCAGGGGCGGGCGCCAGCATGCGCTCCTTGAGCGTGCCCGCGCGCTCGCGCACGAGCTCGTGGAGGCCAACACGCAGTACGACTTCAAGCGCGCGCTCGCCGAGGACGAGGCGCGCCGCGCCGCGGACGAGGCCCAGGCGGTCGCCGCCGCGGCCGACGCGCTTGCGCAGCACGAGGCGGGCATGGCGCAGCTGCGCGACGCGCACGCCACACACAAGCAGGCGCACGACGCCGCCGCGGCGCGCTCTGCGGCGCACGAGGAGCTGCTCCAGACGCTGCTTACCGGTGTTGCGTCCGGCGGCGAGGCGGGCGGCGCGCACGCCGGGTTCCAGGGCCAGCTCGCACGCGCGCGGGCCGACGAGGCCGCGGCGCGCACCGAGATGGAGCAGCTGCGCCTCCGCACGGAGCACGTGCGCCGCGAGCTGCGTGCCAAGGAGCCGCTTGCCGAGCGCGAGGCGCACGAGAACCGCGGCGCGCACGCCGAGCTGGCGCAGGCGCGCGATGCGCTCGCCGCCGCCGAGCAGGCGCACGCCGCGCTCGGGTTCGACGATGCCGCGTTCGCCCGCTCCCGGGAGGAGCGCGGCGCGCTGGACCGGCGCGTTGCGCAGCTCACGGCGGAGCGCGACGCGCTGCGGGACGCGCTGCCCGCGGCGCTGCAGTTCACCTACGCGGACCCCGGCGCTGGGTTCGACCGGTCGCGGGTCAAGGGCCTTGTGGCGTCGCTGCTCACGCTGCGCGATGCGCAGCATGCGACGGCGCTCGAGACGTGCGCGGGCAGCCGGCTGTACAACGTGGTGGTGGAGGACGAGCAGGTGGGCGCCGCGCTGCTCGCCCGCGGCCAGCTGCGGCGGCGCGTGACGCTCATCCCGCTGAACAAGATCCAGGCGGGCGTCGCGCCCGCCGCGCGGGTCGACGCAGCGAAGCGGCTTGCGCCGGCCGGCGGCGTGCACCTCGCGCTCACGCTCGTGGGGTATGCAGAGGAGGTGGCGGCCGCGCTCGAGTACGTGTTCGGCAACACGCTCGTGTGCCGCGACGCGGCGACCGCGCAGCGGGTCACGTTTGACGCCGCGGTGCGCATGAAGAGCGTGACGCTCCAGGGCGACGTGTACGACCCCGCCGGGACGCTCTCCGGCGGGAGCCAGCCGGCGGGCGCCGGCAGCGTGCTGCTGCGCCTGCAGGAGGTCGCCGCGCTTGAGGAGCGGCTCGCCAACGCGCAGGCGGAGCTGCGTGCCGGCGCCGGCGCCTGGGACGCGCTGCAGCGCGCACAGCGGGACGCGGCGCGCGCCGCGGACGATGTGGCGCTGCAGGCGCACCGCGTCTCGCTGCTCGAGGAGCGGCTCGGCGCGGGCGGCGCGGGGCGGGCGCACGCCGAGGTGGCGGCGCACCGGCAGACGCTTGCGGAGCTGGAGGCGGCCGCCGGCGAGGCGGCGCGCCGCCGGGACGCGTGCGCCGGCGAGGCGGCGCGGCTCGAGCGCGAGATCCAGGAGCTCGGGCAGGACAAGGACGCCAAGCTCGCGAGCGTGCGGCGCGAGTGCAAGGAGCACAAGGCCGCGCTCGCGGAGCACGCCGCGGCGCTCAAGGAGCGGCACAGCGCGCTGCGCACGGCCGAGCTGGAGCTGGAGCAGCTGCGCGCGGACCACGCGGCGGCCGAGGAGCGCGCGGCGGACGCGCGCGGCGCGCACGAGGCCGCGGAGCGGGAGCGGGACGAGGCCGGCGCGCGGCGCGACGCGCTGCAGGCCGAGTCGCAGGCGAGCGACGCGGCGGTCGCGCAGGAGCGCGCGGCGCTCAGCGCGTTCGACGAGGAGACCGCGCAGCTGGAGCGGGCGCTCGCGGGGAAGCGGCAGGCCGTCGCGGACGCGGAGCTCGCGAGTGCGCAGCTGGCGCACGAGCTGGAGCACGCCGAGCAGGAGTGCGGCACGCTGCGGCGCGCGCTCGAGGCGCTCGAGGCGGAGCACCCGTGGATCGCGGGCGAGCAGGCGCGGTTCGGCGAGGCGGGGTCCGCCTACGACTTTGCGCGGCACAACATGGCGGACGTGCGGCGGCTGTGCCGGCAGCTGGAGGAGCAGCAGAGCGGGATGCGGCGCAGGGTGAACCCCAAGGTGATGAACACGATCGACAACGTGGAGAAGAAGGAGGCCGCGCTGCAGCACATGCTCTCGACCGTGCTGCGGGACAAGAGCAAGATCGAGCAGACGATCCAGGAGCTGGAGCACTACAAAAAGGACGCGCTGCAGGCGACCTACACGCACGTGGACCGGGACTTTGGCGAGATCTTTGGCGAGCTGCTGCCGGGCAACTCGGCGGCGCTGCGCCCGCCCGAGGGCGCGGACGTCACGCAGGGGCTCGAGGTGCGCGTGCGGCTCGGCCAGGTCTGGAAGCAGAGCCTCACGGAGCTGAGCGGCGGGCAGCGCTCGCTGATTGCGCTGAGCCTGATCCTCTCGCTGCTGCAGTTCAAGCCGGCGCCCATGTACATCCTGGACGAGATCGACGCGGCGCTGGACCTGCAGCACACGCAGCACATCGGGCAGCTGTTCCGCACGCGCTTCCGTGGCTCGCAGTTCATTGTCGTGTCGCTCAAGGAGGGCCTATTCACCAATGCGAATGTGCTCTTCCGCGCGCGCTTCCGCGACGGCACGAGCATTGTGGAGCGCATCACCCAGAGGGGCGCCGACAAGGAGAACGCACGCACGGGCGTGCGCAGCGTCTCGGGCAAGCGCCTGGTGAGCGGGCCGCGCGTGGCGAGCGGCGGCGCGCCTGCCGCACCGGTGCCGCCGGCGTAATCCGGTGTGGGGAAGCCGGCGCCGGCGATCGGCGGCGCAGGGTGCCGCTCGGGCCACCTGGCAGGCGCTGTGTGGCCCGGCGGATTGGCTGGCCAGCCAAGGCCTGTCAGCGTGGACGAATGAATATCCGCGATCTGGGCCAATTACCCTGCTCCACGGTGCACGGCGCGCGAAAATCTGCGGCGCTCACCTCAGGCTTTGTCATAGAGGGCACATCAGCAATTATGACGAGCAAATTCTGTGCGAGTGTAATTTGTTTGGGCTCACCGGCTAGATCGCAGAAATCACAATGCTGTTCGGCACGGTGCACTGTGACGAGGCGAGCAGCGGCCCACAGAAGGGCTCGCTGGAGCTGTCGGCCAAGGTGCGTCGCTGCGCGGGGGGTGCGGGAGGCTAATGTGCAGGTGTACTCGACTGCCACTCCCACCGGGCAGCTCGCGCGCAAGCTCGGTGATCTGCGCAGTGCTGCCGAGGCATCCAACGGGGCGATCGCTCTGAGCACCACTGGCGTGCGCGAGGGCCTGCAGTGCCACGACGTGAGGATCCGCGATACGGGCACCGCGGTGGTGGCCAGCACCAAGGCCGCCGAGACCGCGCCGACAGGGATGCTGTACAACACGCTGCTGAACGCCGGCGAGTCGCTGTACAACTTTCTGCTGGGCGGTGTCTCTGGCGCCGTGGGCGCCACGCTGGTCTACCCGATCGACCTGGTCAAGACGCGCATGCAGAACCAGCGGTACGTGGACCACCGACCTCGCCGCGATACTGACCGATCAGCTCCAATGTGGTCGGCGAGGCCCTCATGTACAAGAACAGCGTGGACTGTGCGCGGAAGGTTTTCAAGAACGAGGGCTTCTTCGGCTTCTACTCCGGTCTCTTGCCCCAGCTGCTTGGTGTGGCGCCCGAGAAGGCGATCAAGCTCACGGTGAACGACCTGGTGCGCCTCCTCACGCAGGACCAGGACGGCAAGGTGGCGGTGCCGTTCGAGCTGCTCGCCGGTGCTGCCGCCGGTGGCTCCCAGGTGGTGTTCACCAACCCGCTCGAGATCGTCAAGATCCGTCTGCAGGTGGCCGGTGAGACGAACAAGGGCGGCGAGCGTGTGGCGCACGGCGCGATCCACATCATCCGGCAGCTCGGCCTGCTGGGTCTCTACAAGGGCGCCGGCGCCTGTCTGCTGCGCGACATTCCGTTCAGCGCGATCTACTTCCCGCTCTACGCGCACCTCAAGTCGGACATGTTCGGCCCGCACTCGGAGGAGAACCCGCTCTCGTTCGGGCAGCTCATGACCGCCGCGTCCGCGGCCGGCATGCCTGCGGCCTTCCTGACTACCCCCGCGGACGTAATCAAGACGCGTCTCCAGGTGGAGGCACGCAAGGGACAGGCGACATACAAGGGTATCATGGACTGTGCGGTGCAGATCCTCCAGAAGGAGTCATTCACCGCCTTCTTCAAGGGCTCCATCGCCCGTGTGCTGCGGTCAAGCCCGCAGTTCGGCGCCACGCTCGTCTCGTACGAGTACCTCAAGAAGCTCATCCCCTCGCCCTTCTCGATGGCCAGGAGCATGGATGCGCTACCGGATGCGGTGGGGAGCAGCGAGCACGAGCAGGCGAAAAAGGCGCTGCAACTCGTCAGCGACATTCATCGGCTCACCCGCTCGGCGTAGTTGTGCTATAGCGCTAGTGTCATTGGGCCAGCAGACTGGTCTGATGCCGAACATTTGCTTTCTTTTTGCTAGCTGCACTAGGGGAAATCGTGGGCGGGGCTATGCGCTTAGAAGCCCATGCCGCCCATGCCGCCCATGCCGCCCATGCCGCCCATCGGGGGCATGCCGCCGCCCGCGGGCTTCTCCTCGGGCGCCTCCACCACGCAGCACTCCGAGGTGGTCAGCAGCGAGGCGACACCGCTGGCGTCCTGCAGCGCGGTGCGCACCACCTTGAGCGGGTCGAGGATACCGGCCTGCACCAGGTCCTTGTACTCGCCTGCGCCCGAGTCGTAGCCGAAGCCGAACTCGCCGGGGTTCTCGAGCAGCTTGCCGACCACCACCGAGCCCTCCTCACCGGCGTTCTCCACAATCTGGCGCGCCGGGCGGGTGAGGGCGTTGCGGATGATCGAGACACCGAGCTGCTGGTCAAAGTTGGCCGTCTTGACCGCCTCGAGCGCCTTGGTCGACTTGAGCAGCGCCGTGCCACCACCGGGCACGATGCCCTCCTCCACGGCGGCACGCGTCGCATTCAGCGCGTCGTCGTACCGGTCCTTCTTCTCGGACACCTCCACCTCCGAGGAGCCGCCCACCTTGATCACAGCCACACCGCCGCTCAGCTTGGCCAGGCGCTCCTGCAGCTTGGTCCGGTCGTACTCGGAGGTGGTCGGGTCGTTCATCGTCGAGCGGATCTGCTCGCAGCGCGCAGTGATCGCGTCTTTGTCGCCGCCGCCGTTGAGGAAGATGGTGTCCTCCTTGGTCACCGTCACGCTGCCCGTGGTGCCGAGCATGTCGAGCGAGGCACGCTCCAGCTTCACGTCCAGCTCGTCCGAGAACACCTGGCCGCCCGTGAGGATGCCCAGGTCGCCCAGGATGCTCTTGCGGTTGTCGCCGAAGCCGGGCGCCTTGACCGCGCACACCTGCAGCTGGCCACGCAGCTTGTTGAGGATGCACGCGGCGAGCGCCTCGCCGTCAATGTCCTCGGCGATGATCAGCAGCGGGCGGCGGGTCTGGGCGGCAATCTCGAGCGACGGCAGCACGTCCTGAAGCGCCGAAATCTTCTTCTCGCTCAGCAGCACGAGCGGCTTCTCGAACTCGGCCTTCTGCGTCTTGACGTCCGTGATGAAGTAGGGCGAGATGTAGCCGCGGTCGAAGCGCATACCCTCGGTGATGTCGATCTCGTCCTCGAGGGTGCGGCCCTCCTTGACGGTGATCACACCCTCCTTGCCCACCTTCTCCATCGCGGTGGCGATCAGCGCACCCACGTGCTGGTCGCCGTTCGCCGAGATGGTGGCCACCTGGGCGATCTCCTCCGAAGTGGTCACCTCGCGCTTGTTCGACTCGAGGTACTGGATCACAGCGTCCACGGCCGCCTGGCTGCCGCGGCGCAGGTCCATCGGGTTGCAGCCCGCCGCCACGTTCTTCACACCCTCGGCGTAGATCGCGCGGGCCAGCACGGTGGCGGTGGTCGTACCGTCACCGGCCACCTCGTTGGTCTTGCTTGCCACATCCTGCACCAGGCGGGCACCGAGGTTCTCGTACTTGTCCTTGAGCGTGATCGACCGCGCCACCGTAACACCGTCCTTGGTGATCTTGGGACCGCCGAACGGCTGCTCGATGATCACGTTGCGACCCTTGGGGCCCAGCGTGACGCTCACCGCGTTCGCCAGCAGGTTCACGCCGTTGAGCATCGCCGCACGGCCCTCATTCGAGAACTTGACGTCCTTGTGCGAGAGCGCGCTCATGCTCGTCGAGAAAGAGCGCGCTCCCAGCGCGCGCGGCGCCGAAGCAGAACTGCGCAGAATCGACATGGTGCGTACGTCCAGACGGATGTGGTCCTGGGTGCGTTCTGCTTTAATATGCCGCCAGCGGTGCGAAGCCGGTAGAACGTTTTAGAAGATTGGCCCGCGGGCCTCTTAGGCCGCTTCGCTCGCCGCCTACCGCCGCGGCCCGCCAGGCTGCGCACCGCCGTCTTGGAACGAGACCGAATGTTGGCGAAACACCCGATCTCGGCCGACGGACCATGGCGCTCACCTTGATTAGCAGCGCTTGCCTGCGCACCGACGCTCCCCTAACCGTCTAGTCCTCTGCGATGGTGCGTGGCGCGCGTGCGGCGGGTGCCCAGCTTACTGACCCTGCAGGCGTCTACGATCCGCTCGATCAAGTCTGTCGTCCCGCTGCTGGACCGCGTGCTCGTGCAGCGCTTCAAGCCCGAGAGCAAGACGGCGTCGGGTCTCTTCCTGCCGTCCTCGGCCTCCTCCACCCCGCTGCCGGAGGCCTCGGTGATCGCCGCGGGCCCCGGCGCGCCCAACAAGGATGGCCAGGTGGTGCCGACCAGCGTGAAGCCGGGCGACAAGGTGCTCCTGCCCTCGTGGGGCGGCAGCTCCATCAAGGTCGGTGAGGAGGTACGTGCGACCACCGCTCTGTGCCGTGGCTGACCAGCAGGAATACCTGCTCATCCGCGACTCCGAGATCCTGGCCAAGATCAACGAGTAATGTATGTACGGACTGCAAATCCCTACGGGATCGTAAAGCCGCTACACTCCGATCGGCTTGATTTTGAAGTTGAGCGCGATCAGCGAAAAGATGAGGCACTGGTACGTCAGCCACTGCGGGAGGGCGCAGGCGCGCCGCGAACCGCGCGCCACATACCTTGAGGTCCTGCACTAGGTAGTACATCACCCGTAGCCCCTCAGGATCCTCGCTCTCTTGCACTTCCACCAGCGAGCCAATCTTGGCGGTCTGCAGTGTCAGCCTCGCACCGCGAGCGCAGAGCCTACCTCGAACGAGATGTGGTCCCTGCCGAGGCGCACCTCGAGCTCCTGCCGCCCGACCGCGTTCCGCTTCGGCCAGCGAGCATCGTCCTCACTGGCGGTCAGCCCCAGTTTCCCCCACAGCGCTACGCACCGCACGATCTCGCTCTCCTCCACGATGCGCCGCAGCTCCTTGGCCATGAGCGGGCTGATCCACACTGCTCGGTCAGCACCCGCCGAGCGCACGCAAAAATGACGCACTCTCTTTGCGGATCAGGCTTTCGTTCCGGTAGTTGCTGTTGTTCGCATAGCGCAACCGTCCACGGTTGTACTCGAACTCGAGGAACTCGTGCCCGTGGCGACCCTGGTGCCCGGTGTAGTACCGCACGTAAAAGTCGCTCATGTCCACCGCACGGACACCTGCGACGACGCGTCACGCCAGCTCCACCAGAGCGACTCGGTGGCGCACTCCTGTACGTTTAGTAATGACAAACACACCGGTCGCGCGGTTTTCATAAATGCGGAATGTGCGGAGAATCTCTTCGCCGATTGCTTAGCTCGTATACCGCTGCTTCAGCGGACAGATGGCGTTTGGCACGATGCACCACCGGGGGGACCTCCCTCCGCCATATACGGAAGTACCTGCCAGCGAGAAGTCACCAAGCCCCGCTCCGCTGACCCGGGTCCTCGATTCTCGGCAGCGGCGGGGGCGGATTAATCGATTGCACGGTGGCGGCACGGAAAACGAGCTGACCGCTGCGGAAACGGACGATTACTCCGAGACAGATGACACGAGAGCCCGTCCCCGTGGGCGCACCTGTACTCGGAGACGAGAAAGCGGCTCAGACAAGCCGCCAGCAGCCGTGGAGCCGCTGGAGCCGCTGCCTCTGGCGTTTGTGCTGCTTCTTAATTCACTTCGGTTGTTTGCGGCCGTACCAGGGACCCTCGGCACCATCTGGCTGCTGTACATGGGGTATGAGCAGATTGCACGCGAGCACCGCTGGTACCGGACGCCGGAAACGATGAGTACTCCGGGCGGCGCCGAGTACCTGATCTGTGCGTTCTGGAGCGCCAGCACCGCGTTCCACGCGCTCTCGCTCATGACGCTGCTGCTCCGGCGCTGGCTGATCTACTACGCCCTGCTCCCAGCTGTAATTCGGCTGGTGGCTTTCCAGTGCATCTGCTGGCCACTGGTCCGGCTGTGGCTTTATCTGTTCGGTCCGTCGCAGCCGATTGGCGCGTGGGTCACCATCTCTTCGTTTACCGCATTCAACGACGTGGTCGCGCGCTGGGTGACGAGCAACATCACCGACGCGGACGACGAGCCGGAGCCCGAGCTCGACGAGCGCACCGATACCTCTGACGGGGAGCGGCACGACACGCTTTCCTACGGGCTCGTCTCGCAGTACGCACAAGACGCTCGTGTGCGCCGGCGACAGCGCTATCGCCAGCACGGCGTGCGTCTGGTCCGAGTCATCTTTGGTGGTCCTACCGATGACGAGCTCTCGGACGCGGACACGGACACAGACACAGACACTGACGCGAGCTTCTCTCCCGCGCCAGGTCGCAACACTCGGCTGCGCGTGCGGAACACACGACGGGACACGGTGCGGCCACCAGCGGGGCGCCCGTGGCCGCCGCAGCAGCGTCCGCGTGGTCGGCTGCCGGGGCGGCGGCCGCACGCGGGTGCAGCGTCGCAGTTCAGCCTGTTCCAGAGCTACCGCGCCGCGCGGATCCACAGCCGGCGCGTGTTCCACTGGCGGGTGGCGCTGTGGCGCAACGTGGTACCGATTGCGGTACTTGGCTACCTCACTCTCTGGGTTCTGATCATTGGCTCGATGGTGGCTGCATAGGCACATTGCTCATATGTAATATACCCAAGATAGCTGCAGCTGCTTATGTCGGTTATGTACAGTGGGGTCTGTGAGGACATGCCGATCAAGGGCACTGGCCGCGGCAACGCAAGTGATGGAACACAGAGGCCCATGGCCCGTCGTCACTGGTCTCACAGCGGTTCTCCTTGGCCTCTGCGGCACGCTTTTCGTCTTGCTCGTCCGCACAGCAGGTGCACTTACCGCCCAGGCTTTTTGGCCAGTGCTCCGCGTCCACGTACGCATAGATGTGCTTGAGGTAGTCCGAGCCGACGATGTTGATCTTCTCCGCTGTCTGTGGCGGGAGCCAGTTTTTGATGCACGCCCAGGCGGTGCTAAACAGGTAGGGTGCATTGATGATTTGCACCTTGCCGCTGAGCTCGGGGAAGTTGTTGTCAAGGATGAAGAGCAGCTTCTGCAGCTGCGACTTCATCGTCCAGAACGTCCCGAGCCCGAGCCCAGCAATGTTCAGCACCATAAAGTTGTCGTCGACCAGGTCGCCGTGTGCCTCGGTGCACGCCGCGTACCGGTGCCGCACGGCCATCTCGAGCGTGACGGCAAAGTTGAGCACCACACGATCCGCTGTTGTCACCTGGAACACCTTGTTCGCGTCGAGGTTCGAGAGGTCCTGGATAAAAATCGGCCGCCCGTTCCGGTCCACCTTGTGGAAATACATGCGCCAGCCGAGGCGGGCCACCTCGTTCCGCTCGCTGAACTCGAACTCACGGCAAAGCCGGTCGAGCCCGATCTCCTCCTTCCACTGCTCCGCCTTGATATACATGGTTGCCGCCGCGTCCACGTTAAAGCTGCGCGCGCGCAGGAAGCGCAGCAGCTGCGTCTCCTGGTAGTGTGGCGCATTCTCCTTAGAGAGGTACCCCTCGTCGGTGAGTCGGGTGCGCAGCTTCTCGAGGGCCTCGGCCTGCTGCGGGGACAGGTTGCCCTCGTGACCCGGCTGTGCCGACCGGCTCAACCGGCCAGGGCTGGCCGGCGCCGACGATGCCTCCCGCGTCTGTGTCGGCGTCAACTTCGGCGAGGTGTCGCGCGAGCCCGGCGCAGAGCGGGACAGTGGCTGTGCGTCGGATGGCGGCGGCGCCAGCAGGTCAGGGACGCTTCCTTCGCGGGCCCGCCCATTAGGAACAGGCTGCGGCTCGGCCTGCTTCGCGCCCTTGCCGGCGTTTGGAACAGAGTTACCCCTGTTGCGGCTAAACATGGGGTCGCTCGCTTAGGTGTGTTGGCCTTGGGATGGAAACACACTAGATTGGCACTTGACCGTGACAAGGGTTTCTACTTGCTCGACTTTTCGGTATTCTGGCCCCATTAACTCCGGTCTCGGGCTCCTTGTGGAGGTCTGCCGCCCTAGTCCCCAGACATTTTTTATTCACCGTGCCTTGATCTGGGCTTTGGTGGGGCAGGGGGGCGCGCATGGCGAGCATGGACGACCAGGCGGCTACGCGGCGTGCGCAAGGCCTGCCCAGTCTCCCGCCCGAGGTGCTACAGGTGGTCGTGGGCTACCTCGCGCTGCCTGCGAGCGAGGGCGACGCTTCTGCGGTGCAGACGCTGCTGCGGCTCAGCGCGGTCAATACCACCTGCCGCGAGTGGGCGCTAGAGGCGCTGTACACCGTGCTGATCCTCCCGCGGCACGTCCGCGAGTTTCGCAAGTGGTACCAGCGCATGCGCACGGCGAGCCCGCCGTTTCCGTGTGCCGGCTACGTTCGGGCTCTGTTTATGGCGATTGACGACGTACGTGCCCGCCCCCCACCCGCACACGCTTACGCCGCCGCAGGTAACACGGCTCACCACCTCCTCCGCTGGCTGGGAGGCCGAAATGCTCCGCCTACTGCACTACTGCGGCCCCACCATCACCCATCTCTCGCTGTGGCAGGCCGAGTCACGTGCACTTCTCCGCGACGCGGCGCAAGCGCACGGATCGCGATTCGCGCGCGACTTGCAGCCGGCCTGGGCCGTCGGCGAGGGCGACCTGCTCGACCAATGGGATGCGCCGCAGCCGCAGAGTAACGGGCGGCCGCCGTCGCCACCCCCGGAACAGCCCGACCCCGATATGCCCCGCTGGCTGCGCGCCGAGCTGGCCAATGCGCCGGCTGAGCAGGTGGCCAAGCGGCATGCGCCGCACTTTTTCGTGAGCCACGCCGAGCCGTCGCCGCGGCAGTGGCGGCGCCGGCCGCATCCACGTGCGTGCACGCCGACGCACCTGAGCCTGGTGATGAGCTACCCGATCTTTGAGAATGAGCGCCCGGACCTTTTTTCCAACCTGGTGATCTGGTCTCGGGTGGAAGAGCTGGACGTGTGCGTACTTGTCCCGGCGGACGCCGCTCACCCACAGATACGTACCCGCGGACATCCGCAAGTCGCTGCATCTCCTCTCCGGGCTCGGCCACACGCCGATGCGCCGGCTGCGCATCTCGTCGCCGCACGCCACACTGGCGCTCGAGGCGGGCAACGAGCCGGAGCGCGATCCCCGCGCAGACGGCGAGGACGCAACGAAGCCGCACTGGCGCAACGCATGCGCCGTGCTGCAGGCCCTCGTCACGATACCCGCGCTGGAGGAGGCGCTGCTGAACGAGTTCCGCGGGCACCCGATGCAGGACGTCGAGGTGCTCGAGGCGGCGTGCCTGCGGCACCTGGACGGGGCGCCGCCGCAGGTGGGCGGCACCACCGACGCACACACGGAGCGCACCCGGCGGCGGCGCACCACGGGCGTGCGGCTGAAAATCACACAGGGCAACCAGGCGGTGTGGGGCAAGCTGAAGCACCGGCTCTGGGACTTCCGCGAGCGGGCGCAGTGGGCGCGGCCGGGCGCCTGGGCGGAGCTGCTAGACACGTAGCAGTGGAGATATGGGAGCTACTGCACCTACATCATAGCGCTGGCCATCTGCGAGAGGGCGGCACCCTGCTCCGGGAAGTCGCGGATAAAGTTGAGCTGCGCAAGCGACGCCTGCTCGTAGGTGATGGCGTTGACCAGCTCCGGCTCGGTACGCGCCACCTCGGCGGAGCGGCGGAAGTACTCGATCGCCTGCGGGATCTTGCTCTGCTGCAGGTTGAGCTGCGCCACGGTGGCGATGGCCACGTCGCAGTCGGGGTCGATCTCGAGCGCCTGCTGGCAGAGCTTCTCGGCGCCGGCCAGGTCCTGCTTCCACTGGAAGAGCACGAGGGCCTTGTTGATCATGGGCAGCACGTTGGTCGAGTGGCGCTTGCGCTCCAGCTCGATGCTCTTGTCAAAGTTGGCGATCGCGTCCTCGTGGCGCTGCTGGTCAAGCAGCAGCTCACCATAGTAGTTGTACGCCTCCGGCGCATCTTCGAATGCCTTGAGGATCCGGCGGAAGGCCGCGGTGCTGCGCGCAATGTTGCCCAGCTTGTACTGCGCCACGGCCTGCTGCACCTGGGAGAAGATAAAGGTATCGTCCAGCGACGTAGACTTGTCGTAGTCGGCGATGGCCGCATCGAACTCGCTCAGGATAAAGTGCACCTGGCCGCGGTGGTAGTAGATGTCCGGGTCGTTGGGGTCGATCGCAATCGCGCGGTCAAAGTCGCGCATCGCCTGGTCGCGGTCACCAAGCTCCATGTGCACGCTGGCCTTCTTCACCCAGCTCTGCACGTACTCGGGGCGCAGGTCCGTGCTCCGGTCAAAGTCTGCCAGCGCACGCTGCGCGCTGCCGATCACAAACAGGAACGTACCACGCAGGTTGTACGCGGCCGCCTCCAGCTCGCGGTGGCTCATGCCCTGCTCGATTGCCTCGTTCACCAGCGAGAGCGCGTGCGGGTAGTCGTGGGCGCCGAGCGCCTCGTACGCACGCAGCAGCGTCTCGTCGCCGCGCTTGGCGCCCTCAGACGGGATCGCCGGCGCCGGCTTCGGGCGGAACGCCTCGAGGTACGCCGTGACGAACGTGGGCGACGGCAGACGCTCCTGGCGGTGCCGCAGCGTGTGCTGCGCCTTGCTCGTCGCGTACTTCTTCAGCACGCGCTCCACGCTGTTCGTCGCGCCCGCGTCGCGGAACTGGCCCAGGATCGCCACCGCGGTGAAGTCGCCGAGACTCTTGCGCAGCTGCTCCCGGGCGCGCTCGCCCTCCTCGCCGTCCGCGTCGGCGCGCTCGCCGAGCTGCTCGTAGGCGACCGCGCGGCGGTTCAGTGCCTTGACGTACGTGCGGTCCATCTTGAGCGCCTCGTTGCAGTCCCGGATCACCTCCTCGGGGCGGCCCATGTTGGAGAAGCACGCGGCACGGTTGCTGTAGAACACGGCCGAGGGCGCCGCGGCAATCGCCTTGGTGTAGTGCGACACCGCCTGCTCAAACGACTTGTTCGAGTACGCCTTGTTGCCGAGCATCTTGAGGTGCTGCGCCACCGTCTCACGCTTCTCGCCCGGCAGCCGCTGCAGCTCCTCGGCGCTCAGACCGGCCAGCTGGTCCGAGTCCGCCTCGTCGAGCAGCGGGCCGTCCGGCCGGGAGAGCGGCGAGGCGCCCTTGCTAGCACCCGAGGACTTCTTGTTCTTCTTGCTGCGCTTCTTCTTGGCCGCCGCGCTCTTCTCGCCGTCGCCAGCACCGCCCTCGGCACCGCCGCCCGCCGCGCCGCGCCGCGGGCCGCTCGCGTAGAGGTACGCACCGGCAGCACCCACCGCAGCAACGCTTGCGGCAAGCGCCATCACCGCTACGCGGTTGTTCTGCGCCCAGTGCACAACGCGGTTCGCCGTGTTGCTTGCTGTTGCTTCGCCTGCCATCGTAGCACCTGACCTTGTCGCTTCTGCGAAGACGCCGCCCACGGACCGGCCGATCACGTGCCCCTGCGGCCGAGCTCCGTGCGGCCGATCGGCGCTGTCTGTTGTGTGTGGCGCCAACGTTAGGAACAACACCCAGCCATGTCTGAGCAGGAGAACCCTGTGCCCAAGCCCGAGGCCCCCGAGCAGCTCAACATCAAGGTGAAGGACGTGGATGGCAACGAGGTGTTCTTCAAGGTGAAGCGGAGCACCAAGCTGTCCAAGCTCAAGCGCGCCTACGCCGAGCGTATGGGCAAGCCCGAAAACAGTGTGCGCTTCATCTTCGATGGGCAGCGCATTGGTGACGACGACACCGCAGACTCGGTACGTGCGCGGGTGCGGGGCGGCGAAGCTGACGGTGCAGCTGGACATGAACGACCAGGACGAGATCGACGCGATGATCGAGCAGCTCGGCGGCTGCTAAGCACGTTGTTGCAATGGTACAGCTACAGCAGCATAGCCTATGAACATGGTAATGGTGCGCGGCTCCTCTGTCCTGCTGCGCGCCGTCGCGCACCTGCATGCTGCACGGTCGTAGATTGCCCCGGAGGACAGGGTGGAGGCTGACTGCCACATGGCCAGTGTACTCAGAAGATCTGGTCCAGCACCTGGTCCATCGGCGGCGCACTGCCCGGCGCTCCCCGCGGCGCCGCCGACGGCCGCGTGCTTTCCGGCTTGCTGTGCTTCCGCTGGTCCCGCACGTCGCGGTACACGGGTGTGCGCTGCTGGAACGTGTGTGGTGCCGGCAGCTTGGGTGGCGGTGCGTCCTCGGCGCCCTCGGCGTGCTTTGCTGCGCGGCTCCGCTGCGCACGTGCACGCTCCACCTTTTGCAGATAGTCCCGCTGCTCGTAGGCGGACTGCGAGAGCTCGAGACGCATACGCGCCGCGTGCGACGCCCGCTCATGCGACATCTGCTCCATGAGCATGGGCCACCGGAACCCCTTGAGGTACTTCATCGTCCACACGTCGTCCTTCCAGCGGTTCCCGACGCGTGCTCCGGTGCTCTTGCGCGATGAGTGCGCCGCGCCGCCGAGTGCGCCAATCGGCTGCGCATTGAGCATCTCGGCGGTTGTGCGCGCTACGCGCTTGGACGTGAACTCGATCCAGCCCTCGGAAAAGTGCGACGGCATGCGCTTCCGCTTCCCGCCCTTGGGCGGGTGCTTCGGCTGCAGGTACATGCGGTCCACCTCGCCGAACTGCGAGAAGATGTGGCGCACCTTGGCGGGCGTCATGCCCGGCGGGATGCGGCTGATGTAGATGATCCCGCGCTTGCGCTGCTTTTGCTGGTACTTTTCCAGCTTCTCCTTGCTGAGCACGGGGCCCAGAGGCTTCTCCACTGCGTGTTCCTCGTCCGCGGCGGATGCGGCCCCAGTTTCCTCGCCGTCGTCCATTGTCTCCTCGTCCTCAGCGTCCAGCCTCTCGGGCTCGTCCAGCTCCACATCGTCCGCCGGCGCATCGTCCGCCGGCGCATCGTCCTCAGGTACGCCCTCGGGCGCCTGGTGCGTACTGCCGCGCGCATCTTCCTCCCACGCGCTCATGTCGAAGCGCGGATCCGGCTTGGCGGGTCGCCGCGCCGTACGCCTTGCCATGTTCGCCACCAGTCTGCACCTGGATCTCCGCTTTTTTTGCCAGTGGAGAGAACTCGGACGTCATGTGACCCCACTCCAAAAAAGCTCGCGCTGGACAGCTCCATGTGGCAAACCGCACTGCACGATGCCGGCGTCGTTCTACGACGAGATCGAGCTCGAGGACATGGAGTTCGACTCCGACAAGCAGGTGTTCCACTACCCATGTCCCTGCGGCGACAGGTTTGAGATCTCGGTGGCGCAGCTGCGGAACGAGGAGGACGTCGCTCGTTGCCCGAGCTGCACGCTCATCATTCGTGTGATCTACGATCCGGTACGTGTTGTGCAGCAAAGACAGCTCCAGCGTGCTCACGCGTGTGCAGCTTGATTTGGACGACGATGATCAGGGCGCTATGGGCGAGCCCTCGGCGCCTGCGGTCGTCGCTGTGGCCTGATGGTCGCCGGCGCCGTTCTGTACAGCATGTTCCTGCCAGATACCCACGTACATTCAAAAGAGACTTACTACGGCCGCGCGATGCGCCGCCATCTCCACATACAAACGGATCTTATCGGATACATTCTAACAACTCACTTACCATGCGCCTGGGACCTGGTCCTCTGGGTTTTCGTCCTCCCAGGCCTCGGCCGCATCCGACTCAGTCGTGTGTGCTTTCAGGGAGCCGTCGATCGGGTGCGCCTGCGCGCCCAGTGCTGTGGCGGTCATCTCGCCTTCTCCAGGCACGTGCTCTGGCTCCGGGTGCTCTGGCACAGCGTGCGGCGCGCTGCCGCCCGGCATGCCTGGTGCGGAAGAGGGCACCTCCTCCTTGGGCTGCGTGGCTGCCGCACTGCCGCTTGGCAGTTCGCTGGCATCCGACCGCTTCGTAGTCGCGTGCTCCTCAGAGATAGACGGCACGCTCATCGTCTCACTGACGATGGACCCGTGCTCGTCAGCCGGACGTCGCTTCGCACTGTTCCGCGCCAGGGAGACGGTGGTGGACGACTTGGGCACCTCGGTGGATGCAAGCGACCTGCGCTGCACCTCAGAGGATACCGAAGAGCGGTTGCTCTGACGCCCGTCCGTGGTTCCGGAGCCCGTGGCCGGGCTGTCGCTCAGCCCGGCCGCTTCGAGCAGCGCGGCTGGGACGGGCGACGAGTGAGGAGGCGGGCCCGTCTGGCCACTTACGCGCCGCGAGGGTGTCCCTGGCTCCGCAAACATATCCTCGGGGTCCGAGGTCCTGTCCTCACGCAGCGTTGCCAGCTTCTCGCCCGAGGCCGGCGGCTCGATAGGCCCGTGCGAGAGGTCCGCTAGGCCCTCGGAGCGGGACGGCGAGCGTGGGATCGCCGCCCCTTGAGTGGGCGGCGACTCTGGCACAACCGGCGGCTTGAGCGTGTCGCTGCTGTCGGCGGCCTCGATAGTCGGCAGCGGCGGCGCTGCATACAGCTTGGCGCTTGGGGCGGGCGCCGCCGGCTCGATAGCCGGGCTCACTTCCTCCGGCTTCTCTGCCGCAGCCGGCGCTGCGCCCATAGACTCTCGGTGCGGACGCACCACCGCACCAAGGCCAAGCGGCATGCCAACGTTCAGCCGCGGGTGCGTCCGTGGCTTGTCGCTGTCCCGGATGATTCGTGGCGAGGTGCTAGGAGAAAACTCGCTCCTGGTCACCGGAGCCGCCGCGGCGCCAGCCGGCTTACCCGGCTGCACTGGCTCGCCCCCCGCGTGCTGCGCGGCTTCGTTAGTAGGGGGCACAGGCGCCACTTGAACGGTGCGGTTGACAGGGCGGATGGTCGCACCGGCCTCGGTGCCCGTGGGTGCCAGCCCCAGCTGTGCATCCGCACTGTCCCTTGAAAGATCGGGGAGAGGCGCGCCGCTGGTTGGAGGCGACTTGGGCTCTCTAGCCTCCCTGTCGAGCGCGGTCGGCTTACGAGCCAGACGCTGTGGCGGAGACTGCGCCGGCCCTGCGGGGCTGGCAGGCTGCGTCTGCGTTGGCAGCGGGGGCTGCGTCGGGAGAGGCGGGGTCGTCGGCAGGGGAGGCTGCGAGGGCGCTGGACTCGTCATGGACGCCTTCCGGTACGGGGTCGTCTTGTCGGGCTTGCCCCTCCTCGAGATCGGCCCCTCTGTGCCGAGCACCCGCGAGAGCTCTTCCTGCGTCATTGGCGGAGACGCCGGGTTGCGCAGCAGCTTGGTACTGAGCTTGCGCGAGAGCGACGAGCCGCGCGAACGCAGGTTGTGCACAAAGTGGCTGCCGCCCTCCTCGCCGTTCGCTGACGAGACCTTTGGCGACGAGCGCGCTGGGCGGGGCAGCGCAGGCTGTGACTCTGGCGGGCTGAAAAGCCTGTTTTCGCTGAGGTGCGGCGAGTCAAACGGCTGCGTAAACAGCGCGCGGATCGACGCCTTGTGCTTAAGACCAGACGGCGTGCGGCGCTTCTCATTGGCGGGGCGGCCCGCTGCCGTCTCGGAGGGCCTCTCACTCGACAGGTTGGTGTCGTAGTAGGGGCTCTTCCTCGGGCGCGACTGCTGTGCCGGCGACTGGCTCGAAGCCGAAGACATAGAAGCCGGGCCGGCCGTTGGTCCGGGCGCAGGAGGCGCGCTTGTCGGTGTTGAAGATGCCGGGGGTGCCGCAGGCGGCGACGGTGCCGCAGCTGGCCCCGGCGCAACGGAGTCGCCTTCCAGCGCTACACCCGCAGCGTCTGTGCGCGGCAGCTGGCCTGCTGCAGGCTGGTCGCTGGGCTCGGGGGGCCCCGTGGTGGGCGTCGCGGGCACCTCTTCTTCCCAGAGGCCAATTACGCTCTTCCTCTGCGGCTGCGGCGCTTCTCTCGGCTGCCCGTCCGATGCCGGCGGCTCTGGGTGCAGTGGAGCGACTGGCACTGGCTCAGTAGGTTCCGTAGCGGTCTGCCCAGGCGCCCTGTCCTCAGCGACGCTTTCGGTCGGCTGCGGCTCTGGCGCCGCCGGAGCAGCCTCGCCCTTGAACTCCGGCGCTGGCGTAGCGTCTGCCTTGGGCTGCGTCACGGGCGCACCCAGTCTGCCGATGGGCAATGCTGGAAAGACACCGGGAACAATAGCTGGGGCAGCCCGGGTCTGGTGCTCGCCAGGGATCCGCTCCTCCAGGTAGCGGTGCCGTTCCTGGACTTGCGTCGGCTGCTCCACACGCTCCAGCTGCACATTGTCGTGGACCGGCTGCTCGGCCGGCGCTGTCGGCACCTCCTTCGAGGCCGGCGGCCCCGTGGGTGCCGGCTCCGTCGGCGGGAATGCCGTCTGCGCCACCCTTGGCGTCTGCGCCAGTGGCGGCGGCAGCGGTGCACTCTCGTCCGCCATGGGACACGGGAGGCGGTCGACAACGGCGATCACCGACGGCGGCACAACATTGTCGCGCACCTTGCGGAACAGGTTCAGCTTGCGGAGCATGGGGAGCGAGTGGCGGCGCGGGAAGCCAGAGGTCTCCAGCACGTCGCGGTACGCCGGCGGCACATGCTCCTCAAACACGAACCATGCATTCCCCGTGCGATCGTCCTGGGCAAGCGTAGAGCTGGCGTCGCCCGCGTCTGCTGAGAGCTCCGCAGCCCGGGAGTACGGCGACTTGGCCGAGAGCGAGGCGGACGCCGCGGCGCTTGGGCGGCTCTTGACCTGCATCACAGCAAAGCTCGCAGGCCGGTGCACGAGCTCATCGCGGTTGCTCCAGCCGTTGCCCACAAGAAAGTCGGCCCAGACCTCGGCAAACACCTCGTCAAAGGCAATCGGTTGCGTCCCGGGCTCCGTGTCGTGTGGGAACGGAAGCGGGTGGCCATACAGCAGGTGTGAGTCCTCCCGCGGCAGCTCGGTGCCCGCCTGCGCGTCCGCATGCTGCTGCGCCTCCTGAGACACGGTGTCGTCAAAGCGCATAAGCCAGTCCCAGCGGTTCTCGTCGTCAGAGGCCTGGTTGAAGCCCAGCTTCTCAAACTGGTACCACTGCATGCTCTGTACGCGGCCCATGCGTGCGCGGCGCTCGCTCTCGCGCAGGTCAAACGTGAGCCGCGAGGTGTCCAGCTCGCCAAACCCGCCAGTCTCAAACGCGCCCCAGCGCTCTGCGGCGAGCGTCCCCGGCGCATGCTCATTATCCTCATCTTCCTCCGGGAGCGTCGGTGCCATTCCTCGGCGCGCGCGCAGGTTCAGTAGCTTGCGAGTCTTGCCGGCCAGTGCCGGCTCGCCAGCGCCGTCCTCGGCCTGGCACGCAGCCCACTCGGGCGTGTCGACAGGCCACTGCAGTGCGCGCTGCACGAGGTCGCCCGTGTACTGACGCACGTTCCGCTTCACATACGTGGCCGGTACACTGCGCGCATGATCGCCGAGTGAGTCGAGGTCCCGGGAGAACGGGCCCGTGGGGTAGGAGCGGACCATCTCGAGCAAACGCCGCGGCTGGTACGTCTCTGCGGTCTGCGATGAGTAGTAGCGCATGTATGCGAGCAGGATGTGCTCCGTCGCGTTGCTTGCGCGCACGTAGGCGCAGTACGTGGTGGCAAACGATGCGTCCTCCGGGAGCCCAAAGATGGCCGCGCCAAACAGGCGCGCGATGCGGCTGGGTGTCATACCGTTGCGGGCGCTGTGAACAGCAGCATGCGTGAACAGCGCCAAGAGCTCCTCGAGCAGCTGCTGCGCGCTCGAGTCGAGCGCACCGAGGAGCCGGAGGTAGTGTCCCGGCGTGCTCATGAGGGAGCGCTCCTCTGCGCGCCAGTCGAGGTACACGGACCAGGGGATGAAGCCGTGCTCGTGCACGAGCACGAGCACTCCCGAGTTGCCGTGCGCCATGCGCTCGGCGACCACGCGCCCAATGCGCGCAAGCACCCACTTGAGCAGGGCCACAAGGTCGTGCACATTGGCAAAGCGCATCTCCTCCTCCAGCGCGTGGTCCGCCGCCTCAAACTCTGCCGCGGGATCCGCACTGTCTGCCTGCACAGTGATGGTCGCGAGCAGTGCGCGCACGAGGTTCGCGGTGCTGTGCGCCGAGAGGTCCAGCGCTTGCGAGCTGAAGAGCAGCGGCACATCCAGGTCGTGTTTCACAATGTGCCGCGTGATGCGCTGAACAAGCGGCAGCGCCGTCGCCGTGTCCAGGGGCTGCTCCCACGAAAGACCCGTGTACCCGTAGATGGTCATTGGTTTGGTCGACGCCGGCTGCACACCCGCCGTGGGGACCACACCGGTGCCATTACTTGCCGGTGCGCCCGTCCCCAGCGCCGGGAGCGTCGCGGCATTTGCTCCTGCCGCTACGCGGTCCCGCTGAATCGCACCGAATTCGTCTGTGGGCAGCTCTGGGAGCGGCCCAGACCTCAGCTTATCGCGCTGGATTCCTGGCGGCGCCGTGTAAGCCTGAGCGGCGCCGCGCGCTGGCGGAAAATCCGTATCCCCGCTCCTCTTCCTGCGGGTGAGAAAGCTACGCATCGCTCAAGCGCAGTCCTCGCAGTTCGCACTGGGTGTGTCGGTCCAGCGCGGTGTCAGCGCAGGATGGCGTGCGGTTGCGACTAGGGCTGCACTCGTCACCGAGGCGCGCTGGCAGTTGCGCTCATTAAACGTGGATGCGGGCGTCTCGGCCGAGCACTGGCGCCCCTGGACCCCACGGTGGACCGTGCGAGGTCTGCCTCGCTCGGCTTACCCGCCGTCGTATGGCTTACTCGAGCTGAGGCGGTGCGGGCCAGCCGCAGTGCAAGATCCAGCGAATCGATGCTGCCAATTGGCTTGGCTCGATGCGCTGATCGATGAGCGCGATCAGCTCCTGGCGGCTCGGGGGATGCATAGTCTTGGCGTAGGGGCATTGGCGTGCATGCCTCCACCAGCGGCGACGCGCCGAGACGCGCCCCAGATGCAGGGGCGAGCCGAGGGGGATCAACCCCCGACACTGGGCGCAGTTTGCCAGTGCTCCTGCCTTGCTCGTCAGTGAGGTACCCGAGAGGGCCCTTGGTGGGGCGAATGGCAGACCGCTGGCTGCACTAACTCCGTGGTCATACTGAAGATGGTGATTGTACTCTTCCAGCGTCAACGCCATGCTCATCCAAGGCGCGGAACCTTACCAGAGGTGCGCATGCGGAGAAAGCGGATACGCTTTGCTTCAAAGCTGTGTGGTTGGCTGTGGACCACGGGGCGCATACGCACCAAATCGGACACAGTCCCTGCTTTTCCAACGAATGGCCTCGCACAATGCGTGGCGAGTACAAGTCCAGCCAGGAGCGAGGGACTTGCCAGAGACCTAGAGACGCAAGCGTGGAAGCAGGCACTACCCCTCTAGGGATGCAGCCCGTGGCGCTCTCTAATGCCCCGCATAAAGTGTCGGAAAGTACGCTGGGCACTGGCAAGCGCTGGTTGAACCAGCTGCATGGGGACACGGGGTCAGCATCTAGGGTGTTGCCACCTGTTTTTGCCCCTGGGTACTGACGCGTATTCACGGAGCATGGTCGCAGGGCAAGGCGCATTACCTTGTCAAGGGGAAGGAGAGACGCTGGGACGCTCACAGGGCTCTGGTGAGAGGCCCGCATCAGTGAACTGAGAGAGACGCCTGACGGCTTCTCCCGTGTTGGTGCAGTCGATAGATGGCGGGCACGAGGTGACGGGAGTCTAAGGTCTGCAAGTGCCACGGTGCGCTGATTTTCGGGCGCGACGCAGTGCCGAAACGCCACCGTGCAGAGTTGGTGCGCATGGATCTCTGGCGCGCAACTCGCCGCATGGGGCTCTTGATCAAACGAGAGTCCAAGCGCGTTCGACGGACTGGCTGGGAGCGGCGGCAGCATAAGGGAGGGCAGGTCAGCATTCCCAAGCATCGTGTCCTCTATCATCCCAGGAGGAGAGCGCCTCCAAGAGGGCTCCCTCACACCATGACACTCTAGCTGCTTGTCCATTTCGGTATGCAACTGTGACAGCTGTGGCAAGCACGACTGCTCGAACTACCTTATGTTGTGCCATACCCAAAGGTAGCCAATCGTTGATAAGCCTGTGGGATCAGACCGTGACACGTACGCTGGGCGTGCATCACTCGCGCTTGATAGCCAATAACGAATGTGGCTTGACAAGCAGGCCGCTACACTGACGCCCACACCCGCCAACGCATTCCCAATCATGTCTTGCTCAGTACAAGGCAATGCGGCACTGCTGTTCTTTCCGGCAAAGTGCCTGGAGGATGTGCCGTTCGGCAAGCATGTCGACCACGGCATTCCGGGTCTCGTGCGTATCAAAGATAGTGCGCTTCTTGGCGTCCGTCCAAGAGTGGTCGATCACAATACCACGCACGTTATCAAGCCGCAGCGCTTCACGCTCCACAAGCTGCTTGATGCGGTGTGGTGTACCCACGGCAATGGGCGTGGGCTGCGCCCGGAGCCACTCGTCCTGAGCCTCGAGCTTAAAGTGGCGCGCAAACAGCTTGGCAACAGTGGGGCGCGGCGCAGATGGTTTTGCGTCGCCCGTTGCTCGTTTCTGGCGCTTCGGAGCACGCTCCTCCGCATCGCCGCCGTCTCCGGGGACCAGCGTGCGCACGGCTCGGGCGAGATCTGCAGCACGCTGTGCGTTGCCGGTGATGATGAGCACGAGCGGCGCTCCGTGCTGCTGCATGCACGGCGCGTTGGTATCGAGCGCTGCACCAGTAGCAATATCTGCGGGTCAGCAACATCCAGCTAGTTTGCGTGCTTACATTCGCGGATGAACTGAGCCAGGTGCTCCAGCGTCCGCGCCGGCGCAAACGCGTACGTCTCCAGCAGCATGGCGTCCTGCACGCGGATCTCCTGCATCTCGAGGGCACTCAGCTTAGGAAAGACCTGCTGCTGCTGCGCGCAGAGAAAGTCGGCTTGGAGCGCCGCTGGCTGCTGCACCACCGACTTTTCCGCCTCGGTTACCTCGTGCATTTCCGCAGCGCGCTTGCGGCGCTGTGCCTTTTGCCTCTCGCGGCGCTTGCGCTTCTTATCCGCAGCGCGGTCCTCTGGCGTAGCTTCGGCGCCCTTGGGCGCCTGCTGCGTCTCCTCGTCAGAGTGTGCAACGAGCTGCTCGTCCAGCAGCAGGCCGTCGTCCAGCTCGTCCGCCATAGTGGAGCCGTGCGTACGGCGGCAGGCGCGCCGAAAAAAATTGGGCACCCAGCGTATTTTTAGTCATCGCGTGGCCGTGTGCCGGGCGGCGCGACGCGTCTCAGGCTAGCAACGACCATGGTGAAACGGAGCGCCACGGGGTCCAAATTCCCCATTGCGCGCATCAAGCGCATCATGCAAGCAGACGAGGACGTGGGCAAGGTGGCGCAGGCGACGCCTGTCGTCATCTGTACGTGCGGGGTGTGTCGAACACGTGGCTAACGGATGCAGCCAAGGCCCTGGAGCTATTTATGCAGGACATTGTCGAGAGCGCCGTGACGAACACGCGGAGCAGCGGAGGGAAGCGTGTTTCCGCATACCATCTGTGTGTACATGCGGTGCGGATCCCCGCTGACCCAGCAGGAAGCGCGCGATCGAGGGTAACGAGACGTTCGACTTCCTCAAGGACATTGTGGAAAAGGTCGCGGACCCGGTGGCCAGCGGCGAGACTGGGCCCCGCGGCGGGAAGCGGCGAAAGGTAGCCAAGGCGGAGGCGACCGAGGAAGCGCAGCCCTCGGGGCCGGCGGAGCCTGCGGAGCCCGCGGCCGACGGCGGGGAGGGCGAGGAGGAGTAATCTACACGAGCGCCGCCCAAATGTCCGCTAGGCCCCACAATCGCCGATTTCCGCTCCCTTGTGTAGTGACGTTGCGCCATGCTGACTAAATACCACCACGCGCGCCGGGCGGTTTTTTATCCCATTTGCCCGTGCTCAAAAAGTTCTTTCCCTGGCGCTCCTTGGTGGGATCTTTGTAGGCACCTGGTCCTGGGATCCACTAGCGTTCACCGCCGCGCCAAGGAAGAATCAGGAAAGCCAGACATGCCAGGCGCGGATTCGATGCCTTCTGTGTCGCCGGCCGGTGGCCAGGATGCTGCTGGCGCTCCGGCAGCGGCGGCGCCGGACGCTATTCCTCCTTCACTGCGCTCGGCGCTTGCGGACAATGTGCCGAGCCGTTCCCCCTCGCCGGCGCCGCCTGCGACGTCGTCGCCTGTGTCGCAGCTTGAGGCGCCCAGCATGGTGCTCGAGCTTGCGGACGGCACGCAGTACCAGGGCGTGAGCTTCGGTGCTGAGGGCAAGTCCATTTCTGGCGAGTGCGTGTTCCAGACGGGCATGGTCGGCTACGTCGAGTCCCTGACGGACCCGTCGTACGAGGGCCAGATCCTCGTGCTCACCTACCCGCTCGTCGGCAACTACGGCGTGCCCGCACGCCCGAACGGCGAGACGGTACCGCGGCTGGCGGCGCCGTTTGAGTCGGCACGCATCCACGTGGCCGGCCTGGTCGTCGCCTACTACAGCCACGACTTTAGCCACTACCTCGCTGCGAGCGGGCTTGGCGACTGGCTGCGCGAGAACGGCGTGCCGGCGGTGTACGGCATCGACACCCGCGCGCTGACCAAGCGGATCCGCAGCAAGGGTAGCATGCTCGGCCGCCTCCTGGCGCCGAACCCGCAGGCGCCGCTGCGCCAGGCGGTGGGCGGCGAGCTGGACCCCGCGGCCAACTGGCGCGCGCGCTTCATCGATGTGCCCTGGCACGACCCGAACCACGACAACCTGGTGGCCCGCGTCTCCTGCGAGCAGCCGGCGCTGTACACCCCGGCGGACACGGCGCCGGCCGGTCTGCGCACGGCGAACGCGGCGCCGCTGCGGCACCCGAGCGGCCGCCCGCTGCGTGTGCTTGCGCTGCACATGGGCATGAAGCTCAACCAGGTGCGCTGCTTCACCACGCGGGGCGTGGAGCTCAAGGTGGTGCCGTGGGACTATGCGTTCGACGACCCGGCGGTGGAGCAGGAGCCGTACGACGGTCTGTTCATCTCGAACGGCCCCGGCGACCCGACCATGTGCGCCGCGGCCGTGGAGCGGATCCGCGGCATGCTGCAGCGCAGCGTGGAGAAGGTGGTGCCCATCTTCGGTATCTGTCTGGGCCACCAGCTCCTGGCGCTCGCCGCCGGCGCGCAGACCAAGAAGATGAAGTTTGGCAACCGCGGACAGAACATCCCGTGCACGGACCAGCAGAGCGGGCGCTGCTACATCACCTCGCAGAACCACGGGTACGCGGTGGACAGCGCGTCGCTCCCGGCGGACTGGGCGGAGCTGTTCGTGAACGCGAACGACGGGAGCAACGAGGGCATCTACTGCCGCACCCGCCCCTTCTTCAGCGTGCAGTTCCACCCCGAGAGCACGCCGGGCCCCCGCGACACCGAGTTCCTCTTCGACGTGTTCCTGCTCCGCGTGCTCGAGTGCGCCACCGGCGGCGCGGCGAGCTCGGCGGCGCGGAGCTCGCCGGTGGCGCTGCCGCCCGCGCCGACGCCGCCGGCGGCGCGCGTCTCGATGCGCAAGGTGCTGGTGCTCGGCTCGGGTGGGCTGAGCATCGGGCAGGCGGGCGAGTTTGACTACAGTGGCTCGCAGGCGATCAAGGCGCTGCGCGAGGAGGGCATCTACACCATCCTGGTGAACCCCAACATCGCGACGATCCAGACGTCCACGGGCCTGGCGGACAAGGTGTACTACCTGCCGGTGACGCCCGAGTTTGTGCTCAAGGTGCTGCAGTACGAGCGGCCGGACGGCATCTTCTGCACCTTTGGCGGGCAGACGGCGCTGAACGTGGGCATTGCGCTCAAGGACGAGCTGGACAAGCTGGGGGTGCGCAACCTCGGCACGCCGATCGACACCATCATCACCACCGAGGACCGCGACATGTTCGCGCGGGCGGTGGCCGAGATCGGCGAGAGCTGCGCGCCGAGCGCCAGCGCGAACAACTGGGACGAGGCGCTCGCCGCGAGCCGGCAGATCGGGTTCCCGGTGATTGTGCGCGCCGCCTACGCGCTCGGCGGCCTCGGCTCGGGCTTTGCGCACGACGAGGCGGAGCTGCGGCGGCTGTGCCACGCCGCGTTCGCCAACAGCCCGCAGGTGCTGGTGGAGAAGAGCATGCGGGGCTGGAAGGAGATCGAGTACGAGGTGGTGCGCGACTGCCGGGACAACTGCATCACGGTGTGCAACATGGAGAACTTTGACCCGCTCGGGGTGCACACGGGCGACTCGATCGTGGTGGCGCCGAGCCAGACGCTGAGCGACGAGGACTACAACATGCTGCGCACCACGGCGGTGAACGTGGTGCGGCACCTCGGCGTGGTGGGCGAGTGCAACATCCAGTACGCGCTGAACCCGCTGAGCCGGGAGTACTGCATCATCGAGGTGAACGCGCGTCTCTCGCGGTCCAGTGCGCTGGCCAGCAAGGCGACGGGCTACCCGCTCGCCTTCGTGGCGGCCAAGCTCGGGCTGGGCATCCCGCTCAACGAGCTGCGGAACAGCGTGACGCGGGAGACGTGCGCGTGCTTTGAGCCGAGCCTGGACTACGTGGTGACCAAGATCCCGCGGTGGGACCTGCGCAAGTTCATGCGGGTGAGCTCCAAGCTCGGGAGCAGCATGAAGAGCGTGGGCGAGGTGATGAGCATCGGGCGCACGTTCGAGGAGAGCCTGCAGAAGGCGATCCGGTCCATCGACGTCTCGTTTGACGGGTTCGGCAAGAACGACTACGCGCTGCCCGAGGAGACGGACGAGGAGCTGGTGAACCCGACGGACAAGCGCATCTTTGCGATCGCCAACGCGATGGCGGGCGGCTACTCGGTGGACAAGATCCACGCCATGTCCCACATCGACCGGTGGTTCCTCAACAAGCTCAAGGGCATCATCGACGCGGCCACCGCGCTGGAGCACAACGGCGCCGCGCAGCTGCCCGCCGGCCTGCTGCGCCGCGCCAAGCAGCTGGGCTTCTCCGACCGGCAGATCGCGCGGTGCGCGGCGAGCGCCGAGCTCGCGGTGCGGCGCCGGCGGCAGGAGCTCGGGATCGCGCCGTTCGTGAAGCAGATCGACACAGTGGCCGCCGAGTTCCCCGCGCAGACCAACTACCTGTACACGACGTACAACGCGGTGGAGCACGACATCTCGTTCGAGGACAAGGGCGTGATGGTGCTGGGCTCCGGCGTGTACCGGATCGGCTCCTCGGTCGAGTTCGACTGGTGCGCGGTGCGTGCGATCCGCACGCTGCGGGAGCACGGATACAAGACGGTGATGGTGAACTACAACCCCGAGACGGTGAGCACGGACTACGACGAGGCGGACCGGCTGTACTTTGAGAACATCTCGCTCGAGACCGTGATGGACATCTACGAGCTGGAGCAGTCCTCGGGCGTGATCATCTCCATGGGCGGGCAGACGCCGAACAACATCGCGCTGCCGCTGCACCGGCAGGGCGTCAAGGTGCTCGGCACCTCGCCCGAGATGATCGACATGGCCGAGAACCGGTACAAGTTCTCCCGCATGCTCGACCGGATCGGCGTGGACCAGCCCATGTGGAAGGAGCTCTCGAGCCTGGAGGACGCGCACGCCGCCTGCGCGCGCTTCGGCTTCCCCGTCCTGGTGCGCCCGTCGTACGTGCTGAGCGGCGCGGCGATGAACGTGGTGTACTCGGCCGAGGACCTCTCGAGCTACCTCTCGCAGGCCGCCGCGGTGAACCGGGAGCACCCCGTGGTGATCACCAAGTACCTCGAGGGCGCCAAGGAGATCGAGATGGACGCGGTCGCCAAGGACGGCAAGATGGTGATGCACTACATCTCGGAGCACGTGGAGAACGCCGGGGTGCACTCGGGCGACGCCACGCTGATCCTCCCGCCGCAGGACCTCGAGGAGGAGACCGTGCGGCGCATCGAGGTGGCCACCAGCAAGATCGCCGCCTCGCTGCACGTCACGGGCCCCTTCAACATCCAGTTCATCGCCAAGAACAACGAGATCAAGGTGATCGAGTGCAACGTGCGCGCCGCGCGCTCCTTCCCCTTCGTGAGCAAGGTCACGGGCGTCGACGCGATCCAGATGGCCACCTGCGCCATCATGGACCTGCCGCTCGAGCCGTACCCGAAGCTGGAGCTCCCGGCGCACTACGTGGGTGTCAAGGTGCCGCAGTTCAGCTTCAGCCGCCTGGCGGGCGCCGACCCGATCCTCGGCGTGGAGATGGCGTCCACCGGCGAGGTGGCGTGCTTTGGCCGCAACAAGTACGAGGCGTACCTGCGTGCGATGCTCGCCTCGGGCATCCGCCTCCCGACGAACAATGTGCTGCTCAGTGTGGGCAGCTTCAGCGAGAAGCAGGAGCTGCTCCCGTCCGTGCGCACGCTCCATGCGCTGGGGTACACGCTCTACGGCTCCTCGGGCACCGCCGACTTCTACTCGGAGAACGGCATCCCCGTGGTGCACCTCGAGGCGCTGCCGGAGGACGACGACTGGCGCGACGACAGCGGCAAGTCGAGCTACTCGCTGCTCACCCACCTCACGCAGGGCCTCAGCTCCCTGTTCATCTCGCTGCCCAGCAAGAACAAGTACCGCCGCCCCGCGTCGTACATGTCGATGGGCTACCGTGCGCGCCGCCTGGCGATCGACCGGAGCATCCCGCTGATCACCAACGTGAAGAACGCCAAGCTGTTCATCGAGGCCCTCGCCGTGCACCGCAAGCAGGGCAGCACCTTCACCGTGCTCCCGATCGACGCCAAGACAAGCCACCTCACCCACACCTTCCCCGGCCTGGTCGACACCCAGGCGTTCCTGCCCACGCTCGGCCGTGGCGTGAGCGGCGAGCAGGTGGCGGCCTACACGAGTGCCGCGCTGCAGGGCGGCTTCACCAGCGTCCTGCTGCACGCCGCGGGCGCCGCCGAGGCCATCCGCGAGGACGCCGCGCTGAGCGCCGCGGAGCGCGCGCTCGAGGGGCAGTGCCGCTGCGACGTGTCGCTCACGCTGCTTGCCTCGCCGGAGCACGTGCACGCCTACGCGGAGCTGGCGCCCCGGGTGCGTGCGCTCTTCGTGTCCTTCTCGGGCGCGGCGCAGGAGCAGAGCACGCAGCCGGCGGTGGTGGCGAGCTACTTCGCGCACTGGCCGGCCGAGAAGCTCATCGTGACGGACGCGAGCGGCGCGGACCTCGCCTCCGTGCTGCTGCTCGCCAGCCTGCACAACCGCACGCTGCACGTGACCGACGTGCGCTCCCGGGACGACATTGAGCTGATCGCGCTGAGCAAGGCCAAGGGGCTCCAGGTGACGTGCGACGTGGCGGTCTACTCGCTCTTCTTCAGCACGGACATGTACCCGTCGGCGACGTGCCTGCCGAGCGCCGCGGACCAGGCCGCCCTCTGGGCGCACCTCGCCTCCATCGACGCCCTCGCGGTGGGCAGCACCGCCTACCGGCTCGCGGAGCAGCTCGGCCACCCGCCGCCGCTCGCCGCGGGCGTGCGCGAGGCGGTGCCGCTCCTGCTCAACGCCGTGGACGAGGGGCGCCTCTCGCTGGAGGACATGCATGCCAAGATGGCGACCAACCCCCGCAAGATCTTTGGCATCCCGCCGCAGCCCGACACCCATGTCGAGGTGGAGGTGGACCGCCCCTCTCCGCTGGTCTCGCGCGCCGAGGGCTGGTCCCCGCTCGCGGCGAGCGTGCTGCGCGGCACGGTGCACCGCATCGTCTGGCGCGGGCAGACCACCGTGCTGGACGGCGACGTGGTGTGCGACCGTGCGCTGGGCGCCAACGTGAGCGCGCTCGAGGTGGCGGGCGCCGCGCCGGCGCCGGCGCCCGCCACGCCCGCGGCGGCGCCGGCGGCCACCCCGCCGTGCTCGCCCAAGGGCAAGCTCGGGCAGCGGCTGGACCCGCGCATCAACGTGGGCGGCGGCGCGCTCAAGCCGCTCACCCCCGTGCCTGCGCGGGAGGCCGAGGAGCCCGCCGCGGCGCCGCTGCCGCCCTCGGTCTCCCCGCCGCTCGCCGTGCAGCTGTACCACCGGAACCTCTCCCGGCGGCACATCCTCTCCGTGAAGCAGTTCGGCCGGGACGACCTGCATGCGCTGTTTGCCGTGGCGCAGGAGATGCGCTTCCACGTGGAGCGCTACGGCATGCTCGACGTGCTGCGTGGCCGCGTGATGTGCACGCTCTTCTTCGAGGAGTCCACGCGCACCTCGGCGTCCTTCGAGGCGGCCATGGCCCGCTGCGGCGGGCAGGTGATCACGGTCAACACGCTGCGCAGCTCCGTGGCCAAGGGCGAGACGCTCGCGGACACGGTGCGTACCCTCGGCTGCTACGGCGACGTGATTGTGCTGCGGCACCCCGCGGTGGGCAGCTCCCAGGAGGCGGCCAAGTTCTCCCCGGTGCCGATCCTCAACGCGGGCGACGGGATCGGCGAGCACCCGACGCAGGCGCTGCTCGACGTCTTCACCATCCGCGAGGAGCTCGGCACGGTGAACGGGCTCACCGTGACGCTGGTGGGTGACCTCAAGAACGGGCGGACCGCACACTCGCTCGTGCGCCTGCTGTGCCTCTACGGCGTGACGCTCAACTACGTGAGCCCCGCCTCCCTCGCGATGCCGCGTGAGGTGGTGCGCGACGTGGGCAAGACGGGCCTCAACCAGTACGAGACCACCAACCTGGACGACGTGATCGGCAGCACCGACGTGCTCTACGTCACCCGCGTCCAGAAGGAGCGCTTCGCCTCCGTGGAGGAGTACAACGCGGTCAAGGGCAGCTACGTGATCGACAACGACGTGCTCGCCCGCGCCAAGCCGGACACGATCGTGCTCCACCCGCTGCCCCGCGTGGACGAGATCGACCCCGAGGTGGACTTTGACATCAAGCGTGCGGCCTACTTCCGGCAGATGCGCTGCGGCCTGTTTGTGCGCATGGCCCTGCTCGCCATGGTGCTCCAGTCGAGCGCCTAGTCTGTCTGGAAGACATCCCGTGGCACTCCCCGCCCGATTCATTTGGTAGAAATCCCTAGCGGTACTCATCCCTATTCACCGGCCTAGTCCTCGCCGCCAGGCGCGGTGCTCCGCCCCACGCCGGCAGCCCGCCCGCCATGCCCGCTGGAGCGCCGCCGGGTGCCACAGGGTGCCACGGCGCCCCCCTGAGCGCCTGCTTCTCGCGCAGAAATCACTAGCGGTACTCGATCCCTATTCACTGACCAGGCCCTAACCCCGCGAGGCGCGGTACTCGGCCTCCACCGTGGTGGCCACCCCCGCCATGTCCGCCTGGAGCGGCTCGAGGGCGGCCACCGCGGTGCGGTGGAACTCGAGCTGCGCATGCACAAACTCGGCGAGGCTCTTGATCGGCTCGGGGTTGTCCAGCACGTTCTTCATCAGGCTGATGGCCTCCTCGGTGGCGCTCACCAGCCGGTCCTCGGCCTGCTCCACCTCGCTCCGGTAGTGCTCCAGCTTGGAGCTGGCGCCGCCCGTCTCGGCGTTCTTGAGCGCCTGGCGCCAGCTGTCGAGGTGCAGCCGCGAGTCACGCACCGACTGGCGCGCCTTCATCGCCAGCTGGATCTGCGCGCCAAACGCGTTCCAGACCAGGATAAAGTTCTGCACGATCGCGTGGTCCTGCGACAGGCGCGCGCCGCCGATCTTGTCCTGCACCACGGCAAACTTTTGCAGCAGCTCGCTGAGCCGCGCCTCGGCGGTCGGCGCGTCCGCGCCGCCCTCGGTCGGGTACGTCGCGCTGCTCGCGCCCAGGTCGATCGCCGCACTCGCCGCGCTCCGCGAGAGCGCGTGGTGCAGCGTGCGCGGCGGGTTCTCGGGCGCGCTGGTCGCCTGCACCTGGCCCAGGTTCGTGTTCTTGGCAGCGGCCGCCGCCCAGCTCGAGAGCGTGTGCCCGATCGTCTGCGAGGCGTGCGTGAACGACTCCTGCAGGTGGTTCGGGTAGTCGTACGTCTCGCTCTCGTACGTGCGCGCGGTGCGCATCATCGCCGTGTGCGCCGCCTTGACGGCGTCCACCCGCTGCTCGAGCTGCTTGTACTCGTCCGGCAGCTCGGTGATATCGTGCGCGTTCCCAAAGCGCTCGCGCGCCTGCTGGTTGAGCGTGCCGAAGCGCTCCGTGAGCTTCTGGCCCAGCGGGCCCACGCTCGACGTCATCTTCTTCCAGTGCTCCATATTCCCAATGCTACTGATGCGGTGTTGGCAGAGCGGGGAATCGCAGATCCGTGCGGCCGAAAAGGCGGCGCACGTGGCACTTTTGCGTGGCGCGGCGGAAGTGGCCACCAGGTGGCGGCATCGTGCGTGGCGCGCACCGCGGTCGCTGGCGAGCAGGCGCCGGCGCGCAGGATGGGGATAGAGCGTATAAAGTGTATGGTGCCGTGCCGGCCATGGTGCGGGGCACCGGCCTCTTGTATCTAGCGCACTGCCAGGCCGTTGCGTCGGCGCAGGCGAGCGCCCAAGCCACTGCGCCGCCTTCCGGGCCGTGCGGCCACCGTCTACGTAGCCTATCTGTGCCCGCAGCTCGCAGAGCCACTGCCTTAGCGCTCTTCCTAGCCGTGATGCCCAGCCCGCCGGCCGGCGCAAATCTGGGCTGCGAATCCCTCGCTCAAGTGCGCATGTGGAGGGGATTCACGCGCCCATCGCCGCTACGCCAGCGCTCAGCGCCATGCTGTATCAGCAGGATGAAAAGGTGCTGTGCTTCCACGGCCCGCTCATCTACCAGGCCAAGGTATGCACCGCGGTGTCCGGGGCGCTGCTCACCCCTAGATTCTGAACGCGGAGGACTGGCAGGGCAAGGAGAACCGCGACGGAGCGTCGGGGCCGCACTACCTCGTGCACTATCAGGGATGGAAGAAGACGTGCGTGGCCCACCCCGCCACCGCGCCGCTGACCCAGCAGATGGGACGAGTGGGTGCCGCAGGAGCGCCTGCTCAAGTTTAACGACGAAAACATTGCGAAGCAAAAAGCGCTCGTCGACGCGCGCAAGGCGGAGGCGGCCGCGGCGACCGCCGCCAAGAACGCCGCCGCAGATGCGAGCGCCGCGCGCGCGCGCGCAGACTCGCGGAAGACGCCCGCGAGCAGCTCCGCGGCGCGCGGGACCAAGCGCGGGCGCGAGCCGGACGCGGACGAGGGAGAGCGCCGCCCCGAGATCAAGCTCAATGTGCCCGACGCGCTCAAGGTGCAGCTCGTGGACGACTGGGAGAATGTCACGCGCAAGGAACAGCTGGTCCCGCTGCCGCGCAAGCCGAACGTGAAGGAGATCCTGAACGAGTACGCCGAGTACTACGCGTCGTCGCCCGCACGCAAGAACGCAGCTCGGCCACGCTCCCCCGCCGTGCTGCACGAGGTGCTGGCGGGGCTCAAGCTCTACTTTGACAAAAGCCTCGCACACAACCTGCTCTACCGGTTCGAGCGCCCACAGTACGTGGAGCTGCGGAAGCGCGCCGGGCCCAAGATGGGCGACGGCGACGTGGAGGCCGAGGTCGCCGCCGCACTCGCCAAGGCCGGCCGCTCGTCCGAGAAGAGCGCCCGACGGAGCAGCACGGCGGACGACGCCGAGGCGTCCAGCGGGCTCGAGCTCGAGGCGAGCGAGATCTACGGCGCCGAACACCTGCTGCGACTCTTTGTGAACTTGCCAGGCATCATCGCGCACACCAGCATGGACGCCGAGTCCGTGGCGCTCCTCCGCGAGCACCTTACCGAGTTCCTCCAGTACGTCGCCGCGCCCGCAACCACGCACTGACCAGCAGGTTCCTCGCCAAGGAGCAGTCACGCCTGTTTGTGCGCGAGTACGAGGAGCCTAGCCCCACGTACCAGCGCTATAGTGCCATGTAGGCCGGCACCGCCCCCGGCTGCCACACCGCCATCCCCGCTAGCGCCGCCCTCCACCCACGCGTGCAGCGCGCGCAACCTTCCCGCGACTCGGCCGAGAGGCGTCGCAGAGGAGGCGGGCCGAGCGCGTGCTTGTTGCTTCCCAACAACGGCGGTGGCGATGAACGTGCAGCAGGAGGTGAACCAGCCGCGGACGCCCGCCACGGACAGCCGAGCGCTGCAGAGCTTGATAAAGGCTGAGAAGGCGTATGTGGACGACCTGTTCCAGGCGACGTCCTCTGCGCGCTCCGCGGCCTCCTCGCTGCTCGCGTGGGGTATGAGCGAGACGCCCGATCTGGAGCATGCCTCCGAGACCGTCACCCGCTGGCTCGAGGAGGTGGCGCGTGCGCAGACCACGCACGCGCAGGCGCTCGAGGGCTACCGCGCCGCGCTCAAGGACATGCTCGACCGGGAGCAGGCGATCCGCGCCATTGTGCGCGACCGCGACATCCTGCTCAACCGGGTGATCAAGGCAAGCAAGAAGAAGCTCTCCCGCCGCGAAATGGTCAACGGCGAGGAGGAGCACCAGGGCCGGCTCGGCGAGGTGCAGCGCGAGCTGCATGCCTGCGAGCAGGTGCTCGCCAACGAGACGACCGCCCTGATCGGCGTTAAGCGCCGTGCCTTCAAGGAGGCTTTCACCATGCGCATGCGCAGCCTCGGCGACACGGGCGCGGTCATGATGGACTCGGCGCGCGCGGTGATCACCTACCTGGACAAGTTCGACGCGAACCTGCCCATCGCGCCGCCGCAGCCGACGCCCTTCCCCTCGGAGCTCGTCGAGGGCGAGCCGGTCGGCGCGATCAGCGAGCCGCAGCTCGAGGAGCGCGGCGAGCAGGCGCTCCCCCCGGTGCCCACGGAGCCGGAGCCGGAGCCCGCGCCGCGCCGCCAGCCGGTGCGTCAGGTGGTGCATGAGCCGGCGCACGAGCCCGAGCCGGACCACACGCTCCTGCGCCAGCGCTCCTCCAGCGCGCTGGCCACCAGCACGCCCAGCAAGGCGGCGCCGGTCAAGCGCAGCACCACGAGCGCGCGCCGCTCGCGCCGCGCGAGCGACTCGTTCCGCGGGATGGACCTGCCGTCCGTGCCTGGCGGCGTGCCGAGCGCGCCTAAGCTCAACCTGGACAACGGCGGCTCCGTGCTGCCCTCCGTGCCCGGCGGCGTGCCGACCGCGCCGCGGGCGGTCGTGCACCGGTCGCATGCGGCGGACGACTCCTCGGACGAGGACATGCCCGTGTCGCGGCGCCGCGCCGCGGCGGTGCCGAGCGAGGACACCTCGCTGCCCGAGCAGTACCATCCGAACCGCAGGAACGGCTCCTTCCTGAGCCGCGTCTCGCACCTGTTCCGCTCCGAGCTCAAGGCGCAGCAGCCGCCGAGTGTGCTGGGCGGCGCGCGGTCGGAGAGTTTCCCGGGCCCCTCGCGCGGCGCCATGAGCCATCTGCGGGACGACAGCAGCGACGAGGAGCCGGGGCGCACGTTCATCCGGCACGAGCGCAAGCCGCAGGCGGATTCGCACCACTTCCTCGGCCTCGGCCACGGCCACGGCCACGGCCACAGCCAGCAGATGCACTCGAGCAGCTCGCTGCGCCGCTTTGGCGGCAGCGGCGCGGCGGACGCGCCGTCGGCGAATGACGACGCAATTGCCGCCGCGGCGCGCCGCAGCGTGATTGGCGAGGGCATCGCGAGCCGCCCGGCGAGCCGGCAGTCGGCGCCGACCCGCCCGGCGAGCACCGGCGGGAAGCGCCGGGTGCGCCGGCCGAGCAGCGAGCAGGGCGCCACCGAGATGGCCAAGGCCCGCTCGCAGAGCGCCGTGGGCGTGCCGAGCGGCTCCATGCCGCGCCGGTCCAGCACGGACAACGTGTCCACCACGGGGTCGGTCACCACCCGGCGCAAGCGCCACACGGCGAGCAGCGGCCCGCCGCCGGCGCCGTCCAGCTACTACGTGGGCTTCTCCAACAACCCGGCCAAGTTCGCCACGGACACCTGGGTGTCGAAGGCCGACCCCGAGTCGCTCTCGCGCTCCGAGGAGAAGCCGACCAAGGTCACCGGCAGGCCCAGCGCGCCGCCCTCGCGGGTCGGCTCCCTGAGCAAGCGCGCTTCGGCAGACGCGCACAGCGGCGCCGAGGCGCTCAGCCTCAGCATCGACAAGCGCCTCGACGGCAGCGGCCACCTGGACCTCTCGCTGCCCGCCGGCGAGGGCGTGCAGTCTGAGGGCATCGGCGCCGAGGCCGCCGACACGTACCGGGCCTTCCTCGCGCAGCCGAGCGGCAGCACGCTGCCAAGCGCCGACTCGTCGGGTCTGCTCGGCATGCTGGGCGCCAAGGTGGGCAGCACGGACAAGGAGACGGCCACGCCCGCTGTGCCCGCCGGCCCGAGCTCGCGCCCGTCGCAGACCGCGCTGCAGCCGGCGCTCCGCCCGCCGTCGCGTGCCTCGAGCGCCGGCTCCCACACTCAGAGCACCAAGAAGAGCGTGCGGATCAGTGCGCAAACCGCGCCTGAGCGTGCGGCGCCGGCGCCGCAGCCGGCCGCCGAGGACGAGGACGAGGAGGAAGAGGAGGAGCGGGCGCCCAACGGACGTGTGCGCTCCTCCTGGAGCACGCGCATCGGCCGCCACGCCGCGGACGACTCGAGCGACGAGGAGGAGGCCGCGGACGGCCTGCCTGGCGACCGCGATGCGTACATGAGCGCACGCAAGGCTTTCAACAGCGCAACGCGCCACTGGGGCGAGGCCACCGGCACCGTGCAGCCGCGCGCCAAGTCGAGCTCCGGCACGCAGCGCCGCAAGCGCACCAACGAAAGGGGCTACAACCCAGACATTCAGCTCCCGGCTGGTATGCAGACCCTTGCGCGCAGCCCCGGCTGGCACTAAGTCTGGGGCCACGCAGCAGGCTGCACACTCCTTGAGACGCTGCCTGTGCATATGAGATAGCACCGATCGTGCCTTTGCTTTTGGGAAACACGTCTAATACTAATTGAATAAGGCTTGACCGCTGGATTGACTATGGCGGGCAAAGTTCAGGCCGGCAGCGCCGGCAGGCCGCCGGCGCTCAGCGGACCGAGTGGCGAGTGCCGGCGCTGCGCTGGCCAACGCCGTCTGGCGTCGGCGCAGCCGACCAAAAGACTGGCTCTCGCTCGGCTTCGCCATAGGCGGAAGTTGCTTTTTGGCAGGCCGCCTTACTCGCTCGTGGCGAGCTGGCCAGCGGCGCGCTCCGCCGAGACACGGCGCACGTACGTCGCGCTCACAATGTTGAACGCCTCAAAGTAGCGCTCAAGGCACCGCTCCGTGCACGTCTGCTCGCGGCTGCTCAGGCTCGTGCCCGGCGACGGCACACACTTGGTGTAGCACTTCTCGGTCGCCTTGCTGATCAGCTGCTGCGCGTTGGCCATCGCCACCTCGGCGGAGACGCGCTTCTTGATCGCGTCCTTCTGCTCGGCAGACGACGCGCTCTTGTTCCCGGTGAGCGAAGACAGGTCCATCGTGGCGGCTCGCTACCGTTCGTCTGTCTCCTGCGTCCGGACGCCGCGGGCGGCGGTCACGTGACGTGCCCGCCGCTGGCCTAGCGCACGGAGCGCTCGCCTTGCCAGGCGTGGATGGCGACGTGGCTGCGGCGCAACGATGCTGCAGCAGCGCATCATCCGTGCGTGCCGCGGAGCCGCCGGTGTTAGCTGACCGAGCAGAGGCAGTCGCGGGCGCGTCCAAGGGATTTCTCCGGTACGCGTGTCGCCGCGCACGTGTCGAGGGCGAGCAGAACTTGTTGCGTGTGCTTCAGGATGAGCGCCGCGTTGCCGCGGGGCAGGGCGTCATGACTTGTGCGTGGCGACCCGCTGGCTATTTTGCGCTGACGGCAGACTGCAACCACATTTCCGTGCTGGACGAGCCGCTCATGTGGGGCACCCTCCCGTGGTGGACATTTCGGTCCCCGCGGACTACGCGCTGGACGCTGGGCGCCAGCGACATTATCTTTAAGAACGAGTATGTCGGCGCCGCGCCATGCCTCTGCTCACCGCAGGCTGTACCGCTGGTTTTTCAATCAGGGCCAGACGCTCGAGCTGTTCCGCGGCCAGGGGATATTTCAGCCGGCGCTCGATCAGGCGATCGAGAAGCTTAACGAGGGCAACTGGGTGCACATCTTCCCCGAGGGCGCCGTGAACCTGACCCGGTCCACGGCGATGCGCCGCTTCAAGTGGGGCATCGCACGCCTCCTGCTCGAGGCGCGCACCCTGCCGGTCGTGGTGCCTGTATGGCTCACAGGTACGTCTCCCACTGCCCAGCTCGTGCTCACCGCAGGCTTTGACCAGGTGATGCCCGAGCCACGCATGTATCCACGTGGCGTACCACGCGTAGGCGCGGATGTGTCCGTGTGCTTTGGGCCGGCGCTCGACCCGATCGAGCTTTCCGTGTACCGCGATACATACGCACAGCAGCGGGCAGCGCCGGACCCGGAAAAAGTGCCACTCCCACCGCTGTTCGACCTCGATACCCCCTCGGCGCACCTATACCCCGAGACGCGCGCCGCACTGCGCTCTGTCGATTCGCCTCCGTACGCAGCGCTGCGCAGTCGTCTGTCCGCCTACCTGCGGCGGAAGCTCCAGCTGCTCGGCGAGGAAATTCGACTGAGCCGCGGCCAAGGCCCCGGCGAGGGCGAATTGGTGCATCGGCCGCGCTTGTGCGGAACCGACTACAAGAAGACCACACCTACGTAGAAGAGGTAGGGCGCGGTGCCGACACAAGCTCCAGCACCTTGTTCAGCGGCAGCGTCTCGCTGCCGGCAGGCAGCGACGCCGCAGCGCTGAGTGATCGGGCCAGCGCGCCGTCGCTGTCCGCAAGGAGCGACTCGAGCTCGCCCGCGTCCGAGCGCGGCTCGGGCGCCGGCGCGCTCGGCGCAATGTGCATCCGCTGTAGCGGGCGGCCGAGGCGGGCGAGCGTGCCAAGCAGGCCGCCTGTCGCCGGGTCAACCACCTCGTGGCACACGTGCTCAAGCAGCGGCGTGGGAAGCGCGTCGACCCGCTGTGGCGGCGGCGGCGGCGGCGCAGCCGCCGGCGTCGCGGACGACGGCGTACCGCGCAGCTCCTCGCTCTCGCTCGCGCTGTGCTCGCCAGAAACGTCCATCACCACGCCGCCACTGGCGTCCGGCTCGCCATCCTCCTCCTTGATGACCGGCTCCGGCGGCGTGTCCAGCGGCGCCGGCTCCGCCAGCTCCGCAAACCGAGCGGCGCCCGAGGCAAACTCGGCGAGGCTGCGCGCCCAGGCGTGGCCCTGCACGCCGCCGTACACCGCCTCGACGAGCCGCTCGCTCTTGTGGGCGCCCTGCATGGTGAGCTGCAGCGGTGCTGGCAGCTGCTGCAGCGAGGTGCGCGGCACGAACTGCGCGGTGCGCGGGAGGCCAAGCGCGCGGTACGGCAGCGAGCGCAGCTGCTCCCGCAGCGCGTTGCCGAGCGCCGCGCCGCGCACGGTAGCATAGGAGCGGAGCGTCCCGTTTTCGCCGGTGGCGGCAAGGTACGCAGGCAGGTTCGCGTACAGCGCCACATCCGCCGCGTCCAGCAGGCGGTGCAAGTGCGGGCGGAAGAACGTCCAGTTACTCTCGTCACGCTCTTGCTCCAGCTCGCGCTCTCGCCGGTTGAGCCGCAGCCCGCCTGGCGACGATAGCTCCTGTGCGCTTTGGGCGCTCGGCGCCGGCCACGTGGACGGCAGCGCTAGCGGCGCCGCCTCCACCCCGCCAATCGCCAGCGGCTGTGGCGCACCCGGCACGGTAAACGGCTGGTCGCCCTCGCTCTCGGGCAGGGAGGTGCCGTCGAACGTGTGGCTCCAGTCTGTCTCGGCGCGCGCGGGCCGCGCGAGCGTCGCGGGGTACAGCGCGTCGGGATGGCCTGCGCGCACCGGCGGGAAAGACAGCCCGGCCTCGCTCTGCCCGGGCGTGCCCGCCTGCGGGTGTGTCAATGGCAGGTACCGCAGCGACTCGAGCGACGGGCGCAGCAGGGCGGTGCTCCCCATGTGCTGCGCCAGGAACTCGGGCACGTTCGCCAGGTGCTCGCTGTCGAGCGAGCCGTCCTCGGCGTAGACCCGGGCGGGAACTTCGGCGTCCTCGCTGGCGCCTGCCGCGGCCGCCGAGCCGGCCGTCTCAGCCGCGAGGAAGAACGGTGGGGGGCCGAGCCGCGGCTTGGGCTTGGCACGCGCACGCAGCGTGCACGCATTCTTGCCGGTGAGCGCGCTGGCAGGGATGCCTGCGTAAATAAGTGTGTGCCGGAAAACGGTCATATCCCGCGTCTCGCCGGCGATGCGGGGGATGGGCGCCGTAGACCGCATGCTCCCGATGCGTGCGGTGGACCGGGCCTCAGGCATCTGCGAGCCCTCGCGGGAGCGGGAGCCGTCGTCCGCGTCCGAGTCGGGCGCCTCGTCACCCCGCAGCCGCCGCCGCGCCGCTGTCCGCCGCCCAGCGCCCGTGCCGTCTGCATCGGGCAGAGCGTCGTCGTCTACGGCGCTCTGGCCCTCGCGCTCAATCGCACGGAGGCCCCACGACTCGAGTCGCTTGGCCGCCGTGTGGTAGACGGACGACGGCGGGTTGAATAGCTGTGCGTTTTGCGTCACCAGCAAAAAGTCGTGCTGGAACATGTCCATCGAGGTGTAGTAGCGCCCGTGGATGCGCCGCTCCATCGTGCCGAGGTCCATCGGGTGCGTGATCACATCCCGGTAGCCAGGCACCTCGTCTGCGTTCACGGGCTCCCAGAAGAACTGGTACGGGTCGCGTCGCTTGAACGCCGAGACGAGCGAGAGCAGCGCGGTGCTGAGCGGCTTGGCCCGCAGCTGCTTGACGGGCCGCTTCCGCTTGGTGCCAGCGGCCGGCGCCTCGGCGGGCGACGCGTCTGCCGGGGACGCCGTATCCGCCTGGGTATGGGGTATCTCGGCGCTCGCTTCAAGCGCACTGGTGGCCTCCGCACCGTCGCCCGACGGCGCATGCGCCCGGACGTGGCCGCCGCGCTTCAGCTTAATCTTGGGCCGGGGCGCCGCCTCGGCGCGCTGCGCCTCGTCCTCACTCGAGGAGCCTTCGTGCGAGCTGGCGCCCTCCCACGAGGCGTCGGAGGATGCCGCGTGGTCCGACAGCTCCGCCTCGGACGACGGCAGCGACGCACTCATCCGTTGCCCAAACGTTACACTGCAGCCATCTGCCGCCGCGGCGGCGACCAGCGCGCAGGTGCTTAGTCAGCGCCATTTTTCGCGCCGCTTTGCAGCCGCCATGCCTGAGCGCGCCGCGCCGCTTGACCGTGTGGGTGAGAGCGCTCTGTCGACTTCCGGCTGTGTGCGCCGCGCCACAGCGTCCACGACTGCCACAGCTGAGCATGGCGTACATTGACAAGCCGCGCTTCCACAAGCCGACGCACCCGGCGCGGGCCAAGCCGCGCCCGGCGGACACGCTTATGGAACCGAGCGGCGACGTGCCGCGACTTGCGCTTCTGCGCTCCGCCGCGGTCCCTGCTGACGCGCCGCCGCTCCAGTCGCACGCGCAGGCGGGCGTCGAGCTGCAGGAGCGCGCGGAGCACTCGCCCGAGGAGCGCGAGATGCAGCGGCGTGAGCAGCTTGCGTGGCTCGAGCGTGCAAAGAGCGCGCTCCGCAAAGAGATCCCGCTGCTCGGCGTGCGCGTGCCGGCGCGCGCGTGCGGCGCGCTCGCCGCGCACCCCGCGGTGAAGGAGCACGTGTTCCGCTCGCCGCGCACGAAGCACATCCGGCCGGACCCCGACGGCGACGCGTCGTTCCGCTCGCTGCAGCTCGGCGTGCAGAACGCTGAGCAGCTTGACGACGCGGCGCAGGCCGCGATCCGCGAGGCGGGCGGCGAGCTCGTGCCGCTGCCGGTGGTGCTTGACTGGGACTACTGGAGCGTGGATCAGATCCTGCGCGCCGTGCTGCCGGACGAGCTCGAGGAGGGCGCGCCGAGCGCCTTCTCCGTGGTGGGGCACCTCGTGCACGTGAATTTGCGCGAAGAGTACCTGGCGTACCGGTACTTGATCGGGCAGGTGATCCTCGACAAGACACCGCGCGCCCGCACGGTGGTGAACAAGCTCGACACGATCGACAGCGAGTTCCGCGTATTTGCGATGGAGCTGCTGGCCGGCGAGCCCGAGTACCACGCCGAGGTGTCCGAGTCCGGCTGCCTGTTCCAGCTCGACTTCCGCAGTGTGTACTGGAACAGCCGGCTGCACACGGAGCATGCGCGCCTGATTGACCAGTTCCAGCCGTTCCAGGTGGTTGCCGACGTCATGGCCGGCATCGGCCCGTTTGCCGTGCCTGCCGGCAAGAAGCGCTGCTACGTGCTGGCGAACGATTTGAACCCAAGCTGCTACGAAAGCCTAAAGGGAAATACGGAGCGGAACCACGTGGCCACCCGGGTCGCTCCCTACTGCATGGACGGGCGCGCCTTTATCCAGGAGGCCGTCCAGCGCTGCTGGGACGCCGCGTACCCCGGCGCGGTGCCCGGCAGCGAGCTGCAGAGCGCGCGGCAGCGCCGCAAGGCCGTGCGGCAGCGCGCTGCGGGCGACCGGGAGCCGCCGGCGCCGCCGGCGCGGCGCTCGCGCCGGCTCGTGGACCACTTTGTGATGAACCTGCCGGCGAGCGCGCTCGAGTTCCTCGACGCGTACCGCGGCGCGTACACGCGGCTCGCTCAGCGGGTCGGCCGCGAGGCGGTGCTGGCCGAGATCCACGCACGGGCGCAGGATCGCGGCGATGGCGACGCCGTCGAGCCGCTGCCCATGGTGCACGTGCACTGCTTTACCAAGGAGATCGAGGCGGCGGCGCCCGACATCTGCAAGCGCGCGAGCGCGGCACTTGGGCTGCCGGCGCACGAGGCGCTCGTGCCGCCCGGCGAGCGGAACGCGACGCCGGACCTGTCCCTGCACCTCGTGCGCTCCGTGGCGCCGAACAAGGACATGTACTGCCTGAGCTTCCGCCTGCCCGCGAGCGTGCTCTTTGCCGACGCGTGATGTGCTGTGCACAGAAAGGGTGCGTCAGAGCACCGAGGACTCGGAGTCGAGCACGCTGAGCCGCAGATCCAGGATGCCCTCCCGGGTCTCGAGGATCTCGGCGATCTCCTCCGGCGGCTCGTCGCCGATGTCCTTGGCGCGCTGCCAGCGCTCCATGCGGGTAAGCCCCATGCACGGGCCGAATCTGCTGGTGAGCGTGCTGTCGAAATGCCTCGCCGATACCCACGTAGGATTCAAATCAAAGACCCGCAGGATATGGTCGATCCGGGACATGCCCTCGCTGTGGACTGCACGTCAGTGTGGGCGCACAGGCGGCCGACGCACTTGGCGGGTACTCCATCTGCTTCTGCGTCTCCTTCCAGAGCCGGTCGTACCGCCGGTCGTTCACGTTCAGGTGCGGGCGGCCCTCGGCCTCGCGCAGCAGCTCCTTGGGGTACGTGCGCTCCGGCGGCTCGCCCACCGGCTCGGGCGCCTTGGGCGCCGCAGCAGGCTCGGACTTGACCGTGCCCGCCTTCCCGCCCGCACGCGCCGCCGCGCCGCGCGCCTTGCCGCTGGTGAGGCCCAGCCGGTTGCCCGTCTTGGCTGCCGGCGCCATGGCGGAGTTGGTCGAACGCCACCACGGGCCCAGGTGGAGGTGGATGTTGGATCATCACGTGCCGGGCCGAGGCGCCAGCGCCGGCACGGCGGTGTGGAGGCGGTGCAGTGACCCAGGGCGCCTCGAGCTTTACGGCGTTGCGGTGCACAACACGATGCAGGGCTGGAACGACGTGCCCAACGTGAGTGCCGGCGCAGGCGCCAAGGCTGGCGGCTCGCCCGCGGCGCGTGCGGGGCGCGCCGGCGCGGCGGAGCTCGAGAGCATGACGCCCGCCGAGCGCCGGGAGCACTCCCGGCAGCACTCCAATATCCATGCACGCAACCTCTCGGCGTTCTTCCCGCGGCCCGGCACGGAGGCCGAGGCCGAGTACGACGCGGCCGCCGTGCAGCGGGAAGACGCGAAACCGGCGCCGCTTGCCACCATATCCGAGCAGCCGGCGGGTGCGACGCTGGCGCCGTCCGCGGCGCGGCGCAATGCGCGGAATGTGCGGCGGCAGAGCTACCTGATGACCGACGCCGCGGGCAACACGACCATCGAGACGCGGCTGCCGAGCGGCGCGCCACACGCGGGGCAAAACCTGCTATCGCCCGAGTTCATCGGCACGCCCTCCGACGGCCGCTCGCCGTCCGCGTCGTGGACCGCGCTGCCATCGCGCGCGGCGTCCGAGACCTACTTCTGGCCCGAGGCCGTGCCCGAGGAGCCGAGCAGCACGCGCATGCGCTCGCCGACCGCGGTGCGGCCCGCGGTCGCACCGCCCAAGGGGAGCGCCATGCTCATACCCCACAGCGCGCGGCCGCTGATCCCGTTCTGTGTGCTGCACTTTGTGCTGGGCTCGGCGCTCTGGGTGTTCGGCGCCGTACGCGACTCGCTCGCCCTCGTCGGCTTCGGCTACCTGGTCGTGTTCGACACGTTTGGCCTGCTGAGCACGCTGGCCACGCTCACGTTTGACGCCGCCTGGACGCAGCACGTGGATGCTGCCCGCATGGCGCAGCTCGGCCGCGAGCGCGACGGGGTCGGCGAGGTGCCGCAGCCTGCGGATCTGCGCCGCCCCTACGGCACGCGGCGCATCGAGACGCTGCTTTTTTTCAGCGAAATGGTGTACCTGCTGTTCGCCGGCATGTACATGTGCAAGGAGAATGTGGAGCATGCCCTGCTGGCGGCCAACCTGCCGCACACCGAGGACCGCGAGGGTGTGGTACTCCCATTCTGGGTACTCCTGCTTGCGGTGACTGCCTGCGTCTTCACCAATGTGGGCCTGCGGAACCATGGCAACCTGGCCGCCGCCTGCGGCATCGGAGCGCGGCCACGGGCGGCCGAGCACGGGCGCAACAAGTCCGTGCTCGCCGCGCCCGCGATCCCCGCCGGCGCGCTGCAGGACGCCATGCTCAACCCGTTCAGCGTCACGGTGCTGTTCTTCGGCGCCGTGCTGCTGGCCGCGGCCGTGTTCCTCCCGCCGGATCAGGTCGCCGCCCTGGACAAGGTCGCCGCCGGTCTCGAGAGCGTGGCGATGCTGTACGTGGCGGCGACGGCCGTCGCACCCCTCAGCATGGTCCTGCTCCAGGGGTCGCCGCCCCAGGTGCTTCAGCGGCAACTGCACCGCGCCATTGGCCAGGTGGAGACCCACCCGGCCGTGCTGCGGATCAAGGGCATCCAGGTGTGGCAGCTGAGCCCACCTACCCTCGCATACTCCCGCACGGCCACCAGCGAGGGGCTGCTCGACTCGGCCGTCATCCGCCAGGGGCCAAAGTCTGCCTCGCTCGTCGCCACCGTCCAGGTGCTGCTCAAGGAAAAGGCCTCGGCCCAGGACTGCGTGGAGGTGACCCGCTTCGTCTGGCAGCGCTGTGCGCCGGCCATTGGCGCCTCGCCACGGGTGCGGGCGGGCGAGCCGATGCGGGGTGGGCAGGTCGCCGGCGAGCTAACGGTCCAGGTGCTCCGTGAAGGCCACGAGGTTGAGCACGACCACGGGCACGGGCACGGGCATGGGCACGGGCACGGGCACGACCACGGGCATGGGCACGACCACGGGCATGGGCACTGCGATCACCATCATGGACATGGCCACGACCACGGGCACAGCCATGGACATGGACATGGCCACGAACACAGCCACCATGATCACCAACATGACCACGGCCATGTCTGTATCTCTACCCATGATCACGATCACGATCACCATGACCATGACCATGGCAACAACAGCAGCCATACCCACGATCACGCCCACGGTCACGCCCACGACCACGCCCACGACCACGCCCACGGTCATGCCCACGACCACGCCGACGGCCATACCCATGACCACGCCCAGAATCACGCCTTCACGTACAGCGGCTCCTCGCCCAACCGGTACGTCCCCTCGGCCCCCTCGGCCTAGCCGGCTGGCCTCGGCTGGCCGACACCTTCCTTCCCTAGGTCTTTTTCCGAATCGTAGGTATCGCTTTGCGCTACAGACATGCTGGGCATACGCTAGTCCATGCGGCACTTGAGCGTGCGCTGAATCACCTTTTCGGGCGTCCTGCCGGTCAGCATCACAGCGGAGCGGGGTATGTACGTACAGAACCCGCACAACCACGCCCATACCGGAGAGCGTGTCGCGCTCGAGGCCGTTGAGCATGGTCTGCGAGATCGTCTCAAACAGCTCCTCGGGCTCCAGGTCCGGCTCCCAGAGGCCCTCGGCCATACCAAACAGGTGCTCACTGGCCGTGCCGCTCACGACAAAGTCCTTGGCAAAGTTGAGGCAGCCGATCAGGTCGGACGCCGCAATGAACGGTTCGTTCTTCGAGTTGAGGCCCGCGATGACCGGCTCGATAAAGTACGGGCCGAACCGCCGCTCGTACAGCGTGGAGCTCACGAGCCGGGCAAACGTCTCAGGCTCGATCTCGCGGTCCTCCTTCATGCGGTACATGTTGAGCCGGTACCGGAGCTTTTCAAAGAGCGTCGTTACGTCCGTAGCAAGGCCCGGCAGGCCCAAGTATGTCCGGTCCGTCATGCGGAACACCTTGTCAAAGTTGTACGCGAGCAGCAGGCCCTGCTGTCCAATGCGCAGGTCGGACGCGATCGCCACGCAGTTCTTGCCGCGCATGGCGATCACACTCCCACCATTGTATTCCATAATACTCACTGTCCCATCAGCGCCACTGCCCGCTCCACGCCGTCTACGCACTCCTGCCCAGGCCGCGCTCGTCGCTGCGGTTACGCCTAACACGCCCGGCGCGGTTGCGTGGAGGCACCGATCACCCAAGGTCACGTGCCGCACCCCCACACCGACCGGCGGCGTGTTGCGACACGGTGGCGGCGTCGGTGAGCACGATGAGGGAAGTGACGCGAAAGATGGTGACCGATGGTGCGTTGCGCGTCGCGCAGCGCACAGTAGCTGACGCAGTGTGCAGTGGCAGTGTTCGCACTGTCGCAGGTCGCCTTCTTCTACGCGGTCAAGGTATGCTGGGCGCGGCGCCACCAGGCACTGACCGGCAGTATGTGATGACATCGCTGGACCCGAACCGGCAGAAGCGGCAGGACGCCAAGAAGGTCTCGGACTCGAAGCTCGGGAAGCTCGGCCTGCGTGCGCGTGGTGTGCAGCTGAACGAGTACGAGGAGCAGATCGCCTCGGAGCTGATCCTGCCGGACGACATCCCGATCACGTTCGAGTCGATTGGCGGGCTGGAGAGCATCATCGCGAGCCTGCAGGAGAGCGTGATTGCGCCGCTGTGCTTCCCGCAGCTGTTCAGCAGTGCGAGCGGGCTGCTGGGCGCGCCCAAGGGAGTGCTCCTGTACGGCCCGCCGGGCACGGGCAAGACGATGCTGGCCAAGGCGCTGGCCAAGGAAAGCGGCGCCACGTTCATCAACATGCACGTGTCCACGCTCACGAACAAGTGGTTCGGCGAGTCGAACAAGCTCGTGTCCGCGCTGTTCAGCCTCGCGCGCAAGCTGCAGCCGAGCATCGTGTTTATCGACGAGATCGACAGCTTTCTGCGCGAGCGCGCCACGGGCGATCACGAGGTGACCGCCATGATGAAGGCCGAGTTTATGACCCTCTGGGACGGGCTCACCTCCTCGTCGGACCGGATCCTCGTGCTCGGCGCGACGAACCGCCCCGCGGACATCGACCCGGCCATCCTGCGCCGCATGCCCAAGCGCTACGCGGTGCGGCTCCCCGACGCGGCACAGCGGCGCAAGATCCTCAGCATCATGCTCGCCGACGTGCCCAAGCACCCGTCGTTCGACCTGGACGCGCTCGTGCGCAACACAGACTCCTACAGCGGGAGCGATCTGCAGGAGGCATGCCGGGCCGCGGCCATGGTCCCGGTGCGCGAGGTGCTGCGGAGCAAGGGCGGGCAGGAGTCCGTGGAGCGCGCTCGGCGCAGTGCGCACGACTCGACCGACACAGGCAGCATGTCGCTCCCGGTGCGCCCGCTCAAGAACAGCGACTTCTTTGTGAATGACAGCGCGGCGCCGCTGCACCAGCAGATGCCCACAGACACCGACACGCTGGACTAGCAAAACTACACACGGCAGTTGTCGATGCGCAGGATCAGGATGTCGCTCGCGCCGACCGCCTCGAGGCGGTCCATGATGTTGGCCACCTCGCTCCGGGACACCATGCTCGACACCGCGTTCCAGTCGGACTCCTTGAGCGGGCTCACCGTCGCCGCGCGGCGGCCAGGCGTGATCTTGAGCGCCTCGCCGAGCTGGTCCCGGTGGATGTTGTACTGGCACAGCACGTAGCGCGACGCAGCAATCACACCGCGGATCCGCGACGTGATGAGCGAGATCAGCTGCCGGTGCTTGTCCTCGTGCAGCTTGGTTGGGCGGATCAGGATCGCCTCGGACGCCAGCAGCGTGGCAATCGGCTTCAGGCCACACGCCCGCATCGTCTCGCCCGACTCTGCGCTGGTCAGCGAACTCCGCCGTAGGTAGGCACAACGCACCGACAAGGTCCACTGCATCCGTCAGCTCCCGCACACAGCGCGCACGCCCACGTACCGATCCCGTCCGCAAGGCCCAGGGCGCACGCGGTCTCGACACTGCCGTTCAGGTACTCGACCGAGGTGGTCTTGCGCTGCTCGCCCTGCAGGCCCTTCTCGTTGTTCACCTTCTCGTCCAGCTTGCGGAAGTAGTCGCCCGCGAGGTGGTCAAAGCTCGTGGCCACCGAGCCGCCGACCAGGTCCTCGACCGTGCGCAGCTTCTCGCTGTTCTCCGGCACCTGCACCTGCAGCTGGCACTTGCCGAAGCCGAGCGGGAGCTCCTCGGAGATCTGCTCCGAAATCTCCGGGCCCGCCTCCTGCACCATGTCGTGGCCCGTGATGCCCAGGTCCACGTTGCCGTTCGCCACAAAGCGCGGGATGTCCGCGGCGGGCAGGAACACGAGCGCGATCGGCAGGTTCTGCACCAGAGCCACGTCTAGCCGGTTCGCGCGCTTGAACTGGATGTCGGCGCCGTTCAGCAGCGTGACGCACGTCTCATACAGACGGCCTGCCGGTCAGCGGTGAGCACCGGGTCGCACACACACCCTTCTTTGGGATGGCAAAGAGGAGCCGGCCCTGCAAGCTCTCGGGGCGGAGTAGCTGCGACATCTTTGTGTCAACTTGCGAGTTTCGCCCTCGGCTTTTGTAGATTGACTCGGCCACGCGACGGGCCCCGGGCGCACGTGGCGAAATTTTGCACACAACACACAACCACCACCAGGCCGAGCCGACTGGAGACAGCTGTGGCGTTGCTGCAAGAGGATGCGGTGCACCAACTGTGGCTCGCTGGCGATCGACTTTGCCGACTCGCAGGCGGTGTGCAGCGCCTGCGGTGTCGTGCTGGAGGAGTCGCAGATCGTGAGCGACATCACCTTTGCGGAAAACAATGCCGGTGGCGCTGTGGTTCAGGGTAGCTACCTGGGCGCGGATCAGGCGCGCGCGCGCACCTCGGGCCCTGGCTTCCGCGGCAGCAGTGCGGGCGAGTCGCGCGAGTGCACGATTGCCAACGCACGCTGGAATATCAACCGCATGGCCACCGCGCGCGGCGTTCCGGCGCATGTTGCCGAGCGGGCGCTGCGGTTCTTCCAGCTGGCGCTCGACGGCGGCACGGCCACCTCCTCCGGCACGCAGCCCAAGAACTTTGTGCTTGGGCGCAAGTCGGACTACACGGTGGCGTCGTGTCTCTACGTGGCGTGCCGTATGGCCAAGACGACGCACATGCTCATCGACTTTGCCGATGTGATCCAGGTGAACGTGTTTGTGCTCGGGCGCAGCTACCTGCGCCTGCTGCGCGTGCTCAACCTGCAGATGCCGCTGATCGACCCGTCGTTCTACATCAGCCGCTTTGCCGCGCTCCTCGAGTTTGGCGAGGAGACGCAGCGGGTCGTGACAGATGCCACACGTCTTGTGACCCGCTTCAAGACCGACTGGATGGTCGAGGGCCGCCGGCCCGCGGGCATCTGTGGCGCATGCCTGCTGCTGGCGGCCCGCATGAACCACTTCCGGCGCTCCATCACCGAGGTGGTGCAAGTCGTCAAGATCGCCGACGTCACACTGCGCAAGCGTCTCGAAGAGTTCAAGAACACGCCCAGCGGCAAGCTCACCATCGAGGACTTCCGCTCCGTCTGGCTTGAAGAGGAGCACAACCCGCCGGCGTTTGCGCGCGCACGCGCGCCCAAGCCGGCCAAGAACCCCCATGCGGCGCTCGTCGCGCCCAAGGAGGACGAGGCGGCGGAGCCGCCGCCGGAGCCCGAGCCGCTTAACCCCGAACTGGAGCGCCTCGCGGACCAGGCGACGGAGCAGGAGATTAACACGTACCTGCAGCAGGACGAGGTGCGTGCGCTCGACGACGACCTCGCGTCTGACGAGCGCGCGCGTGTGGCGCGGGCCCGGGCGGGGATGGTCGAGCCGGCGCCTGGCCCGTCCACAGAGAGCGCGGAGAGCGCGCCGGCACCCAGCGAAGGCGCTGAGCCGCCCGCCGCGGCGCCGGCGCGCCGTGCGCCCGACGATCTGACGGACCTGGACGAGGCGGAGCTGGACAGTTTTATTCTCACGGACGACGAGGTCAAGATCAAGGAGCGTGTTTGGATGGAGTTCAACAAGGACTACCTCGAGGCGGCACTCGCCCGGCAGCTCAAGCTCGAAGCGGACCAGAAGGCGGGCATTGCGCCCGCGCCCCGGAGCGTACGTACCTGCGCGCCAGAGATCCCACTGACCGTGCAGCGGAAGCGGCAAAAGCCCCGAGACGGCACCACGGCGCCGACCAAGTCGGCGGCCGAGTCCGCCAAGCAGATGATGCAGCAGAAGCGCTGGTCCCGCCGCATCAACTACGACGTGCTCAACAGCCTGTTCCCAAGCGCGACTGAGAGCGGCGAGAGAGACGCGGCGGCGGTCACCGGCACCGGTGTGCCGCCTGTGGCCGGCGCCGCGGAGCCGAGCGACGCCTCAGAAGAGGAGGACGAAGAGGAGGCGGAGGACGAGGCGGACCCCGCGGCCAAGCGCGCACGCCTCGACAACGCCGACTGGCTCGGATTCCGCCGCGCGCAGGCAGCGCAGGACGAGGACGAGGCCGAGGAGGACGCCGGCGACTGGTGGTAGCCACGTCGCCTCCTTTGTAGATACCCAAGACCCCCCCCTCATGTAATGTGGAGTTCATGACATAATCCGTGTCCGTTAGGGTTGCGAAGTTCTCAGCACCACCCAGAGGGTCCCCGCAGAGCAGCCAATCGCTGGCGGCGCATTGCACCGCATGGTAGCGCGCGGCAGGGCATACCGCCATCTCGCGCGGACGCTCGCTGCGCAGGCGCGGCGCCGCCGCCCCTACTCGGCGCTGCAGGGCGGCCACCCTGCAGCAAAAAGGCTCGAGGCGCTCAAACGGCCCTTGAGCGCCGCAGATACAAAAGCGCTCGCTTTCGCGCGGCGAAACGCCCCAGAAATGGCACCTACTGCGACTGAGCCGAGCAAGCCCGCGGCGCCGGCGCCGAAGCGCCGGGTGCACTTTTCCAAGTTTGATGTGACGGACCAGACGTTCTACGAAACCGAGTCGGTCGCGGCGATCGTGAACCTGAAGCCGATTGTACCCGGCCATGTGCTCGTGATCCCGCAGACGCCCTACAAGCGGCTCACGGACGTGCCGGACGCCGAGGTCGGCGCCATGTTTACCGCAGCCAAGCGCATCGGGGGCGTCCTGGAGCGTGTGTTCGGCGGCGATGCCCTCACCGTCTCGGTGCAGGACGGCGCCTCGGCGGGCCAGACCGTGGACCACGTCCACATCCACGTGCTGCCCCGGCGCAGCGGCGACATTGTGCCGAAGGACGCCGTGTACGATCACCTGGAGCGCTTCGGACTCGAGCTCGTCGCCGCCCAGACCAACGGCGTGCACCAGCTCGACAGCGAGCGGCGCCCGCGGAGCAAGGAGCAGATGAGCGCCGAGGCTGCCTGGCTCCGGGAGCAGATGCGGGCGCAGGGCGTGGCGGCCCGGGAGGGCAAGCTGCCCGTGACGCTGCTGAGCGGGTTCCTCGGCTCCGGTAAGACGACGCTCTTGCAGCGGATCCTCTCGAGCCATGAGCACGGCCTGCGCATCGCGGTGATTGTGAACGACATGGGCGAGCTCAACATCGACTCGCGGCTGATCGCCAACCACCAGGTGTCGCAGAGCAAGGAGCGCCTCGTCGAGATGACCAACGGGTGTGTGTGCTGCACGCTGCGTGGCGACCTGCTCGAGGAGGTCTCGCAGCTCGCGGCCAACAGGCAGATCGACTACCTGCTGATCGAGTCGAGCGGTATTGCGGAGCCGATGCAGGTGTGCGAGACGTTCAGCGACGCATTTGCCGAGATGCACGCCCAGGCGGCGCTCGACCTGCAGATGCAGAACGAGCAGGAGAAGGACGAGGCCAAGACCCGGTCGAACAGTCGGATTGCCGAGATCCTCGAGCGCGGCGGTCTGCCGGCCATCACCCGGCTGGACACGTGCCTGACCATTGTGGACGCGGCTAACATGCTGTCGGACTTTAGCACCACGGACTTCCTCATCGACCGGTACAACAAGGAGACGGTGCCCGAGGAGGACGACCGGAATATCAGCGACCTCATGGTGGACCAAATTGAGTTCGCCAACGTGGTGATTGTGAACAAGTGCGACATGGTGTCGCCCGACGAGGTGAAGCGCATCCGTGCGATCATCACGCAGCTGAACCCCGACGCCCGGATCATCACCACGGCGCACTGCGACGTGGAGCTCTCCGAGATCCTCAACACGCACATGTTCAGCTACGAAAAGGCCGCGACGAGCGCCGGGTGGCTCAAGAGCCTCAACGAGGACGTGATCCCCGAGACCGAGGAGTATGGCATCGGCAGCTTTGTGTACCGTGCCCGGCGCCCGTTCCACCCTGAGCGCCTCTGGAACGCGGTGCGGGAATGCTTTGTCGTGATCCAGTCCGAGTTTATCGACGACGGCGAGGACGGGCCGGAGAACGAGGACGGCGAGCAGGACGGCGAGCAGGAAGCCGAGGAGGACGGCGAGGCCGATGGCGAGGCCGACGAGCCAATGGACGAGGACGAGGCGCCGCAGCTCAACCCGGCGGCCCGCCTCGAGTGCAAAAAGGCCAGCCCCGTGTGGAACCCGCTGCTCCGGTCCAAGGGCTTCCTGTGGCTGGCCACGCGCCCGCTCATGTTTGGCGAGTGGTCCCAGGCCGGCATCATGCTCACCCTCACGGGCGGCGGCCGCTGGCGCTGTGAGCTGCCGAAGGAGTTCTGGCCCGAGGACAAGGAGATTGTCGACGCGATCATGCGCGACTTTGACCCGAACACGCCCTGGGGCGACCGGCGGCAGGAGATTGTGTTTATCGGCACCGAGATGAAGAAGGGCGCCGAGCAGCGCATCCGCGAGGTGCTCGACCGCTGTCTGCTTACGGACGACGAGTGGAAGACGTGGGTGCGCATCATGAGCTCCAAGAGCAAGAAGCTCGCCACCATGCAGGCCAAGCAGGAGGAGCTCCAGCGCGAGTTTGCCGACGGGTTTGAGGACTGGCCGGACATGGAAGACCCCGAGCAGCTCGAGCACGATGGTCACGACCACCACCATAGCCACCACCACTAGAAAAATGGGACGTGAAGGCCCCTGGCCTGGGTATGGTATCTACAGAGACCCTCTAGACACGGCGATCAGCACGCCGACCGTGGCGGCAAGTAGCGCGAGCGTCACGCCTGAGAGGCCGATCACTGCCGTCAGCCAAGCTGCTGCCATTGCAAAACGCACCTTCGATGCGGCTCGGTACAAACACGCCATGCACCAGCTTGGTCTGCACATAGAAAAAGCGATGGCAGCCGGTAAGAAGGATGGCGATGCCTACCGCGATGAATGACACACCGAGCGGCGTGCCGATGCGCTGCAGCGACTCGATCCTGTGTCCCTTATGCGAATGCTTCTGGAGCCACTGTGCGCTTCCGGGCTTCGCCTCAGAAACAAGCCCTGGCAGACGGAAGAGCTGGGCAATGGCACTGTGCGTCAGCCGGGACGGACGCGCACTCGACGCACATTCCTATGCCAACAAGGCCGAGAGACGTGCGCAGCCACGCAAGGAACGTGCGCTCCAGCGCCAGGTGGTCCCTGGCCACCGAGCCCTTGTTCTCAAGCTCGTACACGAGCTTGGCCATCGTGCTGGACAGCACCGCCCGATGGGGCCCGTTCGCACCGGCCAACCCCACGGTGTTGATCGGGCGATCGGGAGACATCTACACCTACGGCCCGCGGCCAGCCAAGCCGTCTCGCTACCATTGATGGAGCTGCCCTGCTACGCCCGGGCGATTGTCAAGTACAGGAGCCCGCACAAGCAGGACCTCTCCTTTGCCAAGGGAGAGGTCCTGCGCGTGCTTGAGCGGGCCGAGCGAGCAAACGACGACGAGGACCCCGCCGAAGAGGACGAGGACGACGCCTGGTACATTGGTGCGTCTCTAGATGGGAAGCGCCATGGCATGTTCCCGGGCGGCTTCGTCGAGAAGACGGACCCCCCAGCGGAAGCCGGTGAGGCTGCTGCAGCGGCGGCCCCGGCGGCCCCAGCGGCCGCGGCCGCGCCTCCGGCGGCGGCGCCGGTGGCGGAGCCGCAGGCCAAGGAGCCCGCTCCAGAGGCTGAGCCTGTCCCCAAGCAGGCAGAGGCCGCAGCCGCACCGAACCCAGTGGCTGCTTCGGTCTCTCGGGTGACGCCCGTGGATCCCGCGTCGCCCATGTCCGCCCCGCAGGCGCCCAAGGAGGCCAAGCCCCAGCCGCCGGCTGAGGCCACGGAGCCGTCCAGCGTGCCTCCTAGCGGCGAGTCTGTGGTCGCCGATGCGCCAGCATCGGCGCACACCGCACCGGCCGAGCCCGCTGCGGCGGCGGCCAAGTCTGCAGAGCCCGAGCCTGCGGTCGAGCCAACGGCGGCAGCCACGCAAGCTGCTCCCGCCCCTGGGGCGCCAGCCGAGCGCCAGGCTCCGGCGGCGACGCCAGCGGCGGACAATCGCGCCGGGGCCACGCCGCCCGCCGCGGCCGAGCCTTCGGCAGCGACTCAGGACCCAAGCCGGCTGGCCTTCAAAGAGCGCCTCGCTGCGTTCAACAAGCCCGTGGAAAAGACGCCGCCGCCCTTGCCCAAGGGCAAGCCCGGCGGCTGGAAGCGCCCGCCCCCACGCGAGGACGCGCCTGAGCCGCCCATGCCGACCAATCCGGTCCCCGCTGCGTCTCGCGCCGCGCCGCAGGCGTCCGAGCCGCCGGCGACGCACCCAGAGCCCGTGCCGTCGACGACGCAGAGCTCCTTCAGCGCGTCGGACGCCAAGAGCAGCATCAAGATGAGCCTCAAAGAGCGCATGGCGGCGCTGCAGCGGGGCGAAGCAGGCGGCGAGGCCAGCCGTGCTCCTGCCCCCGCCCCCACAAGATCAGCAGCGACCGCAAGGGCGTGGCGCTCGCCGGCCTCGGAGCGCAGGAGCACGGTACAGAGGAGCAGCCAGGCGAGGAGGAGGCGCCTGCAGAGACCGAGGAGTCGGCCGCTCGTCGGGAGGCGACCGCTCGTCGGATGGCGGCCATAGGCGGCCGGCGCATGGGCCCCAGCCTGTTTGGCGCTCCGGCACCGCCGCCGTCGGCGCCCAAGGAGGCAGCTGAGCAGGCGCCGGCCGAGCCCGCCACGGAGCCCGAGGCGCCTGCCGAGCCTGCGCCTGAACAGGGCGAGTCGATGCCTGGCACGCTGAATGTGCCGCGTCGTGCGGCTGCTCCGCGTGCTCGACGGGCGCCCAAGGCGCCCGCGGCAGGGGCCGCAGAGATGCCCATGCCCGGGCAGATGCCAGAGGCCGAGTCCACGGAGCCAGTCGAGGTGGTGGCCGAACCGGTCCCCGAGCAGCCCGAGCCCCAGGCCGAGAAGCAGGAGGCCGTGCCGCCGGCCGACAGGCCCGCCCCCAGCGAGGCGCAGACGGCCGAGGAGGCGCCGGAGAGCAGGGAGGCGCCTGTGGAGGCAGCGAAGCCGGCCGAGCCGCAGCCTGCCGCTGAGCCGGTTGTCTCCACCGTGACGCGGATTTCGCCACCCACGGCCACCCCGCCAGCGGCGCCCACGGCGGCCTCGTCGGAGGCCGCCCCTCCTAGGCCCACTCGGGACGCACCTGTGGACACAGCCATGCCGCGTGGCGCAGCCGAGGCGAGTGCGGTGCCGATGCCAGTGCCACCGCTTGCCTTTTCGGCCGGCCACTCTACCGAGACGAGCCAGGGGCCTGTGCAGCAGGCCCCTGCTCCCAGCAGCGAGCCAGGGTCCCAGATGACCGAGGTGCCCGCTCGCGGCCCGGCGCCAGAAGCAAAAGAGCAGCCAAGCTCGCTCCGGGACGACCCCGACGCGCTCCTTGCACAGCTTATGCAGGGCGGCGCACAGGTCTCGGACCAGGGGCACGGGCAGGACGTCGACGAGTACACGGAGCAGCGCAAGCAGCTTGACGAGCTCCTCGCCGGGAACGCCCGTGCTCCGGCCGCCGAGCAGGGCCCTGCTCCCGGTGCTGTGCCTCCGGCCGAGCAAGGTGCGCCGGCGCCAGCCATTGGCACGCCGTCGCCGGCCACGGCCGCATCGCAGCTGCCGCCGCTTGCGCCCGCCACCTTTTCGCGGGTGACAAGGGTGCCGCCTGCGGAACAAAAGACCCCGGAGGCCACGGAGGCGAAGCCGGCCGAGGCCGAGGCTCCTGGTCCTGCACAGGGTGCAGTGCCTTCTGGCGTGCCGTCCGCCGAGGCGCAGCGCGCTGCGGCTGCGCCCCCGTCGGTGCCGCAGCAGGCAGCGCCGCCGCAGGCGGAGCCTCCATCGGAAGCCACTCCGGCCGAGGCTCCGACCGCTGAGGAAGAAGCGCCCCGCTCCGAGGAAGAGGCCGAGCGGGAGCGCAAGGCGGCAATTATGCGCCGGATCGCGCGCATGGGCGGCCAGCACATTGGCTCCATGCCGGCTGGGATCATGGGCGCTCCCATGCCTCCGCGCCATGCCGCACGGGCGCCGGCAGAAGAGCCAGCCGGGCCCGCTCAGCCGCCGGCTGCGCCGGCCGCAGTGCCAGCCGCCGAACCGGCCGCAGCACCGGCTGCCGAGCCGGAGGCTACGCGCGCCGAGAACATGGCGGCGCCGAGCGTCCCCCCGCTCCACATCCCGACGGACGCCGCCGAGCCGGCTGAACCGTCCGAGACCCCGCTCTCGACGACCACGGAAGCGTCGCCAACTCACCCGAAGCGGCCGACCCGGCCGCCACCCACGCGCGCCCCTCCGCCACCAGCCGAGCGTCCTCCGGTGGAGGAAGGTGTGCCGACGGCAGAGGCTCCGCAGCAGGCCCCGCCCGTAGAAGAGGCGGGCGCCGCACCTGAAGCGGCTCCCCCTGCGGACGCCGTCGAGCCACCGCCCCTGATGCCGGAACCGGTCGGCTCTGCGCCTGCTGGTGCACCGCGTCCCTCGCGTGCTCCCCCGCGCGCGCCGCCGCGTGCTCCCCCTCGCCCTCCGGATGCGTAGCAGTTCATAGGATCTATTTGCGTTCGCCTGTACGGGATGAGCTTGGGCTACCAAGCTATTTTGAAATGTGGAGGAATACACCATTTTTCCTTAGCGACAAGAACACCCGAGCCGGATCGCTCGCCGGATCGTGCAAGGCGCCGCTCATGGTGCGCTTCAAGGTACAGTGGCTACTGCTGAGGCCCAGAGTTTGACCATCCAGAACCGTTGGCTTCTCCTGTCTGTGGCGACCACGGGGTACGTCACGTCTGAGGAGAACAAGACCAAGGGTCCCTTTCTCAGAAAGGCACCACCGCTCTCGGCGCACACGCTGACCAAGGCATTGCGCTCGTCGCTGCAAGAGAACTTTGGCGACGTGGCAGCGGGAACGCTAGGTGGTCCGCTCACTTGCAAGTTTTACTCCCCCAAGACAGGGACATGTATCGTACGGTGTGCTAGAGAGGGGGCTGAGCTAGTTTGGGCCGCGGCGACGCTGACCACGGCGATCGAGGGGATCCATGTCCGCATTTGTGTACGGCACTGTGGCGGTACGTGCTTTACAAGTGTATTAGGGATTGCTTACGCCAGGCACCATCCGCAAAGTACAGCTGAAAGCCATTGCGCTGGACCGGCACTATATCTCACAGTTTGAGGCTGCCAAGCGCACCAATCCGTCCCAGGGTGTGATAAGCAAGCAGGCGCAAGACGTAGTAGGGGTTGGCGATGGCGAACCTACTGCGCCTCCTGCTGCGGACATGTCTACGGACCCTGACGACCTCGGCGTCCCAGCAGACGACATTGGGATGCCCGTCGATGACAGCGACGAGTCCGAGAGCGAGGGGGACAATCTCGAACAAGAGGGGGCATCAGGCGCGCCTATCCTAGTGCAACCTCGTGATCGCGAACTGCAAGCACAGCTGGACGACAGTCGGCGCCAGATCATGAACATCACGCAATAACGCGAATTGAGGCACGACGGTTTTTGTATGCTGCATTTTATGCATCCGTCAGATATCTGTCTCGTTGGTGTAGTTGGTTATCACGTCGGTCTCATACTATACTATGAGCGCGCTTGGCGCGTGTGTGTGACATCTGGAGGTCGCCAGTTCGATCCTGGCACGGGACAGTTTTTTTTCTAAGCTACCCGTCGAGCCCTCCGCTCCACAAGTCTCCTGGCGTTCAACTTTGGTGTTCCATGACAAATTTTGCTTCACTAACAGTAGGTGTTAGAAACATATTGCGGGCGTAAATTACATAGGGACCGGTGACTGTTTCATGGGCTGGGTCATCGCGTCCACTGGGTTGGTGTCTGCCATAGAGGCAAAGTCGACCGGGGCGGCCGCGGTGGTGGATGGCATATCAAGTGGCTGGGTGTTCGAAGACACATTTAACGCCGAGAACATCGAGTCAAACGACGGTATGTTGGTCGCAGTGGATGTGACACCTGCGTCGGGCGCGAGCCCCTGGGGCATCGTGACCTGGGAGGATTGCTCCTGTGACCCTTGCCCGAGGAGCCAGTCCCAGAAGCTGTCCATGTTGCGGCCGCCCGAGGGCGAGTGTGTGGGCGGCACAACCCCCCGGTCGGTCCAGTTGGGCGTGGTCTCCGCAACGGGGACCGGCAGATCGCCGTTAGTCTGCGTCGGTTCGGCCCAAGGGGTGTCGGAAGGCGTCGAAAGCCCGTGGGCCGCATCGGAGAGGCTCCCACTCGAGAGACCTGGGACCTGGTCGCTGGACGCGTTGGACGACATAGTGCCACGCGAGTGGGGCGACTTGTCGTCCGTCTCGCACTGGTTGATAAAGTCGCGCAGATCGAACTCGGCGGCGCGGATGGGCGCCGTGGGCGGGACGCCCAGCTCGATGCCCTTAGCGCCCATCTGAAAGGGGTCCATGAGCCCATGCTCCGGCTGGCTCGGCGGGAAGGCGAGGTAGTCGCTCTCGCCGATGCCCGCGCTGGCCACGTCGAGCGCCGCGGAGGGTGGCGTGGAGGTGCCCACGTCGTTGCAGGCAGCCGCCTTGCTCGCGCACTTGCTACTGGTCGCCTGGAGGATGCGCAGCGCCATGTGGAGGGGGTTCTTCTTGGGGCCGAACCCGTCGTTCCACTGCAGCTCCTCCTCCTCCATCAGCGCCTCGATCACACGCACCCCGCGCGCGATGCCGGGCATGTCGCTCAGCATGCTCTTGAGTGCATCAATGCCCTCGTTGATCTCGGAGCGTACCGTGATCCGCTGCGGCGCAGGCGGCGGCGACTGAAGCAGGTCGAGGCACAGCACAATCGCCGCCGAGAAGCTCTGCGAGATATTGATGGTGAGCTGGTTCGCCAGGTCGCTGCGCGACCGGATCAGCTTCTGCATATCGAGGATGCTGCGCGCCAGCTGCACGCAGCAGTGCCGCGCCGACTTGCGGCTCAGGTGCGGCCGGTGGAGGGCCAGCAGCTTGTTGAATACGTTCTGCTGCAGCACCCAGCGCTGCACCTCGTACACCTCGGTGCCGTGCATCTTGCTGCCCGGGCGGAAGAACGGCGGCGCCTCGTCCAGCACAGCGCGGTACTTGTTGTCCAGCCGCACCGTCACGTCGCACGGCAGATGCGAGCGGATGCCACGTGTCGCCTGCTCCAGCTCGTGGTCGTTCAGCTCGTCCATGTTCTCCCGGAGCACGTCCGTGAGCCGGATCGAAGAGAGCGCAAAGCTCATTTCGGTGAGCTCGTCGGCCGGGCGCTCGGGCGGCACGGGTGACTCGCTCAGGTCCACGTCGTTGTAGTTCCCGGGCAGCGGCGTGTTGAACTGCCGCGGGTGGATTGTGCAGGCGAGCGTGGTGCGGAACGACTTGCATGCGTCGTACATGACCAGGGCCCACCACACACGCTTGCCAATCTCGCGGCGGACGGTCAGCTCCGGCCGCTCGCCCTCCTGCGGCTGCTTGTCCCGGTCGCCCAGGCGATGGAGGCCCATCTTTTGTGCGTTCGCGATGGCCACATTCAGCAGCGCCGGACAGCCACGGACCGACTGCGTGCACTGGAAGCACAGCAAGATGATCACCTGGAGCACGCTGATCCGCGAGCTGCTCAGGAAGCCCGCAATCACCAGCGTCGTCTTGGCTGCGCTGAGCCACACCTGCGAGAAGCGGGGGTGCACATACTCGCCGAGGCCGCCGGAGCACACCGTGTTGGTCCGCGAGCGGAACCGCACCGCAAGCACGCACACCAGCAGCAGCACACCGAGCCATGCAGGATCCACATGCTCCACGGCACGAGCGCGCATCTCGGTGGTCTCGAGCGCGTAGAACGCGGCCACCTCGAGGCGCAGCGTGGGGATGTGCACCACGTTGAACGAGAGCGACTGGACGCGGCGCTCAAAGATCGACACCATGGCCTCGGTGATCTCTTTGGGCGGCAGCGCACGCACAATCTGCCGCAGGACCGCCTCCCGCTCCGGGCTCGACACCATCTTCTGCGTGGTGCCCGGCACCGCTTTGGCGCTGCGGATTTTCTGGAGCTCTCCGCGCTCCTCTGCAGAGGCGAACGCCCAGCCAAGGCCCCAGCCGAGCGACGACTCGGTCCCGTTGGTCAGCTTGAGCAGGCCGTTGTGGCAGCACGCAAGCTCGCACGGACGCAGCTCGCGGGCGCGCTGCTCACGCACCGACTCTAGCTCTGAGGCCGAGGCGGATGGCAGCTCGGGGGTCGGCTGCCGCATCGGGTGCGCCGGCGGCACCTTTTGCGCCACACGTCCGCAGGCGCGGAAGCTGCAGTGCGGCGAGTGGAGCAGCGGGTCGTCGCTGGCACTGCACGCCTCGTTGCACCGGGTGACCGAGTCGTCCGTACGCTGTGCCGGTGTCTCGCTTTCGCGCTTGAACGGCATGGCGCCGCCAGTAGCAAGGCCCTCGAGCACGAGCGCCGCGTCTTCCGTGTCCCGGTCGAGATCCGAGTACATGCGCTCCTCGACGGGCGGGCGGCCGGTGCGCTCCACGTGAATCGGGTGGTCCGCTGGCGGGCCATGCGGCCTGCCGGGCAGCTTGGGCGAGGAGGAGTGCATGCGGTGCCGGTCGAACGGCACCTGCCCGGGGTACGCCCCCGTCATCTGGGACGGTGCGCCCATCGGCCAGTGTGCGCTGGGTACGCGGGGCGCCGTCTCCCAGTGCGGCCGCGGCGACCCCACGTCCGGGCCGGTGCCTCGGCGCTCCGCAAGGAGCGACTCGAGATGCGAGAGCCGGTCTTTGATCGTGTCCACATCCTGGCCCACGTCCGGCGCCGTGCGCCGCTGCTGCGCGGGGCGCGCCCGCTGGCGCTGATCACCAGTGCGCCCGCGCCGGCGGTCTTCGATAAAGCACGAGTCTGCGCAGCCGCGGCGCACACACTGGCCACAGGGCACGGTGCGGTCGCATCGGATTTTACGCTCGCGGCACGCTTCGCAGCTGAGAGGCTGCCGGTTGCGACGGCGGATTGGCCGCGCTACAGGCGCCGGTATACCCTGCTCGGGCGTACCAGCGTCCACGTACCCGGGAGAGCCCTGCATGGCAAGGCCCACACCCACGCCACTCGAGTCCGCGCTCCGAGGAGGCGTAGCCATTCGAGGGGACGGAGTTATCCTAACTGTGGCGGGATTATCGCCGTCCACGAAAGCCAGTCTGCATGTGCCCGTGACAAATCTGGACAAAAGGTGGCGCGGCCTACCAGGCAAGGTCCTCCACCTGGCGGCACGCCTGCCCCAGGCGACGAACCTACATATCAGATCCCACTCTGGACGCCTCGAGGATGGCGGGCGAGCACGCCCGTCGCCTGCAGCGCGGGCAACAAGCCAGCGTGCGTGTGCGCCCTGCGCTAGTGGATGCTGACACGACTAGACAGAGAGTGCCGCGGCGCCGCTCTCGGTGGACGAGGCGCGCTCCGCGCCGTTCGGCATCCAGCGGTACATTGCCACTCGTGTGGCCCACAACTGCCACGACGTGGCGGAGATCGTTGCGCTGCCCCGCGTGGAGGATGCACCAGCATTCGACAGGAGCGAGTGGATTCATGAGCAGCTCAAGCGCGTGGTACAGGACATGACGGTGCCGTGGGTCGTCGCCCTGCAGGCGGAGTGCCGGGCGTCGGACGCCTGCACGGTGATGCACATCGGCGCCGACGTGTACCTCTGCCCGACGCACGACGAAGAGCTGCAGTGCAGCGCGCTGGCCTACACATACCACGCGCTGGATGCGGCGGCGGAGCAGCTGCAGTCGCCACACCACTTCCCGGCGCACACGAGGATACCAAAACAGAGCCAGCACCTGTTTGGCGCAGTGAGCAAGCAGCTGGCCCGCGTGTTCCTCCACATCTGGCACCATCACCCGGCCCTGTTCCGCCAGTGCGAGGCGCAGTCGTCGCTGTATGCACGGTTTTATGCACTGGTGGATATGTACGAACTATTTCCAGTGGATGAACTGCCCGAAGCCGGTACCATGGGCAGCAGCGACGCCCGCACGGGCGCCCCGGCGCATACCCAGGCACCCTCGTCCAGCACGCAGGGCGCGCACGAGGGCGAGAGGCCGGCGGCCGCGCCGTAGCCGGCGCCGGCGCAGCCATGGTGCCTGCCATAGTATCGCCTAGCCATTAGCCCACATTGGCCGCCACCGACCGGCACAGAGGACACGAGTTGGAGCTCTCACTGAGCCACTTGTCCACACAGTGGGAGTGGAACACGTGGCGGCAGCGCAGCAGGCGGCACTCGTCCTCGGGCTGCCACGGCTCAAGACACACGAGGCATTTTTCGCTGGTGTTCTCGGTCACCTCGTCGCGGGCGCGCAGCGCGGCAATCTCGCTTGCCTTGACCACGCGCAGGCCGCTCCGCGCAATGTCCGAGGCGCTCGCGGTGGGCCGCTTGTTGCTCATCGCGGCCATCGAGCCCAGCAGCTCCATCATAAACATGAGATCACGCCCTGCATCGCGCGGGTGCGAGGTGAGCAGCGGGTGCTGCTCGTGGTATCGGCCGCCGCTCACGAATAGCACAAAGCGCGACGTCTGGGGGCGTGGCGGCGGGCCCGGACGGCCCTCGGGCGCGGCGCCCTCGGCGGCGCCCCCGGCAGCGTCCTCGGCGCCCGAGCTGGCGCCCTCGGCCGGGGCACCCGCGGCGGGCTGCGCCGGCGGCTCGGTCTCCTCCTCGCCGGCCATCAGCCGCTCGTCGGCGCGCAGGCTGCGCACCCCCACCATGACACACGGGGTGAGCGCCGAGTCGCTGCTGCGCTCGAAGCGGTACAGGCGGAAGAAGGAGAGCTGTCCGCTGCTCAGGTCGCTCTGCCGGCGTTCGCGCACGTCGGGCGCCTCGGCCTCGGCCTCGGCCGCCGCCTGCGCCGGCGCCTCGCGCTCGCGTTGCACGCGCTGCACGGCGGCGCTCAGGTCCGTGATGAGGTCGTGTAGGAAGCGGTCAAACGAGCCCGGCGCGCCCTCGCCGAGCGGGCGGCCCTGCCGCGCGTTCTCGAGGGTAAGCATGATGGACGCCGGCGTGGACGGCCCGCTGGCGCTGGGCTCCCCTTGCGCCTCGCCGGCGGGTGGGCCCGGGCTCGGCGAGGAGGTGCGCAGCGCCTCGCGCATCAGGCGCGAGATCATCGACATGTTTTCGGGCTCCGCCGGCTCCGCCGGCGGCGGGCGCGGCGGCTCCGGTGCATTCTCGTTGCTGCGCACGCGGCCCGAGAGTGCTGAGAGCCGCTCGAACAGTTCGCTGCCGAGCCCGCCAAGCCCGCTGCTGCGGCGCGGCGGCGCCGGCGCAGGCTGCGCGGGCTCCGCGCCGGGCGCCCCGCGGTTGTTCACCAGGGACGCGGCGGTCGCCGCGGTGGCGACGCGCAGGATGCGGCCCAGCATCTCGCCCTGCTCCTCGATGGTCGCCGCCTGCGGCGTGCCCGGCTCGCTCGGCGGCGGCGGGCGCGGCGCCGGCTCGCCACGGGGCGTGCTGGGCGCCGTGCGGGCAACAAGGGCGCCCTGCACAATCACCGAGGTGCCCGAGAGCTGCGTCGCGGGCGGCGCGTCGGGCGGCGAGGGGCGTGCGCCGCCCAGCAGCTCCGAGAGCAGCGTGGCGAGCGCCGAGGTGGGGCGCCCGCCGCCGGCGTGCTGGTGCCGCGCCGACATGCGGCTCAGTGGCGGGCGGGAGCCGGGCAGCGACGCCGGGTCGAGCCGGGCGTGGCTCGGCGACGGCGGCGCTGACGACGGGCGCGGGGCGCCCTGTGCGTGCGCGGCGCCCGCGGCCGAGGTGCCGACGCCGCGGTCCGGCTGGTCTCGCGCCTCGGTGAGCGGGCGGCCCAGGACGCGCTCGAGCAGCTCGGTGGTCGCCCGGCGCTCGGCGGCAAGCGGGTCGGCGGGCGCGGAGCCGGCCGTTTGGGGGGCGGGCGCGGAACCGGCCGTTTGGGGAGCGTCCGGAGCGGGTTCGCCAGCCGCTGGCGCGGCGCGCGGCGCGGGCTCGGCGGCCATCGGCAGCGCAGGCTCGGCGGCCATCGGCTCCGCGGGCTCGGCGGCTGTGGGCGGCCCGGCGCGTTGCGCTGCGGCCTGCGATGCAGAAAAGAGCGGCTCGGCGCTGGGCACGGCACGGGGCCCGGTGCCCAGGGCAGGGGGTATACGTGTGCCCTGCAGGGCGCTCGTGTCGATTGCCGGGGCGGGGCCGTGTGTGGGCACCGCGTGTGGCGCGTTTGGCATGCTGGGAGGCTGCGCCACCGGCTGGGGCGGCTGCGCCACCGGGGCAGGGGACACCCTGATAGCCTCCTCGTCCATCGCCTGTGGCGCAGGGCGCTCGCGGCCGACCCCCACGCTGCGCCCCAGCGACAGGCGACGGCGCAGGTTGAAGCGCGGGCGGTGGCGCACGCCGGGAGCGGCAGCAGCGTCGGGGGCCGCCACCGAGCTGCTCGTGGAAGCGTCGCTCGCGTTGCGCGCGCGGCGACCCGAGACCCGGGAGGGGTACGCTTCGGCGCGCGACTGCTGCTCCTGGCGCGACGCATCGGCCGGCACGCGGTCGCGCTGGCTCCGGGACTGCGATGCACCCATCGTAGCAGTCGGCCAGCGCTGTGTTGCTTGGGCTTATCCGAGTGTGTCAAACGGCCATCAGCCGTGGGCAGCTGAGCGGGGGAGCGCCGCACGCACGTGACGCGCCGCAGCCGCCGGGGCCACCAGGCGGACGCCACGCGAGACGTGCGCAGAGGCCACTTGACGATCGATGCAGTCGCCGCTGCTCAGCGTGCCGCTCAAAGCGACGAGCCCGGCGGACGTGACCACGCCGATCGCGGAGCTGATCACCACGAGCTATGAGCAGGACCCCGGCAGCTACGAGGAGGAGCTGCAGCTCGTGATGCGCGCTCGGCAGGACGCCGTCACCCATGCGAGCAGCGATGCGACCGGGCGGGACCTGCTCTACAAGTGGTTCCACATGCTCGAGATGCTCGAGCTGCGCTTCCCCGAGCTGCGTGCCACGTTCGTGTGGCGCGACGCGTTCATGGGCGCCGAGACTGCGCAGCAATCGCTCGCGTTCGAGAAGGCGAGCATCCTGTTCAACATTGCCGCGCGCATTTCCGCGATCGCCGCCGCGGCGCCGCGGCACGAGGCGGGCGGCGACGGGCTCAAGCGTGCGTATACGGGGTGCCGGCAGGCGGCGGGCATGCTCGCGTACATCAACCACAACTTCCTCCACGCGCCGAGCATGGACCTCGGCAACGACGTCGTCCAGCTGCTCACCAAACTCATGCTCGCCCAGGCGTCCGAGGTGTTCCTGGAAAAGTCCGTGCACGACGCCAAGGGGGCGCCCCTGGTCGCCAAGCTCGCGAGCCACGTCGCCGCTGAGTACACGGCGCTGTACGAGGAGATGAACGAGCTGCAGGCGGGCGCGTCCCTGCCGGCCTTTTGGCTGCAGCTCATGCTGTGCAAGAGCCGGTACTTTACCTCGGTGATGCAGTACTATCGCGCGCTTGCGGACGATGCGGCCGGCGCGCACGGCACCGCGCTCGTGCGCCTCACCGTCGCCGAGGGCCAGGCCAAGGAGGCCGTCCGCTACGCCGGCGGGCTCTCGCTCACCTTTGCGCCGTCCGTGGTGCGGAACACCGTGCCAGCCGACGCGCCGAGCGCCGTCGCCGAGATGGCGCGTTCCCACCAGGGCGTGTGCGCGGAGCGGAAGCGCATCGCCGCCAAGGACAACGACCTGATCTACCACGAGATGCTCCCACCCGAGTCCACCCTCCCGCCCGTGGAGCGCACGAGCGTCGCGACGCCCATCCCCATTCGCGACGTGTATGCGACACCCGAGGTGCAGCGCGTGCTCGGCCCGCCCGTGTTCCAGCGGCTGATCCCCCTTAGTGTGCACGAGAGCGCGTCCAAGTACTCGGAGGAGAAGGCCAAGCTCGTTCGCGCCGAGGCGCAGCGCATCGAGACGGGCAACCGCGAGCTGCAGGCGTCGCTCCGCGCGCTCGAGCTGCCGGGCGCTCTGGAGCCGTACCGCCCTCTGCTCGGCCGCGCCGACACGGCGCGGGCCGCGCTCGCCGAGCCGCCGGGCCGCGTGCGCCGCTGGGCCGCCGAGCTCGCGGACGGCGCTGGCGCCCAGGGACTCGATGCGCTCGCCCCGCGCGCCGCGGGCGTGGACGCGGCACTCGCGCAGGTGCAGAGCCCGCGGCGCGAAGCGCTCGCCCGGCGCCTGGAGCATGCGCTCGAGGCGCTCGCGGACGACGACCGGGCGTGCGAGCGCGGCCGGGTGCGCTTTGCCCACCGCTGGACGCAGGAGCCGAGCGCGGCGGCCACCCGCACACTGCGGCGCGACCTGCGTAGCAACGACGAGGCGCTGCGGAATGCGGCGAGCGTCGACGAGCGCGTCGCGGCGCTCTGGCACAGCGTGCGGGACGACGTGGCGCTCCTCGAGGGCGACGCGGCGACTCTCGCTGAGGCGTACGCGACGGCGCCGGCGCCGGCACCCAGCGGCGGCGCCCGCGGCGGCGCCGGCGGCAGCCTGCTGGACCTCGACGAGTCTGCGGACGCGTCGCAGACCGCATCCACGGAAGACGCGCGCACGATAGCGCAAAAGGCGGACGAACACCTCGCAACGCTGCAGCGGCTCCCGGCGGAGCGCGCCGAGTCGCTCGCTGCGCTCAAGCAGCACGTGCACACGGACGACATCGCGCAGCTGCTGCTGCTCAACCGGCGCGTGCAGAACGTGGAGCCGGGCCTCTTTGCCTCGGAGCTTGCCAAGTTCCGGCCGTACCAGGCGCAGATCGCTCGGAGCCTCGAGCAGCAGGAGACGCTGCTCTCCTCCGTGGCCGCGTCGCTCCGCGGGCTTGCGCGGCACCCGGGCACCGCCGAACTGCGCAGCGCATATGCGGCGCGGAGGCAGGCGCGGGACACGCTCACCGAGCGGCTCTCGCGTGCATACCATGCGTACAACGAGGTGCGGTCCGCCCTGGGCAAGGCGCTGCGGTTCTACGAGGAGATGGACTCGGCGACGCAGCAGCTCGCGGACGACGCAGAGCGCACGCTTGCGCAGCGGCGCGAGGAGCGTGCGCGTCTGCAGCAGGAGCTCGACTGGGACGCGCGCGGCGAGACGCCGCCACACGCAACCGCGCCGCCGCCACCGGCCGCCCCGCCGGCCGCAGGGAGCACCTCGCTCGAGGACGACCTGCGTGCGCTGCACCTGTCCACAGGGCAGGGCGCGCGGGCGCCGCCGCCGCCGCCAGGCTGGCCCGGGCCACCGCCGCTCTTATCGCAGGCGTACGGCCGCGAGTCGGAATCAGCACCGCCACCGCCACAGCGGCCGCCACGCCCATATTGAGCTGGGGTGGCTCGTGCACGGCTGGGGTGGAGGTCTTTATAAATTTCACATTCCTGGGTAGTCGGGTAACCAGAGCCATCATCATGTCCCTGCCATACTCACTTGATCAAGTTAGTCTGTGGCAGCGCGAGCCCATCGACGCGGACGACGTGCCACGCGGCTGGGTCCAGGATCAGATTGCCGAGGAGCCCGAGTCCCTCGTGTCCCTGGTGGCGGCGCACATCGCCGAGCTGCTCCTGCACTTGAGCGGGTTCCAGCAGCAGGTACACGAGGAGGCCTGCGGCGACCGCGTGGTTGGCCAGGGCCTCGGCCTCGACGAAGACAAGCACATGGTGCTAGGAGACAAGTGAAACCTACGCTTCCTGCCGCTCGCCACGCGGCTCGCCCTTGATGATTCTACTTCCACATCGGCGTGACACGACCTCATCCACCGCGTTCGACCAGCACGGCTCGGTGGCATGTTCAGCGCCTATCCTGTTTGTAGATCCCTATTTTCAAGATGTGCCTAGCATGTACATAGCAAGCTGTAGACCGGATCCAGCAGCGCCGCCAGCTCTCGGTGGCACCCCAGCACTTTCCAGGGCTGCCGGTTCGAGCCTGTCAACCGTCTAAAAAAATCCCAGGTTTATGCACGCGGGCGCTTGGGCGTCTTATTTTAACCAGTGCCCTGCATCCCGATCGTCATCGGACAGCGAGATCGGCATCTGACTGGTCCCTCAGAGGCCCAGCTCGTCCTCTGACGTATCCAGCTCACCTGGGTCCTCTGCTGGGGACTCGGCCTCCTCCGCGGCCGGGCCGGACGCCTCGGGCTCCGAGCCGTCCGAGACGGGCGTCTCGGCGTCGGACTCGGTGTCGGACGGGTCCCGCCGCCGCGGCGTCCGTGCGCGCCCGCGAGCTGCCGGCCGCCGCGACGCGGCGCGCGGCGCCGCAGGCACGGCCTCTGGCAGGTCCGCGAGGAATGCGCCGAGCGCCTGCATCTCGGGCGCCGCGAGCGTGCCGTCGTGCGCGGCGAGCGCCGGGTTCCACGCGTCGAGCACCGGCGCGTAGCGCCGCTCAAGCGTCTGCGCAAAGCGCGCAAATGCTTTCCGAACCACGGCGTCGTCTCCGGCGGCGCGCTGCTGCGCCGTGTGCACGAGGAGCGCAAGCGCTTTGACCCGGGCCTCGTCCAGCGCGGGCGGCAGAAACAGTTTGCCAAGCAGCTGCGTGAGCGCACGGCGCTGCACCTTGTCCGAAAGCGTGCAAAGGTGCTTGAGCACGTCAAGGCACAGGTCCACGTGCACCGTCTCGTCCGGCGTGGACAGCATCAGCTTCTCAGGGTTCGCCCAGTCGGCGAGCTGGAGTGCCACCTGCGCCGGCGACACCATGCGCGTCTCGCTGTCCTTCTCCGCGTGCACCTGGGCGAGCACGTCGAACGTGTCGACAAACACACGCTGGATAATGCGCTGGTGCCGCGCATGGGAGCTGCAGAACAGCGGAAGGAAGTAGCTCAGGCACTGCCGCAGCGGCTGGTTTTCGGCGGTGTCCGGGCTCATGTAGATGAGCACCAGGCTCTTGAGCACGTCGTCCTCCACCACGCCCCCGGTAAGCAGCAGCTTGGCCAGCCCGACGGCCGCCGCCGCTTGCACGTCCGCGTCGTCGTGCTCTAGCAGACTGAGGAGGAAACCGAGCATCTGCTGCCGCGCAAACGCCAGTCCGCGCTCCATGTCGCCCTCAAAGTCCGTGCGGGCCGCCACCTCGGCGCTCCGCGCGCACAGCACATCGACGCCGTGCACAAGCAGCAGGTCAAACAGGCACTCGATGCACCGCACGCGGATCGTGCCCGACGCGCGCTGGATCTGGTCGAGGAACAGCGGGAAGGTGTCGAGCGCCATCTTGTCGTCCAGCAGCGAGCAGAGCCCGAGACACACGAGCCCCTGCTCCCGCACCTCGGCGTCCGTGCTGCGCACCGCCGGCACGATCAGCTGCGGAATCAGACCGTGCAGCGCCGTGTTATCCCGCAGCGAGCTCGCGACGCGCTCCAGCATGCACCGCACGATGAGCAGCCGCCGCGCGTCGAGCGCCGCGCGGTGCGCCGCGGCGGCCGGCGACGCCGGCCGTCCGAGGCGCACAGACCACGAGAGCGACTCGCGCACCGAGTGGTCGCCAGCGTCAGCAGACGCGTCCGCTGCCGGCTCGGCGGCCTGGGCGGCCTCTGCGTCCTCGCCGCCCTCTTGGCCCTCTGGGCCCTCTGGGCCCTCTCCGCCCTCTTTGCTCTCTTCGCCATCCTCACCCTCTTCGCCATCTTCGCCCTCTTCGCCCTCCTCGCCCTCCTCGCCCTCCTCGCCCTCCTCACCGCCGTCGATCACCTGCGCCAGCTCCACGACCATCTGCACATAGTCCCGCTGGTCGCTCGCGAGGCCCAGCAGCACGTCGAGGCAGCGCGGGACAAGCGTGCTCGGCAGCCACGCATTGCCGAGCATCTCGCGCACCAGCATAAACATCTTGCGGCGGCCGACCTCGTCGCCATAGTCACAGTGCATCGCAATGGCCAGCAGCTCGTTCACCACAAACACGCGCTCGCCGCTCTGCTCGTCCTGCACGGCAGGCATGTCGTCCTCCATCTCCTCGGCCGCCTGCTGCTCGAGCAGGTCGCTCAGCTGCTCGTACTCGCGCTGCGTGTGGAAGGCAAGCGCGGTCACCGGCGGCAGGCACGCCTCGAGCCGCGATTCGAGCTGGTTGTGCGTACAGTAGAGGACAAAGCACTTGGCCAGGAGCGCCTTGCCCGGCGTCATCTCCCGCCAGTACGCCTCCGGGTCCGCCAGGAGCGCCCCGGCGTGGGCCAGCACCTCGTGCCGGTCATCGAAGAGGGCCATCACCACGCTCTCGCCGCAGTCGCTCTGTGCCACGTGCAGCTGGTCAAGAAGCAGCAGCAGGTCGCCGCCGCACGCATCGAGCCAGTGCCCAGCGAGCTTGCGCGCCGCGCGGCGCACGGTCGGATCGCGCTCGTGCATGCCCGTGCGCACCACCTCGGCTGCCGCACGGTCGCTGAGGCCGAGCGCGGCGACCACGCTGTGGCCCTCGTGTTCCACACGCGGCTGGGCATCCAGGAGCATCCGCAGCGAGCCCTGGTAGACACACCGCCGGTTCGTTGCATCCACGTCCTGCAGACGCTCCAGCACGTACGGAAGCGTCGCGGCGCGCGGCGTGGTGTTGAACAGGGCGGCCCGGCGCACCTCGGCACTCGGGTCGTAGCGGAGCATGTGCAGCAGGAGGCGGGACGTGGTCGTCTGCGCCCCGCCGGCCTCCTCCTCCTCGCCCATCTGGAGCCTGGCGAGCGCGACGACCGCCTGGACGCGCACCGAGGCCTCCCGGTCGTGCGTGCGCTCCAGAAGGAAGCGCGAGAGCGTGTCAAACATGCCCTCGTCCAGGCTCTCGAGCCCATTGATCAGCAGCGCGACGCACCCACAGCAGCGGAGACGCACGTTCTTGTCGCGCGCGGGGAACCCCTTGAGCAGGTGCTTGAATAGGATGTTGACGAACCGCGTGGCGGTGGTGTCCTCCTCCTCGGCGGCCTCGCCATGCGCCTTGAGCGCCGCGGCGCGGAACTGCTCCTGGGCATACGCCGCGTACGCGGCCACGTACTTGCACACCCGGTCCGCGTTCGCCACGCCCTTCTTCTGCGCGAGCACGCGGTTCAGGCACTGCAGAAAGCACTCGTTGAACGCCTTCTCGCCCACCAGCCGCGTCCCGCGTGGCGTCGCTTCTGTCACCTGCGCACAAGCCGCATGCACCCGGTAGAGCGACACCACGTTCTTGCGGTGGCTCGCGAGCGAGTGCTGCGCATCCTGGAAATGCGGCGGCACCTGCGCCTGTACCGTGCTCGCCACGTTCTCGAGTCCGAGCGACGTGCGCGATGCCCCCGGCATTGCCACCAGCGAGTCGCGATGTGATCACCACGCGGTAAACAACACAACCAACACCTGTCACGTGAGCGCTGTCTGCGCCAACGCCGCGCGCAGAGGTGTGGAGGTCGACGCGCCATGCTGAGCGGCGCCGCGTGCCTGACGGCCCGACGGGCGCTGGGCGCCGCCCTGTGCCGCAGAGCCCCGCGGCGCGCGCAGCACACCGCAGTGCCCCGCGTGTACGTGTCGCATGCGCTGGACCCGTGGCGGAATCTTGCGCTCGAGGACTACTTCCTCCGCGGCGTGCCGCCCGATGTCCCCGTGTGCTACCTGTATCAGAACGCGCCGTGCGTCGTGGTGGGCAAGAACCAAAACTCCTGGGGCGAGCTCGATGCGCGCGCGATGCAGCGCGAGCAGGTGGCCCTCGTGCGGCGGCAGAGTGGCGGCGGCGCCGTGTACCACGATGCGGGCAACCTCAACTTTTCCTTCCACGTCCCCAAGGCCACGTTTGCCCGCCGCACGCACACGGAGCTCGTCGCCCGTGCGCTCGCGCGACCGCCGCTGGCACTGCCAGAGCGCCTGGGGCGTGCCCCGGTGTTTGTGAACGAGCGCAACGACATGTGCGTGTACGCGGCGGGGGCGGCGGCGCCGGACGCCGCCGCAGTGCGCAAAGTCTCCGGCAGTGCGTACCGCATGGTAAACCAGCGCGCGTACCACCACGGCACGCTGCTCCTCGACACGCAGCTGGATCGGATGCGGGTGCTGCGCCGGCGCACGCGGGCGACGATCACGTCCCGCGGCGTCGACTCGGTGCCGTCGCCCGTGGCGAACCTCGCCGAGGTGTTCCCCGAGCAGCGGGCGCAGCTCACGTTTGAGCGCATCGCCGAGGCCATCTACCAAGAGTTCCTCCGTACGTACGGCACGGGCGAGCTGCGCTCGGTGGACGACGTCCTGCTCGACGCCCAGGTGCCGCTCGGCCGGCACCGCTCCCAGCCCGTGCACGAGGCGGCCGCGGAAATGCGCTCCTGGGACTGGGTGTACGGTGCATCCCCCGACTTTGAGGTGCGGGTCGACGCGGCGGGCGGCGCGGCGCTGCCCGACGTACGCCACCTGGCGCTGCAGCTCACCTGCCGCCACGGCCGCGTGCACACGGCCGAGGTGCATCGGATCGAGCCGTCGTCGCAGGAAGCGGCCGTTCGCGACGCGGCGAGCCGCCTGGTCGGCGTGCCGTACGACGCGATCGCGGTGGCCCCGCCGGGGCCGCCGGCGCCAGTGGCGCCGCCCAGCACGCCCGCGGAGTGCGCGCTGCGCAGGTGGCTGAGGGAGCAGCTGTGACACGGGCTGCGTGAAACATAACGTACGAAACAAAAGGCTAGACATGGCTACGTTACGGCGGCCGGCCAGCCGGCCGTCCGCGGGTATGCTAGGCGGGCTCGTGCCCGCCGCTGCTGGCCGCCGCACGGCGCCCCGAGAGCAGCTCGTCCACGATGCGGTGGATGTCCTCCTTGCGGCTCGCGAGGTCCGCATTGGGCATGGCCTCCCGGAGCGCCTCGCGCACGTGGCGCTTGGTCACGTTGCGCAGGCTCGGCTGGGCGGCAAGGAAGGAGCGCACCGCCTCGCGGAGCTGCTCCTCACTTGGGTTGGCGTCCATCAGCGGGATCGGGTTCCAGGCGGGCGTGCCGTGCGCCTGGGCGGTGGAGCCGCTGGCCACCGAGAGCGGGCGCTGGCTCTCGTGCGGCATGGGCGGCCAGGGCGCCGGGGTGGCCATGCCCGGGCCGCCCGGCGGCACCATGGACATGTGCGGCGCCCAGGGCATGCCGTACATGGGTGGCATGCCGTACATGGACATGGTGGTGGGCATGCCGTACATGGACGGGTACATGGGCGTGGTCCAGGAGCTCGGGCGCTGAGCGCCCTCCGAGTTCCACAGGCCCGAGGAGCGCGTCGAGTCCACCTTGGAGGCCCGCGTGCGGCGCGCGTCGAGCACGTTGGTCGACTGGAAGTAGTCTTCGGACTTGTCCGAGATGCCGCTGAACCGCGCCTCGGGCATGGACATGGGCCAGGATGCGGTGGCCGGCTTCAGGTCTGTGTAGTCCTCGTCGGGCGCGCCGAACTCGGCGAGCTCCTGCTCGTACTGCGTGTAGCGCTTGAGCGGGATCATGCTGTCGTGGTACGGCTCGTCGTCGGTGCCGGCGACCACCTTCTTGTCGCCCTTCTCGCCGACCACCACACGGGTGTTGCCCCAGGAGAAGTCGTCCATGTGCCAGAAGGAGTAGATCGGCAGCAGGAACGCGTAGAGCGGAAACGCGATCATGTAGATGATCATCCACCCAATGTACTGCCACTGCATCCTGAGCAGGAAGATGATCGCCTGCAGGCCGTACACGGCGGCGATCATGGCGATCGCAATGATCGGCAGCGGCCCGGTGCCGGCGGCGATCGTGACGATCAGGTACACGAGATACACCGCCGTGGCGGGCAAGATGATGGTGCCGACCAGGTCGATGAACACCACGAACCGCATCGAGAAGAGGCAGAACCCACACAGACCGGGCATCGACACCAGCTCCACCAGGTTGTGCACCGTCGAGTTGATCCAGCGCCGCCGCTGCGACATGAGCACCTTCAGGCTGTCCGGCGCCGAAGTGAGCGCGGACGCGTCCGCGAGGAAGCGCGTGCGGAAGCCGGGGAAGTGCTTGAGCAGCAGCGTGGTCAGGTACCGGTCCTCGCCGAGCGAGAGCAGGTTCTTCTTGTGCAGCGTGTCCACCCGGTTCTCGGAGTAGTCGTCAATGATCCGGTCCGACACAAACAGCGGGCGCCCACGGTCCGCGGAGCGCACGCGGTAGAGCGAGAAGCAGCCGGGCAGACAGGTGATGCTGCCAAAGAGGGACTCGAACGCCTTGGCCAGGTTGTGCGAGATGTAGTACTCGTACACCTGGATCATGGTCCACCAGGACTTGTTCTCATTGTCCAGCATCGTCTCGCCACACACGGCGATCACGCTGCGGTCGTCGCAGGCGGCGGCCACGAGCCGGTTGAGCCCGTCGGGCGAGACCCAGGTGTCCGCGTCGACCATGAGGATGTACTCGTAGAAGGACGGGTCGATGCCGATCACATGCTTCATCTGGTGGTACACCTCGAGCTCCATCGGGGACATGGGCGTGTCGAAGTGCACCCGGTTCAGGTAGCGCATCAGCAGCACCTGCGTGTCGCGCTTGCCGCGGTTGCCCGGCCGGGTGCGCTCGCTCGGGCGGCCGACCTTGACCACGACAATGTAAGGCACCACGTTGCCCTCGTACTCGTACAGGCCCGAGTACACCTTGCCGTAGTTGAGCTGCCGGGAGCCCTCGGCCACGCTCTTGAACGGCAGCGGCTCCGGGTCCACACGGGGGTCCACCCCCAGGATGTCGAGCACGATGCGCGGCGTCGGCTGCTCGTTCCCGTGGCCGACAATCATGCCGTCGCACACGATGAAGAGCAGCTTGCGCTTGTTGTCGTACTCCTGCCCGGCGAGCGAGTCGATCGTCTTGCGCAGCGACTCCTCGCTCTCCGTGTAGCACGGGATGTGGCAGATCACGAACCGGTCCTGCTGCTCGGGCGTGGGTCGGCGCACGAGCTGGAGCGCGCTGACAAACTTGGCAAAGATGGACAGGAAGATGAGGCAGGAGAAGGCGAGCAGCAGGTAGTTTTGTACCTCGCAGCGCGGCGAGTTGCGGAAGTCGGTGCGCCCCTGGAAGAAGGCGTTGTCGAGGCACCGCTGGGTGGCCGCCTGCTTGCTCTGTGGGAGCTTCTCGAGCGCCTTGTGGAAGTCGCCCGAGATGTCCGAGCCCGCCTGCGCCTCGAACAGGTCCGTGATGGAGCTGTCGAGGAACGAGTACTTGTCGTTGCCCTGCATCATCTTGCGCGTGTAGAGGTAGTTGGTCAGGTCGTAGAGGTTGCCGTCCACCACGGCCCACTGGCGCCAGGAGCCGTCCTGGGCGATCTGCTTGTTGTCGTAGACGTACCAGCCCTTGTAGTACTGGCGCATCTTGGGCACGAACACGGAGTAGTACCAGTTGGGCTGGCTCAGCTTCGACTTCTTGTACGGCTGCGTGGCGCCGGACTTGTGCTGCGCCTGCCCGATCTCCGCAGTGAGGTTCTCCTGCTGCTGCAGCTGCAGGCTGGGGTCCTGCACGAGGCCCGGGCAGCCCGCCGAGAGCGGCACGGGGAAGTACGGCGTGAGGTCCTTGCCGGCGAGCTGCATCATGATGTTGTCGTCGATCGGCTGCTGCGGGATGTCCGAGTGGTCCAGCTTGTAGAACTTGGTCAGGTCGTACACGCGGCCCTGGACGGCCACGTAGAACGACTTGCCGTCGCCGTGCGCGGTGAGCTGCCCCTCGTTCCACGCCTTGTTAAAGTCGGGGCACAGCAGGCGGCCGAACCCGATGATGTAGAACAGGATCACGCCGCAGAAGAGCGTGATGAGCATGCAGATCGTCACCTTCTCCCGCCAGGCGAGCAGCACGTCGGGGCGGTGCATGCGCCCGATGCGCGAGAGCAGCGGGTCGGGTATCCACCAGGTGAGCGCGTAGGTGAGGCGCACCCACCACTTGCGCATCGGCGAGGTCGGCACCTCGAGCACCTCGTTCGGCTCCAGCAGCGCGTCCTTCTCGGGCGGCGGGTCCGCGGGGGCCTCGTTGAAGTTGTGCACGTGCGTGTCCCAGGCGCCCTCGGGATGCGCCGCGCCAGCGAACGGGTCGCCCTGCGCAAAGGGGTCGCCGGGCGTGCCACGTGGCCCGCAGGCCTCCTCGGGGATGAGCATCTCGTGCGAGGAGCCGCCCAGGTGCAGCAGCTCGCCGCTCGAGGCGCCGGGCGGCGGCGGCGTGCCCGTGCCGGTGTCCAGCGCGGCGTCCTCCGAGTAGCTGCGGAGCATGCCGGGGCGCTCTGCCTCGGGCGTGTGCGAAGCGCTGCGCCCGGTGACCACCGCCTCGGGCTCCGCGGGCGGCGCCGGCGGCTCCACGGCCGGGCGCTTCACGCTCCAGTCCTGGCCAGCGGCAGGCCGCTGCTCCGTGTCGGGCAGCGGGGCGACTCCCGGCTTGTACAGGGCCTCGAGCTGGTGCCAGGCGGGGTACGTGAGCCAGATGCGGCGCCGGCCGAGCACAAACTCCTTCGGCTGGCTCCAGCCGCGGGTACACACAAAGTGGTGGATGGTGGTGCGTGCGTCGGTGCCGTCCTTGACGCCCACCGTGGTGCGCAGCACGTCCGCGTAGCGCTCGCAGAAGCGCTCAAAGGACATGCTTTCGACAAAGCACATCTGCCGCCGGGCGAGCAGCTGCGGCAGCATGAGCCCGTGCAGCTGGCGCACCACCCGCTCCGGGTCGAACGCGTCCGGCTGGTGCACGTCGTTCGGCCGCACACAGAGCACGGACCAGCACATGTCCGCCGAGTACACCGCCCGCAGGATCTCGAGCATCGCGCTGTCCAGCTGCCGCGACGCGCCGCACACCGCGGTGCGGTCCTGCGTGCTGAGCGCGGCGCCGTGGTCCAGCGGCGTCGGCCGCCGCAGCGGGCGCGACGACACCTGCGCCCACACCACCGTCTGCGGGTCCGACGGGTGCGTCTCGGTGGCGAGCCCCGGCCCCGAGAAGAGCCGGGCGACAAACGCGTTGCTCGAGCCGCGCAGCAGGGCCACCTGCGCCATGTCGAGCACGTCGAGCTCCGAGGCGAGCATGCCCGCGGCGCTGTACGTGCAGGCGCCCAGGTGGTGGCACACGTCGAACACAAGCCGCCGGTCGCGCGCGTCCGAGGGGATGAAGAGTGGGTGGTCCGCGTGCCGGGCCAGGTCCGTGGCCAGCGCCGCGTCGTCGTCCTCGGCGCGCTCGCCCGCCTGGACCAGCGCGATGGACCGCGCCAGGTCGCCGAGCATGCCGTGCGCCTCGTCCGACTCGCGCGTGAGCGAGACGCTCCCGCCGCGCATGAGCCGCATGCACTCCGAGTAGGCCGAGCGCGAGAAGTGCGGCAGCTCGATGCCGTCGTGCCGCTGCTGCGCGTTCGGCGGCGCACGGTCGTCGAACGCGGCGCGGCTCATGTAGTGGTGCACGAGTTCCGCGGCGTAGTTCTTGCAGAACGTGTCGTAGTCGCCGGCGCCGGCGCCACGCGCCGTCTGGAAGCCGGGCGTGTCGAGCTGCACGATGTGCAGCGGCAGCACGTCCTCGCCGCGCGGCGCGAGCCGCTGGTTCAGCGCCTCGACCAGGTACGCAAAGAGCATCGCGTACATGTTCTGCACGAGCCGGTCGCGCTGCATGCCCGCGCCGCGCGCGTCCAGCAGGCGCGTCACGCGCTCGTGGCGCACAAACGTGGTGTGCATCACCAGGCACGGCTCCAGCTCCGAGGCGCCCACCTGGAGCAGCTCCGCGGCGCGCTCGAGCGGCGCGCGCGACGCGAGGCGCGCTGCGCCGCTCGGCGCGCCCGCCTGCCATGGGTCGATGAACGCCACGTCGCCCAGGTGCAGCAGCGCGGCAAGCACGCGCCAGACGCCCTGGACGTGGCGAGGCTTGAGCCCGAGCGTGTGCAGCGCGAGCTGCAGGCGCGCGTACCCCGCGGCGTCCTCCGCGGTGGGGCGCGCGTCGCCGAGCATGCGTGCGTCGCCCGCATCGAGCTGCAGCGCGGCGCGCTCGTCGGGAGCGGCGCCGGCGAGCAGCTGGTAGAACACATGGAAGGTGCGCTCGCCAGGCGCCACATCATGCAGCCGGTGCTTGTCGAGCCCGGGCGTGAGCAGCTTGGCGCCCGCAAGGCGCCCGCCCTGGGAGAAGTGCAGCTCCGTGTAGGTCGCATGCCGCGAGGCATGCGCATTGGCGCCGGTGGCCGCGGTGCCGAACGCGTCCAGCACGACGGTCGCCGCTCGCACCTGCTCGCCAATGCGCGGGTCCTGCCGCGCCGTCGCCGACGCGAGGCGCAGCAGGTGCTCGGTGACCAGCCGCGCGGTGTACGACTTGCCCGCGTCGGTGGCACCGCGGTAGAGCACCGCCTGCGAGCGCTGCGAGTGCAGCATCTTGTGGTATACGCGAGCCGCGAGCGCATACGGGTGCGGCGGCAGCGTCATGGACGCCGCCGGCCGCATGTACTGCGCTGCGGTGGACTCGTAGAGCCCGGGCGCCTCCCGGTACGGGTTGACCGCTACGAGCACCGTGGGCGACGCCCAGGTGTACGGCTGTGCACAGCCGAAGCGCTCCTGAAGCATCGCGACGATCGCGGCCTCATCGACGGCCTCTTTCTGGGGGCCGGCCGCATTCACCAGCGCGGCCAGGTCCACGGGCACGCCACGCGCATCCTCGCTCGCCATCCTGCGCGATGAGCACGATGGGCTCGCGGGATTAAGCGCCGTCGGCTCCGGCTGCCACTCGCCTAGGATGGCAGGTTGATGCACGGTCTACGGAAATCCTGTGTTATTTGCTCGTGTTGGCCATGCGCCCTGCAGCGCGCGCGTCGGCCGATTGGCTATTTTGCCGCTCGGCGCTTGCGCTCAGTCCAACCACGCGGCCAACGCGTGCTGCAGTGCACGCCGCGCTGCCGCTGTGGCCCAGAAGTGGTCCGCGGTCATCCGCGCCGTGTGTACGGACGCCGGTGCTCCGTGTGCCGCTGCGCCTTGCGACAGTGCATCGCACCATGCGTCGTAGCGCGCCGCGCTGGTGAACTGGTCGCGGTCCCCGTAGGCGAGGAACACGTTGCCGTGCGCCGCCGCCGCCGCCCCGTCCGCATTCCCGCGCACGCACGCGGCCAGAGCACGCTCAAAGTAGCTCCCGTGCAGCGGCGCGAGCGCCCAGCGCAACCCGATGGGGTACGAGATCAGCACGTAGGCGACCGAAGCACCTTCCCAGTGCGGCGCCACCGGCGTGAACCGCGCGGCGGACGCGTGCATCGCACCGGCGCTGTAGCCCTGACGTCAGTGGCGCATCCGGCACTTGTACGTACACAGATATACACCTGTGGCGGGCCCGCGGCCGGCTTTACCCGGCGCAGCATCGCCTCGAGTACCGCCTGCCGTCAGCCGCTGCCGCACGCCGCCGCGCGCACCTGGTAGTCCCCGCACTCGGGCCGGCTCGTCCAGCTGACGCGCCCGCCGCTGCCGCGGACGCCGCGTGCATTGAATGTAGCAACATGCACGCCGTGCGCAAGAAATGTGCGGGCAAGCAGCTCGACAACATGGTCGTCCATACACCCACCCAAGGCGCCGTACGCTGCGGTGAGCAAGGCACGCCCCGTCGCAGTACGTACGGTGGTCAATTACCGCGAGTCCGCGGCTCGCGCCTTTGGGCGCCGTTAATCGTGCCTCGAGCGTGATCGAAGAGCCTACATCGATCTGGAGAGGGATGCTGGAGCCCGGCGGCGCGCCCGTCGCAGTGCTGTCCGGTACCGTGGACGCCGCCTCGCGAGGGGCAGCGGATTTGCATGCGCCGCTGGTACCCGACTGCGCCCGCCCCGCCTTGTCCAGGACCCCTTCTGGTGCCGCCTCGCTGCTCATCCGGCTGCACGATGTGGAGTCCAGCAGAATGTGGAGGCGGCGCCCAAGCACAGTTACTTGGCTGTCGTCACGGGCATCATTGGTCGCCTACCTTTCTAAATCTACTGTACAAGAGCAAGAGAGTAGTGTCTCGTAGCTGGTGAGTGCACGCAGACTCCACAGACAGTAACCCGATAGTAACCCGGCAGCATTGTCGCTTTACTGGTCGTCCACCGCCCCGTCGGGGACCACCTCGCCGCCGTGCTCGACAAACGTGCTCTGGATCGAGCTGTCGCTCAGTCCACGAGGGCGCAGGCGCCGCGGCGCGACAGGCACGGACGTGCCGAGCGACGTCTTGGGCCCGGCCCCGCGCATGTACGCAGCCGATGCCTGGTGTCGCAGAATTCGCGAGGCAGGCGCCGCCGAGTTCTGGGACGGCACAGCTGCCGCCTGCGAGCCGCGCACCTGCACGGCGACGGGCGACGCGGCTGCCGGCACGCCTGCACGCGGCATGAGCCGCTGCGGGAGCGGCCCGCGCTGCTGCGGTGCCGCTGCAGGCGCAGAAACCGGTGTCTGGATGACTGGCGCCGAGAAGGTGCGAGCTCCAGCAGGCAGCGCGGACGTCGGCGGTGACGCCGGCGGAGGCCCCTGGCCCAGCGACAGGACGCGCGAGAACCAGCCGCTCATGCCGCCGCCCAGATACTCGTGCATATCCACGCCCAGGTGCTCCTGGAGCAGCTGCGCGGCCGACGCGGGATTCAGCTGCACCTCGTTCGCAAACGCACGCAGGCGCACGAGCTCCAGCAGTACGTCCCGCAGCAGCTTGAGCAGCGCGACAAAGTCGCGCCGCGCCATAATGCTCTGCTCGCCGCTCTGCGCGGCGGCGCCGGGCGCTTCCCGCTCGAGCTGCTGCCGGAACTGGTCGCGGAGCATCTCGACGTCCCGTCGGGAGGCGTGCACCGCGGCCCGGGTGAGGTGCGCCACGTCGCCCGAGAGCCGCTGGCGCCGCAGCCGCGCACTCAGCTCGTCCACATTGGCGTGCATGACGCCGCCCGCCGCCCGCTGCGCCGCGGTGAGCAGCGCAGGGAGCAGGAGCGTCCGGTCGTCGCGTCGCCGCGTCCGTACGCTCCCGGTGGGTTTCGCCGGCGATCCAGGCGAGACAAACTCGCCCTCAGATGGCGCTGTGACCTCGGTGTGTCCCTGGCGGCTGCTCGTCCGGTCAGAGAGCACCTCGCTGCGTGGAGAAGACAGTGCAGCGGGCGTGGGGGCCGCGGGCACCTGGGGGAGCCCCTCCGCATTCGTCCCAGGTGCTGGAGCCGCGTTCCCGCGGACGTCTTCGAGCTCCTCGGCGAGCAGTGGAGCGCCGGCGCTCCGCGGCATGCGCTCAGCACCAAGCTCCTCCTGGACCTCGAGCTGCTGCTGCAGCTGCGCAATCTGGGCGACAGCCGCCTCGTGCGCCGCCTGGATGCGTGAATTCTCGCTGCGGAGCGTCTCGTGCTCCTTGGTAAAGACACGCACGAGCTCCTCGGTCGGCGCCGAGCTCCCGCGCTCCAGCGTCGCCAGCCGCGCGCAGAGCGTCTCGAGCAGCTCGGTGGTGTGCGACAGGACCTCACTGCGCTCCTCGACCGCTGGTGCAGGAACAGGCGCGGCCCGCTCCTCGCTGGTGCGCTTCCTGGCCGCCGCTCGCTTCTCAGCGGCCTCGGCCCGCGCCTCGGCAGCTGCCGCGCGCTCCTCGGCCTCGGCCGCACGCCGCTCAGCGTCATGCAGGCGATCGGCGCGCGTATTCGCCCGTTTGGCCTGCAGCCGCGCCTCTTCCAGCTCGGCGAGCAGAGCGCGGTGTGCGTGATCGGACGACTCCAGGTCCAGGTGCGCCTGGCCCAGCTTCCACTCGAGCGCCTGGTTCTCCCGCACGCTCTCGGCGAGACGGTCGATCAGCTGGTTGCGCTGCGCCTCGTGCTCCTCGGTATCCTGCTGGGCCCGCTGCACGAGTGCGTCTTGCCGCTGGAGGAGCGCCTGCCCAATCTCGGCGCTTAGGTGCAGGTCCATCTCCAGATTCGCGAGCCGCTGCGCGGTGCGCTGAGCCACCTCGCACGTTTCGCGCCCGCAGCAGCACCAGCGCTCCTCGTCCGCGTCGCCCGACGTGCCGCTCGCCAGGCTGTGGACGCTGCGCTGGCGCGAAAGACTGCGGTGAGAATCGCGGCGCTTCACGGCATTCCGCGAAAGGGACTCGCCGTACGGCGAGCGCTCCAGATTCGCGAGTAGCTCGTCCAGCTCGCTGCCCTCGTCCACGCTGCTTGTCATCGACAGCATCGACTGCCGCGGCCGCAGACTCCGCATGCTCCCACGCATGCGCAGACTGCCCCGCGGCGATGAGCTCGAGGCGGACTCGGACACTGCGGACTCCGAGCGCGAGGTGCTATCCGGCGCATGCGGTAGGGGGTGCGGGGCACCATGGAGCGTGCCACTGGCTTCCGCCAGCCCCCCACGGGCGCCCGCCACGCCGCCCTGGCTCATTGCGCGTAGATGTAAGGTGTCGTAATTAGGCGATGCAGCACGAGGCGTACGCGTCGCTGACTAAGCCCCGCCTACAGCCGCTCGTGGCGCCTTGTGGGCGGTGGCGGCGGCAGCGGGGCGGCAGCAGGAGGTGGCAGTGGCGTCTGGGGCGCTGGCGCGGCCCGCTGCGACTGGCTGCCGCGACAGAGTACATAGAGTGTCAGTGATATCCTACTAGACACGGGCGTGTCCTACAGTTGTGCACGCCGGCCGTCGGCCAAGCGCTAGACGCGGCCGGGGCTACGTCGCCGGGCGCAGCGCCCGCAGCCGCTGGGCAAGTGCATCGTCCTCTTCCGCCTGCTTGTTCTGCGGCGCGGCCTGCGCCTGTGCGGGCAGCTCGTCCACCTTGCCCTCGAGCCGTGCCTGGCCGAGCTGCTGGTTCAACTCGATGCCGTTCTGGTCCGCAACCTGCTGCATGAGCGAGTCCACCTGGTCCTGCGGCATGCCCGACGCCGTGGTGTTGCCCATCGTAGACTCCATGTACGACGTCTGCACGTCCATGTCCTCGAACTGGTTTTCGAAGCGGTCCATCACCGTAGAGATCTGCCCGTCAGCCCGTGCCGCAGCGCCAGCTCACGTACCCGCTCCAGATCCATGGTCTGCATCGCCTTGTCCATGCCCTTGACGACCGATGTCATGTTGCCCGTTACCTGGCGCATGGCCACAGCTGTCTCGACGCGGCTCGCCACAGCGTCGATCCGGCTGCTCAGTCGGAGCAGGTTGAGCGACTCGTTCTTCTTCCGGATCGCATTGCTCGCGTAGATCTGCGCACCCTCGACGTTCCCTTGCGAAAGCGCCTGCCGTCAGCGACCCCCGTCCACTCGCACACTTGCACACCTTCTTTAGCTTGGCCTTCTCAGAAGCCTCGTCCCGCGTCGCCTTATTGGCCTGCCGCTGCAGCGACTTGGCGGTGAACTGCGCGTCAGTACACCTCAGCAGCTCGTCCTGCGTACTTTGAGCTGGAACAGCGAGTCTGCGAGGGTCAGCAGTGCCCTCTCACGCTCAGCCACGCACTCTCTAGGCCGCTCATCGTCTGAGCCAGAGCCGCACCAAGTGGAGGGCAAACAACAGGGCGCTGCGCAAGTGGAGGGGCGACGTCGAACCCAGGCTTGGCACCCAGCCAGAGAGTGCCCATGGCCGGAGAAGCGCCGTCCAGCGAGGCGGCGTCCAGCGCCACCGGCGCTTGGAACACGCACGTGTACCCGCTCGTCAAGATCCTCGGCGCGCATGCCAAGTGCCCGAACCCGGCGTACGCACTGGCCGCGCTGTGCGCTGCCGCCTCGCCGTTCGGCCTGGGCGGCGGCGCCCTCAAGGCGGCGAGCGCCGCGGCGAAGCCGGTGCGGGTCGTGCCGCCGTTCTGGCAGCTGGTTGGCTTCAGCGGTTTCTTCGCGCTCGGCGGGTACATGATCCAGGAGGGGGACGTGCTCAACGGGAGCGGCGTCGTCACCGGTGCGTGGCGCCGAGAAGCACGGCAATGCTGACAGACAGCCTGGTCGCTCACCTACCTCACGTTCAAGACACTGCCGGTGCTTCGGTCCCTCCCGCGCTCGCCCGTGGGCCTCGCACTGAGTGGCGGCGTGGCGTTCCTCGGGCTGACGCTGCACGGCTGCTACTACTTCGACAAGGCGAGCTGGAAAGGCGCGATTCCGGGCCTCATCCCGCCGCCACGCGCAGACGATACGCCGGCGCAGACAGACAAGGCTATATAGCATGAGAAGTGCTGTGGGTATCGTCTTACACTACAAAAGTACTACGAGTACGTGGCGCCCGACAGCGGCAGGTTGCCCGCGAACGCATCACGCATTGTCTTGGCAAAGCGGAGGAGGCCCTCAGCGGTGATGTTGAGCGTCCACAAGCTCACGTGGCGCACCCGCTGCGTGTTGGCTTGCTGCGACGAGACGTGGTTTGCGAGTGCCTCGTAGATTTTCACCGAGACGAGCGGCAGGAGGCCCGTCTGCGCCAGGTCCATCGACCCGTCGAACTCGCTCAGATCCATCACGATGCGGCAGTGCACCGGGATCAGCGTCTTGTTCGCATTCATGAACGCCACAATCGGGCGGGCGAACGCGTAGGTGGTGTAGCTGAGCTCCCGCGTGAAGATGGGCATCGACGCCTTGATGTCCTTGAAGCGCAGATCCAGCTCGATCACCACGCTCTGCGGCAGCCGCCCGCCCGTGGACTCGGCCATCTCCCGGACGGTCGCAGGGCTCACGCGTGTCTCGCCGCCATCGCGCCGGCGCTCCGCTTCCTCGGCAGCGTGCGCCGGGGGGGTGACACGCCGCCCGGCGCGCCGCAGACGCCGCCGGTGCATCTGCTCCTCCCGCTCTCGCTCCCGCTGCGCCTCGGCGCTCTCGACCTGCTCCTGCCGCGCCCGCTCCGAGAGCGGACCGACCGCCGCGACAGGCGCCTGGATGGCAGGCGTGCTGAGCTCCGGCTGGCCAGGGATGGGGCTGTCGTCCGCGTCGCGGCGCCGCGCCTGGTCCACGGCAAGCGCCCCGCTCAGGTTGTCGAGTAGCTCGGTGATGATCGAATTAATGTCCACGTCCTTATCGTACGCACGTGGGAATTTGATGTCCGCCACGAGGTCAAAGCGCCCGGAGTAGATCCAGAGCAGCGGGCCGGTGAGCCCGGCCATCTTCTGCACGTGGTCCACGTTCACACCGTCGATGCGGAGACGCGACCAGTTCTGGTACGGGCCAGGCCGTCCCGGCGCAAACAGGGTGGACGTCGTGTGGCTCACGCTCTGCGGCTTGTGCAGGCTGAACAGGCACCCGTCCAGCTGCCCCGTAATTCCGTCCGCATTGAGCAGATCGTAGAAGAGCCACTGCGTACGCAGCCGTGGGATGCGCGCAGTGAAGATGCTGAAGTTGAAGGCGCGGAACCCGCCCGGCTGGTACACGGTGACCAGGAGGTCCTCGATCACGAACGAGTCCAGGTCCAGGTCATTTGCCTTGGGGTGCCGTCGGGCGGCCCGGGGGTCGTACGGCTTCTCGGGGTCCCAGAAGACGCTGCGCCGGTCCACAATGCCGCGCACCCCGCGCACGTCCGCCGCCTGGATCAAGCCGCGCCCGTCCAGCCAGCGCGAGAGGCTCAGCTGCACGTCGATCGAGTCCACGTGCAGCTCAAACATGGAAAAGTTGGGCTGCGGCCGCTCCCCGAGCTCTGGCGCCTCGCCGGGGTGGAAGGGCGGCGCGACTTTTTCGCCATTTTCAAACGAAGGCATCGCCTCGAGCCCGTATGGCCCCTGTCCTTCAGCGACGCGCACATGCGTGCCGTCGCCCGAGCTGTCCCATGAGTGGCGGTCATGCAGCTCCTTGGGGTCAATCGGCCTCTCGCGCCGCACAATGACCACGTCCTTGAAGCTGATGCGCCCCTCCTTCCACTTGGGCACAATCGCACTGCCAAACGCGATCGACATTCCCGTTTGTGCCGACAGGTACCGCGCGAGGCGCAGCGCGATCCACTCCTCCAGGTTCAGCAGGTGCAGCGCCACAATAATCACGGACACAAACGTCGTCGTGCCGATAATGACGAGGATCGCCGTGCCGAGCCCACCAAGCGTGAAGAAGGCGCTCAGGTCGTCCACGTTAAACCGGCGGAACCCGCGTATCGTGAACCACTTGAACCGGATGCGCATCCGCGTCCAGAACCCCTGAGAGATGCGCAGCAGGTCGTCCTTCGTGGGCGTCCCGCGTGCCGCGCCACGCATTGGCGCTGCTCCCGACTCGCCCACATGCGTGCCGAGCTGGCTGTTGGCGAAGCGCCGGGCCTTGATCGCCAGATCCCGCAGCGTACGCGGATAGTTTTGGAACAGTTGCTTGCCCGTCTCCGGCGGACGAGACGGTGTCTGGTCAGGCGCCGGCGTCCCTGGAGCCGGCTTCTCGTCAGCGGCCGGGCCGGCCCCTGCGGATGCCCGCGGCTTGCGTTTGTCTCCTACGTCCGCCGCTTCATCGCCGCTGTCGCTGCCAGGGCGCTTCTCGCCCTGCGCGCGGCGCGCACACCCCGAGAACGGCTGCGTCCGGCCCGTGCGGAATGCCAAGACGCCAGCGTCTCGAGACATGGCAGCGTAGCGTACCGCCAGCGGCACCGCCACCCCGGCACGCGTGCGCACGCGTGCCAGAGAGGGTAGTCCCGCTGCTCGCACAAGCGGCCATGCTAGGCCGATTCGCCACATGGCCGATGCCAGTGGTCCACGCACTGTGCCGGAACAGTTTAACGGGCTTCCCGCTGCTGCGCCAGGCAAGAAAATTGGCCCATGCCTCCACTTGCACTGCACGTGGGGCAACCTCCACCGCGGCACGCAGGCCTGGTCAAGGCGTTGCGAGCACCAGGGACAGTATGCCGGCGGCCACTGGCGCGGACGCGCCAGCCACAGACGATGCGCGCCAGAGGCGCGAGGTACGTGGGCGCTGCATTTCATCCGCTGACCGGCGCAGCTCGAGCGGCTCGACCGGGCGATCCTCGCCGCGCAGCGAGGTAAGTCCTTAACGGAATGTCTCCATGCTCACAGGGGCAGAAATCGCGGCCGTGCCGCAGCCGTCTGACGACGCGCATACATCGCATGCGCTCGTCGAGCAGCTGCGCGTGTGCGTCGAGCAGCACCGCAGCCTCCATGACAAGCTGCAGCAGGAGCTCGCGCGCGAAAGGGAGGAGCTTAACGTGTGCGTACAAGGCGCAGCGACGCCTCGGCTCACACCCAGGGACGCGCGTACACAGGCGCAGCTCGACACGGTCGGTGCGGCACTCGAGGATCGCGCTGCAGAGCATGCGCGCACCCCGCCGGGCGGCGCGGCGGCAAAGAGCCAGACGGAGGAGGCCGTCTACCTCCGGGCTCTCATCTCCGTGACGGACCGGCTCTTTACAGAGCCGGCACTGCGCACACAGCTGCGCATGCTGCTGGATGTACGCATCGGAAGTGAAGCGCGCACGACTGACCGCCAGGCGCTGCTGAACGCCGTGTGGCACCGCCCGTACGACGCGTACGTGGACTCAAGCATGTATGCACCAAGTGTGGTGCAGCGCTTGTGGCAGGCGCATCTGGTCGAAACGCACCCGCTGGATACGAGCCGGATACGACTCATTGCATTTCACGAGCAGCTACCGGACCAAAAGGGAGGGTCATCCATTTATTGACATCTCAAGCCTTAGACGCGTACAAGGCCAGGAGCTTCTGGGTCCAGATCTCAAAGTACTCACGGAAGTAGAAGAGCAACGCCTGGGACAGGGTGGCCTTGAAGATCTGTGCCTGCATGCCCTGGTACCAGCCAAGAATGCCGCGCTCCTCGTACGAGTGCGCAAGCACCTGGAACGCGGTTGAGTAAGGCGTGTTCTTTGCCTGAAGACGGATCTTGCTGAGGATATACGGGAAGGTCACAACAGTGGCGAGCGCCTTGGACAGGGCACCCACTAGGAAGGACTTTCCGGGCGTCATCTGGTGGCTGCCCGAGGCGGTGACGATGATCGTTTTGACACGCTCGTACATACCATAGGTGATCGCCGGGTTCACCGTCAGGACCAGGCTCGGGCGCAGGCCGCGCCAGAAGCCGGTGATGCCGTCGTTGTGGTAAATCTCCTTGATATGCCCAACGATCGAGTCGTCCTCGTGCTCGTGCTCGTTGCCATGCGCATCGTGCGAGCCAATCTGCTGACGCGTCGCAATCACGCCCACAGGCGTGGTGAACAGCTGCGCAAGCATGCCGGCCACGGCACCGAGCACCAGCTCAGACACGGTGCTCAGCTTAGGGTCTGCCGACCTCCTGCGTGCGATACGCACAATGTACAGCGTACGCACAACCGTATACCAGTAGAAGTAGGCAAACTCTGTGCCCGTCAGCACACGCGCTCGGCACGCGTCCACGTACGCTGAATGAAAGTGTTCACCATGCTAGCGGCAAAGCCCTTGTACAGGGCCAGAGGGCCGGCCTTGCTCTTCATGATGCGCACCATCGTGTGCAGCATCGCAAAGATCTCCTGCTTACCCTCATTGCTTGGCGTCGCGGCACCCTGGTTCGCCTGGATGCGTGTCTTGACGCTGTTCCTGTCAGCTTCCTGAGCGCCATCGAACCTTCACGTACGTATCAAGCGGGTAGATCACCGCGTTGGAGAAGACACCTGGGCACGCGTGAGCGTACAGACGCAGCGCCGTATCGAGACGTACCACCTAGCGCGCCAGCAAGGGCATTTTCAAACGGGGTAAGGGGAGAACTCGCCATTGGTGGCCGGAGGCTGACGAACTCGGAGTCGGCGATCAGCTCGGCTTCCTGGCACAGCTAGAGTCCGCGCGAAGCCCCGGTAAATCCGGCAATGCATGCATAATTCCTATCGGAATTGGGTGTATACACAATACCCGATGGCAAGCCAAGTGGAGGGAGGACTATGGAGATGACTGGCAAGCGAGACCGATCGCTGGCTGGCCAGGACCGTCCCTGATGTGTGAATATGTGTACGGGAAATAAAATGTACGTTGAGATGCGCCGAGCATGCGCCACCTTAGTGCTCGATGATGGCCAGGTTGCCCGAGATGAGCTTGTTCTCCAGCACCGAGCCATCGGGCAGCTCGATCTTGTTCCCCTCGTTCGCCACAATGATCACCGTACCACGCAGGATGATGTTGCGGCCAAACACGACATCACCCTGCACGGTGAGGTGGTCGAGCTCGATCATCGTGGGGATGCTCTTGAAGCGCTTCTGGTAGTTGGCCACCTTCTTGAATGTATCGCCAAGCTTCACCACCGGCGTCTGGTTGAACATCCTGCGGGGGTTCATCACCAGCTTGCCGTGCTCGAGGCTGTACAGGTCGCTGGTGGTCAGCAGAAGGTCGGAGCAGCTCTTCACCGGCAGGAAGCGCGAGCGCGGCACGTTGACACCCTTCGCGCCGCGGAAGTGCTTGATCGCGGCGCCCACCGCGGTCTCGAGCTGGATCACCGGCTCGCCCGACTCAAGCGACTTGTGGTTCACAATGATCTCGAGGTCCAGCTCGTCATTCTCCAGCACGCGCTTGATCGCCTTCAGGTTCAGCCACAGGTTGTTGGTGTTGAAAATCTGGAACTTTTTGATCGACTTAAAGTCCTCCACGTGCTCCGACGGCACCTGTGCGATCTCGAGCAACCGAATGGTGCCCTCGTAGTCAATGAGCGTGCCACCCTTCACGTCGGCCTTGGTCTTGTCCGTCACCTCGGAGATGAACTCGGCCTGGGTGTCAATCATGTGCTGGTAGATGTTGAGGTCCACCACCGCGCCGAGGTTGTCCACGTTCGATACAAAGATGTACTCCTTGCCCGCGGCAATCAGGCGGTCCAGCAGGCCCGAGTGGTTCATCGCGTCGAACAGGTCACCGTGGCCCGGCGGGTACCACAGGTCCTTTTTGCTCGTCGCGCTCTGCGGGCACGGCAGCAGGCTGTCGCGGTTGATACGCGGATACCGGCTCTGGTTGAACGTGAGGATCTCCACGTTGTGGTTCGCGTACTTCTGGATCACACGCGAGGTGTCGTCGTCCGTGTTGAACGAGTTCATCAGGATGAACGGCACGTTGACGTTGTACGTGCCGTTCAGGTGCTCGATCTGCCGCACCGACAGGTCGAGGAAGGTCATGCCCTCACGCACCTCAATCACGCTCTTGGGACCGGTGCAGCCCATCGTGGTGCCCAGGCCACCGTTCAGCTTGAGCACCGCAAGCTTGTTGAGGATGGACGGGTCCGTCGCCTGCGGCAGCGACGCGTACGGGGTAACCTGATCCACCGCCGGCGGCTGGATCTTGTCCCAGTCCAGCTTCTCGCCCTTGGCCTTCTCAGAGAGGAAGCGGTTGAACAGGTTGTAGAACGACGACATCTCGGACTCGAACGCCTGCACAGTGAGCCAACCTGGAAAACGATGCCGAGCGAACACGTACCTTGCGAGCGGCAGGGTCCTCGATGCCGTGGATCATCTCGTTGAGCTCGTTACGCATCGCCTTACTGGCCACAGCAGACGTTGCCGACTTGAAGTCCTGCACGCATGTGAGTATTGCGTCCATGGCCTAGTCCGAGCCACGTACAATGTGTGACGCACCGCGCTGACGCGCAGCCTTAGTCTGGGGATCTTGCAGAGAGGGGGACAGAGAATCAACCATACTACCGCCTGCAGAATCCGAGTGGGAGAACGGTGGTCAAGGTAGCCTTGTTGAGGTCGGGAGGACGGCACACGCGTTCAACACGTCCGCAGGTCTAGCGCGCTTCTTGTTGCGGTGCAGCTATGTGGCATGGAATTCTACCGCATGATTACATACACTTGCCTTCGGGCACCAGACCGGTGCGTTGCCGCGCACGGGTCCACGCGGACCCTGCACATGCACATACATGCATATTCGCGCAGCTGCCACGTGCGCCTCCACCACCCTACTTTTTCCAGCCCGTGACCAGTTCATCATGAATGCGCTGCGTGTTGCGGATCGCCTCGAGGCTCTCGAGGCTGCGCATCTGCTCCAGCACGTCGCGCGTCTTACCGAAGTAGACTTCCTGTAGCTGGTTCCGGATCTTGTTTTCCAGGTCCTCGACCATGCGCCCCATGTTTACCACGTGCGAGCCGCTATCGTTCACCGGAAGCACCTGCTCCGCCTAGCCATGTCAGTACACCGGTAGGATGCTATGCGGTGACGTACCTGTCGCTGGATGCTTCCGCTAAGGTCCACCGTGTCGTCCTTGGCCTGTCGCCGGTCGAGGGTGAGCATCACGGTGCTGGTAAGCTTGTAGTGCGCCGACTTGGATGTCGCTTCCGACGCGCGATCCACCTCAAAGACGTGCAGAGAATCCCAGCATCCATGCGTACCCAGCGATCCAGAGTCAGCCGCTGCGCTCAAGTCTGCCAATGTAAGTACTCTCGGTCCTTCAGCAGTGTATGCACATACCCTTCTTGAAAAGTACAACGCCGGCGAAACTGGCCGGCAATGCATCAGCGGATGCATCACCCGACACGTCCCAGAGGTACGTGCTGGAAAATCCAGTCTCGTAGTACAGTTGCCGGTACGTCTCGAATGCATCATTTGCTCGAATTTCAAGCTCCCGCAGCTTGCCAGTCGGGGTCACCGCGTCATCCAGCGGTGGATCGTACGTGTTACTGTACCAGCTGCGCCAGCTCTCTCCGTCGCGGTTGTAGTCGCAGCAAAGGTACTCACGACCAGCGCCCTCGCGACTGGTGTCAACACGGACGCCAAGCGGCTGGTCCACGCTGGCGGTGATATCGTCGGCTTGATTGGGTAGGATCTTTACGAGCTTGTCCACATTTTGCGTGACTTGCGCCGGAGGAAGCCTACGCAGCAGGTCCAGCGACAGTGATACAGCGTCCGTTTCCCCGCTCATCCTGGAGATGACCAAGGCCGATGTCAACCCGCACCAGGGACGACCCGATGGCCGGGGCAAGTGGAGGGCTTGCTCACGTCAGCACCATAGTCTCCACTTCGAGGCGGCGCTAAGCAGTGTCCAAGTGAGCATGACGGAGGAAAACAAGCCGAAAGACCGGCCAGAGAAGCAGGTCCAGGTGGTGGGCGCACCGCCGCCAGTGTCTTTTCCGCACGAGCACGAGTCAGGATCGGAGGATGAGCACGAGCACCAGCACCAGCACCAGCTGGAGGAAGACGATGCCGTCGTAGACGATGGCCTCAACGAGCTCATGGCCGAGTTCCCGGACGATGAGACGGAGGTGGACCTCACGCACCTGCGTATCTTTTCCACAAAGCCCCTCAACCTCCCGCGCTTCGCGGCCACCCTGGAGCGTCTCTCTCTCCGGCAAAACAATATCCGGACGATCCACGAGTCCGACTTTGGTCCGCTGACCAAACTCAAGGATTTGGACTTGTACGACAATGCAATCGAGCACATCGGCGGGCTTGACCACAACACGAATCTGGAGGTACTCGACCTTTCGTTCAATAACATCCGGCATGTGTCGCGTGTTTCCCACCTGGGCAAGTGCCATACCCTGTACTTGGTCCAAAATAAAATCCGCACGGTGCGGCCAGACGACCTGAAGGGCCCCATCGCCGAGAGCCTGCGGAGCCTGGAGCTTGGCGGGAATAGGCTACGGAGCATGGAGAACCTGGGGCACCTGGCGCACCTCGAGGAGCTCTGGGTGGGTAAGAACAAAATCACCTCACTCAACGTGCGTATACGCTGGCCACTGGGCTAGGGCTGACCAGCTGCAGTACATCGACACGTTGTCCAACTTGCGCGTCCTCTCCATCCAGTCGAACCGGCTCACAGACCTCTCTGGGCTGCAGAGTCTGACCAATCTCGAGGAGCTGTACGTGGCTCACAATGGCATCACCTCGCTCGCTGGACTGGAGAACAACACCAAGCTGAATACTTTGGACATCACCGGTAACCGAGTGGAGAGCCTCGAGGGTATCGCGCACCTGTCTGAAATGAACCAGTTCTGGGCGAGCGACAACCAGATTAAGGATATCAACCATCTGGATTTGTATCTCGGGCCTAAGCTCATGCCTAAGCTCGAGACTGTCTACCTAGAGGGCAACCCAGTGCAGCGCTCAGAGGGTGCAAGCTACCGGCGCAAGGTGATCTTGGCGCTGCCGCAAATCTCTCAACTTGATGCCACGTACGTCGCACGCGCACCCGCACACCAGCTGACCTAATAGACTCGTGCGCACATGAGAGGCGCCTGCCATTTTTTTTGTACAGTACAAAGATCAGTAGAAAGCGAACACGCTTTACGAGCGACCAGTTTTGGCCAGCAGCATCCGGTCGACGAGGCGCGAGTAGTACGTGCCGTCCATGCCACCCGGCGACATGCGCGGCGAGCCCGGGAGACCGCTGTCAGGGCGCTCATTGCCGCCGTCGGTCGGCTTGCCAATGTACACGTACGGCTTCAGCGGCGTGTCCTCGAGACCCGGCGGCACCACAAACGACGGCATGCGGCCCTCATCAATGCGGTGCGTCTTCAAGTTCCACGTACGCCCGCGACCCTGCTCGTCGTACAGCTGGTTACCACGCGGGTCCGCCAGGGCAATGCGTTTCCGCTGCATGATGTTGCCGGTGCGCGTACCTACCCGTAGTTAGCGAGGCTAGTCACGAGCGCCACTGTAACACACCCTTGTAAAAGTCCTTGTTCGCCTTCTTCGAGTGCAGCGGCAGACGGCTCGCCTTCGAGAGCACAGCCCCCGACGCACGGAACATGGCGGCAGCGTCGACGGCGGACAGGAATGACGGCGCTGGACGATGCGGTAGTGTCACGTGACCGGTCGATCACCACGAGGGTTAAAAAAAAGGTCTGACCGGTCCTGGGCTGGCTCCGATCGACGATCCAGTCAAGGCCGCACACACGGACCCTGTTGGATTGAGAGAAAAGTAAAGGATGCCGCCTGTTTCTGCTTCGAAGGCTAAGCGTCAAGCGTGCGTGATAGTGGCGTGTAGCGGCGATGTGTGCTGACCTGTTCCAGCGAGAAGGCCGCCAAGGCTGCCGCCAAGGGCGAGAAGGTTTCGTCCAAGACGTCCACCACCTCGGGCTCGACCGGCGCCGAGTCCGGCAGCACTGCTGCCACGAGTGTGGAGGATGGCGAGAACGGCCCGATCACCGATATGAAGAAGCTGGCCCTGGCCACGGAGCGCAACGCTTCGGGTGTGGTGGTCAGCGACAAGCAGAGCCGTGACCTGCACATTGAGAGCTTCTCGATGTCGTTCCACGGCCGCCTGCTGATTGACAATGCCAGCATTGCGCTCAACTTTGGCCAGCGCTACGGTCTGCTGGGCGAGAATGGCTCGGGCAAGACGACCTTCCTCGAGGCGCTTGCGAACCGCGACGTCGAGGTGCCCGAGCACATTGACATCTACCTGGTGCGCGGTGAGGTGGAGCCGTCTGAGACGAACGCGCTGGACTACATCATCAAGTCTGCGCGTGAGAAGGTGGCGCGTCTGGAGAAGGAGATCGAGGACATGTCGGTGGCCGACGACGTAGACGAGGTGGGCCTGGAGCTCAAGTACGAGGAGCTCGAGGACCTGGACCCGAACATGTTCGAGGCCAAGGCGAGCGCCATCCTGCACGGTCTGGGCTTCACCCAGGCGATGATGAACAAGCCGACCAAGGACCTGTCTGGTGGCTGGCGCATGCGTGTGTCGCTTGCCCGTGCGCTGTTCGTCAAGCCGCACATGCTCCTGCTGGACGAGCCGACGAACCACCTGGACCTGGAGGCTGTCGTGTGGCTTGAGGCATACCTCTCGACGTACAACCACATCCTGGTGCTCACCTCGCACAGTGCCGACTTCATGGACAATGTGTGCACCAACATCCTGGACCTCAACATCCACAAGCAGTTCGTGACGTACGGTGGTAACTACTCGACCTACGTGCGGACCAAGTCGGAGAACGAGACGAACCAGATGAAGGCATACTACAAGCAGCAGGAGGAGATTGCACACATTAAGAAGTTCATTGCCAGCGCTGGTACCTACGCCAACCTGGTGAAGCAGGCCAAGTCGAAGCAGAAGATCATCGACAAGATGGAAGCTGCTGGTCTCATTGAGCCTGTGGTGCAGCCGCGCCCGCTGCGCTTCAACTTTGAGGATGTGCGCAAGCTGCCGCCGCCGATCATTGCGTTCAACGATGTGGGCTTCAGCTACAGCGGCAAGAAGGAGGACTTCCTGTACCAGGACCTGAGCTTTGGTATCGACATGGACAGCCGTGTGGCCATTGTGGGTCAGAACGGTACAGGTAAGTCGACGCTGCTGAACCTCATCATCGGCGCCCTGCAGCCGGTGGAGGGCAGCGTGCAGCGCCATGCCGGTCTCAAGCTGGGCAAGTACTCTCAGCACTCGGCGGACCAGCTGCCGTACGACAAGAGCCCGCTGGAGTACATGGAGTCCAAGTACAAGGAGAAGTTCCCCGACAAGGACGTGCAGTTCTGGCGCGCGCAGCTTGGCCGCTTCGGTCTCTCGGGCTCGCACCAGACCTCGCCCATCAGCACGCTCTCCGACGGTCTGCGCAACCGAGTCGTCTTCTCGCAGCTGGCGCTGGAGAACCCGCATATCCTGCTGCTTGACGAGCCGACCAACCATCTGGATATGGGCTCGATCGATGCGCTGGCCAACGCGATCAAGGAGTTCGAGGGCGGTGTGGTGATCGTCTCGCACGACTTCCGCCTCATCTCGCAGGTGGCCGAGGAGCTCTGGGAGGTGAAGGACCGCAAGATTGTCAACCTGTCGAAGCAGGACATTGGCATTGCAGACTACAAGAAGATTCTGATGCAGAACAGTGCGGACGCCATCGAGCGTGCCAAGCTCACGGCGAAGACGTCCAAGTAAGCGCCCACTCCATACCAGCTGTTGTAGTGCACCCAATGCATGTAATGAGCGATCGGGATCGGGCCGCGGCCGGCCGCTGCGGATATATGCACGGTCATGCAAGAGTGCATATCAGGAGGACCCGCGCTTGGGGTGCAATCCGTCAACGGCCAGAATTGCCGGGCCAAACTCGCCCCTCCATTGGCTGGCAACGACGACCAGGACGCTGCAGTGTAGTGGACTGGCGAAGCACATTCGAGCATGTCTGCGGCTGGAGAAGACACAAGCCCATCCTCAGCACTCCCTACCTTTGGTAGCGAGGGCAGGGAGGCCGCTTCGGCGCCATCTGAAAGCGGCGCCTCTGCGGGCAAAAACTGGGCCGGTCCCGAGGCGTCTGAGAACGCCAACCAGGGGGACACCACAGACGGCGGCAGCCAGGAGGGCGGGGCGCGCCCTGCATGGCCGTCCAGTGTGCCACCCTTCTCGCTGCACTCCCCCGCCGCTGACCTGCCGATCGCCAACATCTCGAGGATCATGAAGCGCGTTCTCCCAGAGAACGGCAAGATCGCAAAGAATGCCAAGGAATGCATGCAAGAGTGCGTCTCGGAACTGATCAGCTTCATCACCTCCGAGGCCAGCGACCGGTGCAGCAGCGAGAAGCGCAAGACAATCAACGGCGACGACATCCTCTACTCGCTCCGGGTACTCGGCTTTGATAACTACGAGCAGGTTCTCAAGGTGTATCTTAGCCGCTACCGCCAGGTATGTCCCAATCGCGATCCCGCCCTTACTGACCGTGCAGGCGCAGGAGGAGAACCCGCGGCAGCGGCGACGGAGATCCACTAAGAGGCGCTCCTCTGCCACATCCACCTCCTTCTCGGGGATGGACGGCGATACGTCGGCAGCAGATGCGAGCGGACTGGTCGCAGACGATGCAGATGACGCGCAAGACGATGACGGCGATAACGCAGAGAGCGACGAGGGCGACGAGGAATAGCTTACGCACCGCGCCTAAGCTTATGGCTCGACACTGTAGTATTAGGAAAATCCCATTCGCACATCGTATGAGGTTGGATTTTCATGGGAATATGGCGGCGAACCGCACGCCGTGCGGCCCTTCGCGAATACGCCTACAAACCGAGAAACGACAGAATGTATCCTGGGGCTCTGCAGCGTCACTCTGTTTCTGGCCGCGTTAGTGCCATGCGCCAAGTGCAGCCGCGCAAAAATCACGCACCCGCCACAAGAGCCAAGATCATCCTGTATAGGTAGAAGAAGAAGGAAAGCAGGTAGAAGCCGAGCTTGATGAAGCTCTCCTTCTTATGCGTCATCAGTGTGCGGAAGATTTCCGTGGCGTCCAAGAGGTATGACTTGTTCACCACCCTGCAGGGGTCAGCGAGTGCAACTCGTGGTGCATACGCACTTGTTAATGTTGTATACGAGCAGGGGCAGGTTGACCAGCAGCGCAACCCACTGGAAGTTGACGAGGAACAGGAACGTTAGAACAGCATGCGTCGCCATCTCAGGGACAATGAACTGCACCGGTCAGCAACGCAACGTTTCGTATTTATCACGCACCTGGTTCAGCTTGGTGCACAGGTCGATCGGGTTGATGTAGTCCGACTCGAGATCGGAGTACATGATGATCTGGACCGTGTTAGAGCCCGCTACGCGCTCTCACCCCACTACGCACGTAGAACACCATCAGGAAGAGTAGCGCGGCCGCCACAAGGATCGAAAACAAAAAGAGCCAACCTGGACACGGTGTCAGCCCTCCGAGCTGGTCAACACGCCCAGCAACACTCACCTTCGCCCTGCATCTGTACTCAGGAACAAAGAAACGGGTCAGCGTGTCCCACGCGCAGAACGCTACACGTACTGCGTCTACTGTCGCTTCGTCAAGCTCGTTACACCAGCTGCACGCTGAATAGGGAGCAAGCCCGTCAGCGGGGCGATCTCGAAACTGGCTTATGTAATATATTATTATATGCGCCCTGGTTAAAGCCGCACAGGGGTATTATTATGTACGGTCAGGCTGCAGAAGCAGACACCTGCTGACTGTTGGAGAAACCACGCCGCGAGGATTTCCGTGCGACATAGTCGGCCACTGAGGATGGTGAGCAAGCGCGCGTGTTCCCGATGTGTACGTACAGTTGAGGCGCTCGGGGAGCCATTCGCCGTTGTTGATCAGGAGCACCTTCATCAGCTCGTCGTAGCGCAAGCCCGACAGGAGCTTGGGCGTAATAAGGAAATACCTGTATGTCAGTGTGAGGCTTCGTGGTCGCTGTACATACTGTCCGGCCTCGGGTCGACACGTGATTTCGACCATCTGGTCGTGGACCGAGCGCTCCGCACGTGGGTCCATGCCCTGGTTGATCTCGTCCACCAGGGAGAACGGCGAGCGGGAGAGCTCGGTGAGGCTGAGCAGATAGAGGATGGTGGAGAGCGAGCGTTCCTGGCGGTCAGTAATGTCGATGCATGCGGCGTACGTACACCGCCGGACTGCCGCTGGCCGGTGAGAAGCTGCAACTGCTCCGTGTCGCGGAACTTGACCAGGATATCGATGCCCCACTTCTCGTAGTCTGGATCACGCGACAGACGTACTTCTCCAGCACAGCCCATGCGGTCGAACGAAGCGGAGAACCGCTGGTTCACATGATGCACGAGCGACTGGAGCGCTGGGAGCCACTTGTCTTCCACGCGTTGGACTCGACTCTGTACACGTGTCTGCTCCGCGCTGGTCGCCTGCATGGCCTCTTTGAGCTGCGAAATCTGCACCGGTCAGTCCCATCTAGAGATACGATCACGCACCTTGGCTTTGCGCTCGCGGAAGGTCTCGACAATGTTCGCGCCGACGCCCCACGGCACATCCAGGGCCGCCTGGGTGCGGACGAGCTGCATCTCGAGCTGGTCGGCGCTCTCCTGCTCGTGCGCGGCGTGCTGCTCCTGGAAGATCTCGACAATGCTGGGCTCGCTCTCGTTCAGGTGCGCGTTGGCACGGTCCTTGCACGCAAGGGCCTCCTCCTTGGCGTTCGAGAATGCCTCCAGGACCGTCTCGAGCTCCTGCTGCGCTTCGCGGACCAAGTTGTTCTTCTCGCGGAGGTGCTCCTTGATGCGCTCGATCCGCGAGTCGACGTGCAGCTCCTTGAGGACAGCGACGTCCTGCTCACGGCGGTTCTCCATGAGGTTTTGGAGCGTCTCGCGCAGTCGGTGAGTGACGGCGGCAAGCTCAAGCGCTTTGGCCTTGCGCCGCTCAAAGAGGCGCTGCCGCTGCGCCGCGGCACTCGGCCTGTTCTCCTCCTGGGAGAGCCGCGTGCGCTCGGTCTGGAGGGACACCCTGGTCTTTTCCCACTCGTTGCGCGCCCGTTTGGCCAGATGGAGCTCGCCCATGAGCGCGTCGCGCCTCCGAACGAGATCAGCGCGCATCTGGCGAAGGCTCTGCTCCTGCTGGTCCAGCTCGCGGATCTGCGACTGCGTCTGGTCCAGCTCGCCCTGCAGGTTCAGCACGAGCTCCTCAGCTCGGCGCTTCTCCTCCAGGTTGCCGGACCTCGCAAAGTTGCGCGCAGGCTTCAGCTCCCGCGACATGGTCTGCGGCAGCCGCCGCCCATAGTTGCTGTAGGTGATCGTAAAGATGGTGTCGCCGATGATGTACCGGCGGAGCACGCGTGCACGTTCCACGGCTTCCGGGTCCACATTGCCCCGGAAGGCGACCGGAATGTTGTGCAGGCTCGAGCTGCTGCACAGGAAGCGCAGGATGTCTTCCGGCGCCTCGATGCAGTTGATTGCGTAGTCACTAAACCCGAGCCGCTGGACCTGCTCCAGAGGGAGCGGCGACTGGTAAGCGTCGAGGGCCTTGGTGCCCTCCATCTCGACCACGTTCAGGCGCCAGCCACGCCGGTCGATCAGCTCCCGGGTGAACAGATCGTAGTCCGCCCGGCATTGGCACACAAACGTACGCTGCGTAGGCCAGTTGATGCAGGACTCGATCGCCCGCGCTGCCTCGGGCCGGCTGATCCCAAGCTCGATGAGCACCGGGTCGTACACCTTCTTCTGAAAGATGTTGCGGTTCTTGCGGAGCCACTGGATCGCAAGAAACGAGTCCTTGTCGCCGCGCTCGAGGATCTGCAGACGCTGGTGCCGCACACTGTCCATCTGCGAGAGCGAGGCGCGGGCCTCGTTCATCTGGTTCAGCAGCCGGTTCGACGCCCTGGACAGGTCGACGCGCTGCGTGTCGAGGTCCTGGAGGTCGGCCGCGGCGGACCGCTCCTCGGTCCGGAGCGAGCGCAGGCGGAGCTCGAGCTTGGCCGTGTCTTCCTCCACGGGCTCGTCCGCGACCTGCTCCTCGAGCGAGGCGATGCGCTCGCGAAGCTGCGCGATCCGTGCGCGGCGCTCCGACTCGGTCGACTCGACATGCTTCTCCTGGTCGTTGAGCGCCATAATGTCGCCGTCGAGCTTCTCCTTCTCCTGGGCGGCCCGCTTCGCCTGGAGGAGCTGCTGCTGCGTTCGCTCGCGGCAGCGCTGCGCATCCTCGCGCAGTGCACTCGACTGCTCCTCGGTGCTGCGCAGCTCGCGCTCCACCGGCTCCACCTCGCGCATCTGCGAGCGGAGCTTGCCCTTGGCCTCCTCGCGGTCGGCGCGCGCCGCGTCGTAGCGTTCCTTCGCCTCGCGGTACTTGGCGAAGAGGACGTGCAGCTGGAGAAGCGCCGCGCGCTTCTCGAGGTCCTGCCGCTCCTCGTAGCGGCGCACATCGCGCTCGAGCACCGTGTTCCGCTGCTCGAGGTGGTCGTGCTCGTGCCGGTCCTGGTCCAGCCGCGTCTGGAGGCGGCCGAGCGTGTGCCCCAGCTCGATCAGCTGCATGTGCCACTCGATCAGCTGGGGGTGCCCCGAGATGCGCTGCGTCTCCTGCAGCAGGCGCGACGGACTCATCCGGGCAAAGTCGGCCACCTTGTCTTGAGGGAGGAATGTGCACAGGTTGCCGATGTCGATGTGGAACTGGACCACGGCATCGTTGATCTCCTTCGCCGATGCTGCGCGCCCATTGAGCACCCAGTCGCTGGAGCTCGACTCGCGGAACATGACGCGGCGGATCACCACGTTCTCCTGCCCCGGGAAACCCTGCAGCTCGATCTCGACCCAGCCCGACTCGTGTCCGAGCTTGACGAATGACGCCACATCCTTAGCGCGCCCGAGGATCGCCGGCTTCCAGCCGAGTCCCAGCGCGATCGCACACACGACCGTGCTCTTACCCGTGCCATTGGGGCCAATGATCATGTTCAGATACGGGCCGGGGCAGAACTCGACCGCGTCGTACGTAACAAAGTTCTCGCACGCCACACGCACAATGGACCCCGGCACATAGCCGTTACTATTCCGCTGGAAGCGCGGTGCAACGCTAAGTGCGTCGTCTCGCCTCCATTCTGCCGCAGCGTCGGCGGCCGCCACCGCGTCAGGCCCGTCCTCGATCGGCGCGTCCAGCGCCGCGTCTGGCGCATCGCATGCCGCTGCGCCATGCTGCGCGCGGCCCTCATCCTCGGGAGCGGTGCGCCGGCGCCGCTTACGCGCGCCGCTCTGCTCAGCCGCAGCCGCAGCCAGCGGACGTGCCATTTGCCACCGAGCGCGTTCGGTGCGAGTCCAACAATGCAGCCACGGTGGACGCGTCGCAACACGTGACCAGACGGCCCATGCGCACCCAGGCGCGTGGAGCAACGCCATGGCGGCCACAAGCGAATGGACAGCGGTGCAGGCGTGGCTAGACGCTGTGCACCCCGAGGACGCCGCCGCTGGGGCCAGTGATGTGTTCCAAAAATACTTTGAGCGGCTCACGCCGCCGCTGCACCGGATCGTAGGAGCCCGGCTCTCGCCCGAGGAGCGAGGTCGCCACCCTCTTGTCCGGGACCGGCGGCGGCGCTACGCGGAGCTCGCACAGCCAGAGGAGCTGTCCGTCGCAGTTCAGCGGGAGATGGACCCGCACCTGTGGTGGAGGGTCGCCGGGCATGGCGAGGAGGAAGAAGAAGAGGAGGAGGAGGAAGACCAGGCACCGAACGGAATGCCGGGGCACAAAGCTGCTGAGGACGCAATTTCGGCGCAGGAAGGAGAATTATCGGCGCGTGTCGGCGAGCAAGCGACGCCAGCATCGGATGCTTCGCGGTCGGGCAGAGAAGCGCCCAGGGGGGGCAGGACAGCATCTCGCGACCCCGACGCGCTGCCCGAGCTGCTGCACACCGAGGCGCCGGCGGGGCGGTTGCACAGCGCATATTTGCAGGCACTACATCAAGAGAACGCCGGTGATGCGAGCGCAGACCCCGAGGCTGTGCGCCTGTTTGAGCGCACGATCGTGGATCGCTTCATCAGCGGCAAGGTACGCTGCTGGCCCAAGGAGCGCGGAGACTGACGAACCCAGCTGGAGCCCAGCACCCTGTACGAGTGCGACTACGAGGAGCGATGGGACATGCGGGATACCGAGGGGCACCGCCGCGTGGTGGAGGAGGACTCGTGGTTCGACGAGGAAGAGCCCAGTGGAACATAAAAGATACCATTACAGTGTGTCTTTTTACGCAGACTTAGGAGGCTGCTCAGGCGCAAACGAGCGAGGCAGGTCATAGCGCTTGATGATGCTGCGCCGGCGTCAGCTGCTGTGTCTCGTGAGGCGCCGTACGTACTTAGCCTCGTACGGGTGCTCTTCGCCCGCGAAAATCTTCAGGCGCTCCAGGCGACGCTCACGCAGCTTGTTCTTGGGGAGCATGCCAGAGACGGCCCTCCGGATGATCTGTCGCGGCGTCAGTCTGCGCAGTGCGGAGCGAGCGGGCTACGCACCTCCTCGGGCTTGTTCTGGAGCATGCTCTTGTACGGGATCTCCTTGAGCCCCCCGGGGTAGCCGGTGTGGTGGCGGTACAGCTTCTGGTCCGCCTTCTTCCCCGTCACGGCAATGTGCGACGCGTTGGTCACCACGACATAGTCGCCCGCGTCCACAGCCGGGTCGTAGATGGGCTTGTGCTTGCCCATGAGCGTCACGGCGACCGAGCGCGCGAGGCGTCCGAGGATCCGCTCGCGCGCATCGACATGGTGCCACACACGCGCAAACGCGAGCGAGGTCTGCCGTCCGTCAGCACCAGCGTACAGCGCCACCCGCACGCACATTGCCCACGCGCTGCGACATGTTCCTGCTGCTGCAAAGACGGTGGCGCTTCGACCTCTGCGGCTGGACAACGGCTCTCGGCCGAGATACGGACGCGCCTGTGCGTTGTGCGTCGCCGCGGCTCGCGGGCCGCGGAACGACCACGATGGCGTTTGAATTCGACGAGCTCAAGTCGGGCGGCGGCAGCGACCCTACGGCCGACTTCCTGCAGCGGGAGAAGCTGGCGGCGGGAGAGCTGCTGGGCGGCGATGCGCAGCTGTTTGGCGGCGCGAGCGCGCCGCCGGCGAGCGCAGACGACGAGGTGCAGAATCTGGAGCGCAATGCGAGCCAGTTCCCCGCGCTCGATGGCGAGGACCAGTTCCTCGACGCGCCGGCGGGCGAGCCTGCCGAGAGCGTGAGCGTGGCACAGCCTGGGGCGGTGCCGCCCGAGCCGGCGGACCCCGAGGAGCAGTTCCGCGCACATTACCCGGACCTGGGCGATGCGGACGCCGCTGAGCCGCCCGCGCCGCAGGCCATGCCCGAGCCGGAGGAGCGCGGGATGAGCACGATGCCCGAGCCGGCACCGCAGCAGGCGCCTGCGCCTGCGGCGCCCGCTGAGACGCCGCTGCCGCTGCGCACGCAGCTCACCTACGACCAGGACCTGGAGGAGGAGTCCGAGCCGCTGCGCAAGTGGCGCGAGGCGCAGGCGGACGACATCGCGCGGCGCGACGCGCAGGCGGAGCGGCAGCGCGGCGAGATTGTCTCCGCCGCCGAGCAGGAGATCGACCAGTTCTACGCCGAGTACAATGCGCAGAAGGAGAAGAACATCAAGCGGAACAAGGAGAACGAGGCGCGCTTCCACGACCAAAAGACGCGGGAGCTCGCCGAGGGCACCACCTGGACCCGGGTCACCAAGCTGCTCGACCTGCAGAACAGCCAGTCCAAGACAATCGCCAAGGTCGGCGCGGGGTCCACGGACCTGACCCGCATGAAGGAGCTGTACCTGAGCCTCAGGCGCGAGGGCGAAACGGCGCCCGGCGCGAGCGGCTATTAGTAGCTAGACTATGCACCTACGAAAGAGCCACGTTCACTGGAACACCTCCACGCCGAGCGCCTCGTCCCGCGTGGGCCGCCGCCCCGAGGCGAGCATCTTGTACTCGTCCGGCGAGGGGATCTTGCTCTCCAGCTCGTCCAGCAGCTCGTCGAGCGAGCCGCGGAAGTTGGGCGGCACGCGCTTGCGCAACATCACGGCCCAGTGCTTCTTGATCACATACAGAGGCCACTGCCAGTCGAGCGTGGCGAGCCGGTCAAACTCGATGTCCGCCGCGCTCGCCTTGCGCTGTGCGCGGATGCGCCGCAGCAGCACATGGTCGTCGTGCGGCGCGTACCAGCGCGAGTTCTGCTCGTCCGACGACCGCTGCTCGGCGCTGAGCATGCCGCGCCACTTGCGGCTCAGCACGCTGATCCGCCGCGGCGACGGCCCCAGGTGCTCGTGGATCAGCGTCCAGGGCAGGTTCGGCCCGTCCGGCCGCACGCCCACCTTTTCGCAGCAGGTGAGCACCGCATCGCGCAGCGCGGCCTCCTCCTCCAGGGTGAAGGGCCCCTGCGGCGTGGGAGTCGCCTGCTTGCTCTGCATCTGCTCGCGCCAAAAGTGCTTGCACACGTTGCCGGAGCGCCCGAGGCGTGCGCCGATCTTCTCCCACTGGTGCCCGAGCTCCGCGACGGCGGCCGAGAGCGCCTCGATCTCGACGGGCGTCCAGCGCCCGCCGCGCACCACGTCCTTGCGCATCGACTTGATGTGCATCCGCACCGCATAGTTTGGCCGCGTGTACACCGCGAGTGCAATGTGCTTCCAGAGCTCCTCGTGCAGCTGCTTCTGCTCCGGCCGCCGCCGCCAGATGAGCTCGTCGAGCGCCGCAGAGGAGAGCCGGTAGTGCCGGCAGAAGCTCTCGAGCGCCTGCGTCGCGAGGTCCTCCTCCTCCTGGCTCCAGCGCCCGGTGCGCCAACTAAGCCCGTAGGCCTCCTTGAGCCACTGCAGCCGGTCGCTCGAGTATGCGCGCTCCAGCACCATTTGCTCGTATGTGTGCCCGCCGTGCGCCGCCACAAACGCCGCACGCGTTTTCTCCTGGTCGGGCCGCAGCGTGCGCTGGGAGCGCGGGGCGCGCGGCTGCCGCGCCGCGCGTGCCTCGGGGTCCATCTGGCCCAGCACCATGTCGGTGCCGACCAGCGGCTGCGCCATGCCCGGCTGCACCCGCGTGGCCGCCGCGAGGTCGAACGGCAGCGACGCATCCAGCACGAGCGGCGCCTCCCCGGCGGCGCCCGGCTGCGGCGCAAAGTGCGGGTGCAGCTGGCGGATCGCGTCGAGCGCCTCCTGCTGCGGCACCGCGGCGGGCTCGCCGCCGGCGCCGCCCATCGGCGCGGTGGCGAGTGCCGAGTCGCTCAGCTGCGGATCGAGCGCCGCGTCCCGCACACGTTTCGCGCCACGCGCGTCCGGCTCCGCACGCCGCTTCTGCGCACCGTGCAGGGAGCCGAGCGTCTCGTCGAGCGCCGCCGTCTCCGGGTCGCCGCCCCGCCGCGCACCACCGCTTTTCTCGCCGCGCGCCCGCGCGTCGCCACCAGGCGCTGCATGCACGCCTCCATTGCGCGGCGCGTCGCCATTTTCCGCCGCGGACGCGCCCTCGGCGGGCGCGCCGGATGCGGACCAGGGCGCCCACTGCGCGCCCGTGCCCGCGGCCGGCTCAGCGCCGGCGGCGAGCATCATGTTTTTTGCCCGGTTCGCCCGCTGCTCCATGGTGGCACACAGGCGAGACGTCGCCCGCGGCGGCGATGCGGTATGGTCACGTGATGGACGCGTCGGCACTACAGTGTTGGCTACGGCTTCCGGACGCTGCGCTCGCTTGCCTCGCGGATGGCCCAGGTGAGCGCATAGGTCCTCACGGCATCCTCGAACGAGGAGAGGATGGGCGCCGCGTTGCGCCCACGCTCAATGCAGTCGATCATGTTGCTCACCTCGGTGAAGAAGGGGTCGTCGTTCGGATACCGCAGCGTCTCCTCGTGGTCGTCGCCAGGGCGACGCACGGAGAGCACCGGCGCGTTGTACGGGTCAATCAGACGCAGGCTGTAGCCGTCCGCATACACCTCGAGCTCGGTCGAGTAGTTGTAGCCCTGCAGCGCGACGGCGTGCATGAGCGAGCCCACGGCGCCCGACTCAAACTTCCACGTGGCGCACGTCACCCGAGGAATGCGGTCCTCGGGCCTCACCTTGGCCTCGTCCACCGGCATCTTGCGCAGCCGGCCGGCCTTTTCAAAGTACTCGAGCGAGTGCGCCGTGACGGTGCTCAGGTCTACCTCGCCGCCAAAGTAGCGCGCCAGGTCACAGAAGTGCGTCGCCTGCTCCACGATCGGGCCGCAGTTCTGCGTCTTGTCCCACCAGTCGAGCTTGGCCGTGTGCTCGTAAGCCATGATGTACCGCGCGTTGATCGCCATTACATCGAGGTCCTGCTCGCGCAGGATCTGCTTCATCTTCTGTACCACCTTGAGGTACCGGAGCATGTAGCCGACAGCGACCAGGTTGTCGGAGCGCTGCAGCATCCGGGCGACCGCCTCGGCCTCCGCCACCGGCCCCGTCGAGACGGGCTTCTCGATGAACAGCGGCACGCCGGGCAGGCCCTCGGTCAGCACCTTCTCCAGGTCCCGCCCCGGCTCCTCCCGCCCACGGAACGCCGGCGGCGAGCCGACCCAGACGGCGTGCGGGCGCTTGTCCGGCGTCAGCGACGACATGTACGCCTGGATGCTGGGGTACACAATCGTGTCCTTGTACGCGGAAAGCACGAACGACTCGCGCTTCGTCTTGAGCACCTTCCCCGCACGCTCCTGGTTCGGGTCGATCAGCGCCGTCACCTTGAGCCGGGGGCCGAGCTTGTGCTCGAGACGGAACGAGTGGTTCCACGGCCCCTCCTCCGAGCCAAAGTTGATGTTTCCGGCGCTCACCATCACCACGCGGAAGTCGTCACCTGGCGCAGGCGGCTCCTGGTGGTACATGGCCGTCGACTTGCCCGGGTCAAAGTCGGCCGCCTCCGCCTGCGTGGTGTAGGCAGCACGCACGCTCGGCATCCGGGGCACGTAGGCCCCGGCAAGCGCCATCCGCGGCACGCGCGTTGCCACTCGCGGCAGCGTGGGCCTCAGAGCGCGGACTGCACGGGCTGTAATACTGGTCATGGTTCAATGTTTCAATATCCAACACGCTCGTGTATTATCGGGTAATTGCAGCAGGCACGTGGCTGCTGCAGGGACCAGGCACGCCTTTATACCCTTACAAAATACGCCATTCGGCGGTGCTCGCGGCCCACGTGCCCGCGTGGGTCACCGCCATAGAAACCGCAGGTGGCAGATCCGGAAACCCCCGGTCTGGCAGCTGAACGCCGCGCAGTGGCCAACTCGAGAGAGCAGAGCCCCAGGCACCGCTGTATGCTGACCTTTGCGGGCGCGGTCACGTGCCTGGCATGGTGCGCTTCCGCATGCTGAGCGGCGCAGCGGCGGGCGACTACCAAGCCAAGCAATGGTCCGCGGACACGCCAAGGCGCAGGCGCAAGCTGCAGCGCAGAAGCGCATGGCATCGTCGCACCAGGCCAAATCCCAGCTGGGCAAGGCCCGTGAGCAAGGTCTCAAGTTCATCTGTCCCGTGTGCAAGATCTCGAGCCCCGTATGTCGTGTGTAGCGGGAGGCGGCACGCTGACCAGAGACAGGCCTACAAGGTGCTGGCAACGCACTTTGAGAGCAAGCATCCCAAGGACACATTGCCGCCCGAGAGTTCATTTGCCCAGTAGGCCAGGATTTTCTATACAGTGGCCCTCGCGGTCAGCCATGTGCAATTAGCGCTTTGCGCCGAGCCGCTCGTTCAGCACCTCGGTCGAGAGCACGCCATCGCGGATATCGATAAGCTTGCCCACATCGGCGGTGGTGCTAAAGTTGGACAGCGCTGATGCGTAGAGCGTGGAGAGCTCGATACTCGAGGATGTCGGCGCCCAGCTGTAGAAGGAAGGAGTAGCGTGGTGCAGACAGGGGAGCACCACGCGGATGGAATGGTCAGTTTCACATGCTCGGCACTCGCAAAACGCGCGCAGCACTTACTGGATGAGAACCAGGGGCTGCGGCGGTCAGCACATTAGACGGCGCGATACACACGTACATAGGACACGCGGCCGTCGCTGTGGTGCAGCTCGTAGCTCAGCACGACAAAGCGCGGCGAGTGCTCCGGAAGCTCCTCCACAAGCTCCTCCGGCGTGACTGGGTCAAGGAGCTCCTCCTTCTCCATCAGCAGCTTCTTCTTGTCGATCTTGACCACAAGGGCCGCGCCCTTGGAGGAGCGCTTGGAGAGGCGGAACGACCGCAGCTCCTGTAGCAGGCTCGGATCGATGTCCACGGTGGTGGATGTCATTCTATGTGTTGGACCAGGTGGAGTGCGGAACTGAGCGCGTTGCGCGGAACTCGCGCAAGCCGGGCGTGCCTCCACTGTGTGGAGGCAAAAAGCGCCAATTTCCAAGAACACTGTGAATCTATACCCCTAGGGCGAGGCCCCAAGCATCTACAGTGATAATAAAACAGCGGTGATATACAAGAGGGACGCCCAGCCGATTAAGCGGAGCCCTTATACCCCTGAGCGCTACGCTCACTGGCGAGGCGAATAGCCCAGGTGAGCGCGTAGGTCTGGGCGGCATCCTCGTAAGTCGAAAGGACAGGCGCAGCGTTGTTACCGTGCTCGATGCAGTCAATCATGTTGCTCACCTCGGTGTAGAAGGGATCGTCGTTTGCGTAGCGGATGATCTCCTCGTGGTCGTCGCCCGGGCTACGCACGTACAGCGTCGGGTTGTTGTACGGGTCGAACAGGCGCAGGCTGTAGCCGTCCGCGTACACGTCGAGCTCTGTGGCAAAGTCGGTGCCGTGGAGCGCGACGACGTGCATCAGGGAGCCGACGGCGCCGTTCTTGAACTTGTACACCGCGCCCGTGGCACGCGGCACACGGTCCTCGGGCGCAATACGGTTCTCGTCGATGGCGAGCTTGTTGAGCGAGCCAGCCGGCTCAAAGTACTCGAGCGAGTGCGCCAGGACGGTGCTCAGGTCCACGTCGCCGCCAAAGTAGCGCGACAGGTCGCAGAAGTGCGTCGCCTGCTCAATCACGGGGCCCAGGCTGTCCTGCTTGTTCCACCACCAGTACTTGGCGAGGTGCTCGTAGGCCATGATGTAGCGGGCGTTGATCGCCTTCACCGTGAGCTGCTTCTCCTCGAGGATCTGCTTCATCTTCTGCACCACCTTGAGGTAGCGGAGCATGTAGCCGACGCCGACGAGGCCCGCCTTCTCGCGCAGCTGCTCGCCCACACGGAGCACCTCCTCGACCGGGCCGGTCGAGATGGGCTTCTCGATGAACATGGCGGTGCCGGGCAGCGCGTTGGACAGCTGGATCTCGAGATCGCGGCCCTTCTCCAGGCGCCCACGGAACGCGGGCGGCGAACCGACCCAGACGGCGTGGGGACGCTTGTCTTCGCTCAGGTTCGCCAGGTACGACTGCAGGTCCGGGTATACCTCGGTGTCCTTGTACGCGGGGGTGACGAACGAGTTGTTCTTGAAGTGCAGCGTCTGCTTGCTGCGCTCCGTGTTGGGGTCTACCAGAGCGGTCACCTTGAGACGGGGCCCGAGCTTGTGCTCGAGACGGAACGAGTGGTTCCAGGGACCCTCGTCGGAGCCGAACATGATGTTGCCCGCACCGACGATGAGCACGCGGAAGTCCTCACCGGGCGCGGGCGGCTTCTGCTTGTACATGGCCGTGTCCCGGTTCAGATCGAACTCCGTGGAGTAGTGCTTCAGCTGGCCCAGCACAGCAGAGGCGCGCACGGGCATCGTGCGGCGCACGGACGCAGCCGCAGGCATGCGGAGGGCGCCGCCACGGCATACATTGGCGAAGAGCATACTTGTAAGGGATTCAGGATGGATGCAGGGTTATCCGCACAGATCTAGAGTCTATATACACGGACGGGCTTACGCGGAGACAGGCGGAGACAACACTTCCCACTCCCCGAGCCCCAGACAACTTGCGGGTCCCCCGGCTTTTCCGTGGATTCACACAGCCCGGCGCGCGCGCCCCGCGCTTGGCGCAAAAATCAACACGCAAAAATAGCAGCCTATAGCAAATCAGGATCAGCAAAATTTAACGTGGCAAACTCCACCAGGTGACAGCCCCGCAACGCGTGCGCCAAATGCGGTAGCGCGCTAGGCTGTGTCTGTTGGCGTTCTTTGTGCAGCACGTGTGGTTCGTTCCCGCTGCCGTCGCCGCTGGGCCGGGTATCGAGGGCAAGGACGTAGCATGCGCCCGCACTGGTGAGGACGTACAGGGCGTCGCCGTCGGGCGCCCACGTGAGCTCGACGCGCTCGTGCACGGGCGCGTGGTGCGCACGGACGTCGGCGACGCGCGCTCGCGTGCGTGCCCATGCGCCTTCGTAGTTTTCTGCCGCCATAGGCGGCGCCTCCTCGCCCGTGGGCTCTGGCGCGTCCCGCGGCGCGCCGGTGGAGCCTGCCGCAACGGCGCGCGCGTAGCTGGGGAATGTCTGTAGTGGCACGTGGAACTGGGCAGACGACCACTCAGAGCGCAGGTACGCCGGCAGGATGCCCGTCGGCGGCGGCGCGCTCGGTGCCGGGCTTGGCGGCGCACAGCCGAACACGTGCACGGTGCCCTTGTCGCTCACCACGGCGAGCAGCACCGCGTCCGGCGAGAAGGCCAGCCCGTAGATCTCGGCACTGTCTGCGCCGCGGCGCAGCTCACGGAGCAAACGCACCTTGAGCGTGGAGCGTGCCGGCTGGTGTTCCTGCGGCGCGCTGGCAATGTGCCACACGCGCACGAGCGTGCCGCGTTTCGAGGCGGTCGCCAGGACGCTCCCGCCGTGCCACAGCTGCAGGGCGGCGAGCGGCGAGCGCGACGCGATGAACAGGGTCGTCCCGCTGTTACCAGGCGGCGCGTCGGCGGCCATGGGCAGCTGGAGCACCTGCACCTGGCCCGTGCTGCGCCCCGGCAGGGCGAGCACCGCGGCATGTGCCTCCTCGAGGTAGCCCAGCGTGGCGAGCCCCGCCTCGTTGGCGTCCGTTTCGACACACAGACGCTCGCGCACAGACCGCGCGGCGCCATCGCCGCCGCTCAGCTCAAGCACCACGGCCTTGTGCAGCAGGGTGACGCAGAGCAGGGCACAGGCGTCGGCATCGCCGTTTGTGCTCGCAGCCCTGGCGTGGCGAGGAACGCTTGCAGCGTGCACACCGAGTACGTCGCTGTGGAATGCGAGTTCCGCGACGGGCTTTCCGTGCGCACGCCCCGGCGCGGCCTGCGGATCTGGCGCACTGGCGCGCGGTGGCGCTTGCTCGTCCGGCAGCAGCGAGGAGGAGGCGGAGAACAGGGTCGACTTTTGTGGCGATACGGTGCTGTCGGCAGCCTCGTCCCAGAGCACGACCTTGGTGGGCGCGACAAACGCGCAGCCCGCACTGCCGCGGAGAGCCAGCAGCGACGTGCGGCCGACCGGCACGGCAGCCGCGATGCCCGCGTCGCCGTGGGAGAAGACGCGCCGGGTAAGCAAGGACAGGTCTGGCAGCTGCGCCACCAGGAATCCATCGCGCGTGGCGCACCCGGCACGCGGCGGCACGCCGTCCGGCGGCAGAGTCACGCTCAGGTCTGCGCTAAGGTAGGCTGGCTGCGGCACATGGGACCGCAGGGCGTGCCGGGGGAGCTGCATGCCACACCGCCTTCCATCGCCAAGGCACAGCGGGGCAGCCGCACAGGCGCACGGAGCGCGCGCGGCGCTATCAGTCACGTGACCCACCCGGCCGGGTCCTCGGCGTCGTCTGCACTGCCGTGGTGCTCTCTTAGCACTGCGTTGGTTGGCCATGCCGATTCCATTCGAAGCTGTGCTGCCCATGGCGGTGGTCACCGTGTTCTTTGGTGTCACGGGCACTGGGTTCAGCCTCGTGTCGCGTCTGACAAACGACGGCAAGGTATGTGGGGGGTACTGCCCAGGCCGGGCGCCGTGCTGACCGGGTTCCAGCCGCTCCGTCACAACCTGGACGACTGGGAGCGTATGATGATGAAGCGTGACTATCGCTTAACAGGAAGTACAAGAGGACAAGCTGTACGTGGCCGTGGGAGTTTGACGTGGCGCGAGGCTGACGGCGAGCAGCGTGATCCATCAGCACCACCAGAATTTGCAACGAATAGCTTCTGGAGCACCGAGCGCGTCGGCTGAGTGACGGGCACTGCGGCCGCTGCGGTGCCCGGCGCAGATGCGGTCCCGGGCGGCGCCGGTGCTTGTTTCCGTCTAGACAGCTGCTGTGCAATCTATCCATGCTCCCTACTTTCTCCGCCGGCGGCGCTCGTTCGGGTTCTTGCGCCCGATGCCCAGGGCCGGCAGCTCGCTGGGCGCGTTCGAGTGTGCGCCCGTGAGCAGGTCTGGCAGCCAGTCAGGGTCAGCGTAGCGCGACGAGAGCGAGTCCTGGCCGCGTGCGAGCGACTTTTGCAGGGCGCGCTCCTCCTTGGCCTGGCGCACGCGCACCTGGGCAACGCCACGCTGCCACTCGGGCTGGTCCTCGCGCAGCACCGGCACGGGCGTCTTGGGGTTCCGGCTCGAGCCGCTGGGCTTCCCGCCTGTGGCACTGCCGGGCCGCGGCATCGGCAGCGAGTACACCGTGCCCCGGTTCCGGTACTGGAAGTTGGGCTTGAGGTGCACGTGCATCTGGCCATCGCCGCCGCTGCCCGGCGCCTCTGTAGTGACGCTGGCACGCAGCAAGGTGGCGTTCCCGCAGGACGGACAGAACTTGCGCTCGGGGTCCTTGCAGATCTTGCCGCACGCATGGCACCGGAGCACCCAGCTCTTCACACGCTCGATGCGCGTCCCGTCCATGCCCACGAGGCTGAGCCCCATCTGGAGCAGCACGTTCTGCACGGCAAAGTCGCCGGTCATACACGCAACGCTCAGGTGCGCCGCACCGCGCTTCCGGCGTCCGCGCCGCGGGCGCGAGGCCGGCGCGCCCTCGACGATAGACTCCTCGTGCACGAGGCCGAGCGACCGGTTCTTGTGCTTTGTGATGTTCTCTGGCGTGATCCACTCGCCGCCCGTCTCTTCGTCGTCCTCCTCCTCGGGGCCGACGGGCGCCGGCGTCGGTGCCGGCGGCTCGTGTGGCTCGGGCGCCGGGTTGAACCCGTGCGCCGCGTCGACGGTGGTGAAGCCGTCGTCGGCGTCCGAGGCCGGCGGCGCGGGCGCCTGCGGCGCCACAGAGGGGCGCTGCGGTGCAGCGGGCCGCGGTCCAGGCGCTTGCGTCTCGCTCGCCGGGCGCGGTGCCGGCGGCTGCGCCCCGTTCGCTGGGCGTGGCGCCGTGGCGGCCTCGGCGGACGCCGGCGGTGCGGCGCCGGCCGGCGGCTCGTCGCCAGCGGCGGCGGCCTTCTCCTGGAGCCGCTTCTCCTCGTGCAGCTGCTGCCCGGTCTTGCCGCCGGGCACCTCGCGGATGCGCCAGGTGCCATGTGCCTGCACCTCGACCGCATACGTCAGAGCGAGCACGTCCTGGTCTGGGCGCGAGAGCACGGCATAGTCGCCGGTCTTCTTCGCAAACTCGATCACTGCGCGGTCAGCGTGAGTCGTAGTGATGCGCGCAACGCACCTCGCTGCTTCGACTCGGCGCCCGGCTCACGGACCTCGAGGTCGATCTGCCCGGTCGTATGCAGGCGCTCGAGATACTCGCGTGCACGCACGTCGCGCAGCTCCGCGAGCACAGAGGGCGGGATATAGAACTTCTCGGCCATGCCCGTAAGCCGCGCCTGCACCAGCAGAGGCGCGGCATCGAGCACGAGCGACTTGATCCCCGGCGTCGGCGAAGTCATCCCGTACTATGCATGCATGCAGCGCAGGGCGCCGCCACCAGAAAAAAAAGTACGGCGGGGCGCTCGGCCGAGGTGTCTAGGGACGCCGACACGGCACGGTTGCCCTGTGCCATGGCCATGTTCCTTCGTCGGCAGCTCGCGGTGCCCGTGTGGCGTGCACCAGTGGTAGTGCGGCAGCGCGGCGCGGCGGGGATGCGCCTGTTCTCTACCACGCGCGTGGTGCGCGAGACGGACTTTTACGAGGTGCTCCGCCTGCCGCGGAACGCATCCAGGGCGCAGATCAAGAGCCAGTTCTACAAGCTCTCAAAGGAGTACCACCCCGACATCAGCAACACGGAGGACGCCAAGGCCAAGTTCCAGCAGGTGAGCGAGGCGTACGCGACGCTCGGGAACGATAAGGCGCGGTAGGTCGCCGCGTGCACGGCGCACACGCTGACCAGCAGCCGGGAATACGACCAGCGGTTTGCCGCACGCAGCCTCGCTGGCATGCGGTCCGGCGGCGGCGGCGCGACTGCGGCCGAGAACCAGACGCGGCGCAGCACGGCCAACTACGCCTGGGACTACCAGCGGCGGCAGAGCGCGCGGCAGCAAAAGGCGAACCAGGCGGCCGGCGCCACCTCGGCGGGCGCCCAGCGGTTCCGGGCGGCGCAGGCGACATCGACCGGCGCCTCAAACTTCTTTTCGCGCTTGAAGGAGCGCGAGAGCCGGCTCGAGAAACAGCGCATGCAGTCGGGCCCGTATCGGGGCAACCCGGACACCTTCAAGGGGTACAGCAACCGGCGGTGGAGCGAGGCCGAGCGCGAGGTGGAGAAGACCAGCCCCGTGAAGCGCTTCCTCCAAGTGGGGTGCGTGCTCGGCGGTGCCCTCTGGCTCTCGGCCAAGATTATTGGGCCGAGCGAGTCGCCCTGACCAATCCGTAGATACCCGCAGCCAGCCAGCCAATTTCCCCGCCTCCAGTCGCTGTACACAATCCAGCTGCCGGTCGCCGCAGGAGCCAGGCTACCTCGCCAGTCTCGCATCCAAGGTCCATTACGCTGCAACTAGGTACCGCGCGAGACTATGGAGTCTGCACCTACTCGTTCGGCAGGCCCATCAACACCTCAGCATCTTTCTGTGTGAGCTGGTTCGTGTTCTCTCGCCCGTATTCGCGCTGGGTGCGTGCCCGGCTCGTGGGGCTCGGCGGGCGCGGCCGCATCCGCTGCGCCTCCTCGAGCGAGACGGTCTGGTTGTTGTAGGACGAGACCACGGGCTGCCGCGTGTCGCGGTCGATCGTCGACTTCATCAGCACCTTCATCCAGTCGCGCATCGTCTCGGCATCGTCCATACTAAAGTAGTGGGTCCGCTCCGTCTCATGCACCAGCTTGAAGCCGTACTTGCCAGGGTTGGTGTTCTCGTCCGCCACCACCTTGTACCCGCGCATGCGGATGTAGCCCTTGATCTTCTCCGCGGACGGGTCCCGCAGCACGATGAGGTCCGCGCCCTTGAGCGCCAGGTACCGCGTATTCCACGTGTTGTACCGCTCGCCCTTCTTCTTGATCCAGCCCTCCTTGGAGAGCGGGCGGAGCCGGCTGAGCACCGAGAGGCCCGTGGGCGCCTCCATGCTCGCCGGGTCCGTGGCGCCCGCCGCGGCACCGCCGGCGGCGCCCGCCGCGGCGCCGGCCGCGGGCGCCGTGTCAAAGTTGGTGTTACTCGTCGGGAGCGAGATCTGTTCCTTGCTCGGCTGCGCCGCCGGCATGTGCGAGTTACGCTGCAGCCGCAGGAAGGACAGGGGGCCGCTGTGTGCGCGTGGCGGCGGCTCCTGCCCGGCGGCGGGCCCCTGGGGGTCGAAGGGCGTCTTGGGCGCCTTGCGCGGCGCAAAGATGCTGTTCCGCGCGGTGCGGCCCCAGGAGGTGCTGGACAGCTGCGACTTGCGCGGCGACGCATCGCTCTGGGGCGTCGCCGGGATGGGCGAGAAGCCTTTGTTGGCCGCCGCAAGGCGCTCCGAGAGCTCCGGCTCGGGGCCCGCGGCCGGCGCCGGCGCCGTCGGCTCCTGCGGCGGCGGGGCGAACTCGGGCTGCTGCGCCGGGGCGAACTCGGGCTGCTGCGCCGGGGCGAACTCGGGCTGCTGCGCCGGGGCGAACTCGGGCTGCGGCGGGGGCGGGACGAACTCGGGCTGCGGCGGCGCCGCAAACTCGGACGCCTGCGGCGGGAACCCGGGCTGCTGCGCAAGCTCGGGGGCGCCGGGCGTGGTCGGCGCCGCCGGCGTGGTCGGCGTCTGCAACTCGGCGCCGCCCGGCGCGGCGAGCTCCTGGCCCGGCGCCTGCCACGGCGCCGGGGCGGCGCCCTGCGCTGGGGCGCCCCACTCGGGCTGCGTGGCACCCCACTCGGGCTGGGCGCCCGCGGAGCGCAGCCCCGGCTCCTGCGGCGTGGTCGGGCTCACCGCGACGGGCGCAAGGCCGCCGGGGCCGAGGCCGCCGGCCGGCATGGGCGCTGGCTCGCGGCTCTCCTGCGGGAAGCTGGGGACCGCCGACATGAAGGGCGTGGTGCCCGTGGAGCCGAGGGCCGGGTTCGGCGTCGTGGTCGCCGAGTAGGAGCCGGTGGCGATCGAGTTGAACATGGGCGACGGCTGCGCGCCGGGGGACCAGGTTTCGGTGAACTGGCTGCTCCGCACATCAGGGCGGTCCCACGTGCCCATCGACATGGCCGGTGAGCCCGTGGCGGCGGGGGAGAGCGGCCGGGACCCGGCGCTCGGCGGCGCCTGCATTGGCGAGCCCTGCGCCGGCACCTGGGCGCCGGGCACCCGGGTGCGCAGCTCCTTGATCCCGTTCGCCAGGTGGAAGCGGCGGCCAAAGGCGTGGATATCGATCTCCTTGAGCAGGTTGATGTCCATCGCCAGAAGCGCGTCGCCGCTGATCTCGTGCTCCAGGAGCTTGTCCTGCGTCGTCTGGTCGTACCCCTTGTGCTGTGCCCAGGCGACCACGTCCTGCACGCTCCAGAGCGTCGGGTCGCCCGCCGGCACGCCGCTGGGCGCCGCGGCAGGCTCGGCCGCCGCCGGAATGCCGCCGGACACCGCTGCGGGCTCGGGCGCTGCCGGCATGCCGCCGGGTGCTGCGGCGGGCTCAGGCGCCGCTGGCGCCTCGGTGCGGACAGGCTCGGGCACCGTCGCCGGCACCTCGGTGGGTGCCGCGGGCTCCGCCGGCGGCACGGGCGGCGTCGTGGTGTCGGCGGCCTTGTCGGCCACATTCATGTCCGACACGCCGCGGGCGACCGCGGTGGTGTCCGCGTCAGGCGTGGGCATGAACGGGCTGGTGTCGCCCGCCGGCGCTGGCGGCTTCGCGGCGGGCTCGGCAAGCTGCGAGCGCGGCTTCTCCGGGGAGGACTTGGTGAAGAAGCTGCCGGGCACGCTTGGCTCCTCGGCGGAGACAAACGTCCGGGTCGACTCGCTCCGGTCCAGCGGCTCGTTGGGGTGCATGAGCTCGGCGGGCACGGCAGGCGCCGTTGCGCTGGGCTCCGGCATGGCGGGCGCCGGCGGCGCGGCCGCCTCGGGCTGCGTCACAGGCATGCTCGCCGGCTCGGGCGCCGGCTGCGGCGCCGGCTGCGGCGCCGGCTGCGCAGGGAGCGGCTCCGCGGGCTGCGGCGCCGCCTCTGCACGCTGCTCGCCCGCGGCAACACTCGCGGCGCCCAGGCCGGCGGCCGCGGCGCCTGCGGCGCCCGCGGCACCGAGCGCGGCTTCCTGCGGCATGCCAGGGTGTGTGGCGTCCGGGGCCGTCTGCGCCGGCTGCGCCGGCTGCGCCGGCTCCGCGGGCGCCGCGTCGGCGGGCGCGGGTGCCGGCCGCGGCTGCTCCTGGGGGGCGCGCTGTGCGGCGTCGCCAGCCACTGGGAGGCCGCCTGCAGCCGGGAGGCCATCGCCCTCGTCCTCGCTCTCGTCGCTCATCTCGAGGTTGGCCACCGCCGAGGATGGCTGCAGCGCACGCTCGCGCTCGGCGCGCGCAGTTTCGCGCTCAAACAGGTCGCCGCCGTCCTGCTTCCAGGGCTCCTCCTGCTGCTCCGCCTGCAGCTCGGCCAGGCTGAGACGCGCATTCTGCGCAAGCGCGGCGCGCGCGGCGGAGCGGGCGGCAAAGTCGTGCACGCCGTTGGCCTCCTCGTCGTCCACGTCCGCGTCGGTGCCCTGGCTGCCCGCGGCGAGCGAGTCGCGGGCGGTGTCGTGCGGTGCGGCGGCGTCCTTGCCGTGCAGCTCGGTGATGGCGTCGTCAATGTCGGCCATGGTGGAGCGGACCACGCCCGGCTGCTGCTGGTCGCCCTGCGCCTGCTTGTTGCTGGAGGCGGCGGCGCCCGCGGCATTCTGCGCCATCTTTAGTGCGACGGGCTGGTCGTAGGTGGTGTAGGAGAAGGGGAATAACCCCGTCTCGCCACGGATATTGGTGCCCTGGAACCAGCCATCGCCGTAGGCGTCGTCCTTCTCAATCACAAGCACGCGCTCGCCCACCTTGAAGCTTACTTCATCGGGGTTCTCCGCCTCAAAGTTGTACAAGGCGTACACGTACTCTGGGTTCGCGGCCATCGCTCAAGTCGCAGTGGCCGCCCAGGATGAGCCGACGGTCGCTGCGACCAGGCGTAGTCCAGCAGGCGCCAATCACGTGACCCCGCTCGGGGCCGCCGCTACGGACCCGTTTTGGGAAGCCGTGGACACTATGGTGGCCTAGATAACGAAGAGCAGGTTCATGTCGATCGGGTGCGACGCGCTCAGCTGCGGCTTCTGCGAGTACTTCATCGCGAGCGCATCACGCGTGGCGTTGAGCAGCTGCACGTAGGTGAGCTGCGGGTACTCGGTGAGCACCTTGATGAACGCCCAGCTCATGGCGCCGGTCGCCTTGCCCGCCTCGGTGGCGTCCGCACTGGTCTGGCTGTCCTTGCAGCCAGAGAGCATGATCACGTCGGCGCCCGAGGACCGGTTCATGCGGGTGTACTCCTCCGCCGAGTGCGAGTTGGTCGCCTCGCGGAAGGTGCCGAACAGGCCAGAGACCATGCCGCCCAGGTCGCCGCGTGCATAGTTCATCGCCGCGTTCAGCACACCCTTGCCGACGCCCATTGCCACGTTGGGCTCCTTGATGTTGCCCGAGGTGGAGTACACGAACGGCAGGTCCAGCGCCGTGCCCGAGTGGCACGAGTCGAACAGCGCGGTAAGGCGGCAGCCCACCGGCAGCGGGCGCACCAGGCGGAAGTGGAGCTCGTCGTCCTCCATCTGGCCCGCGTTCTGGTAGTCCAGCGGCAGGATGGTCTCGTTGTACCCGTCTGCCTCATCGCCCTCGGTGGCCCGCGCCTGCCCACCGTGGCCCGAGTAGTGGAAGAAAAGCGCATCGCCAGGACGCGCGTCCTTCACGAGCCAGTGCATCGCCGCGGTCATGTTGGCCCGCGTGGGGATCGACTTCATGTCCCGGCCCGGCTCGTCGGTGAGCACCACCATGTCGTCCGGCTTGTACCCCGCGTGGCGCTGGATGAACTGCGCCATGTTGTGCGCGTCGTTCCAGCAGCCACTCAGCTGGCTGTTCATCCCCGCGTAGTTAATCCCGATCAGCAGCGCCTTGCGCCGCCCGGTCATGGACGAGTACTCGAACGGCATGTTCCCGTTCATCATCCCGCCCTGCGGGTTGAAGTTCACGGGGCCGCCCTGGTACGCCGGGGGGCCGATGGGGCCCGTCGGCTGCTGGTACGACGTCGGCGGTCCGTGCGGCGCGCCCATCGGCGGCGGCCCGCCGCGCATGTCGTAGCCCATCGGCGGCGGTCCAGGCGGCGGGCCGTATCCCGGCCCCGGCGGCGGCGCTCCGTATCCACCGTACATCGTAGTTCGTGTCTGCCGCCCCACAGCCGCCGCGTTGATGTGGCGTCGACACGTCACGTGACCGACGCCGCCACCGCGCGGCGCGCACGCGCAGCTGCCGCATGGCCCAGGTGAGCGCGGCGCGGGCGGGCGAGTTTTACGCGCGCTTCTGGGACCAGCTGCGGGGTGCGTCCAGTGTGCGCCGCGCCTCGCTAACCGGCAGCGCTGCGCGCGCGCGTCGAGCGCGAGGGCTCGTCCGACGGCGCGGTCGAGGCCCTCTTAGCAGCGCGGCATGCGCTGCAGGAGCAGGCCCCGGTGCTCCCGCCGTACGACGTGCTCCAGTACGAGCAGGAGCTGGGTGAGATCCAGAGGCTGCTTGCAGGGCGCGGCGGGCGGCAGCGCGCGTTTCGGTTCCGGCGGCCCGCGGCGGGCGAGCAGCCGCCCGAGGGGGCGCCGCAGCCGGCCGCGACGGAGCGCGCCGCGGCGGGCGCGGCGCGCTCCGTCGCGGCGCCCTGCTCGGCCGCCGAGCCGGCGGCCACGGTGCCGCCGACGACCGGCGCGACGCTGCGCGGCCTCCCTGTGCAGGGCACGCTGGCCCTCCACCGGCTGGACGGCTGCCTTGTGGACGTGCGCTCGGCGGCCGTGCCCGCTGCGCATCTGTGCGACCTACAAAATAGCGTGGTGCTCGTGGGCAGCATCACCTCGAGCCTGTTCCTCGAGCGGTGCACGCGCTGCGCGGTCGTCGCGGCATGCGGCCAGTGCCGCGTGTACGCGTCGGAGCACGTGGCGCTCCTGCTCGACACGTCGTCGGCCGTGACGCTGGAGCGGTGTGTGGAGGTGGCCGTGGCGCCCGCCCGGGGCGGTGCGCCGCTCCACGTGCAGGATTTCGACGTGGCGCTGGGCGGCACGGCGCGTTGGCGCGCGATGCCGCCCGAGGAGGGCGCGCGGCTCGCCGCGCAGCTTGCGCGCTGCGAGGACGCGGCCAGTGTGCGTGAAGTCGTGGCTGCATTATGATGGGGGGCCTACAAGGAGTGTGGGGGCTTGGGTGCGCGCACCTTGCTCGGCGACCAGGGCGTGGGCGCCGCCGCGGCGCGGGCGAGCTTGCGCTTCTTGCGCCGCTTGAGCTCCTTGCGCGAACGGGCGCGCTCGTCGGACCAGGCGGCGGCGCCGAGCAGCTCGTGCCGGGCCTCGTCGCTGCTGCTGCCCGTGTCGGGCGAGGCGGGCACCAGGCGCGGCGACGGCCGCCCCGGCGACGCGCGGCTGGGCGACGGCACGAGGCTCTCGTACGCCTGCCGCTCGAGCGGGAGGCCGAGCTCCTCGGGCTCCTCGTCGCGCGGCGGCATCGAGGCGCTGGACGCCTTGCGCTTGAGCACCGAGCTGGCCGGCGAGGCGGCCGGCGAGGCGGCCGGCGACACGCGGCTGGGCGACGGCGCCGGGGCGGCGGCGCCGGCGGCGGCCGCCGCGTCGGGCGCCACGGGCTCACGCAGGTAAAACAGCAGGTATGCGGACGGGTCGTTGAGGGGGCAGTGCGGCAGCCGCGACACGTAGGCGTCGTCCATGCGGAGCCACTGCCCGTCGGGCGCACGCACGCTGGCCACATAGTGCCCGACGTTGGGCCCCGAGCCAAAGTGGTGCACAATCGCATACAGCTTGTAGCGCTGTGCGGACCCCGCCGTGGCCAGCTCGCGCTCGTACGCGGGGTCGCCTGGCACGCCGGCCGGGGGCGCCTTTTTCCGCTCGCTCATGTACTTGCCCAGGTGCAGGCTCTCGGCGTAGCTGACCGGGCGGTTGATCTTGTTGCCCAGCAGGCCAAACCGCTTGAGGTGCACGGTGAGCACGGGCGGCGCGGCGTCGATGGTAAACGCCTTGGTCGCCTCGACGCGGCGCTTGCACCGGTCGCACTTGTACTTGTTCGCCCCGCCGAGCTGCTCGGGCGCGGTGAAGGCGTCGAGCGCCTGGCGCACGCTGCCGATGCCCTTGCGCACGTCGAGGCTCACGTCCAGGCACGGGTCGTACGTGTCTGAGGCGTGCTGGCAGTGGTGGCACACGACGCGGCTGCGCAGCCGCCCGGCAAACAGCCGGTGCACCAGCGTGGTGGCCAGCACCGGGTCCGCGGGCCGCTGGTGCTCTGCGGGCGCGAAGCGGGTGCACGCGTGCTGGAGCGACTCGAGCAGGAAGCGCAGGTACTCGTGTGCGTCCTCCTGGCGGCCGGGGCGCAGCGGCTTGGCGATCTTGCGCAGGTTCCGCAGGAACGCCGCGGGCACCGTCGCGCGCCCGCCCGGCGGCTGCCAGGCGCGATGGAAGAAGTCGCGCAGCGCCGCGACGCTGTTGAACGCGTCCGCGGCTCGTGCCGCCTGCTTGGTCGTGTGTGGCACGCCGTAGGCGCCGAGCAGCGTGGTCGTCGGCTGCGTGAGCATCGCCGTGGCGAGCGGCGCGGTGTGCAGCAGCGCCTGCATCACGCTGTTCAGGTAGCACGTGTTCCCGCGGTTGTACAGGCCCACCGCGCGCAGCTGCGGGCGCGCAAAGCGGGGGGAGAGCGCCGGGGTATACAGTTCGCGTGGCGCCGCCTCGCCACCGTCCGCCGGCTCCTCGCGCGGCGCCGGCTCCGCCTTGGCGCGCTTCGCCGGCGCCTCCTCGTCGCCGTCGACAGCAGCCTCGTTGACCACCTCAAAGTGCGCGGCACGCGCCGCGTCGAGCGTCATGCTCGCCCGCAGCTGATCCCGCGACGAGCTCAGGAACCGCACGGGCTCCGCGAGCAGCGTCTGCAGCAGCGACGCTGGGCGCACCGCCTCGTCCACGTTCGCCGCGCCGCCCAGGTCCTCTTCGATGCTGCGCCGCGCGCCACGCGCGCCGTTGCGCGCTGAATGCACCGCGGTCGCCATGCCAACACAGTAGGAGCAACGCCACGCGTTGCGAAAAAAACCGCCTGCCGATCGCTTAGTCAGCACCGCGGCGCCGGGGATGCGCGTGGCGCGCTTGGACCACGCTCTGCCACGATGGGTGCGTAGCCGGCGGCGGGCGCTGGGGCTGACGGCAGACGCGTCGCTGCAGAAGGCGCTGCTCGACCGCGTGTATGACCGGCGCAAGGCCGCCGCGCTGGAGCTGGAGCGGTACGTCGCTGGTGCGCTCGGTGGCGGTGGGGCTGACGGTGGCGTTCCAGCCAGGTGCGCGAGTGCGTGGCACGTGGCGAGCGGCAGCGTGTGGACCAGATTGTGCAGCAGCTGTGTGCGCTGCTGAGCAGCAGCAGCAGCTCCGCGCCGCAGCCGGCAAACGCGCGGAATGGCGGCCTGATTGGGCTTGCCGGCATCGCGATTGCGCTGGGGCAGGAGATCTCGGTGCATCTCGTGCGCATCGTGGACCCGATCCTCGTGTGCTTCAGCGATGCGGACCCCAAGACGCGGTATGCCGAGGCGCGGAGCGGCGGCGCTGACGCGCAGCTACTTTGCCTGCGAGAGCTTCTACAACATCGCCAAGGTGAGCAAGGGCGAGATCCTGCTCTACTTTAACCAGGTGTTTGACGCCCTGCTCAACGTGCGTACGGCGGCGCGCATCCCCGCTGACTAGCAGCTCGCGGCCGACGCCGAGATCTCGGTCAAGAACGGCGCCGAGCTGCTCGACCGCCTGTTCAAGGATATCGTGTGCGAGGCGGCGCCGCACTACGCCTCCGTGTACCAGGACGTGGCGCGGATCCGGGCGCGGCAGGACGCCGAGGCCGGGTTTTCCGGCGGCGCGATGGAGCTGGACGTGGCCCGGGAGAAGGCGGAGCACGAGCAGTACCTGAGCGAGGCGCACGTGCAGGCGGACGAGCGGGACACGGCGGTGAACAAGGCCTTCTCCCTCGCTCGGTTCGTGCCGCTGCTCGCGGAGCGGATGAACGTGCTCAGCCCGCTCACGCGCAACTACATCGTGAGCTGGATCACGGTGCTCGACTCGGTGCCGGACCTGCAGCTCGTAAGCTACCTGCCGTCGTTCCTCGTGGGCCTGTTCCGCTACCTGAGCGACCCGAACCCGGACGTGCGGGTGGCCACGGGCGAGGTGCTCGCCGAGTTCCTGCGCGAGATCCGCGAGGCGGCCGAGCACCAGGGCGGCGACATGCAGCCTGCGGACGCGGCGGCGCCCGGCGGCGCCCCGGACGCGTCCGTGGCGCCCGCCGACCCGGACGCATCCACCTCGGACGAGCTGGTGCCCGTGCTGAGCCATGCGGTGCGCATCGACTACGGAGCGATCCTCGAGATCCTCCTGGAGCAGCAGCTCTCGTCGAGCGACGAGGAGATCCAGGCGACCACGCTCACCTGGATCGCCGAGTTCCTCCGGGTGGTCAAGCACATGGTCGTGCCGTTCACCCCGCGGCTGATCGAGGGCATCCTGCCGTGCCTCGCGCACCACTCGCCCGCGATCCAGGAGGCGGCAAACGAGACCAACGCGCTGCTCTTTGACGCAGTGCGCGACCTGCCGGCGCCCGCGCCGGAAAAGGGGCGTGCCCAGGAGACGCCGCCGCTGTTTGACTCGTTTGCGACCGTGGCGGCGCTCAAGCGGCAGCTTGCGGACGAGTACGACGAGACGCGGCTCAGCGCACTCGAGTGGCTCACCATGCTGCACGACAAGGCGCCGCACACGCTGCGCCCGGACGACGCGAGCTTCGACGTGCTGCTGCACACGCTCTCGGACCAGAGCGAGGAGGTGATCCTCGCGGACCTGCGGCTGCTCGCGCAGATCTGCAGCGCGTCGGAGGACGGCTACTTTGCCGCGTTCATGGCCGACCTGCTGCGCCTGTT